>JAZGLO010005660.1:0-1235000 GCA_036873155.1 Biomphalaria sudanica | reverse complement strand
CACCTTCCCCCCCCCAAAAAAAACTGGTCCACGATAGTGGCTTGAAGATAGTGCGCTTAACATGCTTTAGGCGTCATAATAACATTGTCAGTGCGCCTAAAAAACAATTTTGTCAGAAAATACTTTCGCCTCGCAAAAGTCAATTTAGTACATAGAAAAGTAGTATTGTGGTTTCTTAATGGGTGTGCACAGCACAATGGAAAGGTCGTTTTCATTGTATCTTGTAATACGTTGGTTATATTTGTCGAATAATTAAACAGTTAGCTCCGAGTATCTGTAAAACATCAATTTTAAATTTCGGATCTTTTGGTGCCTTTGAGTCCACCCGGCTCTAATGAGTACATGACAACAGTAGGGGAAAAGGCATTAGGTCGTTGTGCTGGCCACATGACACCCTACTTAACCGTGGGCCACAGAAACAGATGACCTTTACATCATCCACCCTATAGATCGCAAGGTCTGAAAAAGGAATTTTACTTTTTTTACTTTACTAGAGAGTAGATAAACTGTTACAAATTGTCAACTCAAAGACAGGATTGATTGTATCTTTATTTTTTTTTTGATGCTCTTGTTGACCAATAATCAAATGTATAAACTAATTGACTTCATTCATTTATCAGTGGTGGTGATTAGCTCTCTTAGTTTCAAGCTTGATCTTTTCGCCAGAGAGAAGAATAAAGAGCAATAATTCTCTTGTTGCACACAAATGCAAAAAATATGATCATGCCTTGAAGCCCGTTTAGTAAAATGGCGATGAACCTGTTGAGTCCGCAGTCTTAAAGTTATATTATTACATTATTGTATTCATACATTTAAAAGGAAATGCTAAATTATAGATTTTGAAATTCATAAATATTTGTATTTTCGGTCCATATGTTGGACAAATGGATCTATTGCTAGAATCGACATAGCTGCCGGGTCGTGCGTTTTACCATCATATCCAGTCAACTTGATGGTCCCGGGTTCATACCCTGCCCACTGCCACCCCTCGTCGTCCTGCGGGAGGTTTGGACTAGGAAGTAAATTATCTTCAGCTCTGAAGGAACACCCGAAACATGTCAAACTTTTGACTAACAACAAACAAGTACAAATATGACTGACACTTAGCAGCTTTAATTAGTTGTTGGCAGTGTGTCTCCCTTAAAAACTGAATCCTAATTTGATCTTTCGAACTATATCATGATAACCTTGTTAATTTAAAAAAACAAACGTAACCTTTGACCTCCAGGTTGAAAAACATAATACGCTCGTTAATCGTTTCAAAATTTTACCTTTACCTTTTGACCTCCAGTTAAAAAAAAAACAAAACTTTTATAAATAAATTACCCAAAAATGGCGTTATCCGAGAACTCTGCCAGGAGTGCTACAATCCAAAACATGCCTGTCACCGTAGATAACTTGACATAGATGGTCTTATTGAAGTCTGGTGCTGAGCTGGAAAAGGAAGCCGTCCGAAGCCGTTGGACACTGTACATTTTGTAAACAGTCACAAGATAGAAGATGACGTTGATGAATGTAATAACGAACAGCGGAGCAGCTACAGAGATTCCTGGAATAAAAACCTATGATTATATATTGGATTATTAGTAAATGTGTTCAGTTTTAATCTCTGCGTTCAAACAGATGAGGCTAATGGGAAAAAATATTAGTAGTATGAAAATTAAATACTTTATTGGTTGTCGTTCTTATGTTTACATGTGCTTGTAACTCGTCCGTGAGAATGTGTTCATGAAACGTTAAAGATGTGTTGTGGGTATTGAAGCCAAACTAAACGGTCATGGTCTTCGACTCTGTGATTATACTCATAACGATTTAATACACTGAATTTATGAAGTGTGGTGTTGATTCTAAACATGGAAAGGTTTGATGTTGAGCCTGCAGCACCACACGCATCAGAAAAGTGGATATATTGGTATGTAACTTCGTAATACATTTTGTCTGTTGTTACTGTAGAAAAAAAGAAGCTATTAATAAACTACATTTCGCCATCGGTGTACCAGATGATAAGTGACAAAATGAAAATATAGACAATATATAGCCTTGGAACAAATCAGCGAGCGATAATGTTACTTTTATATAAATATAGAAACTTGTGTAGTTCTGTGTCTCTCTTTCTTGTTTTACTTACCAATGAAAAACGAGAGTCTAAATAACATTGAACATTTCCATATCCTGATTCTCTCCCTTGCGATTTGAAGTTGTTATATGTTATAATTGAACTGACAACAGACAATGGTAAAACTAATGACCCAGTCAACCACTTCCAGGTCTCACGTGTATTTCGTTCATTGTTCATACTGGGTCCGGCAGTGAAAACTCGAAACATGTGAAAGCTACAAAGGAAGTTCCATGAGAAGTTCCAAAGCCACAGGAAATGAGTCAGGACGCCAATGGTTTTACAAGCAATGCCGGGCGACTCTCTTTTGCATTTTTTTTGCAGGTGATGGTTTAACTTTAAAATCTCACCTAAAATAATCAAAATCAAAGCAAAAAAAAAATCAGTCACAAAATTCGAACCCCCTGCGGTAGGGAGGATTTTATTTCGAAAATGGGGGGGGGGGGGGGGACAGGGAACAAATAAGTATTATTCATGTAAGGCTATTTCCGTAGCGTTCAATAAGCGTTCTGTAAGCTTCTAAAATATATTCGTACATATTTCATACTCCGAATTTTTAGCCCAACCCAAACGTGAATAGCACGAATGTGCTTCATGGACGATTCGTGATCATCTAGTTAGAAATAATGTTTTGACATTTCACCAAAAGGAAGAAGCCATAATTTTCTAACATATGTATTCTAACCAGTAGATCTCAATAGTCGGGAATATACCATTAAGAATCATAGCTCTAATCAGAGGCGGACTGGGTGTTAAGATCTGCCCGGGCATTTCTATAGAATCCGGCCATCAAAATGTTTATCATTTCAGGAACATCCACTTCTACGTGTACCTGTCCTTAAAATCATTTCTGTTCAGTTTGAAAATCTATCGATAACTGAACGCATGCTTACACTGAACTCTGTATCTTTATAAGAAATAGTAGCCTTATGTTTGCTTTTTAATCGCTAAGTGTGTAGGCCTTGAAAGGATGTAGCCTACCAGTAGCACTGTCTACGAATATAGGCTGTTACATTATTTTGGAAAATGTTTTAGATAAAATCAGTATTACGTTGTAGAGTCTGTCAAAGATTTTTCTCAGAAGGCCCCTTTTACAAGAGAATATTATCAAAACAGTTAACAATTTAATACGTTCTATAGTGTCATTCATGAGGCCCTTTGGTTAGCCCTACAGGCCAATTTGGGTACCGGCCCACCGGGCATTGGCCCAACTGCCAATATAGCCAGTCCTGTCCCTGGCTCTAATACAGACTCAAAGGTTTGATCCATGTTTCTCTTTTTTTTTTTCCTCTAAATAAAAATTTCTTTTAGTCATCTACCAGGCTCCCACAATTCCAAGGTTCTAAGCGCCTGCACATATTTCTATATACATATCGCATTTTAACTTAAAACTTTATAATAAAAAATATTATTTACCACAACAAATCTACAATTTTTATGCCCGTTGCTAAGGTAAACAAACAATACCCGAACCTTCTAAAAATATATTTTAAATACTTCTAGTTTGATTATTTTCATAAAAAAAATAATTTGTATAGAGAAATGGTTGTATTTTACTAATATTGTGAGAATGAAAAAGTGACTTTTTTGTCATTTTTGATCATTCTTTAACCTTAGATTAACACACCAATAAAAGAAATCTCAAGTGTATCCCAAGGAAAATACAGACAGACATGCAGACAGACAGACGAACACTGAATAAATATCTTAACTGCTGATGTATATGTTATAATACTGTTATAAACCTGGTGGTGAGACAGATGGGGGCAGTGCTGTGTGTTTTTAGACTACACCAATCGCCCCATGTCAGCGCTAGACGAATGCAATCAACTTTGAGTGGTCAAGCGACGTTCCATCCGGTTCGAGAAGGCCAGTAGAGACCATATATAAGAGCGATTGTGCGAGTCAAGACACTTCACGTTACCTCGAAATGTGACCAGTACGAATCCAAAGTCAAAACCAGAACGATGTGTGAAGTCAGTCCGGAGCAGACACTAGGTTTTTGGACTGTTAGTGTAATGTTGTTGCCAACTGTACAGTAATTGCGATGTATTTGAAATTAAACTGTTACTGATACTTTGGAGCCCTGAGCTGTGAGGTTCTTTAAGTTCGTTGTGTCATGTTTTGCAGTTTGAGGAGAGACTGGATAGTAGGAAAGACGTAACAATACATTCATAAACATAAACTAAAATGATATTTAACCTTGGTTAGGCCAATAATAGAATATGCATCCACCGTTTGGGACCCTCAACTCAAGAAAACATTAAGAAACTGGAACAAACACAAAATAGAGCAGTGAGATTCATAACAAACGAATATTCACATTTGACTAGAGTAACACCATTAGTAAAATCACTAAATTTAGAAAGCCTTCAGGACAGAAGACTCAAAAGTAAAGTAGCAATTATACATAAAACACTGAACCATAATCTTCAAATACAAAAACAAAACTTAATAAAATACTCTGAAAGACACAAAAATAAAGGCACATTCCTCGTCCCATATGCTAGGACAAGTTGTAAAAATACTCCTTCTTCCCTAGTGCTATTAGAGCATGGAATGGGTTGCCTGAGCTAGCCAGAAAAACCAGTGACTTGGCAGAATTTAAGTCATTGGTTAATTTGCATGACTAAATCAGTTTGCATAAATAAATTGAAGAAAAAAACAAAATTACAAAGACAGTTTGGGTGGCAACACAAACTCAAAATAGGCCCTCAAAATGGTCCACACAGGCAGGTAAAAATGCAGGTTTCAATATTTTCAGATAGAAAAGCAGAATAAAATTCTATCAAAGGCAAATGACAGAGAAGAATGGAGAAAGAAGGTTGACAGATCTTGTATTGTGCCCAAACGGTCCAGCAGACCAAGGAATAGGTGAAACTGAAGGTGAAGTTAGATGTGAACCTGGACTAACTGATATCTTATAATACTTATCGGATTGATCTAATTGTTTAGCAGAGGGTAAATCTCTTATTCAAAGACTGAAGGGAAAAAAACAACAACAAACTACTTTAGTGTCCCGTAGCTGACATGCAGCACTGCAGATCACGCGATAATATGTAAAATTACTTATTAATCATTGTTTTAAATTATTTTGAACTTATAAGCATACTAAATAGATTTGTTCTCTTTAAAAAAAGTAAACTTTTTTTTTTGTAAATGTAGTAGTTTGTATGTTAGAATTAACTAAGCAATACAAAACAAATAGCGTCTTTTTCCCTTTCGGGGGCCGCTAAAAACGCGGGTTATATGCGGGAATATACTGTAATGGTTGATTTTGATATCTCAAAATACCAGAGACTTTGTAATAATATTACAAGTCAAACCAATGTGACTCCGTATCCGGTCGCTATAGCTGGCTACTCACAAATAACAATGTCTTATATGAAGTCTTTGGGCATCAAAATATTGTTGTAACCCTATTGGCGACACGATAGGTGTACGATCAGCCCGGATCAGCTGACACATGTGAAGCAGGCCAGAAATACAGTTTAGCATGCTATGTCGATGGACAAGGGGCAGTACTGGTATGAACTTTGAACTTAAATATGACCCGCGTTATGGCCATGTGAACAAAGGCCTTCGTGGAACAGAGACAGAGCGTGTAAGGCAGTTCAGTTCAGGACAGTGAGGAGAACGGGACTGTTAGTCGGCCATGAAGTCAGTCCGGATGGAGTGAGTCCTCGAGTGAAGCAGTATGAATCTAGAATGAGATAGAGAGACAGTAGAGTTTAGTACGGCAGTACGGTGATGTACAGTGTAACATTTGTTGTAGTTTATTGTGTTGCCAATTGTGTCGTATTGCTTACTTTTATTTACTCATTAAAGCACCATATTATTTGGAACTCTTGTTGTCAAGCTCTTGTGTTAAATGTGTTGTGTGTTGAGCAGTGTTTACAGATGGCCTGATTAAGAGAGAAAGAGAATTGTAACAAAAGCATTGTTGCTATAGTGTGCTATCATTGGCAAAATGAAATCCCCCCCCTTCGGGGGGGGATACTAAACCATCACTTGCCCCAGCACAACCATAGGGGTTTTCAGTTTAAAACCCAATACCAGGGGGTTTTAAGTTTTAAATCCCTTACCAGGGGGGTTCGAGTTTAAAAACCCCTACCAGGGGGGGTTCGGGTTTATAAAACCCCTACCAGAGGGTTCGAGTTTAAAAAACTCTACCAAGGGTTTTGAGTTTTAAACCCCCTATAAAACAAAACAAAAAAAAAATGCAAACGAAAATCCCCTAATTCCAAGAGCACAGTTAAGGAAGATTTTAGTTTTAAAACCCCACTCTAAAATTTACGATAAACCCCCTCTTCAATATAAAATAAAGCTAATTACGCACTCAAAATGTTATGAGCGTAGCTAAATGGGTTTTGACTCACTCTAAATTCTATGAGCGTAGCCAAAGGGGTTTTGAGTTTAAACCCCCCGCCAGGGGGGATTGAGGCTAAAAAGTACATCTGCAGTATAAGAAAAAAAGTAAATTACGCACTCAAATTGCTATGAGGGTTGCCAACAGGGGTTTTGAGTTTAAACCCCCCATTCAGAGGGGTTTGATGCTAAAAATACCTTTTCAATATAAATTTTAAAAAAAGCAAATTACACACTTAAATTATCCAATCGGGGGTTTTGAGTTTAAATCCCTCTTCTACAGATGGCTTTTTTTTTTTTAAATCCACCCACCCAACCCCCTTCGAAAAATATCAAATTTATTCATTTTGCAAACGAAGCTGTTTCTCTGCTTCATTACGCCATTCCAAAAAGTAGGTCAAGCCTCATTTTAAAGTTTACATCCGACCGGTACGTGACGTTTTGGCGCCGCCGTTTTGGCGACGGGACGTTTTGGCGCGAGATATCATTTGACGATAATTTAATAAGCACGTAACTTTTATAATAATGTTTATTTCACTCTACCATGATATTGTATGTATAGTAGGAATTCTAACACCGTTCAGCGAATTGTGTTTTTTTAAAATTATAAATATAAAGGTTTTGCTTATTTCATGAATATAGGCCTATAATAAGTCAGATTCCTGAATGGTAATGACATGCTGTATGTGAGTTCTGCTAATCGCACTGGATGACATTTTGGATTTCTTTCCAAAAGATTTTGTTTTTTATTTGACATTAGTGTAATATACGAACTAGCTAAGTGTCACACTTTAATATAACAAAAACCATGTGAACATCTAAAGCTCTATTACGCTGAATGACGACAATAACTCCACACATAGTAAAGATCGAGACACGGAATGTGGTCAGTACAAACTCTAACGTGAATCCACAAATATAAACAAACACTAGGGGCAACTATTGATATAAACAAATTCACGACACTAAGATACTTTGAAAAGATATATTTTGAGACATTGGGTAAGGGTGATTTGGGTGACACATCTCGCATTGACGCAGGTAGAGTTAAACAAATGAAGACAAGACCAGCACCGAGCACTGGTCGTTGGCGTCATGCGTCTGGCGATCATCTCCTTGGGAATGGTCATTACATGTGACACCTGTCCCGCCCCCTCTCTTCTGCTCACATTTCACTCCTTGTATATACTCTTTCCTCCACCCCTCCCCATTTTGTTTTTGATTTTTGTTTTTAATTTTAAAATAATATCTTAGAAAAACTTGTTTGAAAATAAAAGTGCGCCTCTTAACAAACACACATACACAAGCCAAAATGTTTCTTAAAGAAAATGATGTGAAAAACAAACACACGTTTACATTTAGTACGTGAAAAATATGTCTTAACACAAACACGCATGCAAAACATAGATAGGAATAATTCTTTTCAAAGAAATAATACAATAAACGTACATAATGTATTTCGCGCCAAAACGTCCCGTCGCCCAAAACGGGTGGCGCCAAAACGACCTTCGCGCCAAAACGGCGGCGCCAAGACGGTGGCGCCAAAACGTCCTGCTTCGCATCCGACGACCCTGAGACTCCACGACACACCGACATCAGTCTGGTTATTCATCGTGCCCATTTTAGGATTAATCATTAGGTCACACAAGGGCAGGTAGCACGTGCATCTAACTCAGTTCTGGTCAACCTTTTGTTTCCGTACGCTAATTTCTTTCAATTCTAAATTCGCTACTTGAAATTTGACAAGTTTCAGAACTTTATAGTATGTTCATTTGCACACATTTGGATTCGTATTTATTGTACAGCAGAGGAGCGGATTAAAAACATATTAACTTTACTTATTAAGTTTGTTTTTGTTAACATTTTTAGTTTCTATTTATAATTTTAATTTATCATTTATGTAATCTGTAATATTAAGAGTTAATTTTATGACCCTCCTTTTGTCTTTTATTATTTTTATGGATGAAAACGATTGCTCGCATGAGTAGCTGACAGGCATAATTGTGGGCTATAAAATGTTAACAAGGTAACATAGCATTGATCGCCGAAAATAATCATTTATATCTATTTGGTAACCCCTGGAAAATTGTGATTCGACCCCCAAAGGTCGAGAACCCCTGCCTAAGAGTGACTTAAGACCAATACATTCTTTAAAATGTTTTTTTTTCTAAAAACAAAAAGCTTAAATAGGTAACATGAATTATGTACAACGCTAACGAAAATGTGATGATAACAATTTCGTCAACTGACATGATTTTGTTTTGGTCTGATTTGTTGTGTCAACATTCAGGTCAATGTGTGTGTCGTAATAGCTAGTTAATTAAATTCCCGTTGAACTTTTGTTGTTTTTTTCGAACACGAATGCTTCTTCTTTGATGCAATGCGCCAGTTGTAATTGTGTAATGCGCCACTTTTAGCGCTGACACCATAGGTTGTTCACCCTTGATCAAACCGTTAGATTATGGATAATGATTTAAAGCGTAAGCAGACATCTGAAGAATAGCAAGAATGTACTGCACATTGTGGGAATGAACTGAGACACGATGCCTTAATAGAGGGTTGCACCACGAATACAATATGTAGTAAATATGTCTCTGAATATTTACCAATCGGATTTCTACAATACACAGGCAACAGCCGAAATGTGTCATATGTTTCAGTGTGTTATCGAACGAAAGTTATTAAAACTGCTAAACTCAAAAGCGTCATTTTATAACAAATCATAATGAACTAAAACACAAACATGTATAGTTATTTTAAGACGGATAATGTGTTTAAGAACATCAGTATAGTATTACATATCAAAGTGTTTAGTGCAAAACAAAAAGGACAAACGGTTGGTGAGAGTTTGATTATTCCAGCGGCTTTAGAGACATGCGATTAGGACTGACAAATCTGGCTGTGACGGGGTCCGCTAACATTGTAAGGTTTGTAGCGACAGTGACGCCAGTTAATGCTCTCTTTTCTTTAATAGATTAAACATGTGTTTGCTTTACATCTGAATTTTCTGACTCGCTATAAAGCTTATGCCAGCTCACTCTGTCTGTCTGGAACACATTTTTTTGAACACGTTGTAAACCCACATCCCATTCTCAGATGAAGTTATAATTTGCACAACTATTCATTGCCCTTACAAAACACGAATCAATAAGCAAAATAACACATTATTTGATTAAATAGTGGGTCTTTTATAAATGTGTTTGATATTAAACAAAAAAAAAGGATTTTAATCTGACGATATGGATAGACATGGCTGTCGGTGCGGAATTTTATCTCTTTAGATTATTATTTTTTTTTAAATATTGCTATATGTTATCAAAGTTTTTTACTTTTCATTACTGATCGAGCTTCAAGATAGAGTTAAATTAGTTGCAATATCATAGTCAGCAGTCTACACTGACCACAGAGAATGCTTTAGTACGACAATTAGAGAGTCAATCACTCTGTTCTTCCATTCTCGTCATAATTCGTTTACACCAAGAGTTATATTACTTGACATGAGGTGCTTCTGTATGGACGCTTTCATTATCGTAAAAGTATTTCACTATGTGTTCGACATTTCTCATTTGTCATGTTGTCACCTCCACTTCGGTGACTGTTTATTTTTTTTAATTTCATCTTATTAGCTTATTTACTTGCATTTAAAGTGCTGTATGATTCTTCGCTCTTATAAGATTTCGAAAGGGAGTTGTATTGCTCGTTTTGTTAAGCTCTTTAATACAATTTTTTGAATTTTGTTAGAAACAGGAACATTCATCAACATACAAAGTTCAACTGGATTTATTGCGTAACAAAGTAGTAAGAGAAGAAATAGACTGGAGAGGAGACATTCGCCTTCCTCTGACTAATTAGAGCCTGACATTTCTAATATAGCCAGAATAAAGGAGGCACAAGGTTCCTATTAGCAGTGGCGTAGCTAGGGATTTAGGGCCACGGGGGCTTGACCTCTTTAGATTCCCCTGCATTTTGACATTCGACATCATGACATGCGATAATGGCGTAATATTAATAGGCATATCCGGGGGAGGGGTCGGAGTTTGGTGGCTGATTTTTTGCTTTAATTTTGTTTATTTTAGGTGAAATTTTAATACTAAACCATCACCTAGCACAGCAAATGGGGGTTTTGAGTTTGAAACCCCTTACCAGGGGGTTTTGAGTTTGAAACCCCAAACCAAGGGGTTTGAGTTTGAGACCCCATACCAGGGGGTTTTGGGTTTAAAACCACCTACCAGGGGTTCTGAGTTTAAAACACCCTACCAGGGGATTCTAAGTTTAAAACTCCCTACCAAGGGGTTTTAAGTTTAAAACTACCTACCAGGGGTTTTGAGTTTGAAACCCCCTAAAGGGGGTTTTGCATCATTTAAATCTCCCTCTTCTATAAAACAAAAAAAGCAAACGACAATCCCCAAATTCCAAGATCACATCTAAGGAAGATTTTGATTTTAAACCCCTCTCCGAAATTTACGATAAACCCCTCTTCAAAATAAAAAAGCAAATTACACACTCAAAATTGTATTAGCGTAGCCAAAAGGGTTTTGAGTTTAAACCCCTCTTCAGCTGGGTCTGAGGCTAAAAATACTTCAATATAAAAAAAAGCAAATTACGCACTCAAAATACTATGAGCATAGCCAAAGGGGTTTTTAGTTTAAACCCCCCGCCAGCGTGGTTTGAAGCTAAAAAATAAATCTTCAAAATAAAAAAAAAACAAATTTCGCAATGAAAATGCTTTGAGCGTAGCCAAGCCTATTGGGTGTTTTGATTTTAAATTTCCCTTCAGAGGGGTTTGATCTAAAAAAATATACCTCTTCAATATAAAAAAAAGCAAATTACTCACTAAAATTCTTTGAGCGTAGCCAAGCCAATGTTGAATTTTGAGTTTCAACCACTCTCCTCCAGATGGCTTTTTAAAAGTATAAAACCCCTCAAGATAGTTTTGAATTTTAAATCCCTCTACAGAGTGTTTTAAGGTGGAAAGCCTCTCTCTTCAATATTATTTTTAAAGCAAACTACAGTCACCAAATACTATGACCGTAGCTAAATGTGGTTTTGAATAAAAAAAACAACTCCAGATATATTTTAGTTTAAAACTCTCCTTTTCGATATAACATCTAAAGCAAAATAGTAAACTAATTCCAAGATCGTAGTCAACAGAAGTTACACATGTCTACCAGTGGCTGGGGTCCATTAATAAAATGCAATGAATAGTCATCTGCCGAAATTGAAAAGAACTAAATGTGGCTCTACAAAGATGGCTAAGACGGATTTTAGGAGTCAGTTATAGAAATCGCGTCCGAATCAAGGAAATCCTATGCCAAACTGGGAGTCGACCCCTTAGTAAGATTGTGACAGTACGTCTCATGAGGTTTGCGGGGCATGTTCTCCGACAAAATGAATTTCGCATATAAGAGTTGCGATGACATCCTAGTACAACTTGGCGCCAAACATTCATGGAGGTCCTCAGAGCAGGTGGGAAGAGGCTTCAGACATTGCCAGTGACAGATTTTTGTGGAAACATCTTGCCAGCAAATGCGCCGAACGGCGCGAGATGGTCTAAGTCAGTAAGAATAGCAGATTAGGTTTTTGAAATAAAAGTTTTTCAAATATCAAAATAATGCACTGTAGGTACCTCAGAATATGCATTTAGTTGGCTTTCAATACCAGAAACAGTGCTTGGCGGAGGGGCTCTGCCAGGCGCTCTGGGAGTTCTCAGCGCTCCCCCAGAACCCTTGCTGGCAAGGGCGAGTAGTCTACATTTTTTCACTCCAAGAAGAACCTATTCAAGGGCACAATAAACGTCTTCCAAAAGAATGAATGTCAGAATGTAATAGAGATTAATTATGTACACACATCCATCCAAACAAACATATATATATATAAATCCCCCCGAGCCCCCCCCCCCCCCCCCAAAAAAAAAATATATATCCTGGCTACGCCCATGGTAATATTTAATGTAAAAACATATTTCGGACACTCATTTAGTCCCCTCCCCTCAAATGGAGGCCCTGGAGGTTTTTTAAAATTTCGATACCCCCCCCCCACCCACTTTGCCCCAATCTAGCTACGCCACTGCCTATTAGCTTACTTTCATTTTTAATGAATTCGGCAATAATAATATTGAATAAAAATAATATTTATATAAAAATAAAAATAAATGTAAACCTAAAGAAGGTATGCTCTAACATTTAATACCGTCAAAAGGGACTAAGGAAAGAAATTCATGGCAATGAGATTCAATTTTCCATGTCAATAAAGCAGGTTTTTTCACATAATTGTTGTAGAATAATTATAAAATTAACGCTCTGTTATTGACAGCATGATAAGGAATAAATAAATGACATTTTATTCAACTTTGCCTTCTCACGCTTCTTTTATTATTTTTCCGAGGATTATTTTTAAAAGAAAAATCCAAAAGAAGGAGGAAGGTTGAAGACCGCTGGTCTATACCATACATCTAGATACAGTATTCTAATCTAAGACCGCTGGTCTATACCATACATCTAGATACAGTATTCTAATCTAAGACCGCTGGTCTATACCATACATCTAGATACAGTATTCTAATCTAAGACCGCTGGTCTATACCATACATCTAGATACAGTATTCTAATCTAAGACCGCTGGTCTATACCATACATCTAGATACAGTATTCTAATCTAAGACCGCTGGTCTATACCATACATCTAGATACAGTATTCTAATCTAAGACCGCTGGTCTATACCATACATCTAGATACAGTATTCTAATCTAAGACCGCTGGTCTATACCATACATCTAGATACAGTATTCTAATCTAGGCTTATATCTTTTGGTGGGGATCTGTCTCAATACATTAGAATTGCATTTACTCTACGTAGATTTATACGTGCGCTTAACCAACTTTTTTTTGTTGGTGGGGGAATCGTTGTGGGGGGGGGTCCTATTTTTATGGAGAAATCATAGTATGTGAACAAAATTAGTAGAATTATTATATATAATATGAACTACGTATTGATATGTGAACACATTGTATATTATGTCGCACCACACTCTGATCTCAAAATTTAGATTAGTAAATATAAAATGAAAAAAGGTTGTACCAGGTGGGAGGGGTGATACATGCAATCACCTCCCCCCCCCCCAATCGGATAAACCAATACTTTTTTTTGGCGGCGATCCTCAAAGCCTTGATTTAAATATGTTGGGGTATCTTATCTTTTAAAGGAACAAATCGGTTTTATTTGCAATGTATTAAGGGCCTATTAATTCATATTAGAATATTTTTCAATATAATTAAAAGGTCCTTTATAATACGATAAATAAAAAGCTTTAGGTCAGAAGAATGCGTTTCTTCAGTGATGAATGCAAGAAAACGCTTTTGGAGTCGGGGATTTGCCCCAAATCGCACTGATGAATGATAAGCTGTAGATGTCAGCTCCCATCCCCCGTCGTCCTGCGGGAGGTTTGGACTAGGAAGTAAACTATCTTCAACTCTGAAGGAACATCCGAATTATGTAAAACATTTTACAAACAATGCGTTACTGTAATGAAGAATGCAAGAAAACGCGACTGATAAGCTGTACATGTCAGGAGAATGCAAGGAAACGCTTTTGGCGTCTGGACGAAGCTCATTGATGAATAATAAGCTGTAGATGTCAGGAGAATGCCTTTCAGCAGTGAAGAATGCAATAAAACGCTTTTGGCGTACACTGAGAAAGCTTACAGCGCTCTCCCAGACCCCTCACGTTTATGCATAGGGTTAGGGCTTACTGGGCGTTAGGGTTAGGGTTTGGAAGAAAATTGCCTCCCCCCCCCCCCCACTCCACAGTTCTGGATCCGCTAGTGGCCTAACACAAATGCTGTTTTTATTTATATTTGCAAGCATTTTTACTTATATTAGCGACTCATTTTAATTTCAAATAAAAGAAATGTATGCCCTCAACATTTTAATTTCTCTACATTAAAAAATAAAAACAAAAAGCAAAGGCAGTTCTGAATATAGCAACAATATAAACATTTCTAGAGATATAGCATGTATTTTAACATATGCATATACATATTACTTGTGTTCGTATATACCATTTCTTTATCTTAATGGCCCCTTTTTTGTTCCAGATCCTAGGGCGATTGTATACAAATTCTCCGTCTTTCCTAGTGCTACTATAGCATGGATCGGGTTGCCTGAGTCAGTCAGGAAAACCAATGACTAGGTAGAATTTAAGTCATTGATAAACCTGCATGGCTAGATTGACCTTGGAAAACGCATAGGGTATAATTATCTTCGATTTTTAAACTAACGTCTGTATTTCATAAGATAGGATAAGAAAATCTCCGAAATACTTTACGTCTGGTGCAAGCCAATCAGTTATTTCCTTTTTATTCTCGTTCAATTTGAAATTTAACAACATCGAAAAGAAGAACAGGGGAAGATTAAAATAGAAAATTGCTGCCGAGCATGCTGTGCATGTCTCATCCAAGATAGTATAGACTCTCTTTAAAAAAACAACAACTAAATTTCTTGTATATAGGCAAAAACATGTACAATGGATGCCAATAGTATGCCTCCCTAAAGAATAAGCAAAACTGAACATGTCAATTAATTAAGTAAAATATAATTCCTTTTTTGAATTCTAAGAATGTTAAGAATATTTTCTGCCTAAAATTGAAATTTGCATTATAATGATGCAGGACAGAAGTAAATTATCTTTTATTTTAGTACCATGAGGGACATTTGTCTGTGCGTCGGGCATATGTTAAAAGTTATTATTTTTAAACAAAAATGATGATCTGCTACATACGCTTGTCATTTAAATTTCAGAGAGTAAAATTGCATAAGAGTAGAATAAAGAAAAGTATATATTGCTCTTTTTTTTACTTAAAGTGTAATTTGTTCACAAAAGTTTAGCTTGTCTCCTCCTGGAGGGTTTTAAGAAAGTAAAATAAAAGCAAAAAGTACGGACATTATTAGAACCCAATTTGGAATTTTTTCTTCGCATATTTATTTTTAGAGTATGTATGAAATTCAAATTTGGACTGAACTAGTCAATCTAGTCTAATTTGTCAATCGCAAAACGTGTTTTGTAATAACTTTTAATAAGAAATTCTTTAAATTTTTAAGCGAAACAGCAGGGTTTCTGTCACAGACTTTTGCAAGAGAGGATTTTAGTCTCAAGTCTTCATTCATATGACGTACAGTGATTATGCTGATAATGATTTGCAATGAATTACTTGTCAATTTCTTCTTTACCCCATTCATGCTGTATTCTAGTGTGAATATTTGACAAGCTGGGTGCGATGGCCCTCGTGTATTGCTTTGTATGCGTGGTTTTTACGGTGTCTATGGGATGATTATTTTGAATGTGAAACACACTGGGCCATCTGAGATATATCGGAAACAGACACGCAACAAACAGACAATGGAGAAAGATACAAAATTTAAGATTTACTTAGAAATGTATTTACATAAAATATACATAGAAGAATAAAAAAAAAAAGTTGGGGGTGTATCTATCTCTTAATAATATTTAATCATCACTCTTGCCCGTTATGAGAGTGTATGTCACTTTGTCCTCGAACTTATCTGAGTGTCTCCTGTAGACGTGTCACATACCAGTTTTAGAACCCCTCTTTCATTTAGTGACTTGTAGTCATTTGACTATTCCGTGCAGTTAGCACGAGACATTTTTGGTCTTTAACTGACCATGGGGTGAACACCTCAGTTGATTTTTGGACTCCTGAGAGTAAGGAGCTAATGTGGTGTATCTAAGAGTATTCCATTGGATTCTAATGTACTTAGGTCTTATGTATATTTCTTGATGGCTGAGATTACCAATTATTGTATACTTTATTGTGAAGAATAAATATTTCGTCTGCTAATAGAGAGTCTGTTTTAAATATACGTGTTGTGGTTCTATTACTTAGCGACCTTAGTAAAACTACGCATCAACTAATTTGAAGGGTACGAGGATGTTTATTAATCACACAAAGAACATTCTGACTAGGCCAGAAGAGGTCCTAACACAACCCAAAGACATCTCTCACCAATAGAGGCATTACATTGGCGGAGAGAGGTGTTACAAGACGTTGTAGCTGGAGGTGGAGCTCCATCAGTAGAGGGTCGCCTGTTACTCAGTGCTTGTGAAGTCTCAGTCACTAGTCACTAGGGTCAGTTGTGGGTGGCCTGCTATCGCGGGCAAAAGGGGTACTGCAGGTAGAGCTGATCTGCCGTAGGCAGCGTTGTCCGACAACAAAAGAGTTCCATTAGACCTGACTAGGTGTTCCGACAACAAAAGAGTTCCATTAGACCTGACTAGGTGTTCCGACAACAAAAGAGTTCCATTAGACCTGACTAGGTGTTCCGACAACAAAAGAGTTCCGTTAGACCCGACTAGGTGTTCCGACAACAAAAGAGTTCCATTAGACCTGACTAGGTGTTCCGACAACAAAAGAGTTCCGTTAGACCTGACTAGGTGTTCCGACAACAAAAGAGTTCCGTTAGACCTGACTAGGTGTTCCGACAACAAAAGAGTTCCGTTAGACCCGACTAGGTGTTCCGACAACAAAAGAGTTCACTTGAGGGATATTTGATTGGTAGCGATGCTCTTGACAGTGTGTCTGGAATAGACATTTCGTTGCCTGGCTTGTATTAAAGCAGTATTTCATATTTCATTAGACGAAGAAGCATCTGCTGAAGCCTAGGTGGTGTAGATCCAAAGGCTTTTTGATAATGGCTTCCAAAAGGTTTGTGATCTGTTTCAACTTTTTTTGGACGTCCATACGTATAGTAATGGAAATGTTCAACTCCGAAGACAATGGCAAGCATTTCGTTTTCTATTTGTGCATGTCGTTTTTCACAGTCTGTTAGAGATCTTGATGCTTAAGCCACTGGCCTTTCATTCTGCATTAATACTGCTCCATGTCCCTCCTGTGAAGCATCCATAGACAACTTGACTGGCTGTGAAACATCATAATAAGGCTAAAACAGGGGCGGTTGTGATCAAACTCTTATATAATCAACAGTCTTCTGATGTTCCAACCATATCCACTCGTTGTCTTGTTTAAGTAACTCCCTTAATGGGGCAGTTTTTTCTGATAAGTTGTGTAAAAATTTACCAAGATAATCATACCCAAAATCTTTCTAGTTCCTTGCTATCTGTATTGCTTCAATCTTTGAGTCATCAGGCTTAATACAACTATTTGTAATGATATGTCCTACAAACTTGACTTGCTGTATTCTTAGGCTACATTTAGATGGCTTCAGTTTGATTCCTTCTTGCTATGTCAAGAACTTTTCTAAATCTATCAACAGTAATGAGTTTCATTCGTTGCTTAGACTATGAGAGCCAATACTGCCGATGAAAAATGTTTCGTCAATGGAGTCATCTTGAACTTCTGACTTCACTATACTTACTTTGATCTGCACACCGTCGAGAAATGACCTTTTTTATGGCACTAGTGACATGTCTAAACATGGCGCACTGGCGTGGTTTGTGTTCCTTGACACAATAGCTACAACTGACATTTCCTTTTGTTCTTTTAAAGCTATTGGCTGCTGAATTTACAACTTGTACCCCACTTTCTTCATTCATGAGCTTAAGCTGCCATTCAGTCGCCTCAGCTGCCCGACAATATTTTCTGCCTTGTTAAGGTCTAGATCTTGTTCTGTCAAAAGTCTTGCTCGTGAGTTCTCTTTCTTTATGCCACTAACTATCCTATCTTTAGTAAGGGAATGTTTTAGCAAATGAACACTCACATGTCTTTTTCTTGTGTTTAATGTCAGTGACAAAGCTGTCAAATGACTCTCCTTCGTGTTGAGATCGGTGGAAAAAAACATGTCTTTCAATGATAACATTTTTTTCTTGGTAGACAGTACTTAATAATAATAAAAATAATAATTTTATTTATAAAGCGCTGTTAACAAACAAAATGTAGGCTCAAGGCGCTGTAACAACATTACAAACAAAAAACACGAGAGCTAAAATGACAGTTAATCTAAATAAGTTTTAAACAGATAGGTCTTAATGTTCTTCTTAAAAGTGGTGCAGCATGTTGTCTGTCTGAGATCAATGGGGAGTGAGTTCCAACTCCTTTGGTCCGTGAACTGAAAAAGCCCGCAGACCGTAGCTTTTGAGGGAGAAACGTGGTACTACTAAAAGCGTTGAGTCCATTGGGCGCAGTGATCTCTGGGGGACATATGGAGTAATCAGTTCGCTAAGGTACAAGGGCATCTCGTTGTTATATATACACTGATGACAAAGTGTGGCGACCTTGTAATCGATTCTCGCTTTCACGGGAAGCCAATGGAGCGTGCGCAAGAGCGTAGTAGCAGAATCTTGTCTTGTTTTTCTAAGTACTATTCGAGCGGCGTTGTTCTGTATACGTTGCAGCTTGGCTATTTTGTCATCAGGTATACCTTCTAGCACGGCGTTGCAGTAGTCAAGGCGGGAGAGTATGAATGCTACAGCTAGCGTTTTTGTTGACTCCGTTGTTAAATATGGTCGGATCTGGCCTAATCTGCGCAGCTGCAGATAAAGACCTTTGCAGAGATGACTTATGTGTGGGTCGAAAGATAGTGTTGAGTCGAAGAAAACTCCAAGATTCCGCACTACATGGATAAAAGGAACATGGCAGTTCGTTATAAAGAGAGAAACTGTGCTTTCAACTTTTGAGACATTGTTCCTAGTGCCAATCTCGAACTTATTAAGAACTCAGCGCAATGTATGGAAGGACTTGCTAATCTCACATTCATTACACTCATTATCCGTCCATCGGAAAGTGTTATAGACTTGCACTGCTTCTTGGCCGATCACATGCAATAATGTCATAGACTTTACATCTCTGCTTTTTTGTATCCGGTCCACTTGCTATCGTATAAATCTGAAAGGATTGCTTGAACCTTTTCCAATTATCTGTTAAGTTGTTATTTACTTCCAGCGCTTGTGGCGGATGGGGTCGGTCCATCTGAGACCCTGTAAGAGACACTAAAGCAACAAGAGTCTCAATGAACACATTAATTTTATTTGTCTGTTGTTTGTCTCTTTACTCTAGCATCTTCTCCACTTTTTACGCACGGACACTTTCAATGCTGTTCACTCAACCATGTACAATGAAAATCAACTGGTCATTTCATACACAGGCACATACACTGCACTACCGGCCACTCAAAACACATACACTTACTATCACAGTTTACATTAAGTATCGATACCTGTCTTTTTACCTAACAGTGTATACATTGAAAGTATCGATACCTGTCTTCTTACCTAACAGTGTATTCATTGAAAGTCGATACCTGTCTTCTTACCTAATAGTGTATTCATTGAAAGTCGATACCTGTCTTCTTACCTAACAGTGTATTCATTGAAAGTCGATACCTGTCTTCTTACCTAACAGTGTATTCATTGAACGTATCGATACCTGTCTTCTTACCTAACAGTGTATTCATTGAAAGTCGATACCTGTCTTCTTACCTAATAGTGTATTCATTGAAAGTCGATACCTGTCTTCTTACCTAACAGTGTATACATTGAAAGTATCGATACCTGTCTTCTTACCTAACAGTGTATTCATTGAAAGTCGATACCTGTCTTCTTACCTAATAGTGTATTCATTGAACGTATCGATACCTGTCTTTTTACCTTTCAGTGTATCCATTAAAAGTATAGAAACTTATCTTCTTACCTAACAATGTTTCTTTTGAAATATAGATACCTGTTTTCTAACCTTACAGTGTATCTATTTAAAACCTCTTCTAAGTTAAAAAAAAAACAACGACAACAAAAATGGCCTAATCAACTTCTATGTTACAAAAGTATGTCACAAAAGCAAAACAAAAATCTAAATAAAAAACTAAGTATGCAAAAACAACACTTGAGTTTACCTGATCGACATTGTTGCATTGGGCACAATACAGGTTTTTGTAAAAAGTATCACCCAAAGCGAAGTTTTCTTCAACATCTAGATTAAAATATTGTGATCGAGCCTTCTTGATGTCTTTAATATATGTAACTTGTGCTCGAGACTTTTGTGGCAACTCTTCTTGACATAAGTCTATTATACTTTGGTTTCCTTTATAGTCAGTTGAACATGCCCGTACGAGAGTGAAGCTATGGCAGCCTAATATCGGACCTCTGGATCTAATTTTAGTGTTCAATGTTGATGGAAATTCATTTCCGTACCATTTCTCAAGGTCATAGACTGGAACAGAAATATCAGGACAGCAAAGACCATAGATCTCACAAGCTGGTCTGTCGCAATGACATCTCTGGCATTCGAAGCAAAGCATAGTCTCATTACCAGGCACATACATGGAGCCGTTACAACGTCTGGGACAAATACTTAGCTCAAACTCTAAAGGCGAAAGAGTTGTTTTCTTCCAAACGAAAATGACACAATTGTATCGCTAATCTACATGTAGACGTATAACCACATCCAATAAAATAATTAGTGACGCTAGGCTGTGTGACAAAAAATAAAGCGCCATATTTTTTAACTTTCAAGTCCTATTTAATCAACATTTTCAAAAATGTAAAAAAAAAAACCTGCGCTTTTTCTTTCGTTTTAACAAGTTTTCAGAAGTGAAAAGGGAATTAACCTCTCTTATTACGACTAAAGGTTTATTTTTTGCCTTGCTTGTCTTCTCCTTTTGTTTCTATAGAGAGTGTCAGGTTTATTTCTGTTTCATTGGCCCACTTCTGTGCAAACAACACTGAGATCTGTGGCAGTCCAACTTCAACAACATAATTACGAGCTCGTGTTATTTTAAATCCATTAGTGTTGATGTAGTCGTCATTTCGTTAAAAATAAATTACTTTGCAAAAAAAAAAAAAAAAAGTTAAATACCAAACATTGAAAGCTAACAAGTAACAAGTAACATAAACAATCACTCCCCCCCACACACACAAACACACACAAAAACACGACCAACGTATAACACACACTATAACACTGTAGCAGAAGGGTCGTGAAGAACAGACTACAATATGAATACAAACACGATTACAACTATTAGCACGATTACATATACTAGCACGACTACACATATTAGTACGATTACACATACCAGTACGATTACACATACTAGCACGATTACACATACTAGCACGATTACACATACCAGTACGATTACACATACCAGCACGATTACACATATTAGTACGATTACACATATTAGTACGATTACACATACTAGCACGATTACACATATTAGTACGATTACACATACTAGCACGATTACACATATTAGTACGATTACACATACTAGCACGATTACACATATTAGTACGATAACACACACTAGCACGATTACACATATTAGTACGATTACACATACTAGTACGATTACACATACCAGGACTATTACACATACTAGCTATCAGACACATACCAGGACTATTACACATACTAGCTATCAGACACATACCAGTACGATTACACATACTAGCACGATTACACATTCTAGTATGATTACACATACTAGCACGATTACACATTCTAGTATGATTACATATACTAGCACGATTACACACATACTAGCACGATTACAAACAAGAGTAATACAGAAGTTCAATTAATGATTAATCCAATCGTAATGTTAATTTTGGCTAAAAGAAACTTTTATTACTGTCAAAGTCAAAGGAAAAAAACAAAACAACTTAACACCGCTGTCTTAAGGCTTTCATCACTGGCTTACAACTCTACACAAAACATTTCGTTGCAATATGTCTAATTTAACAATAGCGCACCATCTTATTGTAGGTTCTATTAGCCTTTTCACCAAAGTAAAAGCTACCCTACACAGCTCTCCGCTATTAATGTGTAAAACATTTCTAAACCAGGCAAAACACACTAACTAAAAACTAAACAAGATTACAAAGAGAGTTTGTGGGCTTTTGTCACTAAGCCCCTCATCCCACCCCATAAATGATATAGCAAACAAGATACATCAAACTTTACATGCAAGGTACTTTTTTTTTTAAGTCGCTTAATTTTGAAAATAGTAAACATAATTTCAAATGGAGTGAAAAGCTATACGCTTATATACAGAAGATAGAATAGTCTTATGTTTTGATTTAATTTATTTTTTTTACGAGCTTATTGGTGACTCCCTTTATGTACAAATCAACCAACGCAGTCGATACACTTTTCAACTGAGTCTGACCCCTTATCAGAATTTAATGTGATCTTGTATACCGAATAATGTCACTCATAAGACTAATAGGCAGATGCGCAGTGAGGAGGTGGGGCAAGGGGGGGGGCATGATGCCTCGGGCGCCACCTTCAGGGGAGCACCACTCTCATGGGAGCGCAGCACGTTGATAGGTGCCAAGAAATAAATGATTGTAGATATTTTAGTGAGTAATACATTTTAAGTATATTTTTATTATATTACTATTAAATACTTTTGATTTATAAACCTATATTTCTATGCTATGTTCAGGGAAAATTGCGGAGCGGTGTGTCCTATAACGTTTCTTGCCCAGGACGCCGTTGTTTAGCTCACTACGCCTCTGCTAATAGGTCAGGTATTCTTTTCTCAGCAAAAATTTAGATAGCTTTGCATAATTAGCGCTACTTTATGACAAAAAATTAGATGGGGGGGGGGAGAAAGAAAGGGATGTCTGGGTGCATTTTACCTTATTTATCGTTTTCTAAAAGTATTATTATAAAAAAAGGAACGGATCTGAATTCAAACTCATGCCTCAAGCCTCCCCAAACTGAAGTACTAACTGTCGTGCGCATCTTGCTTGGTATTTCCTTTTGAGCACCATAAGGTTTCGTAAGTTTCTGTTCCCAAGGGTGCGCCTTGTTGTCATTACGTTTTTTGCCTTTGTTTGGGGTTGTTCTGACTTTGCTGAGTTTTGTTCTTGGGTGTTTTCTTCCCCAGTATTGGGTAAGTTAGTTTATTTTACTGCTTTCGGAATGTCGTAGCTCAAAATTCGTTGGTCCTATGATCTTGGGAATGGAGATCTCAAGGAATGTTTATATTTTTTATTATTTAGGGACGCAGGCTTGGGACCCTGTTGGAGTCAAGCCTGATAGTTATTGAATGGTCTGGTTGTTGGATCCAGGGTGTAGGTTGTGGGCTTCTCCGGGCCCTGATCAAGTGTGGCATTGAGATTTAAGGTGTGCCATGTTATTTGAATAAGGTGTTTAAATTATATTTGCCTTGTAAATGCTACTTGATCTTATTATCCGTTCATCATTATATCATAACATTTCATTTGCTTATTAAATTTATAAACTTACGATTTTGTTGTGAACTAATACAAGTTAAGTGGTCGCTATCGTTGAACAATTGTTGTATTCACTAAATGTTCAATTGAAAACCTTTATTCAGTGTTAGCAATTCACTGCTTCGATGCCGATATTAGTTGCTTGGGCTTAAACACAAAATAGAGCAGTGAGATTCATAACAAACGAATATTCACATTTGACTAGAGTAACACCATTAGTAAAATCACTAAATTTAGAAAGCCTTCAGGACAGAAGACTCAAAAGTAAAGTAGCAATTATACATAAAACACTGAACCATAATCTTCAAATACAAAAACAAAATTTAATAAAATACTGTGAAAGACACATAGATAAAGGCACATTCCTCGTCCCATATGCTAGGACAAATTTGTACAAATACTCCTTCTTCCCTAGTGCTATTAGAGCATGGAATGGGTTGCCTGAGCTAGCCAGAAAAACCAGTGACTTGGCAGAATTTAAGTCATTGGTTAATATGCATGACTAAATGCATGACGCGTAGGACGTAATCATCTTCTTTTTTGAAGTAACGTCTGTATTATATAAGATAAGATAAGATAAACCGTCGAGGTGGGGAACCTGGGAACTCGAGGAACTTCTGTCTACCCCGAAGTCAACGAGCTGGAAATCCCACCATGACACTAACCACTCTGCTAGGGATGTGCTAATGAAAAGACTGTTTAGAAATCCTCTAGTATCCACGCGGCGTAGCATAAGACGCTATTTAGTGACGGGTGGACACTTCTTGAAAGACACAGTATTCCAAATGAGGTGGGTTTGGGCAAACGACTGTGTGCGGATGCCTGGAGAGCGAGGAAGGTGCGGGTGCTGGCGGGAAGGGGCGGGAGGAGGGTTAGAGAGTCGGCGTTTGTGCGTGCTGCCCCGCATGGTCGGGCGACGTGGAGAATTATATATACAGAGTGAGAGAAAGTTACGTGGGGTAACTCTAGTCCGACTTGCAGATATATCTTTCCATGACTTTTTCATCGAGGGTGCGTGCGTTCGTGGTGTTTTGCAAGGTTGGGCGACGTAGAGAATTATATATACACATTGCTTGTTCAAACTTACTTTAAAGCGGCGAGCTTTGGACTACTTCAACATATTCAGCCACTTCAGTCAATTTATTTCCCTTGTAATTCATACAAATAATACAGTTAAGTCCCATTCTCTTTATTACAGTATCATAAAGTCTAGAAGTCTTATCATCGCTTTTCTCGCTTATAATGCATTTAGGGACTTTTTGTTAGCCAGAAGGTCTAAAAAGTTAAACAAATAAAAGCTCCCCTTACAGACTGTGCGGTCTATAGAGCAGATGAAGGTTATCTGTTTCTGTAGCCCACGGCTAACAAAGGTGTCATATGGCCAGCACAGTACTTTACTTCAACTAATGTCAGGTACCCATTAGAGCTGGATGGACTAAGTATCCCGAAATTAAAAATCTTAGCCTTCAAACGGAATTGGAGTTCGGGAACTTCGGTTCGGAAGCCAAACGCTTTACCACTCAGCCACCGCGCCTCTATATAGTTGCCATATACAAAAAGCAATTAACATACAAAATAATATAATATTTTAATCCTTTCGTCGCTATATTACGATTATCACTGAAAACCCGACCATGACGTGATTTTTTTCCCACTTGTCCATGGTCGGATCCTCTGAGTTTGCAATACAATACACATTTATTTAATCTGTTAAATAAGAGAGAGATGGTAGAGGCAGAAAGTATCTCTTATGCGTGCTTGTCTCAGAATTCTTTTCCTTATTTTAACATTTCTATTTTGGTCGATTGCCACAGAAAACAGAAAAGCGTCGCATAACCAGTAATAGCGCAGTCAATGGTAAACGTGACAAGTTTTTAATTGAATCCGCGATTACGATATGACCAAGAGATTTCTATACACACATCTTCATGGATCGTGTCTGGACCATCATTCGAGTCTCTTTGTTTTTTTTTCAAAATGGAATCCTCCTTTATTCTTCATTGTAAAAACGTCAGAATAAACAAAGTCAACCACAACCCTCTTTGTGTTTCTCTTGCTTTCATTTTTCAAATATTTCTCTCCCCCCCCCCACTCATTATATTTCTCTTTCTGTCCAAGTTAACACTATCAAAAGCTCATGACTTGACAATACTAATTGTTATTGTGTTATATTTAAGGGCGCGGATTAGGATTTTTTTTTTGTCATCACGTTGGACAAACAAACCATAGCAAAATTTGTTTCTAGCCAAGTCAAAACTGAGTATTATAGACTTCATTTAATTTGGACATGGGTGTCAAAATCGGCCCGAGCATTTCAATACAATCTGGCCCATAATTTGCATATCAAACAATCAGCATCCAATGAAAGGCATACCTACACTCAAAATCCTTTCGGTGGCAGTAACGGCCTATTTGGGTCCCGACTCACCACCTATATAGCCAGTACGCCAATCACAAAAAGGATTGCTATGACCTATGACCTAGTCAAAGCCTATGATTTCATGAAATTAAAGATGTTTGCCGAATGTTTGGCCACAGCCATGGTTCAAACATAACACCTTGTCACACAGATAACACATAACATCATGACGCTATCAGATGACAAATTGAAAAGACGCTTACAGATGCGATAGAGAACTGCCTCAAGTCCACCCCTCCAGCTAAATTAAATGTAGATAAAAGCAGGGAATGTTTTAAAGAAGTTATCCATAGCACAGAATTAAGCATACTCGGATCTATGGAGAGAAAGCATCAGGCTGATTTGAAGAAAACAGCATTGAGATCAGAAAACTATTAGGTGAAAAGAACAAGCTCCACAAATTGTATCTGAACAACCCAAACTCTCAGTCTACTAAAGATGCATTCACAAACATCCGCAAAAATGTGCAAAAACAGTTACGCATTATGGCGTTGCGCGGTGAAAACTGGCGCACAGGTTGCTGAGGAAAAAAGAACAACGCTGGCAGAAAAAAAAAAGCGCCAGAGAAGAAAAGCAAGACCAATGACACTATCTCCAGCTGAACATTCCGGACTCACATAGGTCTCACCTGCCACATGAGGACCTCTGCCTCCTGGATGACAAAGTGGTCATCATCGAACAACGATGGACGAACTATAAATACATAAATATTGATTGAAGCCCAATTTTTGCGTGCGTTTTTGCTGTAAATCTGTCTATTGAACATCTGATTAACCTTTAATTTTCCTTCCGAAAAATCACAATAGTTTTAAGATTCTACAATAGATTGGTTCGGATGGCCATATATATATATATACAACTAAAGTTTGATTAAGTTTGTATCAAAATTATTTATAAAAAACAACATTTGAATCAGTATTTTATTCCATTTAATAAATGGAAAATAATTTAAGAATGATTTCTTGATCCTTTTTTTTTAGATGTTAATTTTTATACCAATGCGCGAATCTATGAATAAAGTATAAAGCTTAAGTTATTAATGAAGGAGTCTGTGACCTTTTTAAAAAAAAATTGACCTATAGTTCTATAGTTCTTTTTTGTCCAGACTCTCTGTTTCTTTATCTCTTTTCTATAGTTCTTTTCTAAAAAACTGCCTAAGTTTCTATTTACTGTAATCTAGAATGTCAGTCTCTTATCTTATATTATTCTCATCTAAGCTTCTTTTTTCTTTAGTTTTATGATCAAGACTGCCTGTCTCTTATCTTATATTATTCTCATCTAAGCTTCTTTTTTCTTTAGTTTTATGATCAAGACTGCCTGTCTCTTATCTTATATTATTCTCATCTAAGCTTCTTTTTTCTTTAGTTTTATGATCAAGACTGCCTGTCTCTTATCTTATATTATTCTCATCTAAGCTTCTTTTTTCTTTAGTTTTATGATCAAGACTGCCTGTCTCTTATCTTATATTATTCTCATCTAACCTCCTTTTTTTTTTAGTTTTATGATCAAGACTGCCTGTCTCTTATCTTATATTATTCTCATCTAAGCTTCTTTTTTCTTTAGTTTTATGATCAAGACTGCCTGTCTCTTATCTTATATTATTCTCATCTAAGCTTCTTTTTTCTTTAGTTTTATGATCAAGACTGCCTGTCTCTTATCTTATATTATTCTCATCTAAGCTTCTTTTTTCTTTAGTTTTATGATCAAGACTGCCTGTCTCTTATCTTATATTATTCTCATCTAAGCTTCTTTTTTCTTTAGTTTTATGATCAAGACTGCCTGTCTCTTATCTTATATTATTCTCATCTAAGCTTCTTTTTTCTTTAGTTTTATGATCAAGACTGCCTGTCTCTTATCTTATATTATTCTCATCTAACCTCCTTTTTTTTTTTAGTTTTATGATCAAGACTGCCTGTCTCTTATCTTATATTATTCTCATCTAAGCTTCTTTTTTCTTTAGTTTTATGATCAAGACTGCCTGTCTCTTATCTTATATTATTCTCATCTAAGCTTCTTTTTTCTTTAGTTTTATGATCAAGACTGCCTGTCTCTTATCTTATATTATTCTCATCTAAGCTTCTTTTTTCTTTAGTTTTATGATCAAGACTGCCTGTCTCTTATCTTATATTATTCTCATCTAAGCTTCTTTTTTCATTAGTTTTATGATCAAGACTGCCTGTCTCTTATCTTATATTATTCTCATCTAAGCTTCTTTTTTCTTTAGTTTTATGATCAAGACTGCCTGTCTCTTATCTTATATTATTCTCATCTAAGCTTCTTTTTTCATTAGTTTTATGATCAAGACTGCCTGTCTCTTATCTTATATTATTCTCATCTAAGCTTCTTTTTTCTTTAGTTTTATGATCAAGACTGCCTGTCTCTTATCTTATATTATTCTCATCTAAGCTTCTTTTTTCTTTAGTTTTATGATCAAGACTGCCTGTCTCTTATCTTATATTATTCTCATCTAAGCTTCTTTTTTCTTTAGTTTTATGATCAAGACTGCCTGTCTCTTATCTTATATTATTCTCATCTAAGCTTCTTTTTTCATTAGTTTTATGATCAAGACTGCCTGTCTCTTATCTTATATTATTCTCATCTAAGCTTCTTTTTTCTTTAGTTTTATGATCAAGACTGCCTGTCTCTTATCTTATATTATTCTCATCTAAGCTTCTTTTTTCTTTAGTTTTATGATCAAGACTGCCTGTCTCTTATCTTATATTATTCTCATCTAAGCTTCTTTTTTCATTAGTTTTATGATCAAGACTGCCTGTCTCTTATCTTATATTATTCTCATCTAAGCTTCTTTTTTCTTTAGTTTTATGATCAAGACTGCCTGTCTCTTATCTTATATTATTCTCATCTAAGCTTCTTTTTTCTTTAGTTTTATGATCAAGACTTCCTGTCTCTTATCTTATATTATTCTCATCTAAGCTTCTTTTTTCTTTAGTTTTATGATCAAGACTGCCTGTCTCTTATCTTATATTATTCTCATCTAAGCTTCTTTTTTCATTAGTTTTATGATCAAGACTGCCTGTCTCTTATCTTATATTATTCTCATCTAAGCTTCTTTTTTCTTTAGTTTTATGATCAAGACTGCCTGTCTCTTATCTTATATTATTCTCATCTAAGCTTCTTTTTTCTTTAGTTTTATGATCAAGACTGCCTGTCTCTTATCTTATATTATTCTCATCTAAGCTTCTTTTTTCTTTAGTTTTATGATCAAGACTGCCTGTCTCTTATCTTATATTATTCTCATCTAAGCTTCTTTTTTCTTTAGTTTTATGATCAAGACTGCCTGTCTCTTATCTTATATTATTCTCATCTAAGCTTCTTTTTTCATTAGTTTTATGATCAAGACTGCCTGTCTCTTATCTTATATTATTCTCATCTAAGCTTCTTTTTTCTTTAGTTTTATGATCAAGACTGCCTGTCTCTTATCTTATATTATTCTGCTTGCATATATATATATATTTAAATTAAATGTTTCACTTTCGGAAAATAAATACGTAACCGTTACATCAGAACTTTGAATGATCTAAAATATCATGATGCCCGAGTTTCATTTTCTCTTCTTGTTTTTGAGATCTAAACGGGACTGACGGACAGACAGACCACACAAAACTAATAGCGTTTATTCCCATTTTGAGACCCGCTAAAAAAAATTAACGAATTAGTCTTTATGTGTTCGCAAATAACCTCATCAGATAATTGTACACTAGTGTTTTCTCCCACACCTATTCTTGGATCAACTTGATACTGTAAACAATTATCTAGTGTACCAAAGAAAGCATAAATCAATTAGAACATTTACCGTTTATTCCATTTTTTTTTAAGTTCCCCTTTCAGACCTTGTGGTCTATAGGGCAGATGATGCAAAGGTTATCTGTTTCTGTGGTCTACGGTTAACGAGGGTGTCATTTGGCCAGCACAACGACCAACCGCCTTTACTTTTCCCCAACTAATGTCAAGTACCCATTAGAGCTGGGTGGACTCAGAGGCGCCCGAAGATCCCTAAAATAAAAATCCCAGTCTTCACCAGGATTCGAACCCCGGACCTCGGCTCGGAAGTCAAGCGCTTTACCGCTCAGCCACCTATGTTTATTCAATTAATGATTGTTAATTATTTTTTTTTGGATATAGAATAAGGAAAACAGTTTTCACATTAATGACAGATATAGATGTAAGTGTGGAGTTCTTCCCCTCTGATTCGCTCTGTTTTTCTTTTAAAAGGAAATTTATATTTTGCTTGTTTGCTTAAAAGTCGGGACTATCGAATTTTGCCCTTTGGAGCATCACTATAGAATGCTTACCATGTCCTAGAAAGCTGCATACTATATAAAGAAGCCCGAACAAGACCATGTCCCCAAAGCCCTCTTATATAATATAAGAAAAACCATACGGAAGACTGCCCGATCTGGAAACCACAGCGCGGTTCATCCCAGATATAGGATTACCCTCCGACAGTAAAAACGAAAATGAAGAGGAAGAAGAAAGCATGTTTCAGTAATGTGGTAAAGCGTTTCACAACACCTATTCAAAATGTTCTTACTAATATTTCATTGCGTTCAGGCATTCTACCGTTCCATCGATTTTTTTTCATTTTCAGTATATCACAAGAGAAAAGAGTCACGTAGTGAAACTATTAAATAGCAAGCCTGACAGGGCTCTCATTTCATCCAATCGTAAAATATTGCTAAGACTTTTTGTGATCTTTTCATTGTTATCATTGTATGTCTTTTATTTCACCCAGACGTTATTCAAAACTGTTGATTTGTTTGGGAGAAAATAGAAATCTTTTGTATGGTTTTAATGACAGAATTATCTCTACTTGACAAGGTACGTTCGCGTCCCATTCCTTTTTCTTTGTTATCGCCGCTATCATCAAGAATGAAGAGATTAGAAACAGGATTAATACAGCTATTGGTCCACACGATAACCAATATTTAAAAAAAAAAAAAATTTAAACTCTAAGGCCATATCACAAGATCATCAGGGCTCACCAAGGCTTTCTTTCAGGGAACAGTACGAGAAAGAAGAAGAAGAGTAAGACAGAGAAAGAATGGACAGGCCTGTCAGTGAATGAAACTCTATCCAAGGGAAAGGACAGAGAGAAATGGATAGAGACGGTTGACAGCATCCCGACCACTGATCTAGACTAACAACAATAAGTCTGCACGATTTTTAACAATCATTTTTGTTTAGCGCAATTCCATGCTTTTTGCTTTCTAAATGCGCTAAGATATTATCCTATTACTTGTCTGGACCAGTTGGAATGGGGTTGGGTGTGGGGAATAAGGAGGTATCTGGGTGAGTTATAAATGCATTTATATAAAAATGTGAATGTCAGGAACTCGAGGGCTATGGCCTCCCCATACTCCGCTCACCAATACCTTAACCACTCTGCCAGAGAATCGTTTATGGACGTACAATTTTAGCTTCAAACTTTAAGGCCGCTACCAATAAGGGTTCAACTTAAACCACCACATCAGTCAAGTGGGTGAGTGGCAAAGCTCGTGGCTTCCGAACTGGGGGTCCCGGGTTCAAATCCTAGTGAATGCTCGGATGTTACTTTCGTTATTTTGAGGGCTCCTCTGAGATCACCCAGCTTTAATGGTTACCTGACGTTAGATTGGGAAAGTAAAGGCGGTTGGTCTTTGTGCTGGCCACGGGACATTTTTTTTCTCCATTCTTTATCAGTATTATCACGTGACTAAATGTTGTTTATTTACGATTGGTGAATGAGATCCATTGTAAAAAGTTTCACCGGAGCAGGGGAAACTATGAGTTAGCCGCTAAATTGGCGGAAGAAACATAAGAGGTCAGAGTTGTCACCTTTCTAACAATTATAGGCCCAAAAGCGATGGACATATATGAAGGTCTTGAAATTGAGCAGGGAAAAGAAAGAAAGATGGAAGAAATAGTGAGCAACTTTGAAAGCTTTTGCATTGTATAAATGAGCGCTATGATTTCAATACTCGTGAAGAGCAAGAACAGCGGTTCTCAGCCTTTTAAGTTCGGCGACCCCTTTTTACATCCCCCCTCTGCCGCGACCCCCCCCCCCCCCCCACACACACACATACAGCAATAGAAGAGTAGACAATAACAATCCATATTTCGATGGTCTTAGGCGACCCCTGGTAAATGGTCAATCGACACTTACAGGTTGAGAACCCCTGAGCAAGAAGATAAGGAGATTGAAAAGTACAGAGAGAGAGAGAGAGAGAGTTACAAATCTGAGAATGCCAGCAAAAAGCGTGCATGTTTGAACGCCTGGAAGATAGCTTAATTAGAGACAGAGTAGTTCTTGGTGTTAGGCATGAGTGCCGAAAAATGAAATTATTACAAGATAGTGATCTAATATTGCAAAGGTGCAGAGACATTAGCAGAGCCTACGAGACAGCCAACAAACAGTTGAGACAGATACACCCCGACCCTCCAATCATTGAGAAAGTATCAAAACCCTCAAGAACAGACATTCGGAAAGGTAAATGAAGGTATTGTGGAAGGATTCACGAATACACTAAGGAAAAGTGCCTTGCATGGGGTAAAATGTGCCTAGCTTGCAAGGGGAGACATCATTTTGCCGTGATGTGCAAAAAGAAAATTCATTCAGATGATATGTATGACGATGAAAGACAGCTGCAATCGGACACAATAGATGAAGTCATAATGGTAAAAAAAAAATGGTTTATGTCTTTAGAGAACAGCAGAATGAAATGGATGACAGCAGTTATGACAGTGAATCGTCATCGTGTAAAGTTTTTTTTGGGGAATTACCGAAAATAAAATACAAAGATTTCGGAGAGCTTGTTTTTTGTTTTTTTTTACAACTGGCGGTCGTCAGGCTGCGAATCTGTCAAAAAAACGTTCGTACTGAGCACCTTGGTGTGAAAAGGAACCTATGTACGAAATTTGATGCGGTTACATACGACAGTTTAAGAGATCTCATGATCAATGAATGTGTCAGTCAGACAGTTAGTGGTGACTTCGAAAACTATTATAGGTTTTTAGCGGTTCCCGAAAAGGGAATAGACGCTATTAATTTTGTGTGGTATGTCTGTCCATCAGTCAATCCGTCCGTCCCATTTAGATCTCGTAAACTAGAAAAGATATTGAAAATTTTATAGTCCATTCAAAGTTCTGATGCACGGGCTACTTTTTTCTTTTCTGAAAGCGAAAAATTTAATTTTTTAAATCACTTATGCCAGCAGTTTTTTCTTAATAAAAATACACCATTTTTACAACTATTCACTATTAATAGTAACAAACCAAGAGGCTATTTAGTAAGGGAGATTACCGTGTACCATTTTTGTAACAGATTTATGCAAACGGTTTTAGATTTTTAGTAATAATATTTTTTTAAACTAATGTATTGCTAAGTCAAGTAGGTCCTTTCATAATATCACTTTAAAAATTAAAATAAATAAATTATAGCTTTTATATAGCGCTGCTTTCCTGCTTATAGCATGCTCAGTGCGCTATGGTCCTATCTCATTTGTGGACAAGTGGGGGGGGGGGGTGGTATCTTCGAGAAGGATTTTGCATGCTGCCTGTATGCGCTCAGTAGGTAGCCAAGCCAAGTTAAGCGTACTTAGCCTCTCGACCACGCTTCCCACAAAAAAAAAAAAAAAAAAAAACCTACTTAACCTAATTTAACAATCAATAAGTAGTTTTTCATATTATCGCATAAACTGCAATGCAGCCCAACAAACATGCGACACTTAAACTAAAAGATTTTGTTTAACGAAATGTGTTGTCTTTTCTTGAGACTCCGAATAAGAGATTAACCCTTTACAAAACAATTACATCAATTAGATAATCATTTTATGACACCAGTTAGGCCAGGTTCACGGTTAGCTTCACTTTCACCTATTGTTTAGTCTGCTGGACCTTTGGGGCAGCACACAGGAGCTATCAACCTTCTTTCTCCTTTCTTCTCTGTCATTTGCCTTTAATAGAATTTCATTCTGATATATTTTTATAAGTATTGAAACCTGCCTTGTTACTTGCCAGGGTGACCACTTCGTGGGCCTTTTTTGAGTTGTGTTTTGACACAAACTGTCTTTGTAGCCTTGTTACTTTAGTTTTTACTTTTCTGTCCTGAAATGTCAATTAATTTATGATTTTAAAATGGTATTGCTCTATTCCAGGGGCGTCACTAGGGTCGGTGTCCCCTGGTGCGGTAGCATATGGAGTCATCCCTCCCCCTAAATCTATGTTTTACCAAAAACAAAATATTGGCATAAATGTTCCTTAGACTACGGCGGAGACCGTAGTGTGTGTTAAATGTCTCTCCCAGAATAAGAAAGCCTAAAAATTAAAAAAGTGCTTCGTTTGATTTAGTAAAGTAATTTCTTCAATATAGAAATTCCATGCTAACGTTTTATTTATAATAACACCTTTGAATTTAAATTTTGACTTTCTTAAAGTGGTACGCATGAATAACTTATTCATTGACTTTATGAAAGTGGTTTACCATGAATACCTTAGCCATTGACTTTATGAAAGTGGTTTACCATGAATACCTTAGCCATTGACTTTATGAAAGTGGTTTACCATGAATACCTTAGCCATTGACTTTATGAAAGTGGTTTACCATGAATACCTTAGCCATTGACTTTATGAAAGTGGTTTACCATGAATACCTTAGCCATTGACTTTATGAAAGTGGTTTACCATGAATACCTTAGCCATTGACTTTATGAAAGTGGTTTACCATGAATACCTTAGCCATTGACTTTATGAAAGTGGTTTACCATGAATACCTTAGCCATTGACTTTATGAAAGTGGTTTACCATGAATACCTTAGCCATTGACTTTATGAAAGTGGTTTACCATGAATACCTTAGCCATTGACTTTATGAAAGTGGTTTACCATGAATACCTTAGCCATTGACTTTATGAAAGTGGTTTACCATGAATACCTTAGCCATTGACTTTATGAAAGTGGTTTACCATGAATACCTTAGCCATTGACTTTATGAAAGTGGTTTACCATGAATACCTTAGCCATTGACTTTTTTATAAGTTGTTCACATGAAAAACTTAGTCATTGATATTTTTCTGGTTGCAAAGGCATTGTCAAATTCGATTTGCATTTCTAAATTCATTTAATTACTTTTGTAAAACGACAGTATCTTTTGTGTGACCTTGTAATTTGATTAGGACTTAAGACCAGTAACTTCTGTTGTACTGGCAAGTTAGTCCAGTGGTACTTTGTGGTCCCAAATTATAATACCTAGGCTATTAATTATGGCCTCTAGATATACAACTTACTGAGACATACAAATAACAATAATAAAGTTCCATAAACAAATAATAATAAAGAGTTTATTCAGAAACAAACAAAAAGAGATCATAAATACATACGGAAATAAAGACTAACAAAATAAAATAAAATAATGAAAAATTAAATAAGTAGGACAGGTAGAGGTCAAAACAAGCAAATGACCGCCATCACTGAGGAACACTGCTGTCTCGTCTCAAAACAAAAGTTTTTCTCCTAATTATTACTCCAGCTTAATAATAATTATCTTTATTGTCCGTAAGGAAAATTTTCTTACACCGTGCGCATTACACCAAACAATACATTATAATCTGGGAACACTCCTGGGGCCGATTTTAAGTTAGTGTTTCCACACAAACTGTCTTTGTAACCTTGTTTTTTTTTTTTTTTTAAGTTTCTAACACATTAATTCATTTGTTTATTAATTGCAGTAATGGACTTTTTTTTAAACTTCCGGTTGTCTGCAGAGAGCATAATATAGATTGAGAACACTCTTGTTGAACGCAAAGGATAGAAATATGGCCAGTCCTTGAAGTCCGTTTAGTAAAAGTGCAATCAATCTGTTGGATACAAGTTAATAATACCGTGCATAAGTTATATTACAGCAACTATAAATAATTTCTTTTAGAATTAATACACTGACTTGCTACTTAAAATATATTATGTTATTTATTTGGATTTTAATAACTAGTTATTATAGCCATTAATGGCGATGCATGGCGACGAACAAGACTAGAATGTTAAGGAGTTAAGCATCTAATCATGACCTCACTTTAAACCTTTCGTCTTACCGGAGTTGCGGTGGCTGAGCCGGAGCCGGAGCTCCATGGCTCAAATTCTATTGAGGACTTGAATTTTTAATTTCGGGATCTTAGGAGCCTCTGACTCCACCCAGCTCTAATGGGCACCTGATTTTAGTTGGGTGGTAGGTCGTTGTGCTGAACACATGAAATCCTCGTTGGCCGTGGGCCATATACATGACATTTACAACATCCGACCTATTGTTCTACAAGGGAAATTTGACTTTACTCCTTTAACATTCGTCTCACACTAATCTCCCATAATCTCCTATAATCTCTTGCTGAATTCTGAATGGAATTTCCGAGCTCAAATCTTGATGAAGACGGATTTTTTTTTAGCCTCGGGAGTTTTAGGACGCCCCTAAGTCCACCCAGCTGTAATAAGTAAATAAATAAATAAAGGTGGTTAGTCGTTGTTATGGCCACGTGACACGGTCGTAAACCATAGACCATAGATACAGATGAGCTATTCATTTCATGATAGTAAGTTCTGAAAGAGGTACTCAACTTTTTTATTCTAATTACCTTGCTGATATAATACAAAAAAAAAAATAGCTCATTGTTTCAATTTCATAACTCTTCACAGTCCAACACTTTTATTTTGACACACTCAATAATCCGACACACTCAATAATCTGACACATTCAGTAATCCGACACACTCAGTAATATGAGCATAGCTGATTGTAAGGTAGTACTGTCAAGTTATAGTCATTATGTAGCAGAGTTCAAGGAGCCTTATTTTCTTTCTTTAAAGCACCCAGAGGCGACGTCCGAAGATCCTGAAGTTAAACATCTCAGTCTTCAACAAGATTCGAACCCCGGACCCCGGTTCAGTAGCCAAGCGCTTTACCGCTAAGCCACCGCGCCTTTAACATTGTATAATTTCTTAAGTGAAACTTAAGACATTTAGGTTTTTTTTAAAAAGCATTGCCGTAGTGCATCAAGCCAGCATCAAGGAAAAAAAGATACTCTTGACGTTTAAAAGTTATGACTTTTGACCTAGAGTTAAATAAACTTTTAAAAAAATAATTCCTTATAAACGAATTACCCAAATATCTCGTTAGCCAAGAACTCTGCAAGGACCGCCACAATCCAGAACATGCCAGTCACTGCTGATAGTTTGATGTAAATTGTCGTATTGAAGTCTGGTGCTGAGCTGGAAAAGGAAGCCGTCCGAAGCCGTTGGACACTGTAAATTGTGTAAACCGTTACAAGATAGAAGGTGACGTTGATGAAGGTTATAATAAACAGCGGAGCAGCTACAGCGACTCCTGGAATAAGCACATTTTTTTTAGTTAATGGATCGGTCTTACAGACAAGGACATAAGGAGATGAAGCCGAAAACATGTTAACAAAGATACAAATGGAAGCAAATATATATATATATATATACAATGCGTTTTTTGTAAAGGCACAAAAGGTGTATATAAAAATCAAAACCGTTTGACCAATCTTGATAAAACTTGGCATAAATGTTCCTTGGGTACTACCTGGAAACTTGACGTATGTATAGTAGCCCTAAAACAAACTTATGACCCTCAAAAAAAAAAGGTTGCCCTAATCTATAAAAGTATTACTATTTCATGGAAATAGGCCATGTTTAAATGAGAGAAGATCGAAAGGATCTAGATCTAATTTTAAGAACTACACTTTGCTCAGATAGTTTTTTTACTTTGACACATGAAAATTACAAAATATAGTCTATTGATTTCAGTATTTAATAAATTTTACCAACAAATTTGTGTTTCAAAAGCATTGTTACTTAAATTCGTTGCTTATATCCCGACGTGCTTCTTTTATAAGACAAGAAAGAAATATTACACATATCTCTATTGCTAGGTCTAATTCAACACTAAGATAATAGAACTTTTCTTTACGAAGATAGTTTTATACTTAAATACGTGAGCATACTAATTATAATCCATTCATTTCATATTTTAATCAAATTAACCTTCAAATTTGCTTTTATAAAGTATTTTTCAAAAATTCTTTCGTTATAGCTGCGAAGCCGTGTTGACATACATTTTTATTGTTCCATTCATGAGTCGCGTACATCTAATAAGAAAGGTTATGCATGCACACGCGCAGAAATCTATCCAAGCCAATATTTAACTCTAGATCTATCTTTAACTCTAGATCTAATTCAAAGATGATAGATCTATTTAATACTTTACACATGAACATACAAAATTAAGTCTATTCATTTCATATTTTAATCAAATAAATGTTGGCCTACAAGCAAATGTTTTTATTTGAAAAAATTGAGTTAGGTTGATTAGCTATTTTGATAGCGCCATTCAAAATGTTTTACTTATTACATCATTATTTCGTTTAATTGTTTCCAAAACATTCTCAGTGACTATATCGACAGCGATACGCAAATTAAGACCCGCGGTTGGTATATATATATATACAGAGAGAGAGAGAAAGAGAGAAATAGATAGATAGATAGATAGATAGATAGATAGATAGATAGATAGATAGATAGATGTATTAGTCTTACCAATTAACAAAGGAGAGTCTAAATAACATTGAACATTTCCATATCCGAATTCTCTCCCTTTTGACATGAGGAAGCTATATGTTAGAACTGCACTGACATCAATGACAGGTAATACCAAGGACCCACTCAACCATTTCCAGGTATCACGAGTCATATTACGTTCATTGTTCATTCTTCTGCTGGCAGTAAAAACTCGAAACATGTGAAAGCTACAGATGAAGTTCCATGAGAAGTTCCACAGCCATAAGAAATGAGTCAGGGCGCCAATGAATGAACAATAAAAGCTGGGAGAGGAACTAGAAAGGCAGAAAATAATGTATGCTATAATAAACGAAATTCAAATTAACGTGATTTATCTATCTATCTATCTATCTATCTATCTATCTATCTATCTATCTATCTATCTATCTATCTATCTATCTATCTATCTATCTACCTATCTATCTATTTATCTATCTACCTATCTATCTATCTATTTATCTATCTATCTATCTATCTATCTATCTATCTATCTATCTATCTATCTGTCTATCTGTCTATCTGTCTATCTATCTATCTATCTATCTATCTATCTATCAAATATCTATCTATCTATCTATCTATCTATCTGTCTGTCTATCAAATATCTATCTATCTATCTATCTATCTATCAAATATCTATATATCTCTTCTCATTATTTTCTTCTTTCTCTCTCTTTTCTCCCTAATTCCCTCTCTTCTTTTTTGTCTCTACTTCTCCCTATTTCTTTCTCTCTCTCTCTCTCTCTCGTTATAAAAACAAATAATGAGTCTATTTTTTTAAAGTTTATGTTAAGCCCGAGGCCATTTCCGGGAGAGGATAAAAATTGAATATTAACAACAACACGATGACCCAAACCTGACAAAGATTTAAAACGGACATCAGTCATGGAGATGGAGGCGAAAAAATAAGAAAGTGTCAGAATGAGTAAATACCTCATAGCTATCTCTTCGATGTTTAGTAATAAAAACCTAAACTACAGTTCAGCATGGCAAACTCCAAAGTCGAGCATACCAAAACACAAAAACAAGATGAGAATAGAAGATGAAGTTCTCAGACTACAATCAGACTGATTCGTTCTGATTTGCTGCTTAGTCTTGACGATGTTTTTGTATGCTTATGAATCTTGGATTCTAAGTGCAGAACTAGAGAAGACGATTCTTGGCATGAAAATCAGATGCTGTAGTGTGTAGTACCTTATCTTATCTTATATAATACAGACGTTACTTCAAAAAAGAAGATGATTACGTCCTACGCGTCATACATCTAGTCATGCATATTAACCAATGACCTAAATTCTGCTAAGTCATTGGTTTTCCTGGCTAGCTCAGGCAACCCATTCCATGCTCTAATAGCACTAGGGAAGAATGAGTATTTGTACAAATTTGGAACGAGGAATGTGCCTTTATCCTTGTGTCTTTCTGAGTCTGAGTATTTATTAGCGGCCCCCGAAAGAAGAAAAGACGCTGTTAGTTTTGTGTGGCCTGTCTGTCCGACTGTCCCGTTTAGATCTTATAAACTAGAAAAGAAAATGAAAATCGGACATCATGATATTTTAGATCATTCAAAGTTCTGATGCAACGGCTACGTTTTTCTTTTCTGAAAGTGAACCATCTAATTTTTAAAATTATAAATGCAAGTGTCTATGGATCATTATAAATAATATTTTTCATTTATTAACTAACTCATTGCGTAGAATATAGATTGAATCATTATTTTTAAAAAATAATTTTGATACGAACTTCGTTTCAATTGTAAGTTAAAAAAAAACTTTTAACGAGCAGTTTTCACAGTCACTCATCCTAATTAGGCTATATACTTGACAACAATCTGAAACTAAAATACAATAAATAGAGGCCAGATCTACATAGGCCTAGATCTATATACGAGTTCTAGTCTAGATATATGGGAAAGGACCAATGGCGAACGCTTTTGTGCTAGTTTTTAGTTTAGAATTTTTAACTCCGCAATGGTTAAAGTTATTTAAAAAATGAAAATATCTGCGGACTCCTCAGCTATTGGGCGATAAAACTAAATTTGACTCTTTTTTCCATATCAGCTATTAAATTTATAATTTAATGCAACTTACGGTAGGGGTCGGACCTAATCAGCGAATGCAATTTTCGCGGGAGTCATAATGAGCGAAAGGCCGTAAAAAATAGCGACATAGCAAGTTAAAGTATAGGAAATGATGCTTCCATTAGTTCTATCATCTAACTTCTTCCATGAAACATTATAACTATTGTCCTCCTTATGGCATTAGGTCTAAATTTGTTTTCACTTTCTCGTGCTCCACATCTCCTTTCTATGATTGGAACTGATGTCTATATATAGCCTACGAAACTTGCGATCAAATATTTTTTTTTAAAGAAAGAAACTACAAAATTCTATCTCGCCTCCTCCCTATAGGCTAGTCCACGTCGTTTTACTCTCCATTTAATAAACTCTCGTTACTGCGACTATTTTATTTTAAGAACACATGTTCAGTGCACTTAATCCCCATCAACTCGATCTCCCCCACACACGCACACACATACACACACGCGCGCTGATTGACCCAAAGGCAGATCCCAAAAGCGATGGATTGATGATGTATGGGCGGCAGATCTACAACACCTTGGGTTTCGGGCATGGAGACGAAAGGCTCAGGAGAGATCTTGTAATTTTATACATGTATTTCTGTATATTATATGATAATTCTTATATTTATTACTAAATATATAGTTCGCCTTTTTTCCGCTCCTGAAATCGAATATTTTCTCTTGGAAACCTCCTGAAATCCTAATCTCAGAATGGTGGGGGAACCCTGTGAAAATGAATTCTGATCTTTTAAACATCTATACACATATTAATATCATTAATTAGTAACAAGTGGTTAACCAGCCAGTTAAAAAAATGAGGACTGCAAAACAGAGGTCCCCTCCCCCCCCCCGTAAAAGCCGTATAGGCCTAAGCGCTGTTAAGATCAACTGTTGCGTCATTTCACCCTCAATGGCACAGAGGAAAGTAACTGCCAGCATATGACCTTTGAGAGACTGTTGGAGACCTGCGAGTCAAACATTTTAGACGGAAAGAAAATGCGGGAAAATATGCTGGTCGCAACTGGGCGTATTCATGTGAAACACATAATGCACTCATCCTTAATCTTCGAAATCGAAGACATTGGGCATTTTATTAAGGGAAATGACTGTTTCCAATATTTTAAAAACATTTATAAAAACAGTTTCAGATTTTGTGTCAAAATTAATTTTTCAGTTAAGTAAGCTGTCAAGCTAAATACTACATTTACAAAAAAAAAAAAATCTATTTGGTATACATATAAAAGTAAAAAAAAAGTTCCCCTTTCAGACCTTGTGGTCTATAGGGCAGATGATGTAAAGGTCATCTGCTTCTGGGGCCTACGGTTAACTAGGGTGTCATGTGGCCAGCACAACGACCAACCGCCTTTACTTTTCCCCAACTAGTGTCAGGTACCCATTAGAGCTGGGTGGACTCAGAGGCGCCCGAAAATACCGAAATTAAAAATCCCAGTCTTTGGAAATCAAGCGCTTTACCGCTAGGCCACCGCGCCTCCATATACATATAAGAGACATAATTAAAAACAACAATTAATTAGTAGTTTTTCATATTATCTTATCTTATATAATACAGACGTTACTTCAAAAAAAAAGATGATTACGTCCTACGCGTCATGCATTTAGTCATGCATATTAACCAATGACTTAAATTCTGCCAAGTCACTAGTTTTCCTGGCTAGCTCAGGCAACCCATTCAACGCTCTAATCTTTCCTTTACTCTGGGGTTTCCAACTGTTAAGCCATGAAGAGAATTATATATATATATATTGATTTCATTATTTAATAAAAAAAAAAATTAACATTCAAATTAGTGTTTCAAAAGCATTTTTACATATATTCATTCCATATACCTGCCAATTTCTACGTCCTGACATACTTTATAATTCCATTCGTTTAGCAAATCGGATAAACCCGTTTTATTTGTACTTTATATTTCATTTTATCTCGCCTACATTTTTAATAGATGTGAATAAATACGGGTAATCCCATTTTCGCAAAATAACTTTTATTTTCGTGGCGAAACGTAAAATAATTATCAGCTAAGTTTATCATACATCTTAAATCCAATCCAATACATTAGTAATACACAAACTATGGCTTACGTGTAAGCACTGATCATCAGAGAGACTTGTGCCAAGAGAAGACTAAAGCTGAGAAACATGTTGTTTACGCCAGCCTTTGTTCTCAGGACAGGAAACATGCAGTATGTCAACAAGGTCAGTAGAAGACATACAATGGAAATAATGAAACATATCCACGTCAGGAAGTTTTCAACCAAACACAGAGTCTCCTTGCAATGTTGTCTGTTAATGTCTGGATCTCTTTCTTTCAATTCTTTCAGTTTCTTGTCTAACAGAGCAATGCACACAACAAGAGTTCCATCGTTATTAACATTCAGCATAACTAAATCTTCATTGTCTGTGATCTGCAACTTTGTGTCGTTGAAGTCGATAGTTATAGTCACATTGGGAGGTAACATCTGGTCGCCAATGCTCAAGTTATAAAAAGATTGGTCAAGAATAACATGCTTACAAATCAGTACTTGGCTTACAATAGACAATCCTCTGCACAATTTAGGTGGTTTCACTGCAAAATTCGTATTACTAGAAGTCACAGGTGGAGATTGTGTATTAGTGACATTAGAAACATAAATTGTATCAATTTCATTTTCCCACTGTAAATGTTTTAAAACATAAAATGGATGTAGTTTAACTTCATGTTTATCAGACAATCTCAAAATTATATCCTTTTGTACTATTTCTAACAAAATTGATGATTCCAATTCTGTAATTTCCCAATCTTCATATATTTTAAGTTCTATAAAAACAAGAAAGAAAAGAGAAATGTTTCCAGACTTTGAGAGGCTCAACACTGCATCGATTTGAAAGGAATACTCAGCTCTTTGGTTAGTAACATTTTCCAATCTTTCTATCAGCTGAAATTGTATAAAGAACAAGAAAATGTTTAAAAAACATTTTTTTTTTCAAAAAACAAAACTTAAATTAAAGTCATGGGTTTTTATGGCTAACAGTTAACGAGGTCTTCCTGTGGTCAGCACATTGACCAACCGCCTTTACTTTCCCCAACTAATGTCACGTACCCTTTAGAGCTGAGTGGACTTTTAGGCGTCCTAAAAATCCTAAAATTACAGTCTTTGCCAAGAATCGAATTAGTTTCATAAGCCAAGCGTTTTACCAAACAATCAACACATGGAGATAAAATCAGTGTGTAAATTACTTAGTAATATGTTTACATAAATCACCGCTTCCAATGACTTACAAGTAATGAGCTGTATTTAGCACATTTGGTGATACAATGTTATTTGTCTGAATCTTTTAAGCAAATAATAAACAACAACAAAAAAATAAAAAACATTATAGTAATTTTCTTTGTAGTCGTGGATAAAAAAATTGAACTCTTTCTTTCTTTAAAAAACATTAATTTTAGAACGCTTTATTATTCAGCTCTATATTCCTTGTGGTTTGCTCTTGTGAATAGCAATCCAAGTGTAATTTTAAGAAATAATAAGTTTCTTTATAGCGTTAGTAAAAAAAAAACAACAGCAATACAAACCATATTTCGTCTAATTAATATTACTATTCTCTTAATTTTGTATTGTAATATTTTTTTCTTTTCATTTATAAGCCAAGAAAATGTTTATGAAATTAGAAGACTGTCGCTCATTTGTTAAAGGAAAAAAGAAAAAAAAATCATACTGAGCAAAAATATACTGCTAATACACATACACACACATATATATTAGAAAGTAAGGCGTATGTATGTATGTGTGTATGTGTGTATGTATATGTATGTGTGTGTGTGTATGTATGTATGTATGTATGTATGTATGTATGTATGTATGTATGTATGCAGTATTATCCGTGGCTGAGAAAGCATAACCATTGTCTGCAGGTGGTCGATTTAGATTTTCTTTTCGTCGTCTGCGTTTGTCCTCGGCAGCAGATTTTCTTTTGGTCTTAAATGTGTATCCCGAGGCAATCGTGAGTGACCTCCAGCTGTCTCGTTCCGACGCCGCATGCAGCCAGGTGCTCGCTTCTATGCCAGCCAAGGAAAGTTGACGCCTAAGCTGGTCTTTGAAGCGTTTCCGTGGGGCGCCTCTGTTACGTCGACCACCCTTTAGCTCACCAATAAAGACTGCCTTTGACATACGTTCGTCTCCCATACGGGATACGTGCCCTGCTCAGCGTAGCTGTCGGACCATAAGTAGCCCCTCTATACTGTCCATACCGGCGTTCGCAAGGACATCGCTGTTTGTAGTGTGGTCCTGCCACCATATGTCAATGATGGAGTGCAAGCATCTTTGGTGAAAGCGCTCAAGAAGTCTTAGTTGTTTTTTATATAGTGTCCATGTCTCAGAGCCATACAGAAGGGTTGAGAGAACCACCGCCTGGTAGAGATTGATTTTTGTAGGCAGGCGGAGCGATTTGTTCTTCCAAACTCTCGCCTGAAGGCGTCCAAAAGCGCTACTAGCCTTGGCCAGACGGTTATCAACTTCCCCTGAAAGTGAGGCATTTGAAAGTCATTTGACACTATACTACCTAGATATATCTAGGTATGTTTGTATGTATGTATGAATGTATCTATATATCTATGTATGTATATATGTATTTCTGTATGTCCCGCACAGAACTCAAAACCGTTTGACCAATCTTGATAAAGCTTGGCAAAAATGTTCCTTAGATCATGGGGAGACCGAAGTTTATGTTTAATAACTCCACAGGACCGGGAAGGGGCCTAAAAATAAAATACGGACTTATCTCTGTCTATCTGTCAGTACCCACGAGGAAAATTCGAATCTTGATACCTTTTAACTTTACCCAGTGCTTTTTTGTAAAAAAAAATAGTTGCCGGTACTCAGTGATGGATTGCTTAACTTTTAACTACAAATAAATTAATAATAAACGTTAAAATACACACACACACACACAAAACAACACAATTTCCTCACATTGTAAAAGGTGCTGGTACGCCGTTTACCTATACCTTAGTCTGTTGGACCGATGGGGCACAATGCAAGATTTGTCGATCGTCTTTCTCCATTCCTCTCTATCTTTTGCATTTGTTAGAACTTTTAATGCAGTCCCGTCCATTGCGTTATGTTGTCCTCCCATCGCTATCTCTGTCTGCCTCTTCTTTTTTTTTCCTGGTACTGTTCCATAGTTGAAGGTATTAGTGAGCCCCGAAGACCTTGTAATATGGTCACATATATTTAGCTTGCTTTTTTTTACGATAGTTAGCAAGTCATCAAGATGTCCATGAAAAAGGTCTGCTGACTTGGCGTCTAAGAAAAAATGGCCCTGGAAACTATAGTGACCTCAACTGCCTCCCATTTGTGTTGAGTGGAAGGCTACAGTAACCTCCACAACCTCCCTTTCTACCAGGTGACTGACGCCAACAATAACCATCTTGAGATCGAAGCAGCGATCATGACATTGTCTGAAGAACAGACTGGCTAACTGGAGGAAGAAAAACGGCACCAGCAGAGAACTGTACGCATCGCATCGTGGATAACTTACTCACTGTCTTCACTGACCCCTACCTATCGACCTTCAAGTGAACTTGAAAACAATCTGTCACCACTTTAATTTTCTATGGCCATTTGGGTAACATTAAGTTCATGTTATATTGTTATGAATTGTAAGGTATTATCAGGGTGTATTCTCATTTTTGCACCTTCATAATTCTCTCGTAAATGAGGAAATAACTCCTTGCGTAGCAGACACAAATATGTTTAATACATCTATAATAATAATCACAACACCACTTAGAAAATAAGATACACACAATCCTAGAATAATCAGCAATGATCCTTTATAGAAATACTTAAAAATGGTACTAAATTATTGACTGGTACAAAGCTCATTGACTATATAGTGACTCTTACAATAACTTGCTTAAATAACTACATTCAACGATTACCCTTTAGGGGCGGATGTTACTTATTGACTGCTATCATGTAACTAACTACCTCAAGGTTTAAAGTGCTACCCTTTGGAAATCATGAATTATGAGTTCCACCCATAATATCAAAAAATGGCTATCTACTTTATGACATCAACTTTGAGGTTATATTCAGAATAAGGGCTACATCACCTGTGACAGTATAATCATCAAGACCTTGTCTGTTTTCATGGGATTCACGTATAGATTATTATTTTCATCTTTGAATTGAAGGCCGAAGTTCGATAAATATCTGAAGCAATTATAAACTGGATCTCCCACGCACATATAATCTTTCATTAATTTCCCTTTAGCACATTGTTGCTGAAAATGTATTCCCTGTCAAATAATAATAATAATAATAATAATAACCTCATTAAGTGTATATAATATTAATAGTATTATATTGTCATATCTTTAGTAATGACACGGATAGACGTAATTATAAGTAAATGTGACCAGCTATCACAAATATTTGGACCAGAGCTAGACGAACGTTCAGCCATACTTGGCACAAACTTTGAAGATTTTGCATCTATATAAATCATCTATTGCTAGTTTGAAACATTTGTCTACATTCTTTATTCATAAGTAAAAGAATCTAAACCTATCTGTTTGATGCTTGTATGATTAGTTTTGCTTTTATTTAGACCGCGTCTAAAAGGAAGCGAAAATGACTTAATGCAATCTTAAAAATAAACTTAGGGCAAACGAAATTAAATGGCATTTACAAATAAGGAAATTGTGTGATATGGTTTTTTTTATTCTATATACGCAGAATGTGGCCTTTTTGGGAAATACTGAAAATAAAATGCTTGCGTTTTTTTTTGTTTTTTTTTTTAATTGCGGTGGTCAGGCTGCGAACAACAAATCCGGATCTTGCTGATCATCAAGGCGAAAAAAGGATAATTTTACGACATTAAATTTGATCCGTATGACAGTTTAGGAGATTTCTTGAACAACGAATTAGTCAGTTTGTGAGTGGCCACTTACAAATGTATAAAATATTAAAAGTTCAGAAAGATAATATAATTAATTATTGAATTAATAAAAAAAAATTGTGTTGAGCCCTGTGTTCTATTCATATGACTCATTGGAAATAACTATCATATTGTATTTCCCATATTAATATTAATAAGCGATAACAATTAGCATAAGGCCATCCCCATCGCCAAGGTAGGACACCATCTAATTTTTATATTTCCAAAACATATACTTAATAAAATGTATAACATTTGAAGATTTCATGGTTATGCATGTTTGAGGTAATATTTGCCTTTTTTTAAATATTAAAAACCAAACTGTTTCTAGAATAGGTCGACACACTTTTCTTTTCAATGATCTTCTTCATAGCACCAAAGAAATATTTATCTACAATTGAAAATTGAAAAAACACTAAAAAAAAACAAACAAAAAAAAAAACGAATTCTTAGTTGGCTATATTAATGTATAAAGTAGGTATTTTTTTATAGTTTTTTTTTTTACTTTCCATTTCTAATAAATACAATTTTGACTTTTTTTTTACTGTCTTTCTAAGACTTTAGTTATGTCTGTATGTCATATGTACTTACATTTGGTGCCAGCCACTCTGTTACATCCCTTTCTTTCTCCGTCCTTACTTCTGCGTTACTTCTTGGTCTGGCATTGAAATTTAACAGCAGCGAAAAGGAGAACAGGGGTAAGTTCAATTCGTATGGGTTAAACGAACATCCTTCACAACCCAGATATGCGAATGGATAGCCGTTCTAAGATATATATATATATATTAGGGGTGCACCGGATAGTACTTTTTGATATCCGGCCGGAGCCGGATATGACCGGATAGTAAAATTTGATATTCGGCCGGTGCCGGAGCCGGAGCCGAATACCTAAGTGTTTTGTAAATAGCTTGTATTGCTGAGCATTTTACGAAACTGTTAAATAACATACCTATATTTGTTGGTATTATTTTTTCCTTTTATATACCTTATTGTTTTAAACTCTTTTGCTGATTGATTTATTAAAGATTAACAGTATTTATAAACATAAATTAATCTGTGTAGCATGAGCGTGTCTGTGTGTATGTACGAGGCCACCAACTATAAAGGCTGTGTGTTGGAGGGGCAATGTAAAATATGTTAGTATATATTTAACTAGTTACTAATGTAATTCTCTCATCTGGCTTGTATGGTGGTTGGATGTATGTGTTCAATAATTTCTGACCAACAACTGGTCATCAGACTTGTAATTTTAAGTCCAAAGGCTGCTTCTGGTTCTGGCTTCAAGGGCTTAATACTGATAGCTGTTAGTTAATAGTTGGAATCTAAAGCGTAGTAGGTCATATAACGATATTTTATTAACAGCAGGAACATCTATTATACCTACTCATAGCCTGAGCTTTAAATGTTGCGAAGCATAGATTTAATTGTAGTTTGTAGGCCTATTATTGTTATCAATGTTTAGATCTACTGTTATATAGATCTAAGAGAATTAGGAAAACCAACTATAAAAGAAACAAAATCACCCACACCCTCCCTACCAAAAAAACAACAACATAAATAGACTTTGTGTTCGACTGATTGTAACAACCTGATCAGATAGACGTAGTGAGCCTACACATGTAGTCCTAGTGTAGTGTGTATAGTTGATGGTGTTGGCGTTTTTTTTCCTTGGGCATACGCAATAGTGTTTAGTGTGCAGGCGAAAAAAGATAACACATTGGCATGATCAGTCAAGCATATAGATACATTATCTCTGTACCTTAGTTACAGAGGTCAAGTGTTTCTTAACATTCCAACATATTTTTCTTTGTTTGCTAGATCTAATTGTGGTGCTTAAGATCAATTTATTTTATGCGATGTTAAATTTAATTGTAAGGTTTTCCTATATATATTAAGTCAATAGAATTAAACAATGAAATTAGTTTTCTTTCTAAAGGTTTTAGAAGGGGAAAAATACATACACGCACACATTTACATATTTGTTTTATTTTATTGTGCAACGAACGTGTGTGTTCAGCGCCCTAAATGACATTTCTCTACAAGTAAACAAACTTAGTGTCACCATCTAGTGACCTCTAGACAGTCTCAATATGTCTTAACAATTTGCGTTAATCCATTCTGGCTTAAGAATGGTCAATGTCTATATTCTCTATCAATACATTGTCATGGATTAAACAAATAAGAAGTTGGGGGTGTTGAGTCTCTTGAGCCCTCCCTTTAAAGATACCCTTGGTCAGTGTCTGTTTGGCTTGTAGTGCTGACTCATACGTGAGACTTAACTCAAAGTAAACAAACTTATTACCCGTCCAATAGTATAAAAGGTGTGGTTTGTGGCCCAGACCCTTGATTGACAACCTATCTCATAATAAACTAACTCATACCAAATTAACCTTATAGAGATTTGGCTTGTAGTCCCGCCTCTAATAAAAATTCTAATCCAAGTAAACAAACTCAGTTCCCTCATAAGATGTGACCTCTAGACAGTGTCGACACGTTGACATCTGGCTTAATGTGGTCAGCTGCCTATTTGTGAACTCAATGTTATGGACTAAACAAACAAAAAGAGGTGGGGGTAGCTCATCTCTACCTCTGGAGATATACCCGCACATCTAGACAGATTATCAGCGTGACGTAGTTAAGGAATATGACATGTTTACTAGACCACTCAAAGGTCAAGACAAGCCTGTGTGCCAGACATTGCTGCTACGTATGTAATACGAATTTATAATGTAAAGTCTAGTCCCCCCCCCCCCCCATAACAAACCTAGTTCCCTCGTGTGACCTCTAGAGAGTGCTTACGTCCATCGTATCTGACTTGGGGTCACCTGTCAATCAATGAACTCAATGTGATGGGCTAAACAAATAAAAGGGGGAGGGTGTTGTTCATCTAGAAATATACCTGGTTACCTTAGAGGTGTGGCTCTTGTAGTCCAGCCCCCCCCCCCTCCCCAATAAAGATTAACTACTAAGTAAACAAACTCAGTTCCCTCGAAAGGTGTAACCACTAGAGAGTGTCTATACGCTGACATTAAACCTACGTCCATCGTATTTAACTTGTGGTTACCTGCCTATACAAAACTCAATGTGATGGACTAAACAAATAAAAGGGGGTAGGAGTTGTTCATCTCTACCTCTGGAGATATACCCGCACAGCTAGACAGACGTCTGGTCAGCATGACGTAGTCAAGGAATGTAACATTTTAACATGTTAACTAACTTACTTAAAGGTCTAGACAAATTGAAAAAAGTGCCAGCCATTGCATCTCTGTATGTAAAGCGCATTTATGATGTAAAGTTTCATCTCTATTTATATTAAGTTATTAACATGCCTTGTCTTTATAATAAACGATGTTTGGTGCATATTTATAATGGCTCTATTTTTAAGCACATTATTTTGTTTTCATATAAACATTAATACATTCTATAACAGACAGTAATGGAACGAGGTCCACTTTATGCATATTAAATAGGTATTTTTACTATCCGGTTTACTATCCGGTAGTGATATCCGACCGGAGCCGGATAGCACCGGATAGTAAAAAATGCCGGATATTCGCCAGAAGCCGGAGCCGGAGGGACTATCCGGTGCACCCCTAATATATATATATATATATAAATATCATCATCATCATCATATATATATATATCATGGGCGTAGCCAGGGGTGTTTGGGGTCCCCCCCCCGAAATGAAATCACCCCCTCAGGGGGGAATTGGAATTTAGTGACTGATTTTTTGCTTTGATTTTGTTTATTTAAGCTGAGATTTTAATACTAAACCATCACTTGACCCAGCACAGCCAGTGAGTTTTGAGTTTAAAACCCCCTAACAGGGGGTTTTGAATTGAAAACCCCCCAGTGGCATCACTAGGCAGGTGAAGGGGGGCGACACCTAAGTGGAAAAGAATTGTACTTTGGAAAAAAATCAAACAATTTGACGAAAATAAGTGATTAGCTAGATCCCCAAACTTACTTCTATATATTTTAATTTACTTTATTTTTGGAAGGCCTACAAATGCCCAAAAGCTAAGTGCTTTCAATGCGTCTTCAAAAAACGCGATTTTAAAGTCTTCTACCTTCTTATGGCAGAACTGATAAATTTCTCCCGACTGACGTACAATCTCAAGGTCTGAAATGGGAACCTTTAAACTTTTAATATTACATGCATTAAAGATCTTATCATTCATAATCGGCCAATATCAGTGGCGTAGCTAGGTTATTTGATGCCTGGTGCGGCAGTTCCTCATGATGCCCCCCACCCCCCAAACCAAAAGTCCTTTTTGTTTTTCCAAAAGAAATGTGTATTTAATGTTAAAGTATTGCTAATTTGGAAAAAAATTATTTTACAAAAAAGATGCTACAAATAAATCTTAGTGCTTTCTTACTAGCAATTTATCAATAATTTTATCAACATCTGTGTGGCGTCCCCCGAAAAGGGAAAAGACGCTATTAATTTGTGTTGAAAGTCTGTACGTCGGTCCGTCCCGTTTAGACTAGAAAAGATAGTGAAAATCCGACATCATAATATTTTAGACCATTCAAAGTTCTGAGGCAACGGCTACTTTTTTCTTTTTTTAAAGCGAAAAATCTAATTTTTTAAATCACTTATGCAAGCAGTTTTATATTATAAAAATAGACCACTTTTACAACTATTCACTATTCATAATAACAAACATGGAAGGCTCGTTAGTGGTGGAGGACATGGATTGCCATATTTGTAACTAATTTATGAAAATGGTTTTAGATATTTTGTCAACATTTGTTTTTACATTTGTATTGCTAATTTATGTAAATTCTGTCATACTGACTACTACATTAACACACAAAAAATGTTTACTTTAAAGAGAAAAAATATATTTAGTGTGCATATAAGTTTGACATAATTTTAAACAAAAATTAATAAGTAGTTTTTCATATTATCGAGTGAACTGCAGCACTGTGTCATTGCTGTAGAACACTGAACTAAAGGAAATAAAAAAAATTTCTTTGAGGATTTGAATAAGAGATTGGCTTTTTACAAAACAATTAGGTCAATAAGGAGGCGCGGGGGCTGAGCAGTAAAGCGTTTGACTTCGAAACCAAGGTTCGGTGTTCGAATCCTGGTGAAGACTGGGATTTTCAACTTCGTAATCTTTGGGCGTCTCTATGTCCACCCAGCTCTAATGGGTACCTGAAATTAATTGGGAAAAAGTAAAGGCGGTTAGTCGTTGTGCTGACTACATGACACCCTCGTTAACCGTAGGACACAAAAACAGATTATTGGGCACAAGGTCTGAAAGGAAAACTAGTTAGACGAGGTTCACATCTAACTTTGCATTCACTTGCACCTATCCTTTAATCTGCTGGATCGTTGGGGCACTACACAAGATAGCCAACCTTCTTTCTCCATTCTTATCTCTCATTTTGTCTTTGATATAATTTCATTCGAATGTTCTTTCTGAAAATATTGAAGCCTGCCTGGGTGGACCACTTCTGGGGCCGATTTTGAGTTTGTGTTTCCACACAAACTGTCTTTGTAACCTTGTTTATTCGATATCATCGATATCATTGGAATTATTCAATAAAAAAAAAAAAGTTTACATCTTACGCGTGTTTCTAGTTCAATCTAGTCATACAAGTTCACCAATGACATAAATTCTGTTCTCATTTGATTTAAAGACATTTCTTTTAATACACCCTAATGCTTTGTTTGATTTGTTTATAGGTTCATCAACATAGGGATTCTATGACTGTTTTCATTTATTATAGCACCGAAGTTTTTTTTTGTGTTTTTAGACTTCGTTACTTTGTACCATAAATAAGATAAGTGGGATTTATTTGTTTTACTTTTATTTTGTTACTCTTAATAAATGACATTTTTCCTGGGTGGAAAGACATGCTCCAATTTGATTCCCATTTTCTGTAATTCATCTAATTATCTTTGTAAAATTTCTGGTTCTTGTGTTTTTATTGTTCTATATATTATGCAATCGTCTGCAAATAAACTGAGTTTTGTTCCTGAACTGAATTCACTGTGGTAAATCATTTATGTAAATTAAAAATAGTAGTGGACCTAAGACTGTTCCTTGAGGTACCCCTGAGTTTACTGTTATACATTTATTATTACACGCACACACATACATATATAAAATATACATATATATTGGGCGTAGCAAGGATTTCTTTTCTGGGGGGGGGGGGTGGAGGGAATTTTTTTCTTCCCCCTCCATATATATTTGTGTGTGTGTGTGAGTGTAATAAATTAATTTTTATTTCCTTCATTCGGAAGACGTTCATTGCAACCTGGAATATGTTTATCCTGGAATTAGTGTAAAAAATTGTACACACCCTGCCCTTGACAGCAAGGTTGTATGGAGGAGCGCTGCGAGGTCTCCTAACGGGGTTCTGGGCGAAGCCCCGCGGCCAAGCACTTTTTCCGGTAGTTTAAACCAAAAAAAACGCTGATTCTGAGGTATCCACAGTATATTATTCTGCTATTAAAAAGTTTTAGTTCAAAAATCTAATCTGCTATTGTTACTTTTTTAGGACTTAGATCCTTCCACGCCATTCGGGCATAGGGTGTTAAGCGGTCTAAAAAAAATATGTCACTGGCAATGTCTGAATCGTCTTCTCACCTTGTGTCGAATGCTCTGAGCACCTCCATGAAAGTGTGGCGCCAAGTTGTATAAGGGTGTCCTAGTATGTTCTTTCCTCTTAATGGCCTCCATGTCATCGCAACTCTTAGTATGTGTAATTTATTTTGACAGAGAATATGTCCCCTTAAACCTCATGCATGTCACAACCTTACTGATGGGTCGACTCCCAGTACGGCATAGTATTTCAATGATTGAGACCGGATCTCTGTAACTGACTCATAAAATCCGTCTTATACATATAGCCTTTTTCTCAATTTCGGCAGATGAATATTCACTGCACTTTATTAATGGAGCCCAGCGACTGGTAGAAATGTGTACCTCTCTTGGCTACGCTCTTGGAATTCGGTGAATGTAGTTTGCTTTCAATATATATCGAAAAAGGAAGTTTTATCGTCAAAATCATCTGTTGGGGGATTTTAATCTCTGAAGTTGTTTTTTTGGTGACTGTAGTTTGCTTTAAAATAATATTGAAGAGAGGAGTTTTCATGATCACTATTATCTTTAGGGGGATTTTAAACTCAAAACCGTCTGAATGGGTTTTAATCTCAAAGCCCTCTAGAGGATGGGGGTTTAAACTTAACCCCCCCCCCCGCTATGCTCGTTGAGTAATTTGCTTATATATATGTATATAATGAAATGGTGGCTTTTAGCTTCAAACTCCTCTGAAGTGGGGTTTTAAACTCAAAACCCTCTGGATATGATTTAACTTAAGGCCTCCTAGATGGGGGTTTCAAACACAAAACTGGTGACTGGTGTATGCTTTAGCATTATACTGAAGAGGGGTTTTATCGTAAAACATATTTCGGAGGGAGTTCGAAATGGCAATGGCTATGCTCTTGGAATTTTGAGTGTGTAATTTGCTTTGTTTTTATTGAAGACGTGGTTTTTAGCTTCAAACCTCGCTGGAGGGGGTTTAAACTCAATACCCCTCTTAGCTACGCTCATAGAATTTGTAGTGTGTAATTTGCTTTTTATAAATTGAAGAGGTGGTTTTTAGCTCCAAACTCTGCTGGAAGGGGGTTTTAAATACACATTTTTATAGAATCTGGTTGTCGATGTATGCTAAAATTAGTCTTATACTAAAGACGTGGTTTTATCGTGAAAAAAAGTTTTGGAGGGGGTTTTAAACTAAAAATCTTCCTTAGCTATGCTCTTGGAATTTTTTGTTTTGTTTAGCTTTTTATCAAACTGGGCAAGTAATGGTTTAATATTAAAATCTCAACTAAAATAAACAAGATCAAAGGAAAAAATCTCTCACTATATTTTCGGGATCACCCCCCCCCCTTCGTCTACGCCCATGATACATATATCTTTATGTATTTATTTATTTATCTATATAGTTTTGATATTTACCAAAGCGATGGCACAAAAAATGTTTTCATAAAATTCATATTCGGCAGTATTAGGTGTAGATTCTATCATATACTGTTCGTCCTTTAATTCAAGACACGCTTTCACAATGTCTGGATCGAGGTGATTGTATTGATCTGGTTGTCGAAAAATCAGTGATCTTCTAGAACCAAATCATGGAGATTGTTAAATTTAGAATTAAGGATCAAAATCAATTTTATATCTATGTATCTATCTTTGTATATATCTCTCTCACTCTCTCTCTCTCTTTCTCTCTCTCTCTCTCTCTTTCTCTTTCTCTCTCTCTCTCTCTCTCTCATATATATATATATATATATATGATTAAGTTGCAGAGATAGTATAATTAGGCTATTTAATAAAAAGGTCATTATTAAAATAATTGATACGTTACCTAAACAATTTTTTATCAAAACATTTCACCAGTTTAAGGCTCTTGTTGTACCATTTATCATTCATCTCGATGTCAGAAATGGGATATCCAATAGTAGCGTTTATTTGTCGAAGATTTTTCTATAAAAACAAAAAACAAAAATAGATTTACACTATCTGGCTGTGGCATTTTACGTCTAGATAAACAATAGTTTCCTTTGCAACTTCTTGTGTGACTAAAGAGGCAAATTCTTGATACACAGCTGCGGTCGGAGGTTGGACATATGTAATCACCAGGCGCCGTTGCATTTTCACCTTTCTTTCTGCTTCTGTTGTGTATGGCATCTGCAATCCGAGACCCTTCTTTTATGCTCTCTCTCCATGTGGATCTATCCAGTGCTACGTTTTCCCAGCTGCTAGTGTCGATTTTGAAGAGCTACATAACGCGTTTGCATATATCTGTATACCGTAAAAGTGGGCGACCAGAGGCTCTCCTGCCTTCTATTAGATTCTGTGATGTCCTGTGGAAGTCGGCCTACTGGCATTCTACGAACGTGGCCAAGCCAGCCAAGGCGTCTGCTGCTGATAACAGAGCGGATGTCCTGGCATCCTACTCTTGTTAACACTTCCTCATTGGTTATTTTATCTTGCCACCTTATTTTAAAGATCCGTCTTAGACATCGGAGGTGGAAGACATTCAGCTTTTTTGTTCTGCCATGGGTAGGTTGACCATGCTTCACTTCCGCATAGCAAAGTGCTCATCACATAGGTCCGGTAGAATAAGGCTTTATTATTGTTGGTCAGCAATATGTAGTCCCACACTCTTTTCTGCAACCGTGACATGGTTTCCATTGCTTTGGCTATCCTATTGTTGAAGTTTTTATCACGTAGAGCATTGTTGGATATGATGGAGCCAAGATAGAAAAAGTGATCAACAATTTATAGTGGTTGGCCATTAATGTTTACTTGAGGTGCAGTATTTGTGTTCTGAACTAGTATCTTAGTCTTGCTTTGACTAATATTTAAGCCGAACTTCTGTCATGCAGCAGATATTTTGTCAACCAGGGACTGAAGCTGGATATTAGAATCAGCCACAATAGCTGCATCATCAGCATACAGGAGGTCCCTGATAAGTATCTTCCTAACCTTGGTATTTGCCAGCAGCCTTGATTTACACTATACTAAAAAATATATAATTATGAAATCTAAAAGTAAGATTAAGACTAAGACAAAGAATGCTAAGTGATCTTTATGGAATTTTGTTATGATAACAACGACTCCTTTCTAAAAAAAACAACAAGATCACAAAGAGAGTTTGTGTTATCATACAACTTAGGGGCGGCCCCCGTCGAGTCAATATCGAATCCGTCTATTTACAAATAATAATTTGTTTTAATTGTCAAAAGTAATAATGTTTTAAAAACTTATTTGCTTTAGTAAAAATGTTTTTGTTTTTCAATAAAATATTTTACTTGTTTCGGATGTTTCTTCAAAGTTAAAGTCCAAGGCTCCCGCTAGACGACGGTAGTTGGCAGCAAACAGCTATAAGCCCGGTACCTTCTAGATTATCATTCTAGTCACTAACCGCACAACCAGGCATTGCTTTTAACTTAATAACAAACTAATAACCTACTATTGATAAAGATATATATTACAAATTTTGATATGACAACTACCAAATATGTACAATAAATCAGACGCGCGATTTTAGATAATCTCAAGGCATTGTTTTAAAATAGAAAAGAACAGGTATCGAGCTTGTACTTCGGCAACGTCTGCTCGCTGTCTCAGCAGAGTTACCAACAGCGCTTTTGGCATTTTCATTTAAATGAAACTAGAATAAGGATGTAAATTAACCTAAAAAAAACTGTTCATTTAGAGCTCTTCAGATATATATCTACTAGATCTAGATCTAAAATCTAAATTTGAAATAATTAGGATGTAATTTAGATAGATTTACGTTAAAAAAAAGCCTAGATAATCTATGAATAGATTGAAAGCAACCTTAATTTTTAAAAAGTGAATTTGTTTTAATATTTTATTACATTGCTTTATATGCTTTGAAATTTGGAAATCAAAATCTACATTTTAAGTCTAGAATTAGATATAGAAATTATATTCTAGATCTTGGTCTAGTCTATATATTTCTAAACTAGACCAAGAAATTCTATATCTAGAATCTACAATGATTTTAAGTAGATTCTAAATGTTAATCTTGTGTAACCAATCTAGAGCTAGTGTAAAAAATCTAGAACTAGTTTTAAAAAATCTAGATTATATCTAAATCTAGCTAGTAGGCCTATGCCATTTTTAACACGAGAATCTTGGCAAGGTTTATTAAACATTGATTCGCCGATTTCTAGAAGCATTTCATTTTAAGAATTCATTCCATGTGACGTCAAAAGAAAAAAAAATCCTTTACGTCACATGACCTAGTTAGAATAAAATGTCTTTATTAACAGGAGGGAGGTAACCAGCGTTCATAGACATTGGTGCACCGAGTTAGTGTAGTCAATTCCCTTAAAGAATTCATTCAATATGACGTGAACAATAAAATTAAGATAAAGCCGCCATTTATTTTGCCTTATGTCTGTTAATTCTGTATGTACGTTATGTTAATATAAAAAAAAAGACTAAAATTATTGAAAATCTGATGAACCTTTAATTTGCTTTCCGAAACTTGCAATAGTTATAAGTATCTAAAACAGTTTATTGCAGTTGCTTACATATATAAAGAGAGAGAAAGAGATAATCCCAGCTAAATCAAATGCCGTTAATTAAATTTTGGATGGTCTAGTATGAAATTTAGATGTACCATAGCCTTGTGGAGAGATTTTCATACCATGATATTACCGATAAAATAGAATTTGTAGCATTTTTAGCTAAAATATTAAATGTAGCGCAACATAGAATTGCGAATTTAAATAAATAGAGTGAAAATGTTTTTCATATTAAAATCAGGAACAATGTTATCAAGAAAATAGTTTATTTTATTGGAAGAGGAATTTCAAACAGTTATCAAGGTAAGTAGAGTTTTCATTAAAAATTTGGAACAATTTAGCGACGATTTATAAGAAAATTTTAATAATGTAGGTCGTTTTTCGGGACATTCTTTACCAATAGAAATTCAACAAGAAAATAAAATTTAAAATAAGTCTAAAAAGTGATTTTAAATAATTGTTTCTAGTAAATTACTTTCTTAATCAAAAATCCTGAACAACATATTGTCAATATTTAATAAAAAATATATCATCTGACAAAAAATTGTTGTAAGTTGAAAAAACGGAACAATTTGATATCGATAACTTAACTGTAGTAGCGTATTGTCGAAGAATATAAGTGTAAAATAATTTAATTATGCTATTTCAATGATAGCATGATGTAATTTTTTTCAACATATAACAATATTCGGACAACTAGATTTTTCTAGTTAATTAAATAATAATCAGTTGAGATTTTTTTTTATTTAGCATTTATATGCTATTTATTTAAAAAAAAAACTGGAACAATATATTATTGATCATGAATTTTCGAAACGCTTAAAGACCAACTGAAGAGGTTTTTTTTCGAAATTGAGATAGCGATTGATTTAGATAGTAGATAGCATCAAAGTTAGTTCCTAAAATTTTGAGATTTTAGAAAAGCGTATTTATATTAGAAAAAGTAATTTGAAAGTGTAAAAAATAACGAGATTTGAAAAACAGCTTCAATGGCCGATAGCGGAAGTGACGTCTTGTAATGGACTGAGAAAATGTAAATAAAAATAGACATGGCTGGATACGTTATTGATAGTGATTCAGATGATATACTTATCTAATTCTAGCTGTCAAACAATTTTAAATGATACTTATCATGGGATCGCACCAAAATGACCTGAAGACGAAGATAGCTCTTGAACTACTTTTTCAAAATATATTATAGAGCAGACTATTTAATTCATATACTTATAGATAGATTAATAGATAGGACTAAGTCTCACTAGGACTAGATCTAGGTATACTTTAAGTATACTATAACAGTATAAGTCTATTATAATTTTTATTATAATAAAACTAAATGGCAAGATCTATCTATCTCTAATTCTAGCTAGGCCTTCTAACACTTTTACTAGTCACTCACTAGATCTAGTTTATAATACTTGACTTGTAGTAATACTAATAGTTTATAAACGAGTAGATTAAAATAGATCTAGAGTGATCTAGACTAGCCTCTATGTTAAGTCTAAGCCCAGTCGCCCACTTTTTTTAATGCTTGAATTTGTATATCTCTGTAATAGTAAGATCTAATGAGTAGTGCCCTAGCATAAAGATTATTCATAGATATAAATATAATATTATATTAAAGTCAATAGAATATATTTATAATAGATCTAATATAGCCCTTAACTAGCCCTTACTATACTTATTAATAAGGCTAGACTTAAGATCTAAAAAAATAATAAGTCATCATTTATATTGGTAATATTAAATACAGATCTATACTAAACACATGTGACATGTCTTTAAGTCTTAAACTTAAACTAGGCCGGTCCTAACGATTGCGGGGCCCTATGTGAAACTGATTGCGCAGGGCCTAGTCTGGGTGGGAATAAGGATCAGTGGAAATTAAGATTTTGTATTTAAAAAAAAATTTGACTTTGAATTTTATTCAATCTTTACTAAGTTCAAGATGACGATCAAATTAACTTTACTTTACGAACTTTGCAACCTATGGCATATTAATATGCCAGTCACTATTACAGTAAATAAAGTATGTAAACTTCTGATTAAAGTGAAAATTTGCCTGATTATCACATTTTATTACACGAAAGCTGACAATGCCTTTTTTCGTTTATCGCGCCTAGGATTAGCGTTTTCCGGAATGAATGACACCCACAAATGACAAATTTGTCTATTTTTAAGGAGATTTTTATGAGCTTTCATGAGATTTCCAGGTTTATATATACCGGTATATTCCAGTAGGATAATCTCTTTCATTTATAGTCTAAACACAATGTAAAACTTTTTTACAGTGAAAGATTAACTTGCTAGCTTAATTTTTACATATAGATTTATAGAACTATTTTAGCTCACCAAAAAAGACTGCCTTTGGCATATGTTCGTCTCCCATACGGGATACGTACCCTGCCCAGCGTAGATGTCAGACCATAATAAGTCCCTCTATACTGTCCATACCGGCGTTCGCAAGGCCGTCGCTGTTTGTAGTGTGGTCCTGCCACCGTGTGTCCATGATGGAGCGCAAGCATCTTTGGTGAAAGCGCTAAAGAAGTCTTTTTGTTGTTTTTTATATAGTGTCCATGTTTCAGAGCCATATAGAAGGGTTGAGAGAACCACCGCTTGGTAGAGATTGATCTTTGTAGGCAGGCGGAGCGATTTGTTCTTCCAAACTCTCGCCTGAAGGCGTCCAAAAGCGGTACTAGCCGTGGCTAGACGGTTATCAACTTCCCTTGAAAGTGAGGCGTCATTTGACACTATACTACCTAGATATGTGAAGTGGTCTACCACGTTAAGGGGCTGTCCGTTTACTGTGATCCTTGGGGCTCAGAATGTTTCATTGGGTGACTTCTGGAACATGACTTCTGTTTTCCCGAGGTTTATAGATAGACCTCAAGAGGCGGCAGCGTATGCAAATTCGTTAACCGCGTTCTGGAGGTCATGGTCATTGTGAAATATAATAGTCCCTAAAACGCACATCAAATTGCTTATATCTAAATAATTACATAAAGTATATGTCTAATATTTCGTATGTATGTTTTTTAAGCATTATGAAACTAAAATAAAAAGTATTGCACCGGTTTCCACGTCTGACCCCAAAACCTCTTCAGTTGGTCTTTAAGCACTGACATTAAATGTCAAATAAGTTAGAAGAGCAAAAAAAAAAACATTCGTTGGCATTGATTTGTTTTACCTAAAAACAATCATTTATAGATACTTTGGGAAGAAAAATTAAATGTTAAATCAGATTTTCAAAAACTTTTAAATTTTTAAAAATCTAAACTTGACGGACAATAAGCGTTTTTTTTTGTAATGATGGAGCGGTAAACAAAAAAATAAATAAAATCTGATTATTAAAACTTTTTGAAGGAACTAGTTTAGTATCATGCCTTGCTGCGGCTGTCACGCTACTGCACGAAAGTCCATAAAAAATGTGCATTTTCTTTACATACAAACTGTATTCTTAGCCTCTAAAAACAAACATTAAAGTTTTTTTTTTAAATTTTAGCAGCTCAGCTAATATTTATATTTGTTTTTAACATTTCTTGTACATTTTATAAATATATTTGGCGTAACTGTACTGAAAATAAAAAAAATAATTTTTCTTTGTTGAAAACTTACCTCCCTTACATGTATGTAATTGTTTTAGAATTGGTGTGTGTATGTTTTTATGAAAAAATCGCTTGCAAAATTAATTTTATAAACTAAACAGTTTGCTTTTAAAAAAACAAAAACGTAGCCGTTGCACCTAAACTTTGCAATCCGCATATCATGTTGAAATAGAATTTTTCATTTCTGTTCTAGTTTTTGAGATCTGAGCGTGCAGCTCCCGTCAAGTCGTTTAAATTGCATATTTTGCATTCTTAAGAAGTATTTATCAAATCATTTTTGGACAAAAAAAAAGGCGGAGCAAGCAGTCAACAAATTTGCATACGCTGCCGCTTCTTTTGTTTTATCTATAAACATAAAAAAAACCCAGAAATTATGTTTCAGAATGCACCCAAAAAAACCTACTTAGCCCCAAAGAACCCAGTAAATGGACGTCCCCTTAACGTGGTAGACCACTTCACATATTTAGGAAGCATAGTATCAAATGACGCATTGTTTCAAGTGAATTTGATAACCATCTGCCCAGGGCCAGTAGCGATTTTGGACGCCTCTAGGAGTGAGTTGGCTCCGCCTGCATACACAAATCAATGTCTACAAAGCAGTGTTCTAATCAACCCTTCTACATGGATCTGAGACTTTAACTTTTTCACCAGATGTTTTCGCTCCATCATGGACATACGGTGGCAAGACCGCACTACAAACAGCGATATTCTTGCGAACGCCGGAATGAACAGTATAGAGCAGGCATGTCAAACACGGCGTTCGGGGGCCGCATGCGACCCGCGACCACCTTGCATGCTGCCCGCTTGGCCACCTCAAAAATTATCAAAATAATGTTAAACTATTACGCTGGAAAATAAAAGATGACAAGCTACTTGAATTGAATAATAGTATTTATTAAACTGAACAACGAGATTGAGTTTGCAGTGAAAGCCAACTACATTTTTTTTCAAACTTAATTGCAAGCCATAGCAAATCATTTGGTGAAAGGAATTTTATGAAGGAGTGCTTCGTTAAAGCTGCAGAAGTCCAGAAAAGTTTAAATCATTGAAAGAAATAACTTTAACTAGCAACACTGTGGCAGATAGAATAAATGACATGTCAGTCAGCTTGTGTGAATGATTAAAGAACAAAATAGATTTTGAAATATTCTCATTAACTCTCTATGAGTCAACTGATGTATAGTGTGTAGCACAGTTGGCTATACTCATAAGGACCTGTGACAGGAATTTTGAGATACATGACACCACAACAAGTGAGGATGTTTTTGAGAAATAACAGGTGATATTGCAGTACAATTTACCTTTCATAAAGCTAGCTAGTCTAACAACGGAGATGGCGCACAAAACTTGTATCCCAGAAATATGTCAAGCATCAGGACAAAGAAAAAAATGCGCAATCTTAGTAATTTTTAATTATGAAATTGTACTCCAAATTTAGCTGACTAAGGGACATGTATGCCATTAATTATTGTATTATATTGTATTGTTTCCAATTTGCATAAAACTAGTAAGCTGTTTTGCAACTGATCTTTGACTGCGGCCCTCATGATTTAGTAAGTTTTTTATGCGGCCTATACACCTTAACGAGTTTGATATGCCTGGTATAGAGGGACCTCTTATGGTCCGATAGTTACACTCGAGAAAGCACTATCACGTATGAAGGACGAGCATTAGCAAAAGGCAGTCTTTTTTTGTGTGAGCTGAAAGGTGTTTGACGTAACAGAGATGTCCCACAGAAACACTTTAAAGACCAGCTTAGGCACCAACTTGCTTTAACCGACATAGAAGAGGGTATCTGACTTTAGGTGGCTGCAGAACGAGATAGCTGGAGATTTTATTATAAAGGCCGCGGGATACACAAGAGAAAATCCACTGCCAAGGACAGACGTAGACGGCGGCAAGAATCTAAATCAACCACCGGCATATAATGCATAAAATGGTTATGTTTTCGTTGGATGTGGCAAATTATATGTGTCGCGGCGTTGCCACTTAAAATAATTCTACACTTCTTAATATCATCGGACTTAAAGACAAGACTTGTATAGAGGCATGAAGGAAACCTGCTCCCAAATACCCGCTCCCCCACCATACAGATTGGACAGTAGCGCTCTGTTAATGTTATAAGCATGAAAGTTGCACTATAAAAAAAGTTATTTAATTATTACAATGCAATTCATAAATATTCATAAATTTTTAGTTTGTATTTTAATACTGCACAGACTCTTACAAACACTTTGTAGATTAGCTTATTATAGAACTATGGAAAAACACGAAATACAATTTGCACAGGAATGTTTGGTTATTGTGTTTTGCGAGTTTTATTAATGTTTACACTTGAATTGCTAAAAGCCGTGTAGGTGAGTTTTACTTTGTCGACTAAGCTAATAAAGCCTACAATAAGATGGTACGCAAATGATTCATTAGGTCTATCTATTCATTAAAAGTTGTTCATGTTTGCAAAGAAATATTTTAATGTACTGCTGTAAACCTAGTGACGTAAGCGGTGTTTTTCCCTTTGACGTCATGGACAATTTTAATTTTCATTAATAAAACATTGTAGTTAAAATTAATTTTTCGATAATGAAACAATGAAACATTTCCGAACCGATATAACGGTCAACCTCGCAGTTTTCTTAAATCAAAATTGTCAAACTGTAGTCCTCTCTACTATGCTATTTGTATTTCTTCTAGCGTCTCAAAGCTGATCATATTTCCTGTTCTATTATATCTACTCATTTTGATTACGAGATTACTACAAAAGTCTTTTTTAAAAATCTAATAAATGTATGTTAAAACACTTAGTTATGCATGTTAATAAGTTACTTTAAATCTGCTGTATTAATTGATATTTCATACTAATTTTCGTGATGAGAATATTTAAATCTGCACTTCTACCTGTATTGCTAACAAACAGATAAAGAGTTTGCGGACATTTAAGGTGTCACAAAAAGCACTATATATATATATATATATATATATATATATATATATATATATATATATATATATATATATATATATATATATAATATATAATATATATATATATATATATATATATATATATATATATATATATATATATATATATATATATATATATATATATTAAATTGTTTTTTTTTTAATTTATCAACTTTATTTTGTATTGTGTAAAGTAAAAAGATCATGCCTCCTCCTATAATTCAATACCAAATATAACATTTTCTGATAACAAACACGAAAGTTATTAAAGCTTAATCCTAACAGGAGAGTGAAACACACATGAGCAAAACAAATAATACTATTAGAATGAGAAAAATTTCTGTTGAATGAAAAAGCGAAATTATTTATGTTTAACAATTACACAATGTATTTAAGCATAAAGACATACATGTACCATGTAAAACAAAAGAGAGAATAGGCTAAACAACACAGAACTTTACCCGTTTGACATTATTACATAAAGCACAATACAGATTCTTGTAGAGTATAAATCCTAACGTTTCGTCGATTTGGATATATATGCTTTGGTGCGAATCTTCTTGACATAAATCTATTATAGTTAGATCTTCTTGGTAGTCCGTTGAGCACGTGCGTGTGTAGTACAAACTATAGCAGCCTAAGATCGAAACATTATTTTTGACGTTGATGTCATTTTTTTCTGTCAATACGAAATCGTTATATTCATTACGGTCTGTTAATGGGTATCTATTTATTGACAGCATATTGAGTTCATGGACTGGAACAGATATATCTGGACAACAACGACCATTTATCTCACAAGTCGGTCTGTCGCAATGACATGTCTGGCACCTGAACTCCCTCATAGTCTGATTTCCAGGTACGTACACAGAAGCGTTACAACGTCTGGGACATACGCTTAGCTGAAACTCCAATGCTGAAAGATAGGTTTTATTCCATCTTATAAAACCATAATTGAATGGATTTTGTTGATTAATAACCACATCAAATAAAAGTATTAGCGACACAAACTTCTGTAAGAAAAAGAAAATAGCCATAATAGTTTATATTTCTTTACTTAAAATCTATACTTTTTCTGTTTAAACTACATTCTAACACACACAAGAACAAATAGTGTATTGCTTGGCTTTATACTTTGTGGAATCAGTAAGGTCAAGCTTATATCTATTACGTCACACATCTGTACACCGACAAAGCGCTTCTTAACAGCTAATCAGCTGAACAAAAGAGATCTCATTACATAACCGTAACTGTATATACATAGCTTATGAGCATTTAACACTATTGTTGAAAGCTAGACATGTATAATAAAACTAGATTACAAAGAGAGCGTGTGTTATCACTCAAACACAGAGGCGGCCCTGTCGGAATCAGATCCCTGTCGGGTCCACCTATTTGCAAAGAATATTCAAGACGTGGTTTTGCTTAGAATGTCAAAGTCAATAATGTTTTAAAGAATCATTTCCGTTGTAAAAAATGTCGTTGCATTTTTTTTCTGCAAAATGTTTCGCATGTTTTGCATGTTATTTAAAGCTAAAGATAATTAAATTCCTTATCATTGGCAGCGAGCAAGGTATGAACCCCGGAACGTCGAGATAATTTGTCAAGCGCGCTAACCGCAAGACCAGTCATTGCTGTTAACTTATTAAAAAAAACTAATAGCTTATTATTGATAAAGAGATATATTACACATTACGTCATGACAACTTATCTTATCTTATATAATACAGACGTTACTTCAAAAATGAAGATGATTACGTCCTCATCGTTCTTATTTGTCTTGCTGTTCTGGATTCTGTTGTACCGCACCGTCCTTACTGCCTTGCTGTCCTGGACTCTGTTGATCAGAAATAACGTGTAAACACTTTTACCAGACAGACAGACGGACAGACATAGTGTGTTGATAGAAGCTTAAAAAAATATTTTGTTTTTTCTTGACGATATTAAGATTCACATGATGTTAATGTTATGAAAATAATTATACTACAAAGGCGGCCCTCATAGGATCCGCCAATGGACAACAAATATTTAAAACACGATTTTTTTTTATTATCCAAAATTAACGAAGTTCCAAAAATAAATCGATGTTAATTTGTCCTTTCAAATTCCATTATCAAGGAATCCAATGAAGTCTTGTACTTTTCAATATTTCACTAGAACTAAATTCATCTATCAGCAAAGGAAAATGATTAAACCTGTTTTTACTTGCTTTCCTGTAGAAGTGAGAAAGTTTTGTTTGAAAAGAGGACGCACATATGCTGCCTTGATGAGCAAGCAACTCATTGCAATAATGTGGATAAAAAACATGAATTCTGTCTTCCACTCTTCATAATGAATATTAGTAACAAAGTCACAGTCAATGTCTTTCATGGAGCATAATTTCTTCCTTGAGATCTCATATTCTTTTCAATATCTTGTCCATGCTAACCTAGCGGATACTGATGTGGTACGGAAAAACGGAATGTTTAGTTATCTTATCTTATATAATACAGACGTTACTTCAAAAAAGAAGATGATTACGTTCTACGCGTCATGCATTTAGTCATGCATATTAACCAATGACTTAAATTCTGCCAAGTCACTGGTTTTCCTGGCTAGCTCAGGCAACCTATTCCATGCTTTAATAGCACTAGGGAAGAATGAGTATTTGTACAAATTTGTCCTAGCATATGGGATGAGGAATGTGCCTTTATTTTTGTGTCTTTCAGAGTATTTGATTAAATTTTGTTTTTTTGTATTTTAAGATTATGATTCAGTGTTTTATGTATGATTGCTACTTTACTTTTGAGTCTTCAGTCCTGAAGGCTTTCTAAATTTAGTGATTTTACTATAGGTGTTACTCTAGTCAAATGTGAATATTCATTTGGTATAAATCTCACTACTCTATTTTGTGTCTGTTCCAGTTTCTTAATGTTTTCTTGAGTTGAGGGGCCCCAAATGGAGGATGAATATTCAATATTGCCCTAACCAAGGTTAAATAACATTTTAGTTTTATGTTCTTATTTGATTTATAGAAATTTCCTTTAATAAATCCTAATGCTTTGTTTGATTTTTTTATAGTTTCATCAATATGTGGATTCCATGACAGTTTTTCATTTATTATAAAACCTAGTTATTTTGCGTTTTTAGTCTGTGTTTTTGGTTTGCCATGAATAAGATAAGTGGAATTAATTTGTTTTAGTTTTTTTGTTACTCTTAACAACTGACATTTTTCTGGGTGGAAAGACATGCTCCAATTTGATTCCCATTTCTGTAATTCATCTAATTCTTTTTGTAAAATATCTGTGTCTTGTGTTGTTTTTATTGTTCTATATATTATGCAATCGTCTGCAAATAATCTGACTTTTGTTCCTGAAGTAATGCAATTTGGTAAATCATTTATGTAAATTAAAAATAGTAGTGGACCCAATACTGTTCCTTGAGGTACACCTGAGTTTACTGTTATCGTTGTTGATTTAGAGCCATTTATTATTACAGTTTGTTCTCTCCCTATCAGAAAATCTTTAATCCACTGATGCAGTGGACCATTAATGCCAAAATATTTTAATTTTTTAAGCAAACTATGGTGGTGAACTTTGTCAAAAGCCTTAGAAAAATCTAGTAAGATAGCATCTATTTGTTCACTATTATCTAAACCTTTAGAAAAATCATCAATTAGTCCTTTTAGTTGTGTTTCATATGATCTATATTTTCTAAAGCCATGTTGGTATGGTGTGAGGACATTTTGTTTGTCTAAGTGGTTTATGATATTGCTACATATTATGTGTTCTAGGATTTTACATGTGATGCTGGCAAGTGATACTGGTCTGTAGTTTCCTGGGTCAGATTTTTCTCCTTTTTAAAATAGGGGGGTGACATTAGCTTCTTTCCAGTCCTTTGGTACTCTGCCCTGGTTAAGTGAAGCCTGAAAGAGTATTTTGAACACTGGGGCTAGCTCATTGCGTAGTTCTTTGAGTAATCTAGCTGGAATACCATCAGGTCCAGACGCTTTATTTGGTTTGGTGTTGACTAATAGTTTTTGAATTCCATTTTCTTGTACTACTATATCTTCTATGTTGTCTACTTGGTTCAAATTCAGTAATATGTCTTTGTCTCCTGGGCTGAGAATGCTGATGCAAAGTATTTGTTTAGGATGTTAGCTTTAGTTTCATTATGCTATGCCTGTTATTTCCATTTTCTTAGACTTAATGTATGACCATAGGTTTTTGTTGTTATCTCTAGATATTACATTGTTTATGTATTCACTCTGCAGCTGTCTGCTTATTTTTTGGGTTAAGTGTTTAATTTTTATATACTTTTTGTAAACTCTATCTGCCTTAGTTTCTTTAAATTTTCTATATAGGTTTTCCTTCTGTTTACAAAGCTTTTTTAGTCTAGTATTAAACCAGCATTTATTTATTTTGTTTGGTGTGTATTTAGTTGGTATATGATTTTCTATAATGCTTTTAAGATGGTTTTTAATTAACTTCCAGAGGTCATCGACTGGTTGGTTAATGTCTTTTTCTAATAAGAATGTTTGTTGAAAGTTTAATGCAGCTTGGTGTAGTTGTGTTAGGTTACATTTATTCCAGAGTAAAATTTATCTTTTGGGTTTTGAATTGGCTACTGCTTTTATCTGACTGTGTAATTTTATGATCTCATGGTCTGATAGACCAGGGATAATATCATAATCAACTACTAATTTAGGTCTGTTGGTTAAGAAGAGATCTAATGTGTTTTTTAATCTAGTTGGCTTTTTAATGATTTGATCTAAACTTAGGTTTTGTAAAGTTTCTATGAAAAGCTCATTTATGTCCTTAAGGTTTTGGTGTTTATCTATAGTTAGTGTTTTCCAATTTATATCAAGTAGGTTGAAATCACCCATAATCCAAAAAACTGCATTTTTATTTGTCTCTTTAAGTGTAGTAATCTGATTACATTGTTCCTGCATGTATTCTAAACTAGAATTTGGTGGTCTGTAAATACTGCCTATTATTAGGGATGTTGAGGTGGTATTAATTTTACAAAATGTTGATTCTATATTTTTTGAGTTAGGTAAGGTAATTTCTTCAGCTATAAGAGTGTTTATAATTGCTAGAAGAACTCCTCCATGATTATCAGCCCTATCTTTTCTAAAAATTTCATAATTACTATTGAAAATTTCTGCATTATAAATTTCAGGGTGTAACCAAGTTTCTGTTCCTGCAATTATGTCTGGTGCTCACATTCTAATAAAATTTCTAAGTCTGCTGTTTTGTTCCTAATGCTTTGAAAATTTATTACTAAGGTTTTAAGGTATTTTGGTATTACTTCTTTAGTAGGTTTGTTTAGTGAGGCTGTTGTATTAATTTTAGTAGATTTAGGTTTAACAGGAGCTGAACTGGCTATTGGTTGGTGAGTTTGGTTTGGGATGGTGTTTAGGATATTGTATGGGTCAGAAGTGTCTGCATCAAAGGAATCAAACCGTCCTGATGTAAACTGAGGTAACCCACACGGTACACAGTGCCATGTTGCGTCTTTGTTGCCTTCGGCATGAGACATGATGCATGGTACCATTCATCACATTTGTCACATTGAATGGCTTTCTGTTTCATGGTGCATACTTTTTTGCAGATGTTGCATCTATCTTTAGATCTAGGCCCTGGATTTGACTCTACATCTCCTGCTATTAATATTAACAGTGATAGGTATTTATTTCTGCTGTGTCTGATTGAGAACTTCCATTTGTGATGGGTGATCTTTTTTAATGTTATGGATGTGTATGTTAGGTTATTTTTGTAGTTGCATTGATCTAGAGTGTGATGATTGATTATGACTGTTGTTTCCTTTTTAAGTTTAGTGTTGACTAAGGTAGATCTAGTTCTATGTTCAGCTAGTGTGTATTTAGTAATTATTAGGATAAATAGCCAGAGCAATTTCATGATGACTGTTGTTGATTTTAGTTTTTAAAGGTCTAGTCTAAATCTAGTTTAAGGTTTACAATGCCTAAGTTAAGTCTAAGTCTAAAGGGAAAGCTAATTTACAATGACAATTAAATCAAATCAAATGGTTTATTAAATTCAAAATATGGACCTTGACTAGATCTAATTCTAGATCAATATATTTACTTTAAAAAAACAACTATATAGAATATTACTATAGTTATCATTAGTAGTATTAGTAGATGATTAGTAGATCTAAAGCCTTAATTAAAGTCTTAGTCTAACACTAGACTGAGTAGATCTAAAATCTAAGGATATAATAATAATATAAATAATATTAAATATATAGATTCTAGATCTATCTAATTATATTTAGATCTATATAAGGCTAGTTTCCAAATCTTCATATACTTCTTGGAACTGCCTGATAAGTTTGATCACTGTGATACTTGGGTCAATAACATGTTTGATATTTTGATATTTCCCGTGTAGAGTTTATGGTTAAGATATTAATCTTTAATTTATTTTTAAAAAACAACTGTTTTTCACAGTCAAATCACGAACACCATCAGTTGCTACACATGCCGTCTTGTTCCAAGCCAACTCAACACTTTCAACACAGTTCTTCATAGCATTGAATAAATACTGGCCTGGGTTTGTGTCTTTGACTGAATGTTTTGAAATATTGCCAATAAGAATAATCATCATTTACTTTAAACGTTTTAGAATGATATGTAGAGACAATGTTAGTAATAAGAATCAGAAGTTTCATTAATTTATATAGATTTTTATAAATTATTTAATTTTAATAAATTCGCATTTTTTCTTCATTTTTAATCTGTGGGCACGTCGGATTTCAGTAGGTGTCCGCGGGCCGCATAAAACACTCTGTCGGGCCGCATGTGGCCCGCGGGCGTAATTTGCCCACCCCTGGTCTACACGCATCAGCCAAAGAGAAAGTAATTAACAAACTCTTCAATGCTGCTCTTATTTTGAAATATTGTTGTTAGTTTCTTCAATCAGAGCTACGTCAGGTCGTCGCAAAGTGGGCGACTGCTGTCAATCAAAACAAGAACAGAGCGATACAAAAACTCGTTCGTGCTGTCAGGGTTGTATTAAAGCCTTAGCGCTTTTGCCCGGGCCCCTGACATTCAACAAGCACCTTCGTGCTTGCAATAAACAATTAACTAGATATTAACAATGTAAATATTAAATGATATGAATAGACTTTATGATGACAAACTGATGAAGTAATATCCTTGAAGTTAACAAATGTTATAATATAATTATTATATTAATCAACTAATCATGCTGCACCTTGCTGTCCCACAACGCATCACATTAGTACGCACAAGCACAACACAACGCAATGCCGACTCAGTCTCCAGTGTAGATTTCCTAATCCCAAAACTAACTCCCTGTAGAGACAAATAGTAAAGACAAACTAAAAAAAGGTCTAGTATACTATGGCATCGAAACAACTGCGAAATGCAGTCATGCCTTAGATACTCCTAACCCTAAACAGGGGTATACAGAAGAACAGAAGAACCCCAAAGAAACGTTACACCAGCATAATAACCAAACAACTCCATAAGCTTCAAAGCAAAGCAACAAAAGAAAGTGCGTTCACAAATTGTGCACCTAATAAACATTGGTGCTAAAATACCATGACAGATCCTGTGTAGTTCCCCAACTGTTCAGCAGATCAAAAGATAGGTGAAAGTAAATGTAAAGTTAGATGTTAACCTGGCATAACTAGTTCCCCTTCAAACTTTGTGGTCTATAGGACAGATGATGTAAAGTATATCTTTTTTTGTGGCCTACGGTTAACGAGGGTGTCATGTAGCCAGCACAACGACTAACCGCCTTTAGTTTTCTCCAACGAATGTCAGGTACCCATTAGAGCTAGGTGGACTCTGAAGCGCCCAAAGATTCCAAAGTTGAAAATCTCAATCTTCACCAGTATTCGAACCCAAAACCCCCGGTTCTGAAGCCGAGCGCTTTACTGTTCAGCCACCACGCCTCCCCTTGCCTAACTGATGTTATTATATGTGATCTAATCGTTTTTAAAAGGCTCTATCTCTTATTCGCCTGTATCCGGTGAGCAGTGGCTATTACAAAATATAAGAAATTGCAGTTTACAAAATTACTATTTGTTTAAAATTATGTCTAACTTATAATGCATAATAAATAGATTTTTTCTCTTTAAAAAATAATTAATTGTTGTTTGTGTGTTAATATAGTACTTAGTATAACTGAACTTACATCACTTAACAATACAAATATAAAAACAAAATTTTTGGACAAAAAATCTACAACCGTTTTCATAAATGTGTTAAAAATATTGACAATGGTCGTCTTCCCTGATAAAGAGCCTCAAGTGTTTGAGTGTTTAACAGTTAGTAGATGTAAAAGTGGTGTATTTTTAAGAAAAAACTGCTTCCATAAGTGATTTTAAAAATGTAATTTTTCGCTTTCAGAAAAGAAAAAAGTAGCCGTTGCATCAGAACTTTGAATGGTCTAAAATATTGTAATGTCGGATTTTCAATCTCTTTTCTAGTTTACGAGATCTAAACAGGACGGACGGACAGACGAACAGACGGACAGACATTCACACAAAACTAATAGCGTCTTTCAGCTTTCGGGGGCCGCTAACAATGTTAAGTCCTAGGCTGTAAAATTAATTATTATCTTTAATAGCTTTTTTTTTTCAATGACAATGAAAATGTGTCGATATTATAGACAAATAAAGAATTGCACTAAAAGCTTGTTTTAACATGATAAATGAACTTTTGTTTTACACAAATAACAACAACAACAACAGCGACGACGACAACAACAACAACGACAACAACAACAACAACAACGACGACGCCAAAAACAACAACAACAACGACGACAACAAAAACAACAAAAAAAAACAACAACGACGACGACTAAAACAACAACAACAACAATGACGACAAAAACGACGATAACAATAACAACAACGACGACGACGACCACCACCACCAACAACAACAACAACGACGAAACCAACAACAACAACAACAACAAAGACAACAACAATAACAGCAACGACAACAACAACAACAACAACAACGACGACAACAAAAACAACGACAACAACAACAACAACAACGACAACAACGACGTCAACAACAACAACAACAACGACGACGACGACAACGACCAACAAAAACAACAACAACGACGACTAACAATAACAACAACGACGACCAATAACAACAACAACAACGACGACGACAACAACGATGACAACAACAACAACAACAACGACAACAACAACGACGACGACAACAACAACGACAACGACAACAACAACAACAACAACGACGACAACAACGACGACAACAACAACAACGAAGACGACGACGACAAACAACAACCACAACAACGACAACAACAACAACAACGACAGCAACAACAACAACGACGACGACGACGACAACAACGACGACAACAACGACGACAACAACAACAACGACGATGACAACAACAACAACAACAACGACGACGACAACGAGAATAACAACAACAACAACAACGACGACGACAACAACAACAACAACAACGACGACAACAACAACAACAACGACGACGACGACGACAACAACAACAACAACAACAACGACATCAACAACAACGACAACAACAACAACAACGACGACGACGAACAACAACAACATTAACAATAATAACAACAACAACGACCATTAACAACAACAACAATAACGACAACAACAACAACAACGACGACGACGACAACAACAACAACGACGACAACAACAAAAACAACAACGCCGACGACGACGATCAACAACAACAAAAACAACAACATAAACAACAACGACGACAACAATAACAACAACAACAACGACGACAAAAACGACGACAACAACAACAACGACGACTACGACGACAGCAACAACAACAACGACGACGACAACAACAACAACAACAATGACGACAACAACGACGACAACAACAACAACGAAGACGACGACGACAAACAACAACCACAACAACGACAACAACAACAACAACGACAGCAACAACAACAACGACGACGACGACGACAACAACGACGACAACAACAACAACGACGACAACAACAACAACAACAACAACAACAACGACATCAACAACAATGACAACAACAACAACAACGACGACGACGAACAACAACAACATTTACAATAACAACAACAACAACGACCATTAACAACAACAACAATAACGACGACGACGACAACAACAACAACGACGACGACAACAACAACAACAACAACGACGACAACAACAAAAACAACAACGCCGACGACGACGATCAACAACATTAACAACAAAAACAACAACATAAACAACAACGACGACAACAATAACAACAACAACAACGACGACAAAAACGACGACAACAACAACAACGACGACTACGACGACAACAACAACGACGACGACGACAACAACAACAACAACGACGACGACGACCAACAACAACAACAACAATAACAACAACAACAACAACACTAACGACCAACAACAACAACAACGACGACGATTAACAACAACAACAACAACAACAACAACGACCAACAAAAACAACAACGACGACAACAACGGCGACAACAACAAAAACAACGACCACGACCAACAACAACAACAACAACAACCCCCATAGGTTTGATTAATATCTATTCAAATGATTCCTTCTTAGTAGTCGTATTTACCTTGATTACATAACAGGTTTATTTTTTTACGCCTTTCATACAACACAATATGAAACATATTTCAAATCAACTTTTTTACCTAATACAATTAAGTTGTGCAAAGCCTGTACACTTTGGATTAATAAAGACAAGAAAAAAAGACTAAATTATTTCTCCATACTGACGAATAGAAATAATATTCCGAGAAATTTATATTACTAAAATAAAATACTTAAAATAGTCATTTAACTCTTTGCCTAAAGCAGAAGTAGTCGTTTTATAGAATGCCAATGTAATCTTTACAATGCCTTGGCAAAGTAGGAAATGGAGAAATCATTCTCACTTTGCCTAGACGTCTCGGGAATTCTACAGACTGCCAATTTTGCACTTTTCCATATCTATATATACTAGACATATGTTACCTGCGACCCGCGGGTCTTTATTTGCGCATTACTGTCGATATAGTAGTCAATGAGAGTGTTTTGTAAACAATTAAACGAAATAATAATGTTATAAGTAAAGCGAATGTGTCAATGTAAAAATAGTGTCAATGAAGCTATCAAATCAAAATAGCTAATAGGCTTAAATCCATTTTTTCAAATTAAAACATTTGCTTGTAGACATATATTTGATTAAAATTTGAGATGAATAGACTTAATTTGTATGTTCATGTGTTACAGTATAAAGTAGATCTTTAGGTAGACATAGATCTAAATCTACACTAATCTAGAGTTAAAAATTGGCTTTTATAGAGTTCATTCTGTGTTGCGAATGCGTGACATTTTTTCCGGGATGAATATAGGCCTATCTCAACACGGCTACGCAACTTTAGCAAACATCGAACAAATGTATAAAAAATGCTTTAGAAAAACAAATTTGAATGTTAATTTGATTAAAATATGAAATGAATGGACAATAATTAGCATGTTTATGTGTTAAAGCATAAAACTATCTTTGCGAAAAGAAGTTTTATCATCTTAGAGTTCAAGAAGAGTTTTAGACCTAGACCTAGGAATAGACTCAGTAGAGAGATGTGTTAATGTGTAACCATTTGGTAATGTCTAATGAAAGAATGTTCGCCAGGAAATCTGTAGTCACAGATATCAGGAACTAATTTATTTAAAAAATACTTTTGAAACACAAAATAGAAGGTTATTTTTATTATATAATGAAATCAATGAATCTTCTTTTGTATTTGCATGTGTCAAAGTAAAAAACTATCTACGCAAAGTGTATTTCTTAAAATTAGATCTAGGTCTAAATCCTTTCGATCTTTTCTCATGTCAACATTGTTAACCATGGCCTAGATCCATAAATACTATAACCTTAATAAAGTCGGACAACTTTTTTTTTTGAGGGTGTTAAGTTTGTTTTAGGGCTACAATACATACACTACGGTCTAAGTTAGTACCCAAGGAACATTCCTACCTAATTTTATCAAGATTGGTCAAGCGGTTTTGATGTCTATTCGTCACATACATACATACATACGCCTTACTTTATACTTTATAGTATAGATATCTATATATCTCTCTATATATATCTTTCCGAATAAGACATTATTTTGTTTTGCCTGAAGTAGAAATAGTCATTCTGTACAATGCCTAGGCAAAATAGGAAATGGAGAATTAATTCGTACTTTGCCTAATTACGCCCGGCATTCTATAGAATGACTACATTTCGCACTTCGCAGGTAACGTGATTATAAACTGTCAATTTTATCGGAAAATCGTTAGAACGTTTTTCGAAAACCGTGTCCAGATAGGTTTAAAATTCCACGAATTTGCTAGCTAATAAGAGGTATTGAAAAAAATGTGCTCTTGCTGAAAATAATTGTTTATTGACACTTGTGCGATTGTAGCCAGAAGCCAATACAGCTCTATTTTTTTTGGACAAATAGTGCTAAGAAGGGGTCAATGTTATAACCTTGCCATGCACACAGTCAATCAAGATAGTGCAAAAGGTGCGCACTATAGGAGACTAGACAGAGAAGGATATTGACATTAGAAGGAGAAAATAAGTTTCACCCAAGTCTAAAAGCGAAATGAAGATGATGTGCTCAAGGCAGATGTTGTTATCTGTATTTGAGATGCGGTTTGGAAAAAAATCTCCCCTTCCCGTTCAAAAGTTCTGGATCCTCCATTGCTTGTATTTATTATAATAATTTATTCGAATTTTTATTTTGGTCGATTGCCACAGAAAACAGAAAAGCGTCGCGTTACTGTAGAAGCGCAGTCAAAGGTAAACGTGATTGGTTTTTTATGTTATCCGCTATTACGATATGTCTAAGTGTTTTATATACAAACACCTTCAGTAATCGTGTCTGGACCATCATTCGAGTCTTTTTGTTTTTAGAATTGAAACCGCCTTTGTTTTTCATTGTAAAAACGGAAGAATAAACAACGTCAACTACCAAGTCAACCACCACGTCAACCACCACGTTAACAACCACGTCAACCACCACGTCAACCACCACGTCAACCACTAAGTCAACCACCACGTCAAACAGCACGTCAACCACCACGTCAACCACCACGTTAACAACCACGTCAACCAGCACGTCAACCACCAAGTCAACCAGCACTTCAACCACCTCGTCAACCACCACGTCAACCGCCACATCAACCAGCACGTCAACCAGCACGTCAACCACCACGTCGAACACCACGTAAATCACAACGTCGACCACCACGTCAACCAGCACGTCAACCAGCACGTCAACCACCTAGTCGACCACAATGTCGACCACCACGTCAACCACCTCATCAACCACCACGTCAACCACCACGTCGACCACCACGTCGACCAGCTCGTCGTCCACCACGTCAACCACCACGTAAACCACCACGTCAACGACCATGTCGACCACCACGTCGACCACCACGTCAACCACCACGTCAACCACCACGTCAACCACCACGTCGACCACCATGTCGACCACCATGTCGACCACTGCGTCAACCACCACGTCAACCAACATGTCAACCACCACGTCAACCACCACGTCAACCACCACCCTCTTTCTGTTTCTCTTGCTTAAATGTTTCTAATATTTCTCTCTACTCCAATCGCATATTCTATTTCTCTTTATGTCAAAGTGAACACTATGAAAAGGCAATGACGGCGCGGTCTAAGATTTTTTGTCATCATGTTGGAAAAATCATAGAACCGCGTGTTTCAAAACTGGGCATTGTAGACGTGATTAAATATTGACATGCTCTATATATACACAAGAAGTATTGCTATGACCTATGACCTAGTCAAAGCCAATGATTTCTTAAATTAAAGATGTGATTTGGCCACAACCATCACCACACAGTTCACTCTGAACACCTTGCCACATAGTTTTTGTAAGCTAAATATTGATGTTAACACCGGCGCCGTATGTCTTGAAGACGTTTCTGGCAGTCAAAATTTAGTTACCAACCACATGAGGTCCGTTTTGCTAATTTGTACTAATGTAGAGCTAGACCCTCTATGATGGCTGAAACTTCTATAAACAGGTCTGGACTGGTGATTGGCCGTTGCATTGCCCCCCTCTTTCCATCTCATTTCGAAAACCTTTGCAAACTTGATGATAAGTCTTTAATTTATGTATGGAAAGTATTCAAAATATTTTCTACACATCTTGCCATGGAGGCGAGGTGGATGAGCGACAAAGCGTTTGGCTTCTGAACCAGGGACACTGGCTCGAATCCTGGTAAAGAGTGGGATTTTAAATTCCGGTATTTTTGGGCGTCCCTCAGTCCATCCAGTTCTAATGGGTACCTGATATTAGTCAGGTAAAAGTAAAGACAGTTGGTCGTTGTGATGGCCACATAATACCCTCGTTAATCATTGGCCAAAGACACAGGTGACCTTTACATCATCTACCATATAGATCTCAAGGTCTGAAAAGAGAACTCTACTTTACCTTTTTGGCCAAGTCATGTTAGGAAGGTTAACTGCTTCAGCTGCATTCTTCTTTTTTAGGACACATTGCCTCCATCACATAGCTAGCAAGCATTTCTTGTATGCATTGGTTGTCACTTGTCAGAACGTAGCTGCATTTCTCTTCTCATATTGTGAGCAACTTAGTAGCTTGTTCTTACCTTGAACTAACTTAACCATTTTCTCTTCGTGCCTGTGCCGAGGATCAACGCCAACAAATGTTTGTTTGCTTTCTAACTTATATTACATTCAATTTCCATGCTTAAACGTTGCAAAAACACATGATCAATAATATGTTGTTCCGTTTTTTATGTAAATAGCATATTAATGCTAAATCAAAATCTCTATACTGACTTTTATTTCATTAAGTGTAAAAATGTTCCGGATATTGTTTTATAAAAAATGATTTATGTCAAATGATTGTTTCAAATCGCATGATTGACTAATATTACATGTATATTATTTGATAATGCGTCACCATAATTTGATTATCGATATCAAATTGTTACGAATTTTCTTATTTAAACAAATTTTTAAAATATCGACAATAGGTTGTTCAGGGCTTTTAAAAAAGTAACCTACTAGAATTGATTACTGAAAATCACTTTTTAGACATTTAATTTTCTTGCTAAAACATAACATAAAAGTTTAGTAATCGATAAAGAATGTTCAGGATTTTGTTATGAAAAGAAATCGACTAACATTACTTACATTTTCTTACAAATCGTAGCCAGAAATTTCCAAATTTATTTCAAAATCTACTAACGCCAAATAATTGTTTGAACTTCCTCTTCTAATTAATAAACAAATAATCTTCTCATTTACTAAATAATGTTATTCTGGATTTTTTTTGAAAAATATTTTTACTCACTTCTCTCTTACAGTAGAATTAATTTTCTACCTAAACCATAACAAAAAAACTAATTATCGTTAATATTATGTTCCGATTTTTAAGGAAAACAACATCCAAACACCAAATTAAGGTATGAATATCTCTCGACAAGACTGTAGTTCTTCTAATTTTTATACGAGACCATCCAACAAATTTAATTAACGAGATTACATTTATCTGGAATTCTCTTTTTCTTTTACTATTTATACAAACATCCGGAACAATCTATTATATAAACTTAAATCAATTGTGTTCATACCTAAAATTATTGCAATGTTTTGAAACGTAAAATAAAGGTTAATCAATTTTTAATAGCTTTTAGTTGTTTGTTTTTTTATTAAGATGACGGACAGACCAACTGACAGACAAAACGCAAAAACAATGCGGCTTTGATCCTCTTTAAATAAATTCTATTAGAACTCAGTGCACCAATGTCTATGAACCCTCGTTAAATATCTCGTGTAAATAAAGACATTTTTTTATGGTACCGGTACTAGCCTATTGTGAGGGAATGGAATTTTTTTTTCTTTGACGTCATATAAATGGACTCTTTAAATGTAATGCTAAAAGAACACACTCGGTGCACCAATGTCTATTAACCCTCGAAAAATTGCTCGTATTAATGAAAACATATTTTAGTCTAGCTAGGCCGTGTGACGTAGTGTTTTTTCCTTTGAATTAATTCTTTAAATGAAATGCTTAAAGAACTCGGTATAGTAATGTTTATTAAGCCTCGTTATGTGACTCGCATTTAAAAAAGGAATGATATCTTGATTTAGATCTAATCTACATTTTTAGCGGCCCCGGTAAGTTTAAACTATATCTAGATTTTTATTACAGTATATCTAGATCTGGATTCTAATTAAAATTATTTTAGAGTCTGGATCTAGAATTTCTAGATCTAGGTTAGACAAATATAGACTAGATTAAGATGTAGAATTTCAATTTCTAGACTTGAAGTGTAGATTTTGATTTCCAAACGTTTTGATAATATTGCAATGTTATAATAGGGCCTATAATAAAACTAATCTACTATTTTTAAGTTTAATGTTGCATTCAGTCTATTGATAGATTATCTAGGATATTTTTTTACACAAATCTTATCTAAATTACAGCTACATTATTCCAAGCGCATATTTTAGATCTAGATCTAGTAGATATATATCTTAAGAGTGCTAAATCAGAAATTTAATTTAGGTAGATCTACATCCTCATTCTAATTCCATTTAAATAGAAATGCCGATATCTCTGTTGATAGGCCTAAATGTGCTGAGACATCGAAGTAAAAGCACGATATATCTGTTCTTTTCTTTTTTTTTTGTTTTTAAAAAACAAACCTCCAGTAGGACGACGGGGGATGGGAGCATGCAGGGTTTGAACCAGAGACCATAGATAAATCCGAACGACAGTACAGCACGCAAACTAAACGACCAGGCAGGGTTCATACCATGCTTATTGCCATCCTCCATCGTCCAGCGCGAAGTTAATTATTTTAAACTTAGAAGAAACACCCGAAACACGTAAAACAAAAAAACAACATTTTTTACAACGGCAAATGAATCTTTGAAACATTATTATTTTGACCATCAAAATTAAATAACCTCTTGAATATTCTTTGCGAATAGGCAGATCCGACAGGGAACCGACTTCGACGGGGGCCGCCTCTGTGTTTGTGTAACACAAACTCTCTTTGTAATCTTGTTAAAGGCTTAATGCCTCGTAGCTACCATACAAGTTCAGTGACTGCTCAGACACGTCCTCCCTTTAGCTCGCGAGGTCCGGGGCAGCAAGGCAGTAAGGGCGGTGTGGTAAAATAAGTCCAGGGCAGCAAGGCAGTAAGAGCGGTGCGGTACAATGAGTCCAGGGCAGCAAGGCAGTAAGGGCGGTGCGGTAAAATGAGTCCAGGGCAGCAAGGCAGTAAGGGCGGTGTGGTAAAATGAGTCCTGGGCAGCAAGGCAGTAAGAGCGGTGCGGTACAATGAGTCCAGGGCAGCAAGGCAGTAAGGGCGGTGCGGTACAATGAGTCCAGGGCAGCAAGGCAGTAAGGGCGGTGTGGCAAAATGAGTCCAGGGCAGCAAGGCAGTAAGGGCGGTGTGGTAAAATGAGTCCAGGGCAGCAAGGCAGTAAGAGCGGTGCGGTACAATGAGTCCAGGGCAGCAAGGCAGTAAGGGCGGTGCGGTACAATGAGTCCAGGACAGCAAGGCAGTAAGGGCGGTGTGGTAAAATGAGTCCAGGGCAGCAAGGCAGTAAGAGCGGTGCGGTACAATGAGTCCAGGACAGCAAGGCAGTAAGGGCTGTGCGGTACAATGAGTCCAGGGCAGCAAGGCAGTAAGGGCGGTGCGGTACAATGAGTCCATTGAGTCCAGGATAGCAAGGCAGTAAGAGCGGTGCGGTACAATGAGTCCAGGGCAGCAAGGTAGTAAGGGCGGTGTGGTAAAATGAGTCCAGGGCAGCAAGGCAGTAAGGGCGGTGCGGTACAATGAGTCCAGGACAGCAAGGCAGTAAGGGCGGTGCGGTACAATGAGTCCAGGACAACAAGGCAGTAAGGGCGGTGCGGTACAATAAGTTCAGGGCAGCAAGGTAGTAAGGGCGGTGCGGTACAATGAGTCCAGGACAGCAAGGCAGTAAGAGCGGTGCGGTACAATGAGTCCAGGGCAGCAAGGTAGTAAGGGCGGTGCGGTACAATGACTCCAGGACAGCAAGGCAGTAAGGGCGGTGCGGTACAATGAGTTCAGGACAGCAAGGCAGTAAGGGCGGTGTGGTAAAATGAGTCCAGGACAGCAAGGCTTTAAGGGCGGTGTGGTACAATGAGTCCAGGACAGCAAGGAAGTAAGGGCGGTGCGGTACAATGAGTCCAGGACAGCAAGGCAGTAAGGGCGGTGTGGTAAAATGAGTTCAGGACAGCAAGGCAGTAAGGGCGGTGTGGTACAATGAGTCCAGGACAGCAAGGAAGTAAGGGCGGTGCGGTACAATGAGTCCAGGGCAGCAAGGCAGTAAGGGCGGTGCGGTACAATGAGTCCAGGACAGCAAGGCAGTAAGGGCGGTGCGGTACAATGAGTCCAGGACAGCAAGGCAGTAAGGGCGGTGTGGTAAAATGAGTTCAGGACAGCAAGGCAGTAAGGGCGGTGCGGTACAATGAGTCCAGGACAGCAAGGAAGTAAGGGCGGTGCGGTACAATGAGTCCAGGGCAGCAAGGCAGTAAGGGCGGTGTGGTAAAATGAGTTCAGGACAGCAAGGCAGTAAGGGCGGTGTGGTAAAATGAGTCCAGGACAGCAAGGCAGTAAGGGCGTTGCGGTACAAGGAGTCCAGAACAGCAAGGCAGTAAGGGCGGTGCGGTACAATGAGTCCAGGACAGCAAGGCAGTAAGGGCGGTGTGGTAAAATGAGTTCAGGACAGCAAGGCAGTAAGGGCGGTGCGGTACAATGAGTCCAGGACAGCAAGGAAGTAAGGGTGGTGCGGTACAATGAGTCCAGGGCAGCAAGGCAGTAAGGGCGGTGCGGTACAATAAGTCCAGGGCAGCAAGGCAGTAAGGGCGGTGCGGTACAATGAGTCCAGGACAGCAAGAAAGTAAGGGCGGTGCGGTACAATGAGTCCAGGACAACAAGGCAGTAAGGGCGGTGCGGTACAATGAGTCCAGGACAGCAAGGAAGTAAGGGCGGTGCGGTACAATGAGTCCAGGACAGCAAGGCAGTAAGGGCGGTGCGGTACAATAAGTCCAGGACAGCAAGGCAGTAAGGGCGGTGCGGTACAATGAGTCCAGGACAGCAAGGCAGTAAGAGCGGTGCGGTACAATAAGTCCAGGACAGCAAGGCAGTAAGGGCGGTGCGGTACAATGAGTCCAGGACAGCAAGGCAGTAAGGGCGGTGCGATACAAAGTGTGTCCTCGAGAATGTAGCTTTAGGAGTCTAGAAGTAGACATAGAGAGACACTTGTAGTGTTTAGTAGTCGGTTCTGTTAAGTGCAAGAAAGCATTTGAAGTTAGTGTAACCAATTTGGTTGTATTGGCTGTCAATGTATTTAATTACTAAACCGCCCCCTTGTTATTTGAAACCTATATGGTCAAGTTCACGTGTTGTGTTGAGCAGTGTTTACAGAAGGCCTGGTCGAGAAAATCGTAACAATATAATAATATAAAACTATTTATTACTATCACAAAATATCAAACTTTTTTTAAAACTCTCATTGTAATGTTACAAACTCGTAAAAAATGTATCTTTCATTTAATTAAGCAGAAACACGTATCAATATAGGTTTACTTTAATACTAATGATTTTAAAATTGAAATTATTTTTTAAAAATATTTTTAAGCTTGATTACGTCTCCAAAGAGAAGAATAAAGAGTGACAACTCTCTTGTTGCACACAAAGGCTAAAAATATGGCCAGTCCTTGAAGCCCGTTTAGTACAAGAGCAATAAACCTGTGAAAAGAAAAGTAAAAATACTGCAGACATCTAATACAAAAACAAAGCTTATCTAAGGGGAAGAAGTCAACACTTACGAATGCATCTCTCAAAATTGTAGAAATTATTTCAGTTTTTCAATATCAAACAAAATAATTATTGTTCAATAATTAGTTGACTGATTAGTTAATTTGTTAGTTGATTCATGTTTTGTTAGGTTTAATAAACAATTATTTAAAGTTTTAACTTGACCCTTGAACTGGTGTTAGAGAAATAACGTGCAGAAATATTTAAAGGGACGAAACCCAAAATACGTCTGTGAATAGTGAAGAGTTAATTTCCCTTATTGTCAAATAAAATAATTAATAACCAGTAATCAAATGACTGATTGGTTTGTTTTTTAATGATTTGTGTATTGTCTACGCCAATGAATAAATGTGCAAAGTTTCAACTTGATTCTATAATGAGTTTAGGAGAAATAACGTATTCAAACTTTTTACATGACAGACAGACTATTCACCTTTGTAAAATAAAGTGTCAATACTACGTTTAAAAACGACATTTTTAATAATTATTGAACTTAGTTAAAACGAGGGCTAGGATATAGAAAAGAATGGCATTATTTTTGAAATAAAACAACTGAGACTACGTTTTAAAAATACCGTCTTTATCTTTTCAAAATTATTACCCGAAAATTTTATTATCCGAGAACTCAGCCAGAACAGCCACAATCCAGAACATTCCTGTCACCGTAGATAGCTTGATATAGATGTTCATACTAAAATCTTGTGCAGTGCTGGGCAGGAAATCGGACTGCAGTCTTCGGACACTGTAAATTTTGTAAACGGCCACGAGAAAGAAGGAGACATTGATCAAAGTTATCACAAACAATGGAGTAGCTACAGTGAGTCCTGGAAGGAAGAAAGAACAAACCTTTAACTCAGTGAGAACCATATGCGTATGACACATAATAATAAACGTAAAGGTCAATGTGGTTTTAATTGAATAAACTCTATGTTTACCTTTCAAGAAAAAACAGTAAATTTCCAATAGTTCTAAAATTAGACAAATGATAAAAAAAATAAAATCTGTTTTGTTCTTTTATATTACATCGCTACTTTTGGGGAGATCATATGTACGGGCACATCAAATGTGTTAAGAGTGGGAAACTGATTTGTGGTCGACACCGTTACAACCATAGCTAATGCCCGGACTGGCTTTTTAAAGCGAGGATTGGACTCAATAGCCATAGCCTAGTTCATAGGAAATAAAACTTTGACCACAAGGGAGTAGCTATTCAAAGTCGATTTGCGAAAGAATGAAGCAATTCGCAGCATCAGTCTAGTAAGTCAACTATACTTTTTACAAAGCTTATAGCAACTCATTCTGTCTGTCTATCTCTCAGTCTATATGCTAAAGAGTTTGACCAGGTTTTTATCTCCCCTTTGCTCAATTATTTATTGAACTTGACAAGGCATGAATCAATATAAAAAAGAAGAAAATGTGTTAATTAATTCTTGGTGATTAATTATTTTGTTTGATTTCGAAATAAGGGGGATAAATGCTTGTGACAGGTTGGGTAATGTGATGTGTGTTTGGCGTGTTTAATGTTTAGGGGATGATTATTTTTGATATGATCACATACCAACCCGTCAGCATATATATCGGGAGCAGACACGCAACGAGACAAGCAATGAAAGATAGATGCAAAGTTAAAAATGAAGAATATTTATTTACATAAATATTTACATATAAGAATAAAAAGAGGGAGGGTTTGCATCTATCTCTAAGCAATAATGGATTTAATCATCACTCTTGCACTTAATAAGAGAGTATGTCACTTTGTCTTCTGAACTTAGCTGGTTGTTCTGCTTGGGTCGCATAGATTTAGTCCCCTTATTACGTTTTGACATGTTTTTTCTCCAACTGCCCATTCTTAGATCAAGTTGAAATTTAGCGTAATTATTCAAAGTCGATAACGATATGTGAATCAATCCAAATATTTTGTTTTATATAACAGTAATGCAGCTAAATTATGCAATTTTCAAATCTGCAGACTAGAAGGCTCATGCCTATATGTAGTGATGGGCAAAAGGTAACTTAAAAATTAGAAACTTTTAGTTTAACTTAAAAAAAAATTAATTAAAGCCATTGTTTAACTAGAAAAAAAGTTTAGTTAAAATCGTAGTTTAATTTTTTTTAAATTTACTAACTAAAAAAAGTTTAATTAAAATTTGTACAACTTAATTAAAATTAGTACATTTAATGAGATTTTAACTTTTACCGGTATAAGTAAGATTTTCCGATATATAGTAAGTTAATATAATTTTGAAAAAAGAGTCGGCACCTACCATTTTTTTCTAAAGGTTTTAATTCAATGCAAAAATATTGCACACATATTTATTAAGACATCTTGTTTTTTTTTATTGTGCATTAACGTTTATGTAAGAAATATATTCTTTATTACTGATTTTAATATAGATAAATATTTCTACAATGTTAAAAGAATAAGATCGAACCGTAGGAATACAGTCGGATGATTATATCTATATAGGTCTAGTTCAACCCCGCCCCCACTTGCCCCCCAAAAAGTTACGAAAAGTTTGTATAGTTTAATTAATTTTCTTTAGTTTAGATTAACTATATTATGAAATTCATGATAAGCTTTTAGTTTAAATACTTTGTTTTAGATGAAAATTTTTTTAAAAATCTGAAATTTACATTAAAACCCCATCTTCAATATAAGTCTTATCCATACATCAGTCACCAGATTCTATGAGTGTAGTTAGCCATGAGCGGTTTTGTGTTTAAAACCTGGTTTTGTCTTTAAAACCCTTTCCAGCGGGGTTTACAGCTAAAAACCACCTCATTAAAATAAAATAAAAGAAAATTCCACACTCAAAATTCTATGAGCGTAGCCAAAGGTTTTTTTTTTTTGTTTTTTTTTAACAAAAATTTGTTTTCTTTTTAAAAGTTAACCAAGAGCATATTCTGTGATTAAAATAATTAAATTCTTTTTATTATTTTTTTTCCCATTATACTTACCAATTAATAAAGGAGAGTCTAGATAACACTGTTCATTACCATAACCGAATTCTCTTCCTTGTGATGTGAAATGGTTAAATATTATAACTGCACTGACAACTAAGGCAGGTAAAATGAATGAACAGCTCAACCATTTCCAGGTACCATGAGTCATATTTCGTTGATTGTTTATTCCACTACTGGCAGTGAAAACTCGAACCATGTTAAAGCTGCAGATGAAGTTCCATGAGAAGTTCCACAACCACAGGAAATGTGTCATAATGCCAATGAGTTTACATGGAATGCTGGGAGCAGAACTAGACAAGAAAAAAATAAAGTTTCAGTAATTTGAATAATCTTAATACAAATATTTTTATAATTTTCTTTTCAGAAATAAACATCTTCTTTTTCCTGTTTTGCGATTATTTATTTTAAAGAATATACATATATGTATTGAATTAGGGATTGTCACTAGTGCTTTCGAAATTATTATACTGGTGAAATTTGTTATTTTAACCAAAGTATCAATGTACATCTGTAATGTACTGCTTAAGAGATGCGGTTCTTGTCGAGTTAATTGTTATAGAAGGCCTCAACACTGACCTGCAACGTCACAACCTGTGGGCAGTTTAGACCAGTTTAGTCACAGGTCTGAAAGACTTGGCAACGAGATATTCGTCTAAATTGGTGGTGTATTTATCAACAATCTGCTTGCATAGTTAATTTTTAAAATTAAATGTTTTACTTTCGAAAAAGAAAATAAAAGTAGCCATTGCATCAGAATTTTGAAAGATCTAAAATTTCAAGTTGTCCGATTTTCCTTTTCCTTTTCAAGTTTCTAAGCTCTAAACAGAATGGACAGACGAACGAGCGTAAAGACCACACAAAACCAATTGCGGATATTCCCATTAGTCAAGGCATTACTGGTAAATTAATACTTTAGTATCAAGAAATATAACAAAATACGTTTGGGTTGTGTCCCCTTAGATAATTGTGCACCTTAGTTCTCCCAAACCATTTCTCGGATCAAGTTTACATTTTCCATATTTATTTACTGCACCTAACAAATTATCAATGACTAGTTAGTCTATCATTCAATATTAGTGATAGATAAGCCCTTCTTTTTCAAGTATGTAAATTTTACTTGCTTTATATTAGGAGGATGCTAGCAATGGAATCGAGATGCTACAGAAGTATCCTTGGTATTATTAAGACCGCATCACAAACCAAGAAGATTAGAGACAGGGTTACTGCAGCGATTGCATCCCATGATTACCTGCTTACTATCGAAAAAAAAAAATCGCAAGCTAATTATCTAAGGCCATATTACAAGGTCTTCGGGGCTCGCAAAGACCTTCCTTCAGAGAACAGTATGAGGAAAAAAAGAAGAGTCAGACAGAAAAAGCGACGGGAAGACAGCATACAAGAATGGACGAGCCTGTCATTAAACGAGGTTCTAACTAAGGCAAAACACAGAGAGGAATGGAGAAAGACGGTCGACCAATCTTGCGTAGTGGCCCAACAGATAAGGGGTAGGTAAAGGTAAATATTATTTAAATTAAACTTACGTGTAAGCGCTAATCATCAGAGAAACTTGTGCCAAGAGAAGACTTAAGCTAAGAAACATGTTGTTTACTCCAGCCTTTGTTCTCAAGACAGGAAACATGCAGTATGTCAACAAGGTCAGTAGAAGGCATACCATGGAGATGAGAAAACAGAGCAAGGTCAAGATGTTTTCAACCATACAAAGAGTGTCCTTGCAATGGTCTGCACGTCTCCCAGTGTCCTGCTCTTGTTTCAATTTCCTATCCAACAGGGCAACGCACACATCAAGATTTTCATTTTTATCCACATCCATCATGATCAAATCTCTATTCTCTGTTATTTTTATCTTAGTGACTTTAAAGTCTATTGTTATCGCTACGTTAGGGGGAACTACTTTGTGGTCAAAAACCACCTGATATTGCGTTGTGTTCAAACGCACATAACTACATGACGTTAGTTCGTTTATGTAAACCATATTCCTGATGTTACTCTCGAAACAAGTCACAAGATCTACGCTTGTGAAGTTTTCAGTGCACAGATTTTCAGAATCCACAAACGTTGAGAAGTTAAAAATGGTCATTGTTTTCTCAAAACATGTCAATCTCATTATAACAAGTGGTTTTAATGTTATATTTATATCAGTATGTTCTAAAAGTAATTCTTTTTGTAATATTTCAGTAATAAAATGTGATTCGAATTGCCTTCTTAGAAAACTCGTTGTATTAATGATTTGGACAATCATTCTGACCGAAAATATATATGGAGTGACTTCTAAATTTGAAATTTTCTTTGCAAGACCAACTTGTACACAGTGTTGCATAGTGCTGTTATAGAAACTTTGTAGTTTGACTATCAGCTGAAAATATATCAAGTATAATAAAGCTACTTTCCTTGTTTGATCAATTATTTAAAAAAAATTAGTTAGTTGTTACATATAATAAAACATATTATATAATATATATGGTCGAGAGGCCAAGTGCGCTTGAACTTGGCTTGGCTTGGCTACCTAGAAGGGGGCTCGAGGTTCGACACCCGACTCGTGCAGAGTTGTGTTGACTGAGCGCCTAAAGGCAGCACGGAAAACCAACTTCTAGATACCCCCTCACCCTCACTGGTCCACAAATGAAATTGGACCAAAAGCGCTATGAGCTTTCATGTGTAGCGCTATATAAAAGCTATAATAATAATATATTTTAAAATTATTTTTAAAAATTATTACACGCGCTTTTGCTGTCCTAGTCGGATATGATAAGATTTACAGGTTTCAATAATTTAAGCATGAATATCGGATAAAAAAGAAAAAAAAAGTAAAGTTCCCATTTCAGACAATGCAATCTGTTTATTTGGCCAACGGTAAACGAGCAGGATGTCATGTGACTAGCACAACGACCAACTAAGTCCTTAGTGTTGGGTAGACTCAGAAGTCCATAAAAAATTCCCAAAATTCGAAATCCCTGAATTGACCGGGATTAAAACCCAGATCCATAAGTTCGGACGCCAAGCGCTTAACCACTCAGCCCCCGCGCCCATATATTACACAAGGAATAAAGTAAATGATTTAAAAAACAATTTTAAAAACACATCAGATTTTTTGTTATCACACAAACTCAGAGGCGGCCCCCGTGGACTAGGCTTATACAAGCTTGTTTTCATCGTTGAAGTACAGATCGCGAGAATTGAAAGGGGAACTCCTTAAAGATATGATTAAACTAAATGAATGGGTGTGGAATAAGGTGTCTGGCTAAGACCCATTGCAGGTCTTCGGTCTCTTTTTGCTAATGAACGTACCAAAAAACACATAAATAACTAATGAGTTTGAAAACTTACCAATGATTATCTAATAATTTTTTTTGAGAAAGAGATACTGGTACACTATTTAATGATGTATTCTCCCTTATAATGTATTCTTATTAATGAAAAATTTCGGCTTGCAGACTTTTTTTTTAAATGTTTTTTTTTTTTCATTTTTTAGAAAACAAATATTATTCTTGCCTTGAAGGGATTATTGCTTATTAGGCAAGGTACAAATTATGATTAAATCAGTTTTTCAGTAGGTTTTCAAGAGTTCTAGGTCTAAACATGACAACTCGACGGTCAGAATGCAAAAATCTAATAGCGGCTTTTCCCTTGATGAATTCCGCAATTAAAACACAGAACGAGCAAAGAAGTCCATAAGGTTTATATTTTAAAAACAAAAGGTTTCTATTAGCTTACAAACTTTTCATGTGTGGCGGCTTGAAACTGGAATTCGGATGGATATTTCAAAAATTTTCGCGAAATGGCTATATATATTCAGAAAAAAAAAAAATTTCATTAATAATGTTTTTCATGCTATATCAACCAGTCGAAGTTCATTCGTGAGACCAGTAAACATCGATTTGACTTTCCAAGTATCGGTATTATTTTTTTCTTTTCATTTTTCCCCCTTTCTTTTTATTTTTTGGTGCAGCCTGTTTTGCATCAAAGCACCCATTGGAGCAGGCATGCTGGGTTGGATCAGCACCTAACTTGGGGCTGCCCAGGTTAAGGTGAAAGGTAGCTAATCAGTAAATCGCGAAGACAGCTCCCACTTTCGAACACAAAAACAACAGTGGCTTCAATACTTTACTTCATCTAAGTTGGACTTATAGCCCTTAACTGTTGTCGCCGTGTTGTGTCATCCGCTTCATTGAAGAACATTCTTCTCCTGGGTATGAGGTAAAAGAAATAATGGGTGGCCTATGCGTTCTGTACACAGTCTCGATGTTGTGCGGGGTTGAAATAGAGCTTCCACGTCTCTATCGATAATCCATGCGCCATGGTAAGACATAGAAAAATGACGGAGGTTCCCGTGTTCTCGGCCATCGGCCATGTATTCTAGTCCATGCGAAAGGAGTGCCAAATATGTCTTACATAGACGTTGACTTGGACCTCTCCCAGACAGAAAGATTTGTTCAAGCAGGCTTACACGCCTAGAGTTTGAAGAGCTTTCGGTTCAACTCTTTTGCCAATCACACGGTAAAGTAAATGTGATCTAAATGGATAAACTATTTTTTTACTTGCAGAAGCATAGTTTTGTACTTCTAAGCCTTAAGGACTCCTTTTATAGGGTTATACACAAAACCTCAGTGGCAGAATAATAGTTTTTTACTCCTAAACTTTAGGAAATCCATCTATAGGTTTAGTCACAAAACCTCAATGGCAGAAGTATAGTTTTTTTCTTCTAAACCTTAGCGACTCCATTCATAGGCTTATACACAAAACATCAGTTGCAGAATAATAGTTTGTATTCCTAAATTTAGGGACTCCATAATTTTTCCTCAAGTGGCTTAGTCACAAAGCCCGGTGAAAATACTCGACTAACAGGTGAAGAAGGATACATTGGTGAAGAAGAATACATAGGTGAAGAAGGATACATTGGTAAAGAAAGGTACATTGGTGAAGAAGGATACATTGGTGAAAAAGGATACATTGGTGAAAAAGGATACATTGGTGAAGAAGGATACATTGGTAAAGGAAGGTACATTGGTGAAGAAGGATAAATTGGTGAAGAAGGTAGATTGGTGAAGAAAGATAAATTGGTGAAGAAGGTACATTGGTGAAGAAGGATACATTGGTGAAGAAGGATACATTGGTGAAGAAGGATACATTGGTGAAGAAGGTACATTGGGGTGAAGAAGGATACATTGGAGAAGAAGATACATTGGTAAAGAAGGATACATTGGTGAAGAAGGATACATTGGTGAAGAAGGTACATTGGTAAAGAAGGATACATTGGTGAAGAAGATACATTGGTAAAGAAAGATACATTGGTAAAGAAGGATACATTGGTGAAGAAGGATACATTGGTAAAGAAAGGTACATTGGTGAAGAAGGTAGATTGGTGAAGAAGGATACATTGGTGAAGAAGGATACATTGGTGAAAAAAGGTACATTGGTGAAAAAAGGTACATTGGTGAAGAAAGGTACATTGGTGAAGAAGGATACATTGGTAAAAAAGGATACATTGGTGAAGAAGGTACATTGGTGAAGAAGGTACATTGGTAAAGAAAGATACATTGGTGAAGAAGGATACATTGGTGAAAAAGGGACATTGGTGAAGAAGAGTACATTGGTGAAAATGTACATTGGTGAAGAAGGATACATTTGTGAAGAAGGATACAATGGTGAAGAAAGATACATTGGTGAAAAAGGATACATTGGTAAAGAAAGGTACATTGGTGAGGAAAGGAACATTGGTGAAGAAGGATACATTGGTGGAGAAGGATACATTGGTGGAGAAGGATATATTGGTGAAGAAGGTAAATTGGTGAAGAAGGATAAATTGTTGAAGAAGGATACATTGGTGAAGAAGGATACATTGGTAAAGAAAGGTATATTGGTGAGGAAAGGAACATTGGTGAAGAAGGATACATTGGTGCAGAAGGATATATTGGTGAAGTAGGTAAATTGGTGAAGAAGGATACATTGGTGAAGAAGGTTCATTGGTGAAGAAGGTACATTGGTGAAGAAAGATACATTGGTGAAGGATACATTGGTGAAGAAGGTATATTGGTAAAGAAGTATACATTGGTGAAGAAGATACATTGGTGAAGAAGGATGCATTGGTGAAGAAGGATACATTGGTGAAGAAAGGTACATTTGGTGAAGAAAGGTACATTGGTGAAGAATGATACATTGGTGAAGAAGGATACATTGGTGAAGAAGGATACATTGGTGAAGAAAGGGACATTGGTGAAGAAGGATACATTGGTGAAGAAGGATACATTGGTGAAGAAGGATACATTGGTGAAGACGGACACATTGGTGAAGAAGGTTACATTGGTGAAGAAGGATACATTGGTGACGAATGATACATTGGTGAAGAAGGATACATTGGTGAAGAAAGGTACATTGGTTAAGAAGGATACATTGGTGAAGAAGGAAACATTGGTGAAGAAGGATACATTGGTGAAGAAAGGTACATTGGTGAAGAAGGATATATTGGTGAAGAAGGAAACATTGGTGAAGAAGGATATATTGGTGAAGAAAGGTACATTGGTGAGGAAAGGTACATTGTCGAAGAAGGATACATTGGTGAAGAAAGGTACATTGGTGAAGAAGGATACATTGGTGAAGAAGGATACATTGGTGAAGAAGGATACATTGGTGAAGAAAGGTACATTGGTTAAGAAGGAAACATTGGTAAAGAAGGACACATTGGTGAAGAAGGATACATTGGTGAAGAAGCATACATTGGTGAAGAAGGATACATTGGTGAAGAAAGGTACATTGGTGAGGAAAAGTACATTGTCTATTACAATTTCTGGGGTCGTTAAAAATCTATTAACATCACCTGTGAGATAATGGTTTCCATAACTTGTGTAATAGAATTATTTCCACCGAATCTGTTTGTTAGTATTTTAACATCTTCTTTTTCTAATATAAATCCTAAGCTTGAAATGTATTTTTGACTGTCATTATTTGTATAATCGACGCAGTTATTCTTCTTCAGTGTTTTTCCTCTGGCACATTCAATATTTAGTTGTGTACCCTAAAAAAGAATAAAACATTAAAGATATTTTATCTCCAGAATAATTGAAGGTTTTCATATGTACTGTAATAAGCATGCCTATGCTCTACATAGTGTTTTCGTTGAATTTGAAGTTTAAATACTTTGATTTACATACTTTTATAGTATATAGTGTTTGTCTCATAATGACGATACCATCTTTGATTTGATCTCATTAAATTAAATTATTGTTTGATTTTATAAACTGTGTTACCCACAAAGAGCATGCATTCCCCTTTCATTGTAGACCTAAATAAAACACTTTCTGATAACAAACAACAAAGTTATTCAAGCTTAATCATAACAGGGTAAAAAAAAATACTATTGAGCGAAATAAAGTATTCCGTCGGAACATGGAAAAAATCTACGGAGAGAAAGAGTTAAACCAATATTGTGTTTATGTGTGTACCGTAGAAGATTGACTATCTAATAACACACAATAAAATTGTAAGTAAACATGTCGACAATATTTACCATAACATATGTGTATAAGTCAATTAACAAATTGATGCCTTCATAGTGGCGTTATTGTTAAAAAGACACACAAGCAAAACATAACCTCGTGCGTGTCCCCTACGGGTCCGACGTTTGTTAATCTGTTTGGGTAAAATTCTAGAATCGGGTGATTTCGTGAAGATACGAATGAAAAAGTTATTAAAATTTGATAGCGCTTTTTACAATTCCATACAATGTTAGTTTGAATATTCATCATGGGCTTAAAAAGCTGGACACTGGAAACTGGCGAAATTAGCGGTTTTAACGTTTTTCGATAAATTTCACATTTTGTGTATATATTTTGAATAAAAAAAACTGGCCAACATGCCTCAAGGTAAAAACCCTACCTTGATCGATAAAATATTTTGAAGTGAAAATCATCTTACAATTCTATTTAACGAGTTTCCCCCTAAGCAAATTTCATGAAACGACTACAACAGCAAATGATGTATAAGAAAAAGTTAGTTCATTTTTTTGGGGAAAAGTAAACATAAAATTCTTTAACTCATTTACCCCTAAATGACGATATCAACGTTGATTTGACTCCATTAAATTAAATTAATTTTTAGTTTTATAAACTTTAATTTGTGTTCTATAAAATGAGCATGCATTCTTCTATTATTAGATACCTTATATAACATTAGCTTATTACATTTAAAAAAATATTGAAGTTTAATCATAACAGGCTAGTGAAACACAAATGAAAAAAATGAATAATTCCATCGGAACGTGGAAAATAAGTACGGAGAGAAAGAGTTAAAAAATATAGGTGGTAGCTGCACAGTTGGTGCTCCAAATATGCTAAGCTTTTTGGTCAGGATTTCAACGTTTGAGACAGAATAGTACATTAAAGTCCAATTTCCATTTCGGATCTTGCACTCTATAGGGCAGTTGATGTAAATTTCTTTTGTTTAGTGGCCCACTGTAATGTGGGTGGAAAAAGCCACGACCAACCACTTTTACGTTTCCCCAACTAATGCCAGGTACCAGCTGGGTGGACTCAATTCCCTGGGGAAAAAAACAGTTTGCTCCAGGATTTGAACCCGGTACACCTGTTTCGTAATCCAAGCCCTTTACCACTCAGCCACCTCGCCTTCTTTGGTACTGAATGAGTCACCAAAGGTCATCGGAATTACTATGTGGTTTATCGACAAATGTGAGGCATATGGCTGAGATGCGAAACCCACTTGGCTCGAGTAAGAATCCTGTGACGTGAATTTCATACGTTCAATGTACCAGACATGTTAGTACTTTTCAGAACTAAATTCACTGAAAAACTAATGGAAGTAGGAACTTAATACAAAATGGTGGAAAGTGTGATTCCCCCTTACCACTTGATGCCCCGTGAGGCCCGCACTGCCGGCACATCGCTAGCTACGCCTCTGTGATATGGTATTCCTACTCAGACACTTTCTTCGCGAAAGTCATCTTTCAGCATGGCGGTGAACATCATACTTAATAGTGTTGGAGAGAGAACACAGTCTTGTTTCATACCATTTGACACACACACACACACACACACACACACACACACAAAGACTTACTATATTCATGGAAGTATTGCTACACTGAAAGTACGTATTTGAGTCATAGAAAAGTTAATTGACCTTCCCCCTACCCCCCCCCCCAATTGGTCAGGACGTCAAGACAACCATGGCGAGACGCTGCTTTAAATTTTCATGTTTGTGTAAAATGAGAAAAAGAATCGGTTATTGATTGAGTGTACATTTTAAGTTTCTAAAACTTGATGAAAAATAAATAAAGGAAAAAAAAACCTACCTTTTTTTTTTTTTTTTTTTTGCTTCCATTCTTAACCGAACAATTGACTTATAGTGGCCACTAACAAGTTGTGCGTTTTGGCACCTTGTTCAATGTGGGTATAAAAATTATTACTTTTCTTGTTTTATTTGACGTTTATTATTAATTTATTGGTAGTTAAAAATTAGGCAATTCATCACTGAGTTCTGGTACCTTTTTTTAAATATGTAGATAGAGATATTGATATAGACATAGATAAATTAGATATAGATATAGATATTGACATAGATATAGATAAATTAGATATAGATCTATATATATATATATATATATATATAGATAGATAGATAGATAGATAGATATTGATATAGATATTGATATAGATATTGATATAGATATTGATATAGATATTGATATTGATATAGATATTGATATAGATATTGATATAGATATTGATATAGATATTGATATAGATATTGATATAGATATTGATATAGATATTGATATAGATATTGATATAGATATTGATATAGATATTGATATTGATATAGATATTGATATAGATATTGATATAGATATTGATATAGATATTGATATAGATATTGATATAGATATTGATATAGATATTGATATAGATATTGATATAGATATTGATATAGATATAGATATAGATATAGACATAGATATTGATATTGATATAGATATTGATATTGATATTGATATAGAAATTGATATTGATATAGATATTGATATAGATATTGATATAGATATTGATATAGATATTGATATAGATATAGATATAATATAGATATGTGTGTCTTACATCGGGCGCAAGCCATTTTGAAGTTTCTAAAAGTGGGTTTCCTTTGGCCTTCTGTTTGTTTTCCGTTTCCAGGGACTTCCTTTTAAAATTTAACAGCATTGAAAAAAAGTATAATGGTAGTTCTACAGCTACCTGCGTATTACAGCTATCAGTTGAAAACGTTTGTGATGGTCTCAGATATTTTTTCTGCAAAGAAAAATTCTAATTAATTCAATTAAATCATATATATATATATATATATATATATATATATATATATATATATATATATATATATATATATATATATATATATATATATATATATATATATATATATATATATATATATATATATATATACGGTAACAAGTTTAATACGCTTTATTAAGTTAAGTAGATTTTCAAAAAAATCTTTTTTAAAAATTACTCTATTAAGGTTGCAAATTCATAGGCGAAACTTCAAAAAACTGGTTGTTCCCTGTTCAGGCATCGTGATCTATAGAGCAGATGATGTAAAGGTCATCTGTTTCTGTGGCGTCCAGTTAACGAGGGTGTCATGTGACCAGCACAACGACTAGCTTTTACTTATGTCAGAGCTGGGTAAACTCAGAGGCGCCCAAAGATTACTAAATTAAAAATCCCAGTCTTCACCAGCATTCGAACCCTGGACCCCGGTTCAGAAGTCAAGCCTGTATCGCTCAGCCACCACGCCTTCCGTGGGAGGACATGGATCCCGAAAATTCAGAGAAATTTGACAGCAGATTTATATCTTTGGAAAAGAATTACTTGCCATTTGTTCACTATGGGAAAGTCTAGTTTGGCTGTGATAAGTCTTCAAAGTATTATTCGAAAATAATTTAAATTTGGCTAGATGACTTCAAAAAAAAAAGGCCACGTCTTCGGGTATTTCCGAATGTAGGCCCTATTAAAAATGTTTATAATAAAGCAATGTTCATGAACATTGTGTGCACCGTCTTCTCAATCTAGATCTCAAGGCCTATCATTGGAATATTATAAAGTGTTGAAGATTTAGGCCTATACATTTGCTTTAACCAGTATTTGTTCTCGGGTGGATGATGAATTAAACAAAGTTAACACATTTCCTTTTCTTAAATTTAACATTTATTAGCTATTAAGAACGAAATTATCGATCTATAGGTTAAGTTGTATAAAGGAACAATTGTCTTATTTTTTTTAAAAGAAAAAGAGACACTAGTGTTCACGGGCCGAAAGTATGTGTGTGCGTGTATGTGTCGGGATGCATTATCAAGCGAGTCTTTCCAAATCAATTTAAAAGTCTGTGTCGGGGAAATTTCGATGCGAAGTTTGACCAAAAAAATGGAGATTCCAGAGAGCAAACAACAGAGGGAAAGAGAGAGAGAGAGAGAGAAAAGAAAAAAGGTAAGTTTGGGGATTGTTAAATGTGAACAGCATATTGAGTTGATGTTGTTGTTTTTTTTTTAAAAAAGGGTATATTCCGACCACGTAAACCCTGTGAACAAATCAACGGACCTAGCGTTGTGTACTGCTAGTAACCAATATATAACAGATTAGAAAATAAGTTTTACCCAAACTCCCCCCCCCCACCCACCACGAAAACAATCCTGGATAAGCGAATGTAGGTAATAAATTCTACTTATAGTATATAAAAACGAATGATAGGCCTATATTTCAAGACTTACAAGTAAAGTAAAGTTCCCCTTTCAGACCTTGTGGTCTATAAGGCAGTTGATGTTAAGGTCATCTGTTTCTGTGGCCTACGTTAAACAAGGGTGTCATGTGGCCAGCACAACGACCAACCGCCTTTACTTTTCCATAACTAATTTCAGGTACCCATTTGAGCTGGGTGGACTCAGAGGCGCCCGAAGATCAAGAAATTAAAAATCCTTCAACAGGATTCGAACCCCGGTCCCCGGTTCGGAAGCCAAGCGCTTTACCGCTCAGCCACCGCGCCTCCTAAGACTTACAAGACGGTGTGATACATGTTTTTCAAAGTCTATTTATTTATTGATTATTAAACTCTTTATTGAATGATCGCTACGTTAGGAAAAACCAGAAGTCGTGTGTGCTCCAGGCAAAAGATTGTCAAGACTAAATATCATTTTAAAAGACAAAATTTCAAAACAAAAATTAACCAAGAGTTTTGCCAGTATGATTATCTAGTAAGTTGGTTTTTTTCTCCAAAGATATACATCGAGAGTCAAACATAGTCAAATTTCTAGGAAGATTCTTAGAGCCGTTTCCAATAGTCCAGGTTTTTTTTAAACCTGTTCCCATAAATTTGCAAGCCCAAAAATAGATTAAAAAAAAAAAAAAAGACGAAAACTTGTATCTTCACTTAAACAATACAGACGCTCCTAGACGGGAAACAACATGATCTAGACAGTACTGCGCATGTCATCAATTTCCTGGAATAGCTAATTGACCTCTTTCAGCATCAAAGTACGTCTTTAATACAGAACTAAGTAATTGACAGTGATTTGATAACCATCTTTACCTTACTAAAACAAGTCAAATGTAAAAGTATAGTTTTTGAAAACAATCTTCCTTCATAAAGCTGACAGGCGTTGGTTAAGCCAAGGAAAGGTATTAAATCGTTGTTTTTTTTCATTTGAGACACGAAATTGAAATATTTATGATAAAAAAAATCAAATGATGTGCCACAACTGAACGACCCTTCGTGGTTGTGGGATTTTGCTATATTATGTGACATCACATCTAAATGAACTCAAGACCAAACTGCAAGGGAAAGACTAATTGAATTCGCATGTGTAATGCAGACATATGTTCTTTTCAAACAAAATTGCTACTCTTCATTCAACAGGCAGAAAAGATGCAATCTTGTCCACTTTCCAACCTGTACCACTCTACAAAATGATAAGCAGCTCAATATGTCTCTCCCAAAAGAAAGAATGACCCAAGTTTTGAGGCTCCTGATGAATAACTTCAGTGAAATATTTGTGGATTTTCAGAATTTAAAAAATAAAATCCGTCTTTTCGAAAATCCATTTGCTGCCGATGTGTCAAGTGCTCCGACAGATCTGCAACTGGAACTGATTGCCTTACAAAGCCAGACATCCCTGCTTGACAACATTTCAAGATATGCAGACTGTTGACTTCTTCTCCGTGTTACCTGCAGAAACTTTTCCAAATCTTCGAAAACAAGCGCTAAGGACGATCACAATGTTTTCAAGCACTTATTTGTGTGAACAAACATTTTCAATGATGATACGGGCGAAAACCAAGTTACGTAATCGCCTCTAGAATCTAGGTTCAGTGCTCCGACTTGGTGTTTCATCTATGCAGCCAGATATTCAGAAGATGGTTTTGGATAAACGTCATGCATCACATTAATTAAAATATTTTTTTTTTCTTTTTGATGATATGGCCCGCGACACGAATCCGAAAATTAATATGGCCCGCAGACCAAATAAAGTTGGGCATCACTGTACTAATCAATGTATTTACATGACTTATAATGAAATAAGATGTAAAAGGTCTTAAGACTCATCTAGTTCTACATTAATTAATCTTCTAATTATAGTTAAAAGAAATGAGTTTTAGTGCCTTATGTTTGTATAAAAACAAGAAAAACAAGAAAAAATGTGGTCTTTTATAGATTGAATCACATGGAAAAGATACATAGTAAAATACTAACAAAACTAATAGCGCAGAAAATATTTTCAAAATATATAACGTCCAAGTTGGAAAACCACTGAATCATAAACTGTTCGTCTTTAATCTCCAGACAAGCCTTCACTAGGTCTTGATCAAGCATGTCATATACATGGATCTGGTCAAACGTATGCGATTGGCTGAAAAAAAGAAAAAAAAAGGGAAAGTTAAAGACCTTGCGATCTATAGGGGCAGATGATCTTTAAGTCATCTGTTTCTTTGTCCAACGGCTATATATATATATATATATTATATTATATATATATATATATATATATATATATATATATATATATATATATATATATATATATATATATATATACGTCCTACGCATTTCATTTGTTAATCTAGTCATGCATGTTAATCAATTAGATAATTTCTTCTAAGTCATTGGTTTTCGTGGCTGATTCAGGCAACCCATTCCATTCTCTAATGGCACTAGGGAAGAAAGAGCACTGTACTAATTTGTTATAGCGTATGGAATAAGAAATGTGCCTCTATCTTTTTCTTTCTGAATATATCATTAGGTTTTGTTTTTCTATTTGTAAATTATTGTTCAATATTGTATGTATTATTGCTAATTTACTTTTTATTCTTCTGTCCTGAAGTGTCTTTAAGTTTAGTGATTTTACTATTACAAATTTAATTACATGACAGATCCAATCTAATTGATACTATTACACTACGAAAAAGTTGTTTTTTTTAAGTCTGAGTGTGACTGACGGACATATCGTCAGACGGACATTTTAGACAAACCTAATGGCGGCTTTTCCATTTACGTGGGCCGCTAAAGGACAGACTATTCGAGTATAAAGAGATACGTATCATTGTAAAATACTCCATTGTTTACCTGAAGTCTCGTCTGTTCTCACATTTCACCATATAAAACTGTCCTTTGATACTGCTTTGTTTCGTCGTAGTGTTATAGGAGTATGGCTGTCCAATTTTTAATTGTGTCTTTTTAAGCTTAGTCTGGGAGAAGAACAACAGAAAACATTTGTTAAAAAAATACCTTTCAAAAAAGCAAAACGTCCTTTATGCAACTTGTTGAGCGATTGTTTTTCTCTTAATAATGAACGAATTGTTAGATTTTTATAACATTTTTACCCCGCCCTTATCCCCCTTTCCCGAGAGAAAGAATCCTGGTTAAGCGAATGTTTAGATCTAGGTCTGAAAAAGAAACTATACTTTTTTAACAAATATCAATTTTTATGTCAAAGTGAAAAAATAAAGAGTGGGGGGAGATTAGAAGTAAGTGATACTTAAATTTTTATTGGTTACCTCAATTCAACGTAATAGACACTAGAATTAGTTTGCCAATGTATGGGGGAAATTAGTTGTATATCATTATACATTGTAAAAATTATGAAATATATATATAAATATATATATATATTGTTACGAATCTCACTATCCAGGCTGTCTGCAAACTGCACCATACACCAACAACTTAAAGAACTTGACAACTCAGGGCTTCAAAGTAACGTAACACTTTAATAGTTGAAAAAAATAACAGCCAATACTGTACAATTGGCAACACGTACACTGGACAAATATCTCTCCGATAACACCGTACCGCCGTATCAACTCTTGCACTGGCCTCTCCGTCTCGTTCCGGGCTTGCACTGGGTTCAACAGTTCAGGACTGACTTCACACACTAGGCTCGTTGTGTCGGACTCGATCACAGACCAAGATAAAGACGCCAGTCGTCTCAACTGTACTTGACAGTACTCCGCACTGAACCGTCGTAATGCTCCGTACAGAGCCACACCGCTGAACTGTGCTGTAGTCGACCGTGTTCTGAACTCTTGTTGTGGACCTCCTTTCTGAACCTTGCTGTATTGAGCCCCTTTTCTCGACCGTCTTGACTGCGACACCTCCGCTCTTATATAGGGTCCCTACTGGCCTTCTCGAACCGGACAGAACGCCGCTCGACGTTTCTAGGTGGTCAGATGACTACAACTCTCGTGACGCTCCTGAGCTCTGTTCACGACGTCGATCCTTCCCGAACCACCATGTTGACACTCGTCTCGGCCGACCGACGTAACTCGTCACGGTTGACCGCTCCACTAGCGCTGGCCTGGAGCGATTTGCGTCGGCTGACTACACTCACACCACTACCCCTCTCTGTGCCACCACCAGGTTTATAACAATATATATATAAGCAGGGAATAAATCAAATAGCGAAACCGGTGGGTACTGCTATTCACATATAAGAAAAGATCAAGTTCCTGCCCAATTAATTAATTAATCAAAGAGGTTGTAAGCGTGTAGCAATATCAACCATTTCAAATTCTTCTAAAAATATTATTTTTGTCAGCATCAAAATTGTAATGCAACTACATAAGCTAGTTAATAAGTCTATGATATGTAGGCCTACTCTAGACTAGATCAAAAAGTTCTATGTAGAGATATTGAAATGTAGATCTCATGATCGTATTCTAGATCTAGATATAATCTTATTTTTATTTACGTAGAAATATAACCAAACCGTATCATAAAGTAAAAGCTAGGTTAAAAGTATTCATTTTGTATAATCTAGATCAAGTTTCAAGCCTAATTTAATACCAGATTTTACGATAAAGTGACGACAACAGATGGTTGATAACATAATATCATATTTATGGGAATCTTACAGTTGAATCTTAAAATTATTAAATGTTCGAAAATCATAATTTAAACATTGATTTTGAATTATTAAATAACTTTGATTTAAATTTAGAATCCGGATTCCCTTCCACATACATTAGTTTGGGGTCAGGTATATCTGGATGCAGAGGTTTCAGCTTCTATATAAGAATTGTTGAAGGGAGACCACCCGGATGGTATAGCTCAAAGGACTTGGTTTTGCTGTTTCAAAGGCCAAGTGACCAATGCTAAATTCGCCACCCGACGTCGCCTTCAACGTTTGGGAAAATGTGGACATCTAGGTAACCATTACACCTGAAAGCTGGACATGCAGATAAAAAGAAGGATTACTCGCTATAACTAAAAGAAAGTCATAAACACCTGGAGGTCCCGAGCCCAGTGTTTCCGGAGACACCGGCATTGCACTTTGACGCCAAGCAGACGGCATTGGTATCGAACTTTGCGACTAACGATCTCCAAAACTTTCTGCTTTAGAGAGAAAAAGCAGGACAGTGCCGACATTGGTTCGTTGCGATGTCCACGTAGGGTTCGAGATTTCCGAATCCCTTTTATGAACCCTAAGACCCGGAAAAGTATTTTATCCCTTGACCAGGCTGAGAAGTTGGCTTATCCCCGACCCCTCTGTCTGGGGTCCCTCTGCGACAAGGTGATCATTTATTCACACTCGTATGGTCATGGGACACGTCCCTCAAGCGAACGACATGAGTTCATCATGTGAAAAGAGGGACAATAAGGGAATCTACTTTTTTTTTAGTCCCCCTTAATACATTATTTAAGTCCCTGTTAACTGTATACAATTGCCACTTCCTCTTGAGCCTTTGAGCTGAATGCCGAGCTCTACACGAGGGACGTTTGGGACAAGGAATGAGAGAGAGAATACTGGTCCATGTGTGTCAAAAGGTTTGTCCTTGTACAGCAGGGGTTATCAACCTGTGGGTCGCAACCCCTTTAGGGGTCGAATGACTATTTTCCAGGGGTCGCCTTTGACCGTCGGAAAACCTATTTATTTTTGATTGTTTTTTTTTTTAACTTTTTCATCAGAAGTTTTTTAAATATTTTTTGTACACTTGTAATGTATGGTAGCAAGCATATCTGTACCATGCTTGGTAGGCATTTACATTTCCTAAAGCGGAGGAAAGGGACATAACTTACATTACATGATCATTACACAAACTATGAAGCGATCGTGTTAATGGTCAAAGTGTTGATAAAATGTTGATGTTGTACACGAGTTCTTGAATACAACCAACAACAGAACAGTTAGTAGATACATTGAATAACTTCTGCTGGTAACTTTTAATAAATATAAAGGGGCACAGTCTTCGTCGTCTCTCTATCTCGGTCTTCCGTCGTTCTTGTCCGTTGAAACTCTATTTCTGTTCTTACTTTTTAATTATTCGTCACGTCACTACGGAAAAACCCGTTAAACCCAAACTTTTACGCGTTATTCTATTGTGTCATTACAATCGTAAAGCATAAATAAAATAAACTAAAAAGTGAGGGTGACAACTGCGTCATTCTCTCTGCCATATGTATGAGGCCAAACAAACCTCCGAGCTATGCGGATAAGGACATCTAGTATTTTAGTTTTGAAGGCTGGTAAAAGGGCAAGAAATCCACACTTAGGTGGCAAAAAAACATAATTAAAAGATATCAGCCTTTGAAACTTTTTATTTGATGGCTCTCAGAATCGTACCATGCAAAGAGTTAATATCGCCAGGGTCCTAAGACATTGCTCGAGTTATGGTTAGAGCCAAATACTTTACTAAATTAGTGCAATTTTATTATCTAATGATACTGTTGAAAGGAAAAATATGGAAAAGTAAAGACCTCTTGGAAAAATATTTGTGGTGTCTGCACAGATGCAGCTGGATTTAAATGTCTGGTACAGAATGAGTCACTCTAAGAATGCCTCGTAACGCATTGTACGATTCATCGATATATATTGCCATCAAAGATACTGCCACAAGCATTACAACAATAGCAAGGCTGCTAAATAGGATTTCTCTTTAATGTCAGTTACAGAATTCTGGATCTATTGTTTGCAATCATTCTGATCGTTTTAAGATTTTTTTTCGGACATCCTGTTCCGTTTCCATTGTACATTCATAATCTAGTGAAAAAAAAACAAGCTCAACCTTCGTAGTGATTTTTGCACGTTTTGAAAATATTGTCGCAACACTATTATAGCTTAAAAAGACTGTACGTTTTCCAAGCTTTGCAATTTTTTTTTAAATAGTCATATATGTATGCGACATGAATATCATAAACAAGCAATAAAAACTAAATAAATGAAAGTTATAAAATACACACTTTTTGATGTAATTGAAGCATAAATGTATTTGACACTAAATAAAGCTATTCTCTCGCTATGTTCCGTCTGTAACAATGGAATTAACATCAGTGATCTACAGTTTGATAACGAGCTCATAACATTAGCTAAATCACATTTACCTAGGCTTACGAACGAAAATTTATTGATGGGTCGCCGCCAAGTGAAAAATTGTGTAAAGGGGTCGCGGAGCTAAAAAGGCTGAGAACCGCTGTTGTAAGGCGACCTTACAACTCACTGCCCGCTTCATCTTCCATGCTCTAAGTAATTCTCAGCATGGTTCGCTGCTAATGGGGTTTCTGATTCGGTTGTGGTTGGGACATTAAACATAAATTTACAGATTGCTATATATTCACCATTTATGCCAAATTTAATCAAGATTGATTAAACGGTTTTGTTTTCAATGCGGGCAATTCATACATACATGCATAGGTACATAGTACTTACTTTCTACTTTATATATTAAAACACGTACAGGGGCTCCATACAAAAGTGATTTTTTTTTCGCTAATAGTTATCTTTAAAAATGAAATGAACATTAATAATAATAATAATAATAATAATAATAATTTTATTTATAAAGCGCTGTTAGCAAACAAAATGTAGGCAAAGGCGCTGTAATAACATTACAAACAAAAACACGAGAGCTAACATGACAAACTAATCTAAAAAAAGTTTTAAACAAGTAGGTCTTAATGTTCCTCTTAAAAGTGGTATAGCATGTTGTCTGTCTGAGATCAATAGGGAGTGAGTTCCAAACCTTTGGTCCGTGCACTGAAAAAGCCCGCAGACCGTAGCTTTTGAGGGAGAAACGTGGCACCACTAAAAGCGTTGAGTCCATTGAGCGTAGGGCTCTCTGGGGGACATATGGAGTAATCAGTTCTCTAAGGTACAGGGGCATCTCATTGTTATATATACACGGATTAATACACATACACATTAATATTTTTTTACAAAGCTCATATCAACTCACTCTGTCTGTCTGTCTGGCCAAAAGTTTGTACACGTTATATCTCCGACACCCTATCTCGGATCAAGCTTTAATTTTGCACAATTATTTATTTTTACCTGCCAATACAGGAATCAATAAAAAAAAATGAACCAATCAGTTAATTAACTATAGATCCACATGAAGAAGAAGCACAAAGGAAGGGTTCTCGGATTGTACACACAAGAAGTAGAAAGAAAGGTGCAACAGTAAAATACTACAAAATGTCGTTTATCTGGGGGGGGGTTAGGTTTTGACCCCCCTTTCCCTTAAATGACCCCCCTTTCCCTTGTATACGTCTGGATAGCCGTTTGACGTAGTTATTAAGTCTTGTAATGGAACGTGTAAAGCTTATAAGATAAAAAAAAAACATCACAATGTTTTGGACCTTTAAACAAATAATAACTATTCAAGCCCCATTTCAGTTTGATATCCTTCTGGTCCTTTCTAAAGGCTTTGGCGCTTAAAAAAAGATTGTGGCTATAAATAAAAAGAAGAAAAAAAACATAGTATACCTGATCAACATTGTTACAGATAATACAGTAGATATTGTTGTAAAATATTTCAGTATAGTAGTCGTTTGTTTCTATAAATACATCAGATGTTTGCTGATGTTGAGGCAGGTCTTCTTCACATAGTTTCATTATAGTCATGTTTTCTTTATAATCAGGGAGACATGATCGTACAAGAAGAAAATGATAACAGACTAGCCTCGGACTTAAGTCATCAGTCTGCGCTAATTCAGGCTTTGGTGTATTCGTTACAACACCAATAGAATCTTCATCTTTTATAGCAAGATTGTAGACCGGGATAGATACATCTGGACAACAACGTCCGTGGATTTCACAGGCTGGTCTGTCGCAATAACAATTTGCACATAATGCACAATGCACAAAGAAATGGACTTCAACGGCGTTTGAACCATTGCATCGTCTAGTACAGACACTTAATTGAAACTCTGTAGCTGAGTGTTCTGTTTTATTCCATTCTACAGAATTAAAAGCGTTGACTATAGTCACATGAAATAGAATGATAACTAAAAAAGATAAGCTTTTGAAAAGCTTAAGCGACATTTTGTATTGTTGCATTTGTTCACTTTTCCCTCATTTTAATACACATTTTTAAAGTTGTGCGACGATTTGATATGAAAATCAAGACACATCTGTTAACAGTCTGGCTCTCTTAAAGCAGTAGTTTGCCGAGCTGATTTTGAAAAGCATTTCTGTGTGACACACAAATAAAGTGAGGGCTTACTTTCTAAAAGTGTTATATTGCGTAGAGAGCAACTTGAAACTGTTGACAGCTTAACAAAACCCGAAATTTAATAGCTTTCAACTGGACGTCACTGGCATGTAAGAAGTCCTATTGACTACTTATGTGGTGACTGCGTAGAAAGACTCTCGACTCCAGAAGCCAACATAACTTATATCAATTCACTCTGTCTGTCTATCCCTCTGTCTGTTAAAAAGTTTGTACACATTATTTCTCCCACACAAGCTCTCGGATTAAGTTGAAATTTTGCTGAATTATTTCTATTCATTAACAACACAAGAAAAAGTAAAAAAAAACAATGGTAATTAATATTTTTATGATATATCGAACAAGGGAAAATAATTGTACTTGACAAATGTGGTATTTATAAGTTGAATTAGTCCCCTTAAGTCTCGAGCCCTGTGTAAAGTAATTTTTTTTTCTGCATTAAAAAAAACAGTCATGTAAAGATTCACCAAGATAGCCCCTTCGTTTCTCCCCCCTATCCCAACAGGTCCAGACAACTGAAAGGATCATAGCGTATTCAGAAAGCTAAACAACAATAATTGGTAAAAATATTAATATCGCACCAGGAAAGTAAAACACTAGCAAAATTACATTAGATCAAAACAAAGTGATACAATTACACTAATAGGTTCTATTTTTTTTTATTAAAGTATTTTATTGTTTATCTTTTTATTTACAGGCAGAAATAAAATAGTTGTAAATTTACTATTTTTCAATTTATTTATTTTTTTCAGAATAACGCTTGCCTTCGAGTCCAATCTGTGACCTACATATTTTGTCACATTTAACTTCAATATATAATTATATATATATATACAGATGGATAGCATTGCTTTACCATTTTAATTAGCGGACCCCGCTATTAGTTTTGCGTTGTCTCTCTGTCCGTCCGTCCATCGTCTCGTTTAGATCTCGCAAACTAGAACATATATAAAAATTCCAAAACCATGATATTTTAGACCTTTCATAGTTCTGATGCAATGATTACTTTTTCTTTTCTTAAAGCAATAATTTTTTAAAAAAATTCACTATGCAAGCAGTTTTTTTCATAAATATACACAATTTTAACAGCTATTCATTATTAATAGTAAAAAAAACTAGAGGCTATTTAGACTGGGAGATGACACATGACCATATTTGTAACACATTTATGTAAATAGGGTTTAGATTTATTTCTTAAAAATGTTTCTTTTCAAATGTGTGTAATTAAGTTAAATAATTTCTGCCATACTTACTTCATTAAACAATACTCAAACAATGTTTTCTTTTTTTAACGAAAAAAAATCTTTTTAGTATGCACATAAAGAAATATAATTTAAAACAACAATCAATAAGTAATGTTTTATATTCTAAACGTGTAGGGCAGTGGTGACAATGTACACATACGTAATTCAGTGGGAAGTTTTGTTTATTCTTTTTATTTGAAAGTAAAGTTATATTTGTTGAGGTTTTTAATGAAAGATTGACCCTTTACAAAAACAATTAGATAATCATTTAATAACATCAGTTAGGCCAGGTTAACACTGAACTCAACCATTCTTTGATATTGTCTTCTCTGTCTTCCTCTTCATTTTCTTCCTGGTACTGTTCCAAAAAGGAAGGTCTTTGCTTGCCCCTTAGGACCTTGTGATGTGGCCATAGAGTGTAAGTTTATATTTTTTTAGGGCCCAAATGCTGTATTAAACCTGTATTAATCCTGTTTCTATTATCTTCATTCGTGAATCTGTCTTTGTATCTTCATAACTATCAGTTCATTGTACACAAATTAATATTAATGTAATAATAATAACATCAATAAATCTCCGTATGCTGTGGTATCAAGTCTTTAATCGAACAACACAACAGCATCGGCAACACTTTCGTCACGAGCTCGTCTTTTTTTTTTGTATCGATGGAGATAGGGTTGTAGTTGTGGATAGGGTTGTAGTTGTGGATAGGGTTGTAGTTGTGGATAGGGTTGTAGTTGTGGATAGGGTTGTAGTTGTGGATAGGGTTGTAGTTGTGGATAGGGTTGTAGTTGTGGATAGGGTTGTAGTTGTGGATAGGGTTGTAGTTGTGGATAGGGTTGTAGTTGTGGATAGGGTTGTAGTTGTGGATAGGGTTGTAGTTGTGGATAGGGTTGTAGTTGTGGATAGGGTTGTAGTTGTGGATAGGGTTGTAGTTGTGGATAGGGTTGTAGTTGTGGATAGGGTTGTAGTTGTGGATAGGGTTGTAGTTGTGGATAGGGTTGTAGTTGTGGATAGTTTCTAATATTCTTTCTGAAAATATTTAAACCTGCCTATTTTTACCTGTCATTGCGGACCTAATTGGGGACCGATTTTGAGCTTGTATTACCACACAAACTGTCTTTGTAACCTTGTTTTTTGTTTGTTCACACTTTTTCAGACACAAGGTACAGAAACTGAAAGATGCCACAAAAGAAACAGCTAACAAAACATAAATTGCTAAATGCTGTATAAAGTATTGCTACTCATCAGTTTCGCTACACTAGGCAGCATCCACTACGATACAAAGGAGAAATTATATTGAAAAAAATGTTTCTTGGGGGTGGAAAATGTATTTATCTTTGTCAAGATGGATGTGGCTAGAAATTATTTGAGAAACACTGCCTTAATAAAAAAAATAAGGTATTTAATAGGTCTAGAATTTGTTCGACTTTTACAAAAGAATTTTCAGCTGAGGTAAAGTCTTTTACTAATTTTCACAAACTTAAAGTCACTATTGATCTAAACTAGTACATGGTTGCATAAAGCACTGTATTTATTCTTGAAAATAATATCTAGTAAGCCTTCGTGTGTGTAGATGACCATCTCCTGTTGTCTAAGCATCAGAAGCAAGTCTTTTTGAGACAAATCCACCATGGTTTGGATGCCTTTATAGTCAGGGGGACATAAGAAAACGAAGGAGAAGCTGTAACAGCCTAACGCAAGCTATTTCTCCTCAATCCTTGTTAAACCCAGGGCGTTAAGCAGAGTCAAGCTGTTTGGTTTATCATTGACGATCATCAAGCTGTTTGGTTTACCTTTGATGCTCATCAAGCTGTTTGGTTTACCATTGATGCTCATCAAGCTGTTTGGTTTACGATTGATGCTCATCAAGCTGTTTGGTTTACCATTGATGCTCATCAAGCTGTTTGGTTTACCATTGATGCTCATCAAGCTGTTTGGTTTACCATTGATGCTCATCAAGCTGTTAGCTTTACCATTAACGCTCATCAAGCTGTTTGGTTTACCATTGATGCTCATCAAGCTGTTTGGTTTACCATTGATGCTCATCAAGCTGTTTGGTTTACCATTGATGCTCATCAAGCTGTTTGGTTTACCATTGATGCTCATCAAGCTGTTTGGTTTACCATTGATGCTCATCAAGCTGTTTGGTTTACCATTGATGCTCATCAAGCTGTTTGGTTTACCATTGATGCTCATCAAGCTGTTTGGTTTACCATTGATGCTCATCAAGCTGTTTGGTTTACCATTGATGCTCATCAAGCTGTTTGGTTTACCATTGATGCTCATCAAGCTGTTTGGTTTACCATTGATGCTCATCAAGCTGTTTGGTTTACCATTGATGCTCATCAAGCTGTTTGGTTTACCATTGATGCTCATCAAGCTGTTTGGTTTACCATTGATGCTCATCAAGCTGTTTGGTTTACCATTGATGCTCATCAAGCTGTTTGGTTTACCATTGATGCTCATCAAGCTGTTTGGATTACCATTGATGCTCATCAAGCTGTTTGGTTTACCATTGATGCTCATCAAGCTGTTAGGTTTACCATTGATGCTCATCAAGCTGTTTGGTTTACCATTGATGCTCATCAAGCTGTTTGGTTTACCATTGATGCTCATCAAGCTGTTTGGTTTACCATTGATGCTCATCAAGCTGTTTGGTTTACCATTGATGCTCATCAAGCTGTTTGGCTTACCATTGATGCTTATCAAGATGTTTGGTTTATCATTGATGCTCATCAAGCTGTTAGCTTTACCATTGATGCTCATCAAGCTGTTTGGTTTACCAGTGATGCTCATCAAGCTGTTTGGTTTACCATTGATGCTCATCAAGCTGTTTGGTTTACCATTGATGCTCATCAAGCTGTTTGGTTTACCATTGATGCTCATCAAGCTGTTTGGTTTACCATTGATGCTCATCAAGCTGTTTGGTTTACCATTGATGCTCATCAAGCTGTTTGGTTTACCATTGATGCTCATCAAGGTGTTTGGTTTACCATTGATGCTCATCAAGGTGTTTGGTTTACCATTGATGCTCATCAAGCTGTTTGGTTTACCATTGATGCTTATCAAGCTGTTTGGTTTACCATTGATGCTCATCAAGCTGTTTGGTTTACCATTGATGCTCATCAAGCTGTTTGGCTTACCATTGATGCTTATCAAGATGTTTGGTTTATCATTGATGCTCATCAAGCTGTTTGGTTTACCAGTGATGCTCATCAAGCTGTTTGGTTTACCATTGATGCTCATCAAGCTGTTTGGTTTACCATTGATGCTCATCAAGCTGTTTGGCTTACCATTGATGCTTATCAAGATGTTTGGTTTATCATTGATGCTCATCAAGCTGTTAGCTTTACCATTGATGCTCATCAAGCTGTTTGGTTTACCAGTGATGCTCATCAAGCTGTTTGGTTTACCATTGATGCTCATCAAGCTGTTTGGTTTACCATTGATGCTCATCAAGCTGTTTGGTTTACCATTGATGCTCATCAAGCTGTTTGGTTTACCATTGATGCTCATCAAGCTGTTTGGTTTACCATTGATGCTCATCAAGCTGTTTGGTTTACCATTGATGCTCATCAAGGTGTTTGGTTTACCATTGATGCTCATCAAGGTGTTTGGTTTACCATTGATGCTCATCAAGCTGTTTGGTTTACCATTGATGCTTATCAAGCTGTTTGGTTTACCATTGATGCTCATCAAGCTGTTTGGTTTACCATTGATGCTCATCAAGCTGTTTGGCTTACCATTGATGCTTATCAAGATGTTTGGTTTATCATTGATGCTCATCAAGCTGTTTGGTTTACCAGTGATGCTCATCAAGCTGTTTGGTTTACCATTGATGCTCATCAAGCTGTTTGGTTTACCATTGATGCTCATCAAGCTGTTTAACTTACCATTGATGCTTATCAAGATGTTTGGTTTATCATTGATGCTCATCAAGCTGTTAGCTTTACCATTGATGCTCATCAAGCTGTTTGGTTTACCAGTGATGCTCATCAAGCTGTTTGGTTTACCATTGATGCTCATCAAGCTGTTTGGTTTACCATTGATGCTCATCAAGCTGTTTGGTTTACCATTGATGCTCATCAAGCTGTTTGGTTTACCATTGATGCTCATCAAGCTGTTTGGTTTACCATTGATGCTCATCAAGCTGTTTGGTTTACCATTGATGCTCATCAAGGTGTTTGGTTTACCATTGATGCTCATCAAGGTGTTTGGTTTACCATTGATGCTCATCAAGCTGTTTGGTTTACCATTGATGCTTATCAAGCTGTTTGGTTTACCATTGATGCTCATCAAGCTGTTTGGTTTACCATTGATGCTCATCAAGCTGTTTGGCTTACAATTGATGCTTATCAAGATGTTTGGTTTATCATTGATGCTCATCAAGCTGTTAGCTTTACCATTGATGCTCATCAAGCTGTTTGGTTTACCAGTGATGCTCATCAAGCTGTTTGGTTTACCATTGATGCTCATCAAGCTGTTTGGTTTACCATTGATGCTTATCAAGCTGTTTGGTTTACCATTGATGCTCATCAAGCTGTTTGGCTTACCATTGATGCTTATCAAGATGTTTGGTTTATCATTGATGCTCATCAAGCTGTTAGCTTTACCATTGATGCTCATCAAGCTGTTTGGTTTACCAGTGATGCTCATCAAGCTGTTTGGTTTACCATTGATGCTCATCAAGCTGTTTGGTTTACCATTGATGCTCATCAAGCTGTTTGGTTTACCATTGATGCTCATCAAGCTGTTTCGTTTACCATTGATGCTCATCAAGCTGTTTGGTTTACCATTGATGCTCATCAAGCTGTTTGGTTTACCATTGATGCTCATCAAGGTGTTTGGTTTACCATTGATGCTTATCAAGCTGTTTGGTTTACCATTGATGCTCATCAAGGTGTTTGGTTTACCATTGATACAAAGATAAAGATTTATTTTTTTCTGTATTTTTTCTAAAACTTTAAACACTTTTTTTATTTACAAACTTTAAACACATTTATTTATATAGTAGTTAACCCAAAAGCAGCTAAATCAAGTGTCACTGACAACAATGTGAACCACTAAGATGTCATTAAGACTTAATGAGTAAACTATGGTTCTATTAAAGTGTCCGTTTCCAGCCTTTACAATTCCAATTTCCCTACTAGCTCAGCATTTGTCACGATTACAGTAAAAAATAGAACACCTTTGACACATGGGCTCGGATGATATGGAAACTTACTGTATGCGCATAGGATTGGCATATGGAGTGATATTTATAAACAGTATGATCTCAAAGCCTGAGTTTCTTTACATAATTCTTTAAAGACAGTTATGTTTTCTTATTGTTTACAAAACTTATATCAACTCACATTGTCTGTCTGTTTAAAAAAGTTTGTGCAGGTTACTTATTCCTCACCAAATCTCAGATCAAACTGAAAGTTTGCACAATTATTTCTTTTATTAGAGAACAGAAGAACCAATTTTAAAAAAAGTTAATTAACTATTGATAATAAGTTATTTCGTTTGGTATGGAACAAGTAAGAGAAGTTGTACTTTACTGATAAGGTGGTATACGTTGAATTAGACCCGCTTTAAAGTTAACACTGGATGTTAATTAAACCTTCGATTTTCACAAGCGATTCGCTGGCACAACGGTTAGTGTGTAGGATTGAGGAGGCTTGAACCATCGAGTTTGAATTCAGTTTTTTTAACTTAATTTTTTTTATAAATGCATTTTAAAAGCGATCAGGGTAACATTGACTGATATCCCTTGTCCCCACCCCCTTTCAAACTGGTACACACTATTGATTAAATAATAGCGTATTAAGAACACTAAAAGAATGGAAAACCTTTCTTCATGCTCCCTCCACTGTACCGCGAAGAATGACTTTTGACAGCGAGTCATATTTTACAATATCTATCAAAAATCTAATCACAAGGCCGATCCAAACTTGTTGATACAACGTCGCTTAATATAAGCTTTTTTTAAACATATTTTCGTGTCGATTATTTAATTCACTGGTTGTAAGTCATATATTTTAATGTCTATACCTTCCCCGTTTCCTCATTTTTTTGTTATGATTGACCATCAGAAGGATGTTATACAATATCCTAGCCAAAACAATAGATTTAATGTTCGTGGGAAGTGTTGGGAGAAGCCTGGATTCGGATTTCGAAAATGGCTCTAATGATTTTCCTAGAAATTTGATAGTTTATATAATATATCTTTGTGAAAAATAATTCTTGCTAATTGGCCACACAATGAAACTCTTGGTAGACTAATATATTTAAATAAAAGCAATTTTTTTAAAATGAAATTATGCCATTTTGAACGCATTCACCGTTTTTTTCCGCACTCGACTCAAATGTTTGTTTGTATTCAGTAAGAGATGAATGGTCGTGCGGTTTGCGCGCTGGACTGTCGTTCAGATTTATCGATGGTCCAGGGTTCAAACCCTGCCCGCTCCCATCCCCGTCGTCCTGCGGGAGGTTTGGACTAGGAAGTAATCATCTTCAACTCTGAAGGAACATGTAACACATTTAACAAACAAAATATAAATAAATGTTCATGAACATTTAGCGCACCATCGCACGTAGAAATCAAAATCTCGACTGCTAGAATTTATTTATGGCAATATGCATAGGTACGTAATAGTTATACAATGTATACACCTTATCAATACTGTATCGCTAAGTAGATTCAGTATCCTAGTGAAGACAAGGCTCCCTAGACGTTTCCGATTCTGTATTTTGTCAAAGTTGTATATTTTTTTATATAAAATTACTCTGAGTAGATTTATACATGGAGGTAAAGATACTGTTTTCGCGGGGCAGGGGGTAGGATGGTGGTAATGGGGTGGAGTAACATTTTTTTCCTTTTTATCTATAGTTCATTAGTTATTGAAAGCAAAGTAAGCGCTCTTACTGACAGTCATCTGCTTTATAAAAGAGACTGAGTTATAAAAATATTTACTTTTTTGTGTACAAATCTCATTAATAGCCTGCAATCTTTTCCTTCCAACTTTATGAGGGATTGGAAGAGGAAAGGAAAAAAATTCACGAGCTTTTATATAGGGATTGCTTTGGGTGGTAGCGCAAATTATTTTGCACGATAAGCCCAGAGAACCCTAGATCTGTCATTGCCAAAAGAAGGACAGGAATCTCGTATTAAAATGATGGTTGAAGTTTATGTTTATTAAAATAAAGTTACGCTCGTTTGTCGTGCTGCAACTGTGTTGATATTTGTCACGTTTGCTGGCTGGGGGTGGGGAGTAAGGGGCATAGCTAGGAGTTTTCCATCATTTGGAGGCCCGGGGTGCTTGACCTCTTTGGGGCCCTTGCATTTTGCGTAATGTTAAATTTTTAATGGAAAACAACAGTAGCACTCATTTGGGAGCCCCCATTAAGTGGGGGCCCGGGGGATTTTTAAATACTTCCCACCCCTTCCCCACCCTTGCTACGCCACTGTGGGGGATGCAAGATGCCTCTAAATACTATCATTAGTATTTTTTTTCAAAGTATATAATCCAAAATGTTATTGCGACGTATTGCGCCTCAGTGACTTAAACTAAAAAGTGCATAGGGTCAAATATGAAGTTTAGAACTTTCCTAATGAATTAAACGTTTTATTTTCAAACTTTTTAGTGCAGGGAGAAAAAAAAGGAAAAACAAGTATTATTTACTAAATAGGCCTATTTGTATTTTCAGTATCGTCTGTTTACAAAGCAAAAGACATTTGCAACAAAGAACGTGTTAAGAACGAATCCTGCCTGTAGTTATCTTCTTGAACCCTGCAGGAAGTTTGGATTTGGACTTTATAATCTGCCTTTCTAATGAAAGGTCTAAAACAGACCACGTTAAGTCAAGATTAGGAAGGCAGTTTTTATTGCCTTTTTGAATATTGATTGACTTTACAACAGTGGTTTCGAGAAGATCTAGATCATTCGAGATCTACAGTTCAACCAAGAGTACTGTTCATAAGGAGGATACATATTCAACATCTATTTACAGGCACATAATGGAACACACTCAGGGACGAAAGAAACTTGTCGTGCTCAAAGATACTGCCAATGTATCACATCGCAATGAATTATGTGCCAAGTTTTCAATAATAGCAGTTCTTGTAATCGTCATCCCTTTTTTAGCATGGTATCTTAGCGGATTAACAAAAGAATCCAATCTTGCTGGAGTTAGCACTGGTAAACTCGAGAAAGACTACATCACGTGGGGTAAATTTCAAACTCCTATCAGCTCTTGGAGAAACAATATTTATTATATAAATGGCTCCTCGTCGGACTTTTCAGTGTTGGATGACAAGAACTTAATAGGTGTATTTTTAATTTTCTTTTGCGGAAATATTCAACGATATTTTTAAATGGCCCGCGTAATGTTTAGTCTACTTTTGCAGCATTTGCTATTTATTGTATGTTGGGCACCTGATATGAACTCCTATTAAAAAATCAGAGCAGGAAGGACTAGTCCTCCCGTAGTGCTCTGGCAAGAAACAGCCGTCCGGCGTAGTGCCTCATAGCTACCATACAGGTCTAGTGACTGCACAGACAGGTCCCCCCTTAGCTCGCGGAGCTGGGGACACTCGTACAAGACATGCGCCACTGTTTCAGCGCTCTCTCCACAGTGGCGGCATCGGGAGTCAAAGTTCGTGCGGAACCGGGCAAAGTATGCCCCAAAATATGCCCCTATAGGACAGTGTTCCGTTCTGCATTGTTCAATAATCGATTGCTCTGACCTCTTCAGTCGCCACCATTGATCGTCGCGATCTGGGTGACGCATGTGCTGCCAGACACCACGTGCTCTGTCGGATTCCTCCCAGGACTTTAACCACTTCTCATGAATGAGTGCTCGGATTTGTGCCGTTGTTTGTAAGTACGTGCTTGGTGCTTCGAGGTGTGTGGCTGCCAATGCACCCTCCCTTGCGAGGGCGTCTGCCGTTTCATTGCCCTTCACGCCGCAATGTGAAGGCGCCCACTGCATAAAAACGACAGCTCCAATAGCTCGGCGGATGTTATCTGCGGCGCCGACTGCCTCTTCTATTACGGGTGACCCTCCCCCGCCGCCACCCATAGCTTGGAGACTGGAGCGAGAGTCGGTGACCAGCACCACCGTAGTGGCGCTAGTCTCGCGTTGGAGCATTCGGGCCCTAATGGCCTCGAACGCTCTAGTTATCCCTGTTAATTCGGCATCCATGGAACATGCAGCGTAGCCGCATGGACCAGAGAGCCTGTCTTGTTCAGTCCGGTCGGGGTAGACTATAAGGGCCCCATACCCCGATCTATCGGGGTCCCTCATTACCGACTCATAGGTGTAGCAGAAAATGGCATCCGATGGGTAGGAATTAATTGTTATAGATGCCAAATTTTGTAGTATGGCTGGTGTTAATCGCCTCTTGGTGGCTCCATCTTGCCCTAAAAGGGACAGGTTTATTTGTGGGGCCGGCACTAGAATATTTAATTATATGGAGAGCATGATTTATGACTCAAACCACGAATTGCCAGAACTTGTAACGGCGCGCCAAACACATCCATCTACAATGGGCAAGTCCGCTCCGTTTTTTCTCTATAAATACTACCGGTTTCCTTTAGAGGATGTTGTTTTTAAATGTGAGTATCAAACAACAGATCCTAAACCTTTCCGTAGAAGTGCCAATTGGAGAAACAATGGACTGCCTTTGCAAATTAATGACTCTAGAATCCAAATAAAAATAACCATCAGTAAAGTTGATAATTTTGAACTCTAAAACGTGCTATCTGTGTTAACTATTCAACTGCTAGAAGAAAGTGACTTTGCACACTATACTTGTGAGTATCATAACCCGTACAATTCTTTTGTTCAGCCTGGACCAACCATGAGTGAAGGATTTCATCGATCCCCTCATCTGAAGCCAATACCTTCTGTGAGCAGGTCAGGGTGGCCCTACTGAGTGAGGCCCTTTTTTGGTTATCTGCTGCTGCTCAACATTTTTTCATTTTTTTTTCAGTAGGCTCTACTGGGTGGGCCAAATCTGTGCACCTCGGTCTGCAACCAAGTGGCTATAGTAGCCTAAGCAACCAGACAGCACAATATTAAACTAAGCTAAACTAAACTAGCTAACTAATGATAAAATAACCAACTACAATTATAAAGCAAACTTATAAACACTTTATTTATAACCAACTTACAAAGCAATAAAAATATAGGTGAATACGAAATTAAACATAGAAATAAACCAAAAACTATTTATACTCACTACTAAATAATTAATCAACCCTCAAATAACCTAAATTACCCCAACACTAAACAGTAAACTATTAGCAGCAAGTTATAAATAGCGGAAACTACAAAATAATCAGCACTGAACTATAAAATTTAAATAGGACACTAAATTACAAACATCATAGCCCTGGCCTATGTAAATAATATAAATTAAATAAAATTAGGTCAAAAATTAGATCTAGGAGCGCCAGCTCCCACTTCCAATCCAAAGTGTAACTGTCAACCAAAGCCACCAACATCCAATAAATGCAGGCAACCTGTATACGTTGAAATTTATGAATGTTTCTCTGAATTTGCCCTCGTAAGACACAAGGAAAAAGTTGTCACTAAGTTCTTAACTCCTGGTAAATTGTTTATCGAAACTGTACCTTATAGAACTACTGAAGATAATGTAAACATAGAAATTGATACTTATGGCAAAGAAATTCTAAGCCCAGAAGAGAACTGCTGCTCAACATTTTTGATGATGTATTGGCGTCTTTTTCGTGGTGGGGCCTATTTCTCTGCGCGTCCTCCATTCACGCGAACAATCCTTACGGACGAGGGATTACTATTTCAACGCTATCAATGCTTGTGTAAACACAGCTTCGGTATGAGAGAGTTTAAAATATTTAGAAGTTTTGTTAATGCTACAGATGGAAGAAGAGATAGCTCTGAGATTGTTTTCCCAGTCAAGCACAAACTTTCTCCAGTGTATTTTTTTCTCTGGGAGAGCCCACATCACGACTATGAATCAGTAACGAACGACGATTCAAACTGTTTTGACTCGAACTTTTCAAATACAAACTGCAGAACAATGGAACGTTTATTGGAATCCAGTATGGAATTTTACTTTTTTTTCGAAAAGCTGTTTCTTTTTGTTATGGTAATTATTTTTTCTTTTATAGTTGAAAGTTTGTTCTATATTGTCAGAAAAAAAATGATACGCCCTATTTTGAATGTAGTTCTTTATTTCAAACAAGAGGACATACCATTTGAGTCTGTTGCTGGCAAACCTTTGAAAAACCTTCAGTCGATCGTTAAATTGCAGACTGATGACATATTCACTTATGAAAATTGTAAAGACTATGATATTTACATATCTTACGATGAAGAGGTTGAATATGACCTAATGATAGCTGAACACATCAAAGGGATTCTGATGTCAATGAATGTATCCATATTTGACGCTCACAAAGATGTCCCACTAGGACACCCAACGTTCACGGAGATAGAAAAAGCAATAGCTCACAGTTCAAGATTTGTTGTAATCACTTCTCAGAGCTACGTGGAGCACAAAGTCTTGGAATTTAATGCTGTACAGACAACTATCATTGGCAAAGGCTTCAAGCTTAAAGACAGACTTCTTATTATTAAGTCTGAAGATTGCAATGTTGATAGGCTATATCTTGTACCTTGTATACCACTAACTGACTATTTGAAAAAGAGGGATGCATCAGACGAAAAAGTTATCGATACATTTCTGAAATGGGAGACGATAACTAGACCTCTTGTCGTGGAGAATTCTTCCTTTGGAGTTGATAATATCCTGGAGCTTCTAAAAACTCCCAAAATATTGAAAGCAGTTATTATAGCATTAAGTTTTATCATAATAATAGTTGTACGTTTAGTTTACCTTGACATTTAATGGATCACTTGCCTAAAAGACGCGAAGAAAAACATTACTTATAATCATTCAGCAATACTTCAATTCCAGTTTTAAAAAAAAAAAGAATGGACGTTGGTGATGGGAGAATCAAGGCTTAGACACATCACTAAATGCGTTGATGTCTTTGCGCTTGAGTATTACCTTGCCTTCTGTTCCCTTCTCGTTTCCAGTGAATGACTACCCTGATGTTCTGAAGCAGTGATTCCCAAAGTGGGGTTCGCGTACCCCCAGGGGTAACGGGAAAAGTTTGAAGGGGCTACGCGTATCACATGGTTTTAACTATGCTGATGTTTTAAAATTTCCATTTAGTTTATACATTAGAATAAAAGAAAATACGTTTAAATTCTTTATATTATTTATTTCTAAGTTTTTACAAACTTAAATACGGCGCTAGTTTACATTTGAAGACTAAGTTCTACAAAGATCAGGAACTGGATAGGGATGTTATAACTTCCTTCAACACGCCCATTTTTTCAATGAAAAAAATGTGTCTATCATTATAGAATGTATTTACTGTGACACAGTAATAATTTGTATGTATAGACCTATAAAAAAGTTTTTGATTGTTATTAACATAAATGCTTTTTTTTTGGGGGGGGAGAAGGGGTACTCAGCTTTACGAAAATTCTAGAAGGGGTAAGCATAATATAATCTTATAGCATGGTTTGAAATTGTTTTTCTGTTATTGAGTGCTGCTGTACATCTAGTTCTTATTTTTACAATGTTTGCTTTGTTTTCCGATAGGCCAAAATGTTTTTCTACTATATGCTGCTGTTGTTGTCAATCTAGTTCTTCCCTTAAATTTTTGTTTATATTGTTCCCTAGCTAGCCATGCTTTTTTATTTTACAGAGGTAAACTAAAGACTGTTTCTGTGGCCCACTGTTAATGAGGATGTCGCATGGCCAGCACAACGACCAACATCCTTTACTTTTCCATAATGTCAGGTACCCATTAGAGCTGGGTGGACTCAGAGGCGCCTAAAGATTCCGTTCTTAAAATACCAGCCTTCACCAGGATTTGAACCCGGGACCTCCGGTTCGAAAGCCCCTTAGCCATCTTTACAGATGGTAGAACATAAACACTTAATTAGTTCATTAGTTAATGCTATACATTTCACTTTGTGATCAAACTTGTGCGTATGTAATAATGTCTTCAATTATGAGGAATGCAGTATGTCCCGTGGTTGCGCAGCCCCAGCTGTGACCTACATACCGGCGTTCGCAAGGACATCGCTGTTTGTAGTGCAGTCTTGCCACCGTGTGTCCATGATGGAGCGCAAGCATCTTTGGTGGAAGTGCTCACGTAGTCTTAGTGGCTTTCTGTGGCTGTCTGTTTACGATTACTTGGGGCTGAGTATGTTTTATTGGGTGACTTCTGGAACATGACTTCTGTTTTCCCGAGGTTTATAGATAATCCTAAAGTGGCGGTAGCGTATACAAATTCGTTGACCTCGTTCTGGAGATCATGTTCATTTTGAGCTAGCAGGGCGCAATCATCGGCATAGAAAAAATCCGTTATAACCATCTCCCTATACGCTGCCTTTGTGGACCTACCAAGGCTTTCAACACGGTCAGTCGCGATGGTGTGTAGAGGATTTTGGCTAGGCTGGGATGCCCACCTACGTTCCTATCCATTCTCAAGCATTTTCACGTGGAACAAAAAGGCCCGATCAATCACAATAGTGACCTATTTGATCACTTCCCAATAGAAAAAGGCGTGAAGCAGAGCTGTTTGTTTTGTTTGTTTGTTAAATATTTTACATGTTTCGGATGTTCCTTCAGAGTTGAATATAGTTTAATTCCTAGTCTAAACCTCCCGCAGGACGACGGGGGATGTGAGCGGGCGGAGTTTGAACCCTCGACCATCGATAAATCCGAACGACAGTCCAGCGCGCAAACCGCACGATCAAGCAGCCAACCTGTGTACTATCTCCTACTCTATTCGCTATCTTTTGGCGTAACGAGCCAGAGATTACACGAAGGAATCTACACCAGGTTTCGTTCGGACGGCAGTGTGTTCAATCTTTGACATCTACTATCCCATACAAAAGCAACGAGATGCGTGAATATAATGTTCTGTGATTAATACATAACAATCTCTATATATAGGTCTGTAAGTTGATCATTCGCGGATAAGAATTTGTTTCCATTTTCCAGTCTAGATTTAATATATATATATATAGGTCTGTGGGATATCTTTAATATATTGTTACGTATCTAGGCGTTGTTGTTTTTTTTTTCTTTTCTTTCTTTGACCTGTTGCGGTCGAGAGACGGGGAGGTTGTCTGCCCCTTGTGTAATAAGTTTTTTTTTTATTTTATTCGTCAAGCCACACAGACAGTGACCGGTCCTTGACCTGTGTGTGTACCTCTGGTTGAAAGGAGGGTGTTTTTTTTTTTGTCTCTTTGAAGAGCGTTCTAGATCTGGGAAATTGATGACGTATTTGTTTCGAGAAATTCCTAGATTTGTCTTGAAATCGACGCGCGGTATATTATATAAAGACCGCCCGCGTGATGTTGACAGACAGACATACGGAGACAGCCGTGAGACAGAATAGCGGAGACATTGCGTGACCCGTGCGTGGTATACCATTTATCGTGTAAGTTAATATTTTTTTTTAAGGCCTTGCTTGCTTGTATTTGTAATTACATTTTCAAACTCTTGTATTGTAATATTTTTACATGCCATTTTTGTAAAAGGGTTTTGGTCAACACATCAATTCTGTATTGAGTAAATGTTTATGTTTCTTTCTTGTAACTTTATATTTGATTAAACATTAAGTTGATAGTTTACCTTCCGATTTCTTGTGTCATATTTTTTTTTTATTCATTGTAAGTCTTTGATTAAATTCAGACTTAAGATAAGTGACACAACTCCTTTTCTATTGTCACGTTCCCCTAGGCAAGCCATTTAAAAGTAGAATTTAATTCGTAATACGTGACAAAAGAAGTTTGAGGGCTTTCGTCCCGGATATTTTTCTGAACCTATTTTCGTCTTACTTGAGTAATTTTGTAAAGGCGAAGTTGACTTTAACAAAATTTTTTTTTTTTTGTTCAAAGAGTCGGAAGTAAAGTATCAATAGTATTGACCAAACTCTCTTAAGGTTTTTTTTTGTTGTACTGATTTTGTACTGTATATTTACATTGTATACATATTTTTGCTTGTAATAGTTGCTAGTTAGTCATGGATATTCAGGTTTTTCTTGCCAATCCCTCTGTGGAAGAGCTTGATGCTTTTACTAGGAAGGAACTGGTCCTTATTTCTAAACATTTAGGGTTAAAAATAAAATCAAATGCCCTTAAACAAGAAATCAGAGATAACATTGTAATCCATTATGTAGACGAGGAAGTGTTTTCTGAAGACCTTTTAGAAACCCTTAGACCCGATGAGGGTAAATCAGATTTAGAACTTCAGATAAAATTAAAACAAATGGAAATAGAAGCCCAGAAGGAAATGGCTAGAGAGCAGAGAGAAATTAAACAAAAAGAATTAGAGCTTGCAGCGGCTAGAGAGCAGAAAGAAATGGAAATGAAATTACAAATAGAGTTAAAGAAATTAGAGTTAGCTGCTAATGTAAGACCAGATTCTTCCCCTGCCAGTCATACTGTTGAAGCAATAAAATTTATGAAAATAATTCCACGCTTTAATGAAGCCACAATTGACAATTATTTTCCACAATTTGAACTTGCTGTGAAAAATTTTAATGTACCTGAAACTTTGTGGCCCACTTTGCTGCAAACAGTTTTGACTGGTAGAGCTGCAGAGGTATTTTGTTCTTTGACCATTGAACAACAAAAAGATTATAATGTTGTTAAGGCCTTAATTCTTAAGGCATATGAACTTGTTCCGGAAGCTTACCGAAAGCAGTTCAGGGATTGTCGCAAATCGGATGGCCAAACCCATGTAGAATTCCTGCGGGAAAAGGAGCGACGCTTTGAGAAATGGCTCACTTCCAGGGAAATCGGCACCGACTTTGCAAAATTCAAGAACCTAATGCTGATGGAAGAGTTCAAGAGTTGTGTGCGGCTGGACGTCCGTACGCATATAGCTGATCGTGGCGAGGAAGATGTGCACAAGGCTGCAGTGTTGGCAGACGATTATATAATATCACATCAATTTGCCAAGTATACGACGGATGTCAAGCCAAAACAAGTCAAACAGCCTGAGTCCATTGCTAGCAACTCCATCAAGAACAGCAGTACAAATGACAGAAAACCTACTACAAGTAAAGCTACTTGTTCCTACTGCAAACGAGAAGGCCATAAAATTGACGATTGCTGGAAACTGAAGAAGAGAAACGAAAAAGCTCCTTCAAAAGTCAGCGCTTGCACAGTACAGTGGTCGGCGAGGTTTACTCCCTCATCCTCAAGTCATATCAAGAATACCTCGACACCACCTGTTTCAAATGTATTGACTGTACAAGACTCTCCGAAAATGTCTCCACGGTGTTCAAATGACTCAACAGTGAGTTCTTCAAATTCATCTTTACGATGTTCCAATGACTCAAACAAGAGTTTTTCAAATACATCACCCCGATGTTCCAATGACTCTAACCAGAGTTCCAGTAATACATCACCCCGATGTTCCAATGACTCTATCCAGAGTTCCCATAATACATCATCCCGATGTTCCCATGACTCTATCAAGAGTTCCCATAAGACATCACCCCGATGTTCCAATGACTCTATCCAGAGTTCCCATAATACATCATCCCGATGTTCCCATGACTCTATCAAGAGTTCCCATAAGACATCACCCCGATGTTCCAATGACTCTATCCAGAGTTCCCATAATACATCATCCCGATGTTCCCATGACTCTATCCAGAGTTCCCATAAGACATCACCCCGATGTTCCAATGACTCCATCAAGAGTTCTCCAAATACATCCAAAAGATGTTCTACTGACTCAAGAAAGAGTTTCTCCACTGCGTCTCCTAAAGATGTCAATGACTCCAGCGAGAGTTCGACCCAAGTCCAGTCTGCATCAATCAAAATTGATGTTTTATTAGAGGATTTTAAGCCTTTCATTTCGGAAGGATTTGTATCACTACCCGGTGATTCTACAAGTCTACGACCTATCACCATTTTGAGAGACACAGGTGCCTCACAATCGCTACTTTTAGAGGGTATCTTGCCCTTGTCAAAATCATCATCGACTGGGAAGAGCATCCTGTTACGAGGCGTAGAGCTTGGATGTATAGATGTGCCTCTACATCTAATCGACATAAAGTCAAATCTCATTACTGGACCGGTTGTTGTAGGTGTCCGACCAACATTACCATTGGAAGGCATCTCGTTGCTGTTAGGCAATGACTTAGCAGGTGGAAAGGTGATAGCCGAACCCATCGTCACTCAAACACCCGACTTATCTGCCACACCCGAGGAAGACCTAGAGTTATATCCAGCGTGTGCAGTAACAAGGGCAATGAGGTTGAAAGCATCTCAAGAAGAGAACGTCGTCAAAGCCAACAGTAACCACGATGATGTGGACTTGAGCACCACATTCTTTGCTTCTCTTGAAGAAGAACCAACGCCAAATTCTGAAAAGCCGGCATCAACTCGAAAACAGTTGATTGAGGACCAAAAGAAGGATCCAGAGCTCGCCAAACTCCGAGAAACCGCAATGACATCACAAGAGGCAGAGCTAGCATCAACGTGCTACTACATCCAAGATGATATGCTCTTCAGGAAATGGAAACCTCCAGACGCATCCAACGAAGAAGAATGGAGAATATGCCATCAAATCGTGTTACCAGAAAGATACCGAGCGTACATCATGAATCTGGCTCATGACACACCAATGTCAGGTCATCTCGGCATCCACAAGACATACCACAAGATTATGTCACACTTCTTCTGGCCACGTTTGAAGAAAGATGTCATCCAGTACTGCCGATCCTGTCATGCCTGTCAGATGGTTGGCAAGCCAAATCAAAAGATCCCTGTTGCTCCTCTGAAGCCGATTCCAGCCTTTGAAGAACCTTTCAGCAGAGTACTTATTGACTGTGTTGGTCCTCTCCCAAGGACAAAAGCTGGCAACCAATACCTGTTGACCATTATGTGTGCTTCAACTCGTTTTCCTGAGGCTATTCCTCTAAGGAACATAAAAGCATCAAACATTGTAAAGGCCTTAATCAAGTTCTTTACTCTATTTGGTCTACCAAAGTCCATCCAATCGGACCAAGGAACGAATTTCACGGCCAATCTTTTCAAGCAAGTCATGACTCAGTTGGGCATCAAACACTGCATGTCGAGTGCGTATCATGCCGAGTCGCAAGGCGCTCTTGAGCGATTCCATCAGACTCTCAAGAACATGATCCGAACCTATTGCTTTGAGCACGAAAAAGACTGGGACGAAGGAATCCACATGCTGCTGTTTGCAACCCGTGAATCCGTCCAGGAATCGTTGGGATTCAGCCCTTTTGACTTAGTCTTTGGCCATTCGGTGCGCGGTCCCTTGAAATGTATAAAAGAGACTTTGTGGTCACCAACAGCCACTGAAGGACTTTTAGAATATGTAATTAAGTTTAAAACTAGACTTTATGATGCTTGTGTTCTGGCCAAAAATAACTTACAAAACACCCAATCCAGCATGAAACGCTGGTATGATAGAAAGGCCCGTGTTAGAGAATTTTCTCCCGGGGATAAGGTGCTTGTATTTTTGCCCATACCAGGTCAACCCTTGCAAGCCAGATATTTTGGTCCCTATGAAATTGAGACCAAAATTAGTGACCTCAATTACACAATCAAAACCCCTGACCGTAGGAAAAAGACTCAGTTATGTCATATAAACATGCTGAAGCCTTATGTATCTCGGCCAGATCACTCAGATAAGAGTAATTGTGTTTTAAATACAGTCAAAAGTTGTTCAAATTGCCATGTTTCTCCTATTGATGATGATATTGTAAAGGAGAAATTTGGACAATACAAAATCCCTAATTCTTTTGTATTACAGAATTTGGATGTAAAACTGTCTCATCTGTCTTCGACAGAAAGGCCAGTTATCATGAAACTCATTAATGAATTTAATGACATTTTTTCTGATGTACCAAAACAGACTAATGTTATAATGCATGATGTAGATGTTGGCGAGGCTACTCCAGTCAAGCAGCATCCTTACAGGGTCAACCCTGAAAAACTTGCCATACTTAGGTCAGAAATCAAGTATATGCTTGAAAATGACCTCATTGAACCAAGTTCCAGTAGTTGGAGCTCCCCATGTGTCTTGATACCTAAACAGGACAAGACTTATCGTTTTTGTACAGACTACCGTAAGGTAAATGCTGTAACAAAGACCGATTCGTTTCCTATCCCTAGGATAGACGATCTCATAGATCGTATTGGTGACGCTAAGTACATCACCAAAATAGACCTACTTTCAGGTTATTGGCAGGTTCCCCTGACTGATAGGGCAAAGGAAATCTCCGCCTTTGTCACCCCTGATGGTCTGTACCAATACAAAGTGATGCCATTTGGCATGAAGAATGCTCCTGCCACTTTCCAGAGAATGATAAATGCCCTGCTTGCTGACATGGAGAATTGCCACGCATACATAGACGATGTAGTAATTTTTAGCCAAGATTTTTCTAGCCATTGTAAACAACTGCATTGTCTTTTTACTAAACTGTTACATGCAAAAATTACTGTAAACCTGAGTAAGAGTGATTTTTGCCAGGCTTCAATCCAATACTTAGGCCATATTGTAGGACAAGGCCAGGTGAAACCTGTAATGGCCAAAGTAGAAGCTATCCAAGCTTTCCCTATCCCTGCTGATCGGAAACAACTCCGAAGATTTTTGGGAATGTCTGGATATTATAGAAAATTTTGCGAAAATTTTTCTGTCATTGCCAGTCCTTTAACAAACCTCCTGAGAAAGAACGTCCGATTTACTTGGACGGATGAATGTCAGAAAGCCTTTAACCAGATCAAGCAGATATTATCTAGCTCTCCCATTTTGATGGCTCCTGACTTCGGAAAACCTTTTAGGTTAGCTATTGACGCCAGTGACACAGGTGTTGGGTCAGTCCTTTACCAAGAAGATAATTTCCAAGTAGAGCATCCTATTTGTTTCTTTTCCAAGAAATTTAATAGACATCAAAGAAATTATTCTACTGTGGAAAAAGAATGTCTTGGGTTGATTCTTTCTATACAACACTTTGATTTTTATATCAGTGGGTCCAGATGGCCACTGGTTGTATTTACTGACCACAATCCCCTTACATTTATCCACAAAATGTCTGGCAAGAACCAACGACTTCTCAGGTGGAGTTTATTTTTACAAGAGTACAACCTAGATCTTAAACACATAAAAGGCAGCGAAAATGTTATCGCCGATGCCTTGTCTAGATTGTAAAAAGTATTTTGATGTATATTTTATATATATATATCATGATAAATACATTCTGTAATGTAAATATTTTTTGTAATTCTAAAAAGATTTCCATTTCGTGGAAATGTAAACTTTTTATTTTTAGGGGGGAGGTGTTACGTATCTAGGCGTTGTTTTTTTTTTTTTCTTTTCTTTCTTTGACCTGTTGCGGTCGAGAGACGGGGAGGTTGTCTGCCCCTTGTGTAATAAGTTTTTTTTTTATTTTATTCGTCAAGCCACACAGACAGTGACCGGTCCTTGACCTGTGTGTGTACCTCTGGTTGAAAGGAGGGTGTTTTTTTTTCTGTCTCTTTGAAGAGCGTTCTAGATCTGGGAAATTGATGACGTATTTGTTTCGAGAAATTCCTAGATTTGTCTTGAAATCGACGCGCGGTATATTATATAAAGACCGCCCGCGTGATGTTGACAGACAGACATACGGAGACAGCCGTGAGACAGAATAGCGGAGACATTGCGTGACCCGTGCGTGGTATACCATTTATCGTGTAAGTTAATATTTTTTTTAAGGCCTTGCTTGCTTGTATTTGTAATTACATTTTCAAACTCTTGTATTGTAATATTTTTACATGCCATTTTTGTAAAAGGGTTTTGGTCAACACATCAATTCTGTATTGAGTAAATGTTTATGTTTCTTTCTTGTAACTTTATATTTGATTAAACATTAAGTTGATAGTTTACCTTCCGATTTCTTGTGTCATATTTTTTTTTTTATTCATTGTAAGTCTTTGATTAAATTCAGACTTAAGATAAGTGACACAACTCCTTTTCTATTGTCACGTTCCCCTAGGCAAGCCATTTAAAAGTAGAATTTAATTCGTAATACGTGACAATATACATAGGTCACAATAGAAATGGAAGCAGTTTCTACAATTTTTTTGGGTCACAAACAGTTCTCCTATCTGGAAACGTAGATGAAACGAGGGTAGAGTTTTGAGTGCCTTTTTTCATACGTATGTATATTATTATTTGTTCCCTGCTTTAATTTGCAACTATCTGGGCAGAAAATCGCCAAAGTTTAAATGTAAATGTTAACATACAGATTAGCAGAATGTCATTGAAAACAGTCTAAATTTTCAAGATACATGCTGTTCAGTAGTCTAGTTGTCATGGAAACATATGCCCTATGTTCTGAACAATATCAATGTGATCTAATTCTGTTCAGTCTTTCTCTAACACATTTAAAATACTCATGCTTGTAGTGTTAGGTAGTTAGTATAGAGACGCACCAGAGTTGACTGACTTTGAACGCGACAATTAGTGACGTCACAGATAGTGGGGTTTTGGCTCGTTGATGTTCAGATTATACAGTTGGTGTTAGGACTTCAAGACGGTGATATCTTATTACGGACAGAGACTCGACTGTGGCCTTTATGTATTAAACTTCGTTCCAGATATTCAATGGTTTGGACTTAGTTCTTCGTCTTGTATTTGTCATAAACTTGTTATATTAGTTTCTTAAGCGTACCGAATACACCCGTACAAGAAACTCAAACATCTTCTAAATAATCTGTTGAATCCAGACAGCCATCATACAACTAAAAGACAGGAGTAAAGTTCCCTTTTCAGACCTTGCGATCTATAGAGAAGATGATGTTGAGGACATCTGTTTTTCTGACCAAAGGTTAACAAGAAAGGTGTCATGTGGCCAGCACAACAACAAATCGCCTTTACATTCCCCAAGTCAGGAGTTGGGTGGACTCAGGGAGCCCTAAAGTCTCGAAATTTAAAATCCCAGTTTTCACCAATATTCGAACCTAGGACCCCAGGTTCTGAAGTTAAGCACTTAAATATGCACGCAATGATCATAATATGTGTTGCTATATGACAACGGTTCTCAACCTTTTAAGCTCGTCGACCCCTTTTTACATCCCCCCACTCTGCCGCGACCCCCCCCCACCCCGCACACACATACAGCAATAGAAGAAAAGACACTAACAAGCCATTGTTTTGATAATCTTAGGCGACCCCTGGCAAATCGTAAATCGACCCCCAAGGGGGTCGCGAACCACAGGTTGAGAGCCCCTGCTATATGATATTGTTTCCATATTTACGCATGGCTAGAATAGGCATATATTTTATCATGAATGTTTTACAAATGTCTCAATTGACGCAAGTGTGAATTTGTTTTACGATGTACATGACATACATGGAAGAAAAAACAAAGACAGTTATCAATCTGATACTTTAAACAATTATTTATAGTAACTTACAAAATATGAATAAATTAAAATTAGTATTATTTTGTTTGATATGGAATAAGGGAAATAGTGTGTACATTATTGGTAGATATAGTTTAAAGGATGTAGTTCTTCCAGTTTAGATAAGCGTGTTTTTTTTAATTGTTTATATTTTTTTCTTGTTTTTTAAAGATTTATTTAGTAAGCATATTTCTGTAACCTATTAGTTTCTAAGTTAGTTTAGGCAGAGTCTATGGGCGGCCACGGTGCTACACTGTGATTACAACTATCTGTCATACTATGTACTGCTAACTAATCATGCCTGTTATTTGTTCTTAAACAATTAATAACGAAATAAACTATATTGTCACTAGTAAAACAGTAGCCTCATTGTGCTTATTTATATTGTATCTGAATGTATGAACATAGAGCAGGAAAGTGTAAACATGTGACTATTTCATCGCTCTTAATACTTCCTCGCGACGAAACAAAGGCAGACTTCTAGTTTGAACAGACAAACACGAATATAAGTGTCACGAATAAGTGTCAAGACACAATCGATTATGAAACAAAAACAAACACTAATGGTGACAACCTCATGTTGGATACAGCTGCAATCCGTCACGTTTGCTATTGTGCGCATTAAAAAGGTTTTCAACTTGACTTGAACACGTGATAGGGACATACAGTATATATTTGCGTTTTCTGACTGTCGTTAGTAGGTCACTGTCAGGCATAAAAGCTATTGCGATTGTGACCTAGTATTAGGATAGGTCATAAGACCAGTGACCTGTACTGTACTGGCAAGTTAGTCCAGTGGTACTTAGTGGTCCCAATTATATTATCTAGGCTAATAACTATAGCCTCTAGATGTACAAAGTTACTGAGACAGACAAGTAATACTTCTGAGATTTCAGTTGCAACAAAAAAAAAGGAGTTTATTTACAAACAAAAGAAAAAGATCATGGAAAATATAAATGGCAATAAAGGCTCACAAAAGAAAATGACATAATGAAACAAAGCAAAGTAGCAAGACAGTTTCCGGTCAATACAATTAAAGAACCACCATCATAGAGGCACAATAATGTCTTATGCCGAAAAAACAAAAAAGATGGTTTACAATAATATCATACATGCATTAATAATGAAATGACGTCATACATGAGACACACTATTGTCTCGTATCTAAACAAAAGATATCTAAAAAAAAACATACTGTTGAGCAGCGGTTCTCAACCTTTTATTCTCGGCGACCCCTTTTTACAACCCCCCACTCTGCCGCGACCCCCTCCCCCCGACACTCACATACAGCAATAGAAGAGTAAACAAACACAATCCATATTTTCGATGGTCTTAGGCGACCCCTGGCAAATCGTCAATCGACCCCCAAAGGGGGCGCGATCCACAGGTTGAGAAACCTCGCTGTAGAGGATAAGAGACTAAATAGACCTATACCATTTACATAAACCAACTTAGTACTAACAAATAAATAAAGTCTACTTAGCTCATTATCGAAATACTCTTCCCACAACACTGGCACACTCCTCTTGAGTAACACAGCAATAGTACAACAACACAAGTATTAGTTAAACATTGTAGAGATTTAGTTCAAACTACACTGATCAGTTGAAAGACTCAAGAGAAAGTGGCAATTGTAAAAACAGTTAAACAGGGACTTAAATCAAGTAATAAAGGGGACTAACTCTAATAAAAAAATAAAGGTATCTACCCTTATTGTCCCTCTTGTCACAGCGATCCTGTTTCGATTTTCCTCATTTGTGATGTTGTCTTTGTAGTTAGGTTCCTTCTAAAGCAAATCGACTTCATGGCCAGTATCCTTCTCTCTAATTCTGCGTCGCAAGCATACAAGAAAGTGGCAATGAATAAGGAGCTCACCAGACTGACTTAAATTCCGAGTGCTATGCATTGCTATTGCCAGAAGGTTTTGAGTTTTGCTAGAGCTGCTGTGAACTGTGCAATTCTGACCAGTTAGTCAACAATCACAAAGAGGAATGGCTCAACAAATGGGCATCAGAAAACACAGACAGAGCCATGTACAAAGATATGGTTATACCTAACAGACTGAACAGTATTAACTTCCTCCCCCACAAAGAACAATCTACAGTTTTCCAACTAACAACAGGACACACAGAAAGGCTGCCTGGTCGGTCGGTTTGCGCGCAGGAATGTCATTGAGATTTATCGATGGTCCCGGGTTCAAACCCTGCCCGCTCCCATCCCCCGTAGTCCTGCAGGAGGTTTGGACTAGGAAGTAATTGTCTTCAACTCTGAAGAATCATCCGATACTTGTAAAACATTTTTCAAACAACACACCTCTATTAAATTACCATCTGAACAAAATAAATTCCACACAACTCCCCCTTTGCAGACACTGCGCCCACCCTTATGAAACCGTAAACCATAATGAATGCCCCTTCCTAATCCACCCTAGGCAGACCCTACTTCCGCTACAGCCCAACATAACCAACACCCTGTACGGCAGTGCGGAACAACTGAAGAAAGCAGCACACTTTTTTTTCCTTGGCACAGTCTGCAAAAGAGCTGACAGCTCAGCAGCAATAAAGCTGGCTAGAAGAAGAAGAAGAAGACCAGTAGTCTCAGTATCTCTGATGTATTTAAACGTTCTACCACTTGCCAGTTGTTCACCGCCGTTTTAAAACCTTGTTTGGGAATCTATCGTAATATGTGCCTGGTACAAATCTTTTAAATAGACGTTTCTTCTCCCACTTTTTTATTCTCAGATCAAGTTGAAACTTTACACAGTGATACATTGACAGCACAAATTTAACCAAGTAATTCAAGAAGTCGTAATTGAATTCATTTGATTTTATATAGAGAGACAGCACTAGCTAAAGGGAGATGAGCCTTGTTAGGAGAATCAGGTCGTTGGCTGCAAATTTCAAACTAACAAAAGATAACCATGAAACTTTCTATTTGTATAAGTGTGTACGTAGTGGACGGTACACTGCACTGACAAACTTGAAATATCAAGACTTCGTAACTTTATTTTTTTTTTCTTTTAAAAAGGCAGCATAGATACCTCTCTCAGTTACCACCTCCCCCCTCACACACAAACACACTGGTTCACAATAGTATTGGGACCAAAGCCAACTGAGTATGCTGTAAGCACGAAAGTTGCGCTAAACAAAAAAACAATTATGAACTCCAATAGAAAGGAGGGCGAACCCGTGACAAATATCAACACAGTCGCAGCACGACAAACGAGCGTAACTTTATTTTAATAAACATAAACTTCAACCATCATTTTAATACGAGATTCCTGTCGTCCTTTTGGCAATGACAGATCTAGGGTTCTCTGGGCTTATCGTGCAAAATAATTTGCGCTACCACCCAAAGCAATCCCTATATAGAAGCTCGTGAATTTTTTCCTTTCCTCTTCCAATCCCTCATAAAGTTTGAAATAAAAGATTGCAGGCTATTAATGAGATTTGTACACAAAAAAAGTAAATATTTTTATAACTCAATGTCTCTTTTATAAAGCAGATGACTCTCAATAAGAGCGCTTACTTTGCTTTCAATAACTAATGAACTGTAGATAAAAAGGAAAAAAATGTTACTCCACCCCATTACCACCACCCTACCCCCCTGCCCCGCGAAAACAGTATCGTTACCCCGATGTATAAATCTACTCAGAGTAATTTTATATAAAAAAATATACAAGTTTGACAAAATACAGAATCGGAAACGTCCAGGGAGCCTTGTCTTTACTAGGATACTGGATCTACTTAGCGATACAGTATTGATAAGGTGTATACATCGATAAATCTGAACGACAGTCCAGCGCGCAAACCGCACGACCAGTCCACTCTTACTGAATACAAACAAACATTTGAGTCGAGTGCGGAAAAAAACGGTGAATGCGTTCAAAATGGCATAATTTCTTTTTTAAAAAATTGCTTTTATTTAAATATATTAGTCTACCAAGAGTTTCATTGTGTGGCCAATTAGCAAGAATTATTTTTCACAAAGATATATTATATAAACTATCAAATTTCTAGGAAAATCATTAGAGCCATTTTCGAAATCCGAATCCAGGCTTCTCCCAACACTTCCCACGAACATTAAATCTATTGTTTTGGCTAGGATATTGTATAACATCCTTCTGATGGTCAATCATAACAAAAAAATGAGGAAACGGGGAAAGTATAGACATTAAAATATATGACTTACAACCAGTGAAATAAATAATCGACACGAAAATATGTTTAAAAAAAGCTTATATTAAGCGACGTTGTATCAACAAGTTTGGATCGGCCTTGTGATTAGATTTTTGATAGATATTGTAAAATATGACTCGCTGTCAAAAGTTATTCTTCGCGGTACAGTGGAGGGAGCATGAAGAAAGGTTTTTCCATTCTTTTAGTGTTCTTAATACGCTATTATTTAATCAATAGTGTGTACCAGTTTGAAAGGGGGTGGGGACAAAGGATATCAGTCAATGTTACCCTGATTGCTTTTAAAATGCATTTATAAAAAAAAATTAAGTTAAAAAAACTGAATTCAAACTCGATGGTTCAAGCCTCCTCAACCCTACACACTAACCGTTGTGCCAGCGAATCGCTTGTGAAAATCGAAGGTTTAATTAACATCCAGTGTTAACTTTAAAGCGGGTCTAATTCAACGTATACCACCTTATCAGTCAAGTACAACTTCTCTTACTTGTTCCATACCAAACGAAATAACTTATTATCAATAGTTAATTAACTTTTTTTTAAATTGGTTCTTCTGTTCTCTAATAAAAGAAATAATTGTGCAAACTTTCAGTTTGATCTGAGATTTGGTGAGGAATAAGTAACCTGCACAAACTTTTTTAAACAGACAGACAATGTGAGTTGATATAAGTTTTGTAAACAATAAGAAAACATAACTGTCTTTAAAGAATTATGTAAAGAAACTCAGGCTTTGAGATCATACTGTTTATAAATATCACTCCATATGCCAATCCTATGCGCATACAGTAAGTTTCCATATCATCCGAGCCCATGTGTCAAAGGTGTTCTATTTTTTACTGTAATCGTGACAAATGCTGAGCTAGTAGGGAAATTGGAATTGTAAAGGCTAGAAACGGACACTTTAATAGAACCATAGTTTACTCATTAAGTCTTAATGACATCTTAGTGGTTCACATTGTTGTCAGTGACACTTGATTTAGCTGCTTTTGAGTTAACTACTATATAAATAAATGTGTTTAAAGTTTGTAAATAAAAAAAGTGTTTAAAGTTTTAGAAAAAATACAGAAAAAAATGAATCTTTATCTTTGTATTATTGTGTCATATAATAATTTTAAGAAATAGAGTTTACGTATTACAAATTGCCGTCACAAAAATTAGGAATAATGGCAGTTCTAATTTTCTTAATGAGCTTAGTGTTTCACGTGATCATAGGCCAACCAATCACCGATTGGAATAAAACAAAACTTTCATCCTTAGAGTTTCAGCTAAGTTTTTCCCCCAGGCGTTGTAACGGCTCTTTGAATGTGCCTGGAAATGAGACTATGCTTTGCTTCAAATTCATTAGATGTCATTGCGACAGACCGTCATGTGAGATCTATGGTCGCTGTTGTCCACATATATCTTTTCCGACATATCACCTCGATAAAGTGAACGAACCAAACTATCCGAAAAAAAAAATATTGATGAGCATCAATGGTAAAGCTAACAGCTTGATGAGCATCAATGGTAAACCAAACAGCTTGATGAACATCAATGGTAAACCAAACAGCTTGATGAGCATCAATGGTAAACCAAACAGCTTGATGAGCATCAATGGTAAACCAAACAGCTTGATGAGCATCAATGGTAAACCAAACAGCTTGATGAGCATCAATGGTAAAGCTAACAGCTTGATTAGCATCAATGGTAAACCAAACAGCTTGATGAGCATCACTGGTAAAACTAACAACTTGTCGAGCATAAAAGGTAAACCAAACAGCTTGATGAGCATCAATGGTAAACCAAACAGCTTGATGAGCATCAATGGTAAACCAAACAGCTTGATGAGCATCAATGGTAAACCAAACAGCTTGATGAACATCAATGGTAAACCAAACAGCTTGATGAGCATCAATGGTAAACCAAACAGCTTGATGAGCATCAATGGTAAACCAAACAGCTTGATGAGCATCAATGGTAAACCAAACAGCTTGATGAACATCAATGGTAAACCAAACAGCTTCATGAGCATCAATGGTAAACCAAACAGCTTAATGAGCATCAATTGTAAAGCTAACAGCTTGATGAGCATCAATGGTAAACCAAACAGCTTGATGAGCATCAATGGTAAAGCTAACAGCTTGATAAGCATCAATGGTAAACCAAACAGCTTGATGAGCATCACTGGTAAAGCTAACAGCTTGATGAGCATCAATGGTAAACCAAATAGCTTGATGAGCATCAATGGTAAACCAAACAGCTTGATGAACATCAATGGTAAACCAAACAGCTTGATGAACATCAATGGTAAAGCTAACAGCTTGATGAGCATCAATGGTAAACCAAACAGCTTGATGAGAATCAATGGTAAAGCTAACAGCTTGATGAGCATCAATGGTTTAGGTAACAGCTTGATGAGCATCAATGGTAAACCAAACAGCTTAATGAGCATCAATGGTAAAGCTAACAGCTTAATGAGCATCAATGGTAAACCAAAGAGCTTGATGAGCATCAATGGTAAACCAAACAGCTTGATGAGCATCAATGGTAAAGCTAACAGCTTAATGAGCATCAATGGTAAACCAAACAGCTTGATGAGCATCAATGGTAAACCAAACATTTTGATGAGCATCAATGGTAAACCAAACAGCTTGATGAGCATCAATGGTAAACCAAACAGCTTGATGAGCATCAATGGTAAGTAAACCAAACAGCTTGATGAGCATCAATTGTAAACCAAACAGCTTGATGAGCATCAATGTTAAACCGAAAAGCTTGACTCTGCTTAACGCCCTGGGTTTAACAAGGATTGAGGAGAAAGAGCTTGCGTTATGCTTTTACAGCTTCTCCTTCGTTCTCTTATGTCTTCCTGACTATAAAGACAACCAAACCAAAGTGGATTTGTCTCAAAAAGACTTGCCTCTGATGCCTAGACAACAGGAGATGGTCATCTACACACAGTAAGGCTTAGGAGATATTATTTTCAAGAATAAATACAGTGCTTTATGCAAGCATGTCACTGAGGTAATGTACTAGTTTAGATCAATAGTTACTTTAAGTTTATGAAAATTAGAAATAGACTTTACCTCAGCTGAAGATTCTTTTGTAAAAGTCGAACAAATTCTAGACGTATTAAATACCTTATTTTCTCAAATAATTTCTAGCCACATCCATCTTGACAAAAATAAATACATTAGCCACCCCCAGGACATTTTTTTAAATATAATTTATCTTTTGTATCGTAGTGGATGCTGCCTAGTGTAGCGAAACTGATGAGTAGCAATACTTTATACAGCATTTAGCAATTTATGTTTTGTTAGCTGTTTCTTTTGTGGCATCTTTCAGTTTCTGTACCTTGTGTCTGAAAAAGTGTGAACAAACAAAAAACAAGGTTACAAAGACAGTTTGTGTGGTAATACAAGCTCAAAATCGGTCCCCAATTAGGTCCGCAATGACAGGTAAAAATAGGCAGGTTTAAATATTTTCAGAAAGAATATTAGAAACTATCCACAACTACAACCCTATCCACAACTACAACCCTATCCACAACTACAACCCTATCCACAACTACAACCCTATCCACAACTACAACCCTATCCACAACTACAACCCTATCCACAACTACAACCCTATCCACAACTACAACCCTATCCACAACTACAACCCTATCCACAACTACAACCCTATCCACAACTACAACCCTATCCACAACTACAACCCTATCCACAACTACAACCCTATCCACAACTACAACCCTATCCACAACTACAACCCTATCCACAACTACAACCCTATCCACAACTACAACCCTATCCACAACTACAACCCTATCCACAACTACAACCCTATCCACAACTACAACCCTATCCACAACTACAACCCTATCCACAACTACAACCCTATCCACAACTACAACCCTATCCACAACTACAACCCTATCCACAACTACAACCCTATCCACAACTACAACCCTATCCACAACTACAACCCTATCCACAACTACAACCCTATCCACAACTACAACCCTATCCACAACTACAACCCTATCCACAACTACAACCCTATCCACAACTACAACCCTATCCACAACTACAACCCTATCCACAACTACAACCCTATCCACAACTACAACCCTATCCACAACTACAACCCTATCTCCGTCGATACAAAAAAAAGAGACGAGCTCGTGACGAAAGTGTTGCCGATGCTGTTGTGTTGTTCGACTAACGACTTGATACCACAGCATACGGAGATTTATTGATGTTATTATTATTACATTAATATTAATTTGTGTACAATGAACTGATAGTTATGAAGACACAAAGACAGATTCACGAATGGAGATAATAGAAACAGGATTAATACAGGTTTAATACAGCATTTGGGCTGTAGATGACCCGCTAACCACGGTAAAAAAATATAAACTTACACTCTATGGCCACATCACAAGGTCCTAAGGGGCTAGCAAAGACCTTCCTTTTTGGAACAGTACCAGGAAGAAAATGAAGAGGAAGACAGAGAAGACAATATCAAAGAATGGTTGAGTTCAGTGTTAACCTGGCCTAACTGATGTTATTAAATGATTATCTAATTGTTTTTGTAAAGGGTCAATCTTTCATTAAAAACCTCAACAAATATAACTTTACTTTCAAATAAAAAGAATAAACAAAACTTTCCCCATGAATTGCGTATGTGTACATTGTCACCACTGCACTACACGTTTAGAATATAAAACATTTCTTATTGATTGTTGTTTTAAATTATATTTCTTTATGTGCATACTAAAAAGATTTTTTTTTCTTTAAAAAAAGAAAACTTTGTTTGAGTATTGTTTAATGAAGTAAGTATGGCAGAAATTATTTAACTTAATTACACACATTTGAAAAGAAACATTTTTAAGAAATAAATCTAAACCCTATTTACATAAATGTGTTAAAAATATGGTCATGTGGCATCTCCCAGTCTAAATAGCCTCTAGTTTTTTTTACTATTAATAATGAATAGCTGTTAAAATTTTGTATATTTATGAAAAAAACTGCTTGCATAGTGGATTTTAAAAAAAATCATTGCTTTAAGAAAAGAAAAAGTAATCATTGCATCAGAACTATGAAAGGTCTAAAATATTATGGTTTTGGAATTTTTATATATGTTCTAGTTTGCGAGATCTAAACGAGACGATGGACGGACGGACAGAGAGACAACGCAAAACTAATAGCGGGGTCCGCTAATTAAAATGGTAAAGCAATGCTATCCATCTGTATATATATATATATATATTGAAGTTAAATGTGACAAAATATGTAGGTCACAGATTGGACTCGAAGGCAAGCGTTATTCTGAAAAAATTAAATAAATTATAAAAATAGTAAATTTACAACTATTTTATTTCTGCCTGTAAATAAAAAGATAACAATAAAATACTTTAATAAAAAAAAATAGAACCTATAAGTGTAATTGTATCACTTTGTTTTGATCTAATGTAATTTTGCTAGTGTTTTACTTTCCTGGTGAAATATTAATATTTTTACCAATTATTGTTGTTTAGCTTTCTGAATACGCTATGATCCTTTCAGTTGTCTGGACCTGTTGGGATAGGGGGGAGAAACAAAGGGGCTATCTTGGTGAATCTTTACATGACTGTTTTTTTTTAATGCAGAAAAAAAAATTACTTCACACAGGGCTCGAGACTTAAGGGGACTAATTCAACTTATAAATACCACATTTGTCAAGTACAATTATTTTCCCTTGTTCGATATATCAAAAATATATTTATTATCATTATTTTTTTTTTACTTTCTCTTGTGTTGTTAATTAATAGAAATAATTCTGCAAAAATTTCAACTAAATCTGAGAGCTTGTGTGGGAGAAATAATGTGTACAAACTTTTTAACAGACAGAGGGACAGACAGACAGAGTGAATTGATATAAGTTCTGTTGGCTTCTGGAGCCGAGCGTCTTTCTACGCAGTCACCACATAAGTAGTCAATAGGACTTCTTACATGCCAGTGACGTCCAGTTGAAAGCTATTAAATTTCGGGTTTTGTTAAGCTGTCAACAGTTTCAAGTTGCTCTCTACGCAATATAACACTTTTAGAAAGTAAGCCCTCACTTTATTTGTGTGTCACACAGAAATGCTTTTCAAAATCAGCTCGGCAAACTACTGCTTTAAGAGAGCCAGACTGTTAACAGATGTGTCTTGATTTTCATATCAAATCGTCGCACAACTTTAAAAATGTGTATTAAAATGAGGGAAAAGTGAACAAATGCAACAATACAACATGTCGCTTAAGCTTTTCACAAGCTTATCTTTTTTAGTTATCATTCTATTTCATGTGACTATAGTAAACGCTTTTAATTCTGTAGAATGGAATAAAACAGAACACTCAGCTACAGAGTTTCAATTAAGTGTCTGTACTAGACGATGCAATGGTTCAAACGCCGTTGAAGTCCATTTCTTTGTGCATTGTGCATTATGTGCAAATTGTTATTGCGACAGACCAGCCTGTGAAATCCACGGACGTTGTTGTCCAGATGTATCTATCCCGGTCAACAATCTTGTTATAAAAGATAAAGATTATATTAGTGTTGTAACGAATACATCAAAGCCTGAATTAGCGCAGACTGATGACTTAAGTCCGAGGCTAGTCTGTTATCATTTTCTTCTTGTACGATCATGTCTCCCTGATTATAAAGAAAACATGACTATAATGAAACTATGTGAAGAAGACCTGCCTCAACATCAGCAAACATCTGATGTATTTATAGAAACAAACGACTACGATATTGAAATATTTTACAACAATATCTACTGTATTATCTGTAACAATGTTGATCAGGTATACTATGTTTTTTTTTCTTCTGTTTATTTATAGCCACAATCTTTTTTTAAGCGCCAAAGCCTTTAGAAAGGACCAGAAGGATATCAAACTGAAATGGGGCTTGAAAGTTATTATTTGTTTAAAGGTCCAAAACATTGTGATGTTATTTTTAAATCTTATAAGCTTTAGACGTTCCATTAAAAGACTTAATAACTACGTCTAACGGCTATCCAGACGTATTCAAAGACAGGTCGGATTCATTTAAGGGAAAGGGGGGTCAAAACCTAACCCCCCCCCCAGTAAATGACATTTTGTGGTATTTTACTTTTGCACCTTTCTTTCTACTTCTTGTGCGTAGGCCATCTGCAATCCGAGAACGCTTCGTTTGTGCTTCTTCTTCATGTGGATCTATAGTTAATTAACTGATTGATTCATTTTTTTAATTGATTCTTGTATTGTCAGGTAAAAATAAATAATTGTGCAAAATTAAAGCTTGATCCGAGATTGGGTGTCGGAGATATAACGTGTACAAACTTTTGGCCAGACAGACAGACAGACAGAGTGAGTTGATATAAGCTTTGTAAAAAAATTTTAATGTGTATGTGTATTAATCAGTGTATATATAACAATGAGATGCCCCTGTACCCTAGAGAACTGATTACTCCATATGTCCCCCAGAGAGCCCTACGCTCAATGGACTCAACGCTTTTAGTGGTGCCACGTTTCTCCATCAAAAAGCTACGGTCTGCGGGCTTTTTCAGTGCACGGACCAAAGGTTTGGAACTCACTCCCCATTGATCTCAGACAGACAACATGCTATACCACTTTTAAGAAGAACATTATGACCTACTTGTTTAAAACTTTTTTAGATTAGTTTTTGATTTGTATGGAGCCCCTGTACGTGTTTTAATATATAAAGTAGAAAGTAAGTACTATGTACCTAAGATGTATGAATTGCCCGCAAAGAAAACAAAACCGTTGAATCAATCTTGATTAAATTTGGCATAAATGGTGAATATATAGCAATCTGTAAATTTATGTTTAATGTTCCAACCACAACCGAATCAGAAACCCCATTAGCAGCGAACCATGCTGAGAATTACTTAGAGCATGGAAGATGAAGCGGGCAGTGAGTTGTAAGGTCGCCTTACAACAGCGGTTCTCAGCCTTTTTAGCTCCGCGACCCCTTTACACAATTTTTCACTTGGCGGTGACCCATCAATAAATTTTCGTTCGTAATCCTAGGTAAATGTGATTTAGCTAATGTTATGAGCTCGTTATCAAACTGTAGATCACTGATGTTAATTCCATTGTTACAGACGGAACATAGCGAGAGAAGAGCTTTATTTAGTGTCAAATAAATTTATGCTTCAATTACATCAAAAAGTGTGTCTTTTATAACTTTCATTTATTTAGATTTTTTATTGCTTGTTTATGATATTCATGACGCATACATATATGAATTTTAAAAACAATTGCAAAGCTTGGAAAACGTACAGTCTTTTTAAGCTATAATAGTCTTGCGACAGTATTTTCAAAACGTGCAAAAATCACTACGAAGGTTGAGCTTGTTTTTTTTTCACTAGATTATGAATGTACAATGGAAACGGAAGAGGATGTCCGAAAAAAAATCTTAAAACGATCAGAATAATTGCAGACAATAGATCCAGAATTCTGTAACTGACATTAAAGACAAATCCTATTTAGCAGCCTTGCTATTGTTGTAATGCTTGTGGCAGTATCTTTGATGGCAATATATATCAATGAATCATACAATGCGTTACGAGGCATTCTTAGAGTGACTTATTCTGTACCAGACATTTAAAACCAGCTGCATCTGTGCAGACACCACAAATATTTTTCCAAGAGGTCTTTACTTTTCCATATTTTTCCTTTCAACAGTATCATTAAATAATAAAATTGCACTAATTTTGTAAAGTATTTGGCTCTAACCATAACTCGAGCAATGTCTTAGGACCCTGGCGATATAAACTCTTTGCATGGTATGATCTTTCATGGCTCTGACGATTCTGAGAGCCATCAAATAAAAAGTTTCAAAGGCTGATATCTTTTAATTATGTTTTTTTGCCACCTAAGGGTGGATTTCTTGCCCTTTCACCAGCCTTCAAAACTAAAATAATAGATGTCCTTATCCGCATAGCTCGGAGGTTTGTTTGGCCTCATACATAGGGCAGAAAGAATGACGCAGTTGTCACCCTCACTTTTTAGTTTATTTTTTTTGTAATGACACAATAGAAAGACGCGTTAAAGTTTGGGTTTAACGGGTTTTTCCGTAGTGACGTGACGAATAATTAAAAAGTAAGAACAGAAATAGAGTTTCAACGGACAAGGACGACGGGAGACCGAGATAGAGAGACGACGAAGACTGTGCCCCTTTATATTTATTAAAAGTTACCAGCAGAAGTTATTCAATGTATCTACTAACTGTTCTGTTGTTGGTTGTATTCAAGAACTCGTGTACAACATCAACATTTTATCAACACTTTGACCATTAACACGATCGCTTCATAGTTTGTGTAATGATCATGTAATGTAAGTTATGTCTCTTTCCTCCGCTTTAGGAAATGTAAATGCCTACCAAGCATGGTACAGATATGCTTGCTACCACACATTACAAGTGTACAAAAAAAATATTTAAAAAACTTCTGATGAAAAAGTTAAAAAAACAAACAATCAAAATAAATAGGTTTTCCGACGGTCAAAGGCGACCCCTGGAAAATGGTCATTCGACCCCTTAAGAGGTTGCGATCCACAGGTTGATAACCCCTGCTGTACAAGGACAAACCTTTTGACACACATGGACCGTTATTCTCTCTCTCGTTTCCTTGTCTCAAACGTCCCTCGTGTAGAGCTCGGCATTCAGCTCAAAGGCTCAAGAGGAAGTGGCAATTGTATACAGTTAACAGGGACTTAAATAATGTATTAAGGGGGACTAAAAAAAAGTAGATTCCCTTATTGTCCCTCTTTTCACATGAGGAACTCATGTCGTTTGCTTGAGGGACGTTTCCCATGACCATACGAGTGTGAATAAATGATCACCTTGTCGCAGGGGGATCCCAAGACAGAGGGGTCGGGGATAAGCCAACTTCTCAGCCTGGCCACGGGATAAAATACTTTTCCTGGTCATAGGGTTCATAATAGGGATGCGGAAATCTCGAACCCTACGTGGACATCGCAACGAACCAATGTCGGCACTGTCCTGCTTTTTTTCTCTGAAGCAGAAAGTTTTGGAGATCGTTAGTCGCAAATTTCGATACCAATTGCCGTCTGCTTGGCATCAAAGTGCAATGCCGGTGTCTCAGGAAACACTGGCCTCGGGACCTCCAGGTGTTTATGACTTTCTTTTAGTTATAGCGAGTAATCCTTCCTTCTTTTTAACTGCATGTCCAGCTTTCAGGTGCAATGGTTACCTAGATGTCCACATTTTCCCAAACGTTGAAGGCGACGTCGGGTGGCGAATTTAGCATTTTTCACTTGGCCTTTGAAACAGCAAAAACCAGTCCTTTGAACTATCCCATTCGGGTGGTCTCCCTTCAACAATTCTTATATAGAAGCTGAAACCTCTGCATCCAGATATACCTGACCCCAAACTAATATATGTGGAAGGGAATCCAGATTCTAAATTTAAATCTAAGTTATTTAATAATTCAAAATCAATGTTTAAATTATGATTTTCGAACATTTAATAATTTTAAGATTCAACTGTAAGATTCCCATAAATGTGATATTATGTTATCAAACATCTGTTTTCGTCACTTTATCGTAAAATATGGTATTAAATTAGGCTTGAAATTTTAAGATTCAACTGTAAGATTCCCATAAATACGATATTATGTTATCAACCATCTGTTGTCGTCACTTTATCGTAAAATCTGGTATTAAATTAGGCTTGAAACTTGATCTAGATTATACAAAATGAATACTTTTAACCTAGCTTTTACTTTATGATACGGTTTGGTTATATTTCTACGTAAATAAAAATAAGATTATATCTAGATCTAGAATACGATCATGAGATCTACATTTCAATATCTCTACATAGAACTTTTTGATCTAGTCTAGAGTAGGCCTACATATCATAGACTTATTAACTAGCTTATATAGTTCCATTACAATTTTGATGCTGACGAAAAATAATATTTTCAGAAGAATTTGAAATGGTTGATATTGCTACACGCTTACAACCTCTTTGATTAATTAAATGATTGGGCAGGAACTTGATCTTTTCTTATATGTGAATAGCATTACCCACCGGCTTCGCTATTTGATTTATTCCCTGCTTATATATATATTGTTATAAACCTGGTGGTGAATTTAGCATTGGTCACTTGGCCTTTGAAACAGCAAAACCAAGTCCTTTAAGCTATACCATCCGGGTGGTCTCCTTTCAACAATTCTTATATAGAAGCTGAAACCTCTGCATCCAGATATACCTGACCCCAAACTAATGTATGTGGAAGGGAATCCGGATTCTAAATTTAAATCAAAGTTATTTAATAATTCAAAATCAATGTTTAAATTATGATTTTCGAACATTTAGTAATTTTAAGATTCAACTGTAAGATTCCCATAAATACGATATTATGTTATCAACCATCTGTTGTCGTCACTTTATCGTAAAATCTGGTATTAAATTAGGCTTGAAACTTGATCTAGATTATACAAAATGAATACTTTTAACCTAGCTTTTACTTTATGATACGGTTTGGTTATATTTCTACGTAAATAAAAATAAGATTATATCTAGATCTAGAATACGATCATGAGATCTACATTTCAATATCTCTACATAGAACTTTTTGATCTAGTCTAGAGTAGGCCTACATATCATAGACTGATTAACTAGCTTATGTAGTTGCATTACAATTTTGATGCTGACAAAAATAATATTTTTAGAAGAATTTGAAATGGTTGATATTGCTACACGCTTACAACCTCTTTGATTAATTAATTAATTGGGCAGGAACTTGATCTTTTCTTATATGTGAATAGCAGTACCCACCGGTTTCGCTATTTGATTTATTCCCTGCTAATATATATATTGTTATATACCTGGTGGTGGCACAGAGAGGGGTAGTGGTGTGAGTGTAGTCAGCCGACGCAAATCGCTCCAGGCCAGCGCTAGTGACGAGTTACGTCGGTCGGCCGAGACGAGTGTCAACATGGTGGTTCGGGAAGGATCGACGTCGTGAACAGAGCTCAGGAGCGTCACGAGAGTTGTAGTCATCTGACCACCTAGAAACGTCGAGCGGCGTTCTGTCCGGTTCGAGAAGGCCAGTAGGGACCCTATATAAGAGCGGAGGTGTCGCAGTCAAGACGGTCGAGAAAAGGGGCTCAATACAGCAAGGTTCAGAAAGGAGGTCCACAACAAGAGTTCAGAACACGGTCGACTACAGCACAGTTCAGCGGTGTGGCTCTGTACGGAGCATTACGACGGTTCAGTGCGGAGTACTGTCAAGTACAGTTGAGACGACTGGCGTCTTTATCTTGGTCTGTGATCGAGTCCGACACAACGAGCCTAGTGTGTGAAGTCAGTCCTGAACTGTTGAACCCAGTGCAAGCCCGGAACCAGACGGAGAGGCCAGTGCAAGAGTTGATACGCCGGTACGGTGTTATCGGAGAGATATTTGTCCAGTGTACGTGTTGCCAATTGTACAGTATTGGCTGTTATTTTTTTCAACTATTAAAGTGTTACGTTACTTTGAAGCCCTGAGTTGTCAAGTTCTTTAAGTTGTTGGTGTATGGTGCAGTTTGCAGACAGCCTGGATAGTGAGATTCGTAACAATATATATATATATTTATATATATATTTCTTAATTTTTACAATGTATAATGATATACAACTAATTTTCCCCATACATTGGCAAACTAATTCTAGTGTCTATTACGTTGAATTGAGGTAACCAATAAAAATTTAAGTATCACTTACTTCTAATCTCCCCCCACTCTTTATTTTTTCACTTTGACATTAAAATTGATATTTGTTAAAAAAAGTATAGTTTCTTTTTCAGACCTTGCGATCTATGGGGCACATGATATTAAGGTCATCTATTTCTTTGGCCAACGGTTAATGACCAGTGTGTCATGTGGCCAGCAGAACAAACAACCGCCTTTACTTTCACCAACTAAAGTCAGGTACACATCAGAGCTGGGTGGACTCAAGGGTGCCCTAATATCTCGGATTTAAAAATCCCTGTTTTCACCGAGATTCGAACACAGGACCCCAGGTTCTGAAGCCAAGCTCTTCATTCTGATCAATTTGACTCTCACTGGATGGATCCTTACATTGATTAGCACCTATGCTTCCATGCTACTGGCAGAACCAGAAAGATAAATTCAATGTTGACTTGAGGCGAGTCTTGGGCAAACAAACAAACTTGTAGTCCTGGGGGACCTCAACGCCTGGGTATTTTCTAAATTCGGAACGGTATAACCCAAACAACGATTCCTCTCTTCCTCCTCGCGCTGCTTATGTATGCAAATGTATACCAAGAGCCGCATAACGAATATCGTTATAATATAAACTAAAACTCACCCTAAACTGGGGTCAAAGAGTCCTACCCAGAATAGATTCAAGATAATATGCATAAGGCTGTATAATAGCTATAAACCAAAGATTATTCAGGACCACAAAAGTATGTCTTGTCTCTCGAGTACAAGAGGGCGTAATAAAACCTTAAGAGTTTACAACTGACGTCACACTAACTCATGACAAAGCGACATGAAAAAAAATGCTTCATAAAATATAATTACCAAAAATGACGTCATAGCATCTAGAGTAAAGAGGTGCTAATTGAACCTATCTATAGAGAAAAGCGACACTCTCAATGTGTGTGCATTTTTTACAAATAAACTCAACCCCAATATGAACAGCGACAGTATCCCCGATGAAACTGAGCAAAGCGCGAGCTGTCATATAATCTCACAAGAGGCATAGACGGTTGGAGAAGAAATTCGCTCTCAGAAGTCTGGTCAACAATCCGTAGAGTTCAATTAGCTCTTAATGTCATGTAGATATTGATTGTTTTTTTTTAATTCACTTAAGCGCTGCCTCCAGTCAAGAAAAACCATTCCATTGCAGATTTTCAGTGAAACGTTTGCAGTGCAACTTCTTAAATGGTTACATTCAAACATGTAATTTAAAAGTTACTGCATGAAATCTAGGACAATTTAAGCATAATTTTTGAAATGCTCTGTATTTTTATGGCCTATGGATAAAAGTTGCTAGATCCATCTACACTATTTGTAACGAGATATCTAGGTTGCAGGGATTTCCTAATAAAGTAACATTTTGGCTTAACTATATCTTATCCATGATGGCCAATTTAAGTTTGTATAGTAACCATGGACGTAGCCAGGATTTTTTTTCTCCCCCTCATCAGTCTATGAGTCAGACAATTGTTTAGCGCTACATAAATAAATGCACTTTTTAATAGTTGACTTTACCAAATGTTTCTTCTTCAATACATATATTCAAGTCATTCTTTCATAGAGGGGGGAAGGATAGCTGATCTCAAAAATGGCTCTAACGATTTTCTCAGAAATGTAATAGTTGATGTATATTGCTGAGAAAAGAATTACTAGCTCGTTAGTCACATGTTAGTCGCTGTTATAATTTTAAATTAAAAAAAATAAATAATGAAATGTAAATTTGGCTAGAGACTAAATCTAGGTCTAGATCCAACATCTGTTTTGAAAGGATATCGCGTTCTTGATTGAAAGGACCATCGCGTTCGGGAATTTCCGAAAGTAAGATTTTATTGACTCAAGAATTTAATAAGTTAATCCTCAGGAAAATTCTGCGCATTGCGGTCTAAGTCTAGATCTAAATGCTTATCATTGAAGTATGAAAAGGTGTACTAGATCTAAACATTCGCGTAACCAGGATTCTTTCTCTCGGGGAAGGGGGATAAGGGCGGGTTAAAAATGTTATAAAAAGGTATTTTTTTAACAAATGTTTTCTGTTGTTCTTCTCCCAGACTAAGCTTAAAAAGACACAATTAAAAATTGGACAGCCATACTCCTATAACACTACGACGAAACAAAGCAGTATCAAAGGACAGTTTTATATGGTGAAATGTGAGAACAGACGAGACTTCAGGTAAACAATGGAGTATTTTACAATGATACGTATCTCTTTATACTCGAATAGTCTGTCCTTTAGCGGCCCACGTAAATGGAAAAGCCGCTATTAGGTTTGTCTAAAATGTCCGTCTGACGATATGTCCGTCAGTCACACTCAGACTTAAAAAAAACAACTTATTCGTAGTGTAATAGTATCAATTAGATTGGATCTGTCATGTAATTAAATTTGTAATAGTAAAATCACTAAACTTAAAGACACTTCAGGACAGAAGAATAAAAAGTAAATTAGCAATAATACATAAAATATTGAACCATAATTTACAAATAGAAAAACAAAACCTAATGATATATTCAGAAAGAAAAAATTAGTACAAGTGCTCTTTCTTCCCTAGTGCCATTAGAGAATGGAATGGGTTGCCTGAATCAGCCACGAAAACCAATGACTTAGAAGAAATTATCTAATTGATTAACATGCATGACTAGATTAACAAATGAAATGCGTAGGACGTATATATATATATATATATATATATAGCCGTTGGACAAAGAAACAGATGACTTAAAGATCATCTGCCCCTATAGATCGCAAGGTCTTTAACTTTCCCTTTTTTTTCTTTTTTTCAGCCAATCGCATACGTTTGACCAGATCCATGTATATGACATGCTTGATCAAGACCTAGTGAAGGCTTGTCTGGAGATTAAAGACGAACAGTTTATGATTCAGTGGGCTTCCAACTTCGAAGTTGTATATTTTGAAAATATTTTCTGCGCTATTAGTGCTGTTAGTATTTTACTATGTATCTTTTCCATGTGATTCAATCTATAAAAGACCACATTTTTTTCTTGTTTTTATACAAACATAAGGCACTAAAACTCCTTTCTTTTAACTATAATTAGTAGATTAATTAATGTAGAACTAGATGAGTCTTAAGACCTTTTACATCTTATTTCATTATAAGTCATGTAAATACATTGATTAGTACAGTGATGCCCAACTTTATTTGGTCTGCGGGCCATATTAATTTTCGGATTCGTGTCGCGGGCCATATCATCAAAAAGAAAAAAAAAATATTTTAATTAATGTGATGCATGACGTTTATCCAAAACCATCTTCTGAATATCTGGCTGCATAGATGAAACACCAAGTCGGAGCACTGAACCTAGATTCTAGAGGTGATTATGTAACTTGGTTTTCGCCCGTATCATCATTGAGAAATTTTGTTCACACAAATAAGTGCTTGAAAACATTGTGATCGTCCTTAGCGCTTGTTTTCGAAGATTTGGAAAAGTTTCTGCAGGTAACACGGAGTAGAAGTCAACAGTCTGCATATCTTGAAATGTTGTCAAGCAGGGCTGTCTGGCTTTGTAAGGCAATCAGTTTCAGTTGCAGATCTGTCGGAGCACTTGACACATCGGCAGCAAATGGATTTTCGAAAAGACGGATTTTATTTTTTAAATTCTGAAAATCCACAAATATTTCACTGAAGTTATTCATCAGGAGCCTCAAAACTTGGGTCATTCTTTCTTTTGGGAGAGACATATTGAGCTGCTTATCATTTTGTAGAGTGGTACAGGTTGGAAAGTGGACAAGATTGCATCTTTTCTGCCTGTTGAATGAAGAGTAGCAATTTTGTTTGAAAAGAACATATGTCTGCATTACACATGCGAATTCAATTAGTCTTTCCCTTGCAGTTTGGTCTTGAGTTCATTTAGATGTGATGTCACATAATATAGCAAAATCCCACAACCACGAAGGGTCGTTCAGTTGTGGCACATCATTTGATTTTTCAAGGTAAAGATGGTTATCAAAAAACTGTCAATTCCTTAGTTCTGTATTAAAGACGTACTTTGACGCTGAAAGAGGTCAATTAGCTATTCCAGGAAATTGATGACATGCGCAGTACTGTCTAGATCATGTTGTTTCCCGTCTGTATTTTTTAAGTGAAGATACAAGTTTTCGTCTTTTTTTTTTTTAAATCTGTTTTTGGGCTTGCAAATTTATGGGAACAGGTTAAAAAAAAACCTGGACACGGATATTGGAAACGGCTCTAAGGATCTTCCTAGAAATTTGACTATGTTTGACCCTCGATGTATATCTTTGGAGAAAAAAAACTTACTAGATAATCATACTGGCAAAACTCTTGGTTAATTTTTGTTTTGAAATTTTGTCTTTTAAAATGATATTTAGTCTTGACAATCTTTTGTCTGGAGCACACACGACTTCTGGTTTTTCCTAACGGAGTTTAATAATCAATAAATAAATAGACTTTGAAAAACATTTATCACACCGTCTTGTAAGTCTTAGGAGGCGCGGTGGCTGAGCGGTAAAGCGCTTGGCTTCCGAACCGGGGACCGGGGTTCGAATCCTGTTGAAGGATTTTTAATTTCTTGATTTTCGGGCCACCCAGTCCACCCAGCTCAAATGGGTACCATTAGTTAGGGAAAAGTAAAGGCGGTTGGTCGTTGTGCTGGCCACATGACACACTTGTTTACCGTAGGCCACAGAAACAGATGACCTTTACATCATCTGCCCTATAGACCACAGGGTCTGAAAGGGGAACTTTACTTTACTTGTAAGTCTTGAAATATAGGCCTATCATTCGTTTTAGTATACTCTAAGTAAAATTTATTACCTATCCAGGATTGTTTTCGTGATGGGTGGGGGGGGGGGGGGGGGGTTCGGGTAAAAACTTATTTTTTTATCTGTTATATATTGGTTACTAGCAGTACACAGCGCTAGGTCCGTTGATTTGTTCACAGGGTTTACGTTTATTATCAAGGTCGGAATATACCCTTTTTTAAAAAAAAAAACATCAACTCAATATGCTGACCACATTTAACAATCCCCAAACTCACCTTTTTTCTTTTCTATCTCTCTCTCTCTCTTTCCCTCTGTTGTTTGCTCTCTGGAATCTCCATTTTTTTGGTCAAACTTCGCATCGAAATTTCCCCGACACAGACTTTTAAATTGATTTGGAAAGACTCGCTTGATAACGCACCCCCGACACATACACGCACACACATACTTTCGGCCCGTGAACACTAGTGTCTCTTTTTCTTTGAAAAAAAAAAGACAATTGTTCCTTTATACAACTTAACCTATAGATCGATAATTTCGTTCTTAATAGCTAATAAATGTTAAATTAAAAAAAAGGAAATGTGTTAACTTTGTTTAATTCATCATTGTTAGACACGTTTTATTTATAGTATTAGTTTTAGCGACGCACCATACATGGCGTGTATTGAACGGGACTAGTGACGTTTGGGATATGTTGGGTTAGAGACCGGAAAATGAGACTTTTACCGTGGCATTTTCTTAGAATAATATATGTTAAACTGTTCATCAGTGTTGACCACATCTCTTCACTAGTTAAATCGATCGTCTTGTTTAGTTTGTTTGTTGAGCAACTACACGGAATACACCCGAACAATAAAACGCAAACGCTTGCAGAGTAATTGGTTGAAATTCAACAGTCATCTTTAGTTGACCTCAAGACTGTCTGAACAAGCACATCACATCATCCACCCGAGAACAAATTCTGGTTAAAGCAAATGTATAGGCCTAAATCTTCAGCACTTTATAATATTCCAATGATAGGCCTTGAGATCTAGATTGAGAAGACGGTGCACACAATGTTCATGAACATTGCTTTATTATAAACTTTTAGAATTGCACCTACATTCGGAAATACCCGAAGACGTGGCCTTTTTTTTTTAAGTCCTCTAGCCAAATTTAAATTATTTTAATAATACTTTGAAGACTTATCACAGCCAAACTAGACTTTCCCATAGTGAACAAATCGCAAGTAATTCTTTTCCAAAGATATAAATCTGCTATCAAATTTCTCTGAATTTTCGGGATCCATTTCCTCCCACGGAAGGACTACTGAACCGGGGTCCAGGGTTTGAATGCTGGTGAAGACTGGGATTTTTAATTTAGTAATCTTTGGGCGCCTCTGAGTTTACCCAGCTCTGACATTAGTAAAAGCTAGTCGTTGTGCTGGCCACATGACACCCTCGTTAACTGGACGTCACAGAAACAGATGACCTTTACATCATCTGCTCTATAGATCACAATGCCTGAACAGGGAACAACCAGTTTTTGAAGTTTCGCCTATGAATTTGCAACCTTAATAGAGTTTTTTTTTTTTTTAAAGTTTTTTTTGAAAATCTACTTCACTTAATAAAGCGTATTAAACTTGTTACCGTATATATAGATATATTAGGGTGGTCCAAAAAATTTTGGTTTTGTTTTTGAAATTGCACACCCTGATATTTTTTTCCTTATATAAAAGTGAACTTCCATTTAAAATTTCAATGAATTGAGACTATAATTACAGGTTTCTCATTAACCATTTATTTTTGGCATGCTGTGTTGCATTTTTACATTCTGTTTCGTCACAGTAATCAATTACTTACACATTTCAATGTGCTAATTTTTTGGTTATTTAATTATTTAGGCAGCCACAACAATACACCAAACAATAAAAAGTCAAGAACTAATCATAATAAACTGCAATAAAACATATTTTGAAGTCTGATTCACAAATGTTGGCATTATTGCAAATACAATTTTGTTGTTAGTCACTTCGTAGCCATTTTGGCAGAATCTAGACTGGTCTTTGAAGAGTCAGGAATGCGCTCCCGATTGTCTTTAACCACTTGAATCAGCCTCAGATTTGATTATTGACTGGTTGAAGGATGTCATCAATGCAATAGAACGTTCTGCGGTTTCGTTAACGACTTTTAGGCATTTCACAACATCGGCTGCTTGTTGAAAATGTGGACAATCACTCCAGATCTCAGGATCAATGCCATTTAAGAGTGCAACGTCAAGTCCAATTGAAAGCAGTGCAGCTGTTGTGGTGGATGATATTAGTTCATGTAGTTGTGTTCGTTTCAGTTGCTCAACATTGGCAGGAGGAAATTTAATTCCTCTGACACTGGCATCCGAAGCGGCTGCAATCATTGCCTCCACCATCATTTTCTTTTCACTGTTTGCTACCTTATTTGAGAATAATGCCAGCCAGACCAATTCTGGACCGAGATACCACAAATGATTTTGTAATTTTTTTGTGGCAGCAGTTGCAATTTTCATGTTGATTTCAGAGTACTGATCAATCCTTGCTAACAGTTGTAGATCATTAATTGGTGCATCACTTTGCATAGGACATGAAATCCATGCAGACACATAAATATGAGTGGCAAATACACAAAATTCTGTCAAATTTTTAGTTTCTGATACAGTCAGTTTAAATTCGTCTCTGAACAGAAAAATTTTTAAACAATAAATAACTTTGGCCATCCATCTGGCCATATGGTAGGCCCCAGGAACACGAAAGCAGTAGTGACTATTAGCTTGGTCATGGTCATTCACTGGACAGCCCAAAACTGTAAGACAGAGTTGTATCATTTCTTTGTAGTCTTCTCGCGGGATTTATGATCTTTCGGCTGACAGAAAGCTTTTTAAAAATGGCACAACATCAGATCGAAGCATCTGTAGCACAGGATGACTCATGCTGGTATCATCAAGTGGTTTGTAATTTGCATGATTTATTTTTGGCCAACATGCTCTGAATCGTTCAAACATTGCAATATTAGGACTACGGCTCGGGCCAAAGAGAACCATGAACACTTCACCAATTATCAACTCGTGTATATGATGACGACATGCAAAGTAACGTAGATTTCTGTGAAGCATTTTCTCGAGCAAGACACATGCTCCACTTTTTGTACCTGTGTTTGAAGCAGTGGTATCAAAACACATGCCTATATGTTTTCAGATAGTTCGCATAGATTGAGCAGCTGGTATGTTGCATTGGCCTGTGCTTGACCTGTTCCTGCTGAAATTTTAGTGATACCCAATATTTTTTCGGTGTTACAACCTGTGACAACAACAGCAACTCTATCAGTATTTGAGTGAGGATCAGTATTATTTGTTATATCCTATATGATCTTGCTGTCCCAATGAACCAGTAATGATATGAAGTAAGTTTGGCACTTTCAGAAACTGTTTTCTTTTCTGTATGATGATGATAGCAAAACACTTTCAGCACATCACTAGTTGTGGGCAAGACATTTGCTGGTAGTACATCTTGTAATTGTCCAATAAGCCATACTTCTGTTTTACTGCGAGTTAAACTAGCTTCAACTTTTAGTTTTTCCATGAGTCTCTGAATTTGTTGTCAGTGTCAGCAAATTGTTCAAAAAACAAAATGGCCTATGTGAACAATAGAATATTTATTACCATAGAATATAATAAAAAATTATTCAGTGCACTAAGACCAGCTAGGAGTAAATGCTTAAGTAAGCAATAGCCAAAACACTCTGGTGTCTTTAGCGACCTCAAAATGTTGATATATTTTTGTTGGGACCAAAACAAAAGTTTTCAGTCGGTGTGCTATTAAATCTAAGAATTTTTTTTTCTCCATGCTTTTATGGACCACCCTAATATATAAATATATATATATATATATATATATATATATATATATATATTTATATATATATGATTTAATTGAATTAGTTGGGAATATCTTTTGCAGAAAAAAAATCTGATACCATCAAAAACGTTTTCAACTGATAGCTGTGCTACGCAGGTAGCAGAAAAACTACCATTATTCTTTTTTTCAATGCTGTTAAATTTTAAAAGGACGTCCCTGGAAACGGAAAACAAACAGAAGGCCAAAGGAAACCCACTTTTAGAAACTTCAAAATGGCTTGCGCCCGATGTAAGACACACATATCTATATTAATATCTATATCAATATCTATATCAATATCTATATCAATATCTATATCAATATCTATATCAATATCTATATCAATATCTATATCAATATCTATATCAATATCTATATCAATATCTATATCAATATCTATATCAATATCTATATCAATATCTATATCAATATCTATATCAATATCTATATCAATATCTATATCAATATCTATATCAATATCTATATCAATATCTATATCAATATCTATATCAATATCTATATCAATATCTATATCAATATCTATATCAATATCTATATCAATATCTATATCAATATCTATATCAATATCTATATCAATATCTATATCTATATCAATATCTATATCTATATTAATATATATATATATATATATATATATATATATATAGATCTATATCTAATTTATCTATGTCTATATCTACATCTATATCTATATCTAATTTATCTATGTCTATATCAATATCTCTATCTATATATTTAAAAAAAGGTACCAGAACTCAGTGATAAATTGCCTAATTTTTAACTACCAATAAATTAATAGTAAACGTCAAATAAAACAAGAAAAGTAATAATTTTTATACCCACATTGAACAAGGTGCCAAAACGCACAACTTGTTAGTGGCCACTATAGGTCAATTGTTCGGATAAGAATGGAAGCAAAAAAAAAAGGCATTTTTTTTTTCCTTTATTTATTTTTCAGCAAGTTTTAGAAACTTAAAATGTACACTCAATCAATAAACGATTCTTTTTATCATTTTACACAAACATGAAAATTTAAAGCAGCGTCTCGCCATAGGGGTCTTGACGTCCTGACAAAGTGGGGGGGGGGGGGGGTATGGGGAAGGTCAATTAACTTCTCTATGACTCAAATATGTACTTTCAGTGTAGAAATACTTCCATGAATTTAGTAAGTCTTTGTGTGTGTGTGTGTGTGTATGTGTGTGTGTGTGTGTTTGTGTGTGTGTGTGTGTGTGTGTGTGTGTGTGTGTGTGAAATGGTATGAAGCAAGACTGTGTTCTCTCTCCAACACTATTAAGTATGATGTTCACCGCCATGCTGAAAGATGACTTTTGCGAGGAAAGTGTCTGAGTAGGAATACCATATCACAGAGGTGTAGCTAGCGATTTGCCGGCAGTGCGGGCCTCACGGGGCATCAAGTGGTGAGGGGTATCACACTTTCCACCATTTTGTATTAAGTTCCTACTTCCATTAGTTTTTCAGTGAATTTAGTTCTGAAAAGTACCAACATGATGTCTGGTACATTGAACGTATGAAATTCACGTCACAGGATTCTTTCTCGAGCCAAGTGGGTTACGCATCTCAGCCATATAGCTCACATTTGTCGATAAACCACATAGTAATTCCAATGACCTCTGGTGACTCATTCAGTACCAAAGAAGGCGAGGTGGCTGAGTGGTAAAGGGCTTGGATTCCGAAACAGGTGTACCGGGTTCAAATCCTGGAGCAAACTGTTTTTTTTTCCCAGGGAATTGAGTCCACCCAGCTCTAATAGGTACCTGGCATTAGTTGGGGAAACGTAAAAGTGGTTGGTCGTGGCTTTGGCCATCCACATTACAGTGGGCCACTAAACAAAAGAACTTTACATCAACTGCCCTATAGAGTGCAAGATCCGAAATGGAAATTGGACTTTAATGTACTATTCTGTCTCAAACGTTGAAATCCTGACCAAAAAGCTTAGCATATTTGGAGCACCAAATGTGCAGCTACCACCTATATTTTTTAAATCTTTCTCTCCGTACTTATTTTCCACGTTCCGATGGAATTATTCATTTTTTTCATTTGCGTTTCACTAGCCTGTTATGATTAAACTTCAATATTTTTTTTAATGTAATTAGCTAATGTTATATAAGTTATCTAATAATAGAAGAATGCATGCTCATTTTATAGAACACAAATTAAAGTTTATAAAACTAAAAATTAATTTAATTTAATGGAGTCAAATCAACGTTGATATCGTCATTTAGGGGTGAATGAGTTAAAGAATTTCTTGTTTACTTTTCCCCCCAAAAATGAACTAACTTTTTCTTATACATCATTTGCTGTTGTAGTCGTTTCATGAAGTTTGCTTAGGGGGAAACGCGTCAAAGAGAATTGTAAGATGATTACCACTTCAAAGTATTTTATCGGTCAAGGTAGGGTTTTTACCTTGAGGCATGTTGGCCAGTTTTATTTATTCAAAATATATACACAAAATGTGAAATTTATCGAAAAACGTTAAAACCGCTAATTTCGCCAGTTTCCAGTGTCCAGCTTTTTAAGCCCATGATGAATATTCAAACTAACATTGTATAGAATTGTAAAAAGCGTTATCAAATTTTAATAACCTTTTCATTCGTATCTTCACGAAATCACCCGATTCTAGAATTTTACCCAAACAGATTAACAAACGTCGGACCCGTAGGGGACACCCACGAGGTTATGTTTTGCTTGTGTGTCTTTTTAACAATAACGCCACTATGAAGGCATCAATTTGTTAATTGACTTATACACATATGTTGTGGTCAATATTGTCGACATGTTTACTTACAATTTTATTGTGTGTTATTAGATAGTCAATCTTCTACGGTACACACATAAACACAATATTGGTTTAACTCTTTCTCTCCGTTATTTTTTTCCATGTTCCGACGGAATACTTTATTTCGGTCAATAGTATTTTTTTTTACCCTGTTATGATTAAGCTTCAATAACTTTGTCGTTTGTTATCAGAAAGTGTTTTATTTAGGTCTACAATGAAAGGGGAATGCATGCTCTTTGTGGGTAACACAGTTTATAAAATCAAACAATAATTTAATTTAATGAGATCAAATCAAAGATGGTATCGTCATTATGAGACAAAGAGTTAAAATATTTTACAATTGACAAAAATCGAATTTTTCAAACACTATATACTATAAAAGTATGTAAATCAAAGTATTTAAACTTCAAATTCAACGAAAACACTATGTAGAGCATAGGCATGCTTATTACAGTACAAATGAAAACCTTCAATTATTCTGGAGATAAAATATCTTTAACGTTTTATTCTTTTATAGGGTAGACAACTAAAGATCGAATGTGCCAGAGGAAAAACACTGAAGAAGAATAACTGCGTCGATTCTACAAATTATGACAGTCAAAAATACATTTCAAGCTTAGGATTTATATTAGAAAAAGAAGATGTTAATATAATTACAACCAGATTCGGTGGAAATAATTCTATTATACAAGTTATGGAAACCATTATCTCACAGGTGATGTTAATAGATTTTTAACGACAGCAGAAATTGGAATAGACCTTATGGTTTTGAGTGGTCTACCCGTCTGTCTGTCCGTCCAGTTTAGATCTCGTAAATTCTTCTATATTATTTGCCTTTGCTTGATTTTCTTTCTGCTATTCTATCTGAAAATATTGAAACCTGCCTTTTTACCTGCCTGGGTGGACCACTTCGGGGGTCTATTTTAATTTTGTATTTTATTTGAAGTGTAATAGTTGGACATTTTATTCCAAAAATTATATGTCATATCATTACACACAATGTACTTTTCATCTTTTAGAATGGGAGTTTACATTTGAAAATAACTTATAATTTTCTCTCCCAGAAGCATTAATAAAGTCAGGTGGTAGGTGATTACGTAGAATTACCTTTCATGTATACGAACTTACTAGGCTAACAAGCTTCATGTGATCGCTGTGAGGTGCAATGTTTCATTCTTCACCAATATATCTTTCTTCACTTATCTACGTTTCTTCACCAATGTAACTTTCTTCACCAATATATCTTTCTTCACCAATGTAACTTTCTTCACCAATGTACCTTTCTTCACCAATGTACCTTTCTTTACCAATGTACCTTTCTTCACCAATGTACCTTTCTTCACCAATGTACCTTTCTTCACCAATGTACCTTTCTTCACCAATGTACCTTTCTTCACCAATGTACCTTTCTTCACCAATGTACCTTTCTTCACCAATGTACCTTTCTTCACCAATGTACCTTTCTTCACCAATGTACCTTTCTTTACCAATGTACCTTTCTTCACCAATGTACCTTTCTTCACCAATGTACCTTTCTTCACCAATGTACCTTTCTTCACCAATGTACCTTTCTTCACCAATGTACCTTTCTTTACCAATCTACCTTTCTTCACCAATGTACCTTTCTTCACCAATGTATCCTTCTTCACCAATGTACCTTTCTTTACCAATCTACCTTTCTTCACCAATGTACCTTTCTTCACCAATGTACCTTTCTTTACCAATCTACCTTTCTTCACCAATGTACCTTTCTTCACCAATGTATCCTTCTTCACCAATGTACCTTTCTTCACCAATGTATCCTTCTTCACCTGTTAGTCGAGTAGTTTCACCGGGCTTTGTGACTAAGCCACTCGAGGAAAAATTATGGAGTCTCTAAATTTAGGAATAGAAACTATTATTCTGCAACTGATGTTTTGTGTATAAGCCTATGAATGGAGTCGCTAAGGTTTAGAAGAAAAAAACTATACTTCTGCCACTGAGGTTTTGTGACTTAACCTTTAGATGGATTTCCTAAAGTTTAGGAGTAAAAAACTAGTATTCTGCAACTGAGGTTTTGAGTATAACCCTATGAAAGGAGTCCCTAAGGCTTAGAAGTACAAAACTATACTTCTGCAACTAAAAAAATAGTCATCCATTTAGATCACATTTACTTTACCGTGTGATTGGCAAAAGAGTTGAGCCGAAAGCTCTTAGAACTCTAGGCGTGTAGACATTATTCATGAAAAAAAAAATTTTCTGAAGATATTTATAGACATTTCGCGAAAATTATTGAAATATCCATCCGAATTCCAGTTTCAAGCCGCCACACATGAAAAGTTTGTAAGCTAATAGAAACCTTTTTTTTTTAAAATGTAAACCTTATGGACTTCATTGCTCGTTCTGTGTTTTAATTGCGGAATTCATCAAGGGAAAAGCCGCTATTAGATTTTTGCATTCTTACCGTCAAGTTGTCATGTTTAGACCCAGAACTCTTGAAAACCTACTGAAAAACTGATTTAATCATAATTTGTACCTTGCCTAATAAGCAATAATCCCTTCAAGGCAAGAATAATATTTGTTTTCTAAAAAATGAAAAAAAAACATTAAAATTAAAAGTATGCAAGCCGAAATTTTTCATTAATAAGAATACATTATAAGGGAGAATACATTATTAAATAGTGTACCAGTATCTCTTTCTCAAATAAAATTATTAGATAAACATTGGTAAGTTTTCAAACTCATTAGTTATTTATGTGTTTTTTTGGTACGTTCATTAGCAAAAAGAGACCGAAGACCTGCAATGGGTCTTAGCCAGACACCTTATTCCACACCCATTCATTGAGTTTAATCATATCCTTAAGGAGTTCCCCTTTCAATTCTCGCGATCTGTACTTCAACGATGAAAACAAGCTTGTATAAGCCTAGTCCACGGATGAATTCTTCGGGGGCCGCCTCAGAGTTTGTGTGATAACAAAACTCTGATCTGTTTGTAAAATTTTTTAAAAATCATTTACTTTATTCCTTCTGTAATATATGGGGCGCGGGGGCTAAGTTGTTAAGCGCTTGGCTTCCGAACCTATGGATCTGGGTTTTAATCCCGGTCAATTCAGGGATTTCGAATTTCGGTATTTTTTTGAACTTCTGAGTCTACCCAACACTAACGACTTAGTTGGTCGTTGTGCTAGTCACATGACATCCTGCTCGTTTACCGTTGGCCAAATAAACAGATTGCATTGTCTGAAATGGGAACTTTATTTTTTTTGTCTTTTTATCCGATATTCATGCTTAAATTATTGAAACCTGTAAATCTTATCATATCCGACTAGGACAGCAAATCCCGTGTAATAATTTTTTAAAATAATTTTAAAATATATTATTATTATAGCTTTTATATAGCGCTACACATGAAAGCTCATCGCGCTTTTGGTCCAAGTTCATTTGTGGACCAGTGAGGGTGTGGGGGTATCTAGAAGTTGGTTTTCCGTGCTGTCTTTAGGCGCTCAGTCAACACAACTCTGCCCGAGTCGGGTGTCGAACCTCGAGCCCCCTTCTAGGTAGCCAAGCCAAGCCAAGTTCAAGCGCACTTGGCCTCTCGACCATATAATAATAATAATATGTTTTATTATATGTAACAACTAACTAATTTTTTTTTAAATAATTGATGAAACAAGGAAAGTAGCTTTATTATACTTGATATATTTTCAGCTGATAGTCAAACTACAAAGTTTCTATAACAGCACTATGCAACACTGTGTACAAGTTGGTCCTGCAAAGAAAATTTCAAATTTAGAAGTCACTCCATATATATTTTCGGTCAGAATGATTGTCCAAATCATTAATGCAACGAGTTTTCTAAGAAGGCAATTCGAATCACATTTTATTACTGAAATATTACAAAAAGAATTACTTTTAGAACATACTGATATAAATATAACATTAAAACCACTTGTTATAATGAGATTGACATGTTTTGAGAATACAATGACCATTTTTAACTTCTCAACGTTTGTGGATTCTGAAAATCTGTGCACTGAAAACTTCACAAGCGTAGATCTTGTGACTTGTTTCGAGAGTAACATCAAGAATATGGTTTACATAAACGAGCTAACGTCATGCAGTTATGTGCGTTTGAACACAACGCAATATCAGGTGGTTTTTGACCACAAAGTAGTTCCCCCTAACGTAACGATAACAATAGACTTTAAAGTCACTAAGATAAAAATAACAGAGAATAGAGATTTGATCATGGTGGATGTGGATAAAAATGAAAATCTTGATGTGTGCGTTGCCCTGTTGGATAGGAAATTGAAACAAGAGCAGGACACTGGGAGACGTGCAGACCATTGCAAGGACACTCTTTGTATGGTTGAAAACATCTTGACCTTGCTCTGTTTTCTCATCTCCATGGTATGCCTTCTACTGACCTTGTTGACATACTGCATGTTTCCTGTCTTGAGAACAAAGGCTGGTGTAAACAACATGTTTCTCAGCTTAAGTCTTCTCTTGGCACAAGTCTCTCTGATGATTAGCGCTTACACGTAAGTTTAATTTAAATAATATTTACCTTTACCTACCCCTTATCTGTTGGGCCACTACGCTAGATTTGTCGACCGTCTTTCTCCATTCCTCTCTGTGTTTTGCCTTAGTTAGAACCTCGTTTAATGACAGGCTCGTCCATTCTTGTATGTTGTCTTCCCTTCGCTTTTTCTGTCTGACTCTTCTTTTTTTCCTGATACTGTTCTCTGAAGGAAGGTCTTTGCGAGCTCCGAAGACCTTGTAATATGGCCTTAAATAATTAGCTTGCGATTTATTTTTTTTCGATAGTAAGCAGGTAATAATGGGATGCAATCGCTGCAGTAACCCTGTCTCTAATCTTCTTGGTTTGTGATGCAGTCTTAATAATACCAAGGATACTTCTGTAGCATCTCGATTCTATTGCTAGCATCCTCCTAATATAAAGCAACCAAAATTTACAAACTTGAAAAAAAAGGGCTTATCTATCACTAATATTGAATGATTGACTAACTAGTCATTGATAATTTGTTAGGTGCAGTAAATAAATATGGAAAATGTAATGCCTTGACTAATGGGAATATCCGCAATTGGTTTTGTGTGGTCTTTCTGCTCGTTCGTCTGTCCATCCTGTTTAGAGCTTAGAAACTTGAAAAGGAAAATGAAAATCGGACAACTTGAAATTTTAGATCTTTCAAAATTCTGATGCAATGGCTACTTTTTTTTTTCTTTTTCGAAAGTAAAACATTTAATTTAAAAAATTAACTATGCAAGCAGATTGTTGATAAATACACCACCAATTTAGACGAATATCTCGTTGCCAAGTCTTTCAGACCTGTGACTAAACTGGTCTAACCTGCCCACAGGTTGTGACGTTGCAGGTCAGTGTTGAGGCCTTCTATAAAAATTAAATCGACAAGAACCGCATCTCTTAAGCAGTACATTACAGATGTACGTTGATACTTTGGTTAAAATAACAAATTTCACCAGTATAATAATTTCGAAAGCACTAGTGACAATTCCTAATTCAATACATATATGTATATTCTTTAAAATAAATAATCGCAAAACATGAAAAAGAAGATGTTTATTTCTGAAAAGAAAATTATAAAAATATTTGTATTAAGATTATTCAAATTACTGAAACTATTTTTTTCTTGTCTAGTTCTGCTCCCAGCATTCCATGTAAACTCATTGGCATTATGACACATTTCCTGTGGTTGTGGAACTTCTCATGGAACTTCATCTGCAGCTTTAACATGGTTCGAGTTTTCACTGATAGTAGTGGAATAAACAATCAACGAAATATGACTCATGGTACCTGGAAATGGTTGAGCTGTTCATTCATTTTACCTGCCTTAGTTGTCAGTGCAGTTATAATATTTAACCATTTCTTATCACAAGGAAGAGAATTCGGTTATGGTAATGAACAGTGTTATCTAGACTCTCCTTTATTAATTGGTAAGTATAATGGGAAAAAAATAATACAAAGAATTTAATTATTTTAATCACAGAATATGCTCTTGGTTAACTTTTAAAAAATATATATAGATATAATCATCCGACTGTATTCCTACGGTTCGATCTTATTGTTTTAACATTCTAGAAATATTTATCTATATTAAAATCAGAAATAAAGAATATATTTCTAACATAAACGTTAATGCACAATACAAAAGACAAAACAAGATGTCTTAATAAATATGTTTGCTATATTTTTGCATTGAATTAAAACCTTTAGAAAAGAATAATAGGTGCCAACTCTTTTTTCAAAATTGTATTAACTTACTATATATCGGAAAATCTTACTTATACCGGTAAAAGTTAAAATCTTATTAAATGTACAAATTTTAAATTAAACTTTTTTAGTTAGTAACTTAAAAAAAAAATTAAACCACGATTTTAACTAAACTTTTTTTCTAGTTAAACAATGGCTTTAATTAATTTTTTTTAAGTTAAACTACAAGTTTATAATTTTTAAGTTACCTTTTGCCCATCACTACATAGAGGCATGAGCCTTCCAGTCTGCAGATTTGAAAATTGCATAATTTAGCTTCATTGCTGTTATATAAAACAAAATATTTAGATATGTGATGTCAGAGTCACTCAAATTTATCACAGCATTAATTATTATTATTCATTATTTATTTATTTAATTTTATTTTTTCCCCGTCCTATCCCCACTTTCTTCACCCGCCCCACCTTTTCCTCTTAGAGATAAACTTGGCCCGCAACCTTGGCGTTCTTTCATTTATCTTCCCTTGACCGGGGTTAAGATAAACACAGCCTCTTTGATCTTACCCGCAGGATGTCTGACAGCCGCAGTGGGCACCACCTTGGGTGGAATGCGAGTCGATCTTTCTCCCCCCCCCCTCCTCTCCCACGTCTCTCTTTGATCTAGGAGATCACTCGGACCAACACGCCTCGTGACGCTCCAAGGTGCGACTCTTGTCGGACTTCACCCACGTGTAAGATAAATCTTCAGCCTAGGACATTTCCTGTTTCCTCCCACATTTTCCAGGCCTACATATAAGGTAAATTAAATTAAGCCAGACCCTCTCGTTTTCTCATTCGAGCTGAGCTATCGAGTCTGGACTGCTTCATTTATTCTTTCTTTTAGAGAGATACCTGGTGCCTCCCTCAGGTGTCTGCCTATTTGCTGTTCAGTGTCTACTCGACACTACTCAACTTTTTATCGGATCACTCACCTGCCTATTCATTTGGCATTATCTGCCTATTCATCGGATCACTTGCCACTTGCTATTGAGTATCATCTACTGCCTACGTGGATCTACTCAACTCTACTACTTGGCGCTATCGGATCTATTTGCCCGCCTATTCGACAGACCACATGTCAACTTATTAGGTGCGACGTCCCTATAGACCCAGATCTGTGCGAGACGTCATAGCTACGCCAAACCCTCTGCAACTCACTGGACTTATCCTGTCAACTACGCTGCCCACGGCAGATCAGCTCTGCCCGCAGTACACTTGTGCCCACGGTAGCCGGACACCCGCCCTACTGTGCCCACTACAGATATCAGAACTTTGGATTGAAACTCCACAAGAACTAAATCACCGGCGTCCCTCTACCCGCTTGAGCGCCACCTCCAGCTGCAGAACCTCAAGCCAGGATACAGCCAGCTGCGACCCAAAGCAGAACAACCAGCTAAGTTCAGAAGACAAAGTTACATACTCTCTTTTTAAGTGCAAGAGTGATGATTAAATCCATTATTGCTTAGAGATAGATGCAAACACTCCCCCTTTTTATTCTTATATGTAAATATTTATGTCAATAAATATTCTTCATTTTTAACTTTGCATCTATCTTTCATTGCTTGTCTTTTCTTCTTTTTTTTTTTATTGATTTAGGCCTTGTCAAGTTTAATAAATAATTGTGCAAAGTTTTAACTTCATCCCAGAATGGGGAGAAAAAAACTTGGTCAAACTCTTTAGCATATAGACTGACAGATAGACCGACAGAATGAGTTGCTATAAGCTTTGTAAAAAGTATAGTTGATTTACTAGACTGATGCTGCATATTGCCTCATTCTTTCGCGAATCGACTTTGAATAGCTACTCCCTTGTGGTCGAAGTTGATTACATCTCTCATTTCCTATGAGCTAGAAGATGGCTATCGAGTCCAATCCCCGCTTTAAAAAGCCAGTCCGGGCATTAGCTATGGTTGTAACGGTGTCGACCACAAATCAGTTTCCCACTCTTAACACATTTGATGTGCCCGTACATATGATCTCCCCAAAAGTAGCAATGTAATATAAAAGAACAAAACAGATTTTATTTTTTTATCATTTGTCTAATTTTAGAACTACTGGAAATTTACTGTTGTTTCTTGAAAGGTAAACATATAGTTTATTCAATTAAAACCACATTGACCTTTACGTTTATTATTATGTGTCATACGCATATGGTTCTCACTGAGTTAAAGGTTTGTTCTTTCTTCCTTCCAGGACTCACTGTAGCTACTCCATTGTTTGTGATTACTTTGATCAATGTCTCCTTCTTTCTCGTGGCCGTTTACAAAATTTACAGTGTCCGAAGACTGCAGTCCGATTTCCTGCCCAGCACTGGACAAGATTTTAGTATGACCATCTATATCAAGCTATCTACGGTGACAGGAATGTTCTGGATTGTGGCTGTTCTGGATGAGTTCTCGGATAATAAGATTTTCGGGTAATAATTTTGAAAAGATAAAGACGGCATTTTTAAAACGTAGTCTCAGTTGTTTTATTTTAAAAAGAATGCCATTCTTTTCTATATCCTAGCCCTCGTTATAACTTAGTTCAACAATTACTAAAAATGTCGTTTTTAAACGTAGTATTGACATTTATTTTACAAAAGTGAATAGTCTGTCTGTCATGTAAAAAGTTTAAATACGTTATTTCTCCTAAACTCATTATAGAATCAAGTTGAAACTTTGCACATTTATTCATTGGCGTAGACAATACACGAATCATTAAAAAACTAACCAATCAGTCATTTGATTACTGGTTATTAATTATTTTATTTGACAATAAGGGAAATTAACTCTCACTATTCACAGACGTATGTTTTATGTTTCGTCCCTTTAAATATTTCTGCACGTTATTTCTCTAACACCAGTTCAAGGGTCAAGTTGAAACTTTAAATAATTGTTTATTAAACCTAACAAAAACATGAATCAACTAAAAATTAACTAATCAGTCAACTAATTATTGAACAATAATTATTTTGTTTGATATTGAAAAACTGAAATAATTTCTACAATTTTGAGAGATGCAGTCGTAAGTGTTGACTTCTTCCCCTTAGATAAGCTTTGTTTTTGTATTAGATGTTCGCAGTATTTTTACTTTTCTTTTCACAGGTTTATTGCTCTTGTACTAAACGGGCTTCAAGGACTGGCCATATTTTTAGCCTTTGTGTGCAACAAGAGAGTTGTCACTCTTTATTCTTCTCTTTGGAGACGTAATCAAGCTTAAAAATATTTTTAAAAAATAATTTCAATTTTAAAATCATTAGTATTAAAGTGAACCTATATGAAAGATACATTTTTTACGAGTTTGTAACATTATAATGAGTGTTTTAAAAAAAGTTTGTTATTTTGTGATAGTAATAAATAGTTTTATATTATTATATTGTTACGATTTTCTCGACCAGGCCTTCTGTAAACACTGCTCAACACAACACGTGAACTTGACCACAAGTTTCAAATAACAAGGGGGCGGTTTAATAATTAAATACATTGACAGCCAATACAACCAAACTGGTTACATTAACTTCAAATGCTGTCTTGCACTTAACAGAACCGACTACTAAACACTACAAGTGTCTCTCTTTGTCTACTTCTAGACTCCTAAAGCTACATTCTCGAGGACTCACTTTGTACCGCACCGCCCTTACTGCCTTGCTGTCCTGGACTCATTGTACCGCACCGCCCTTACTGCTTTGCTATCCTGGACTCATTGTACCACACCGCACTTAATGCCTTGCTGTCCTGGACTCATTGTACCGCACCGCCCTTACTGCTTTGCTATCCTGGACTCATTGTACCACACCGCCCTTAATGCCTTGCTGTCCTGGACTCATTGTACCGCACCGCCCCTACTGCTTTGCTATCCTGGACTCATTGTACCACACCGCCCTTAATGCCTTGCTGTCCTGGACTCATTGTACCGCACCGCCCTTACTGCCTTGCTGCCCTGGACTCCGCGAGCTAAAGGAAGGACGTGTCTGAACAGTCACTCAACTTGTATGGTAGCTACGAGGCATTAAGCCGAACGGCAGTTTCCTGCCAGAGCACTAACGGAGAATTAAGTCCTTCCTGCTCTGTTTTTTTCAATAGGAGTTCATTTCAGAATGGAATAAAACATATCTTTCAGCATTGTATTTTCAGCTAAGTTTATGTCCCCGACAATGTAACGCTTTTATCTATGTGCCTGGTAATCAGACTATGAGGCAGTTCAGATGCCAGAGATGTCATTGCGACAGACCGACGTGTGAGATAAACGGTCATTGTTGTCCAGATATATCTGTTCCAGTCCATGAACTTAATATGTTATCAGCAGATAGATACTCATCAACAAACCGTATTGAATTAACAATTTTGAATTGCCAAAAGAAAATCAAATTAACTTTAACAAGATTACAAAAAGAGTTTGTGTTACACAAACTCAGAGGCGGCCCCCGTCGAAGTCGGTTCCCTGTCGGATCTGCCTATTCGCAAAGAATATTCAAGAGGTTATTTAATTTTGATGGTCAAAAGTAATAATGTTTCAAAGATTCATTTGCCGTTGTAAAAAATGTTGTTTTTTTTTGTTTAACATGTTTCGGGTGTTTCTTCTAAGTTTAAAATAATTAACTTCGCGCTGGACGATGGAGGATGGCAATAAGCAGGGTATGAACCCTGCCTGGTCGTTTAGTTTGCGTGCTGGACTGTATTTCGGATTTATCTATGGTCCCTGGTTCAAACCCTGCATGCTCCCATCCCCCGTCGTCCTACGGGAGGTTTGTAATTTAAAAACAAAAAAAGAAAAGAACAGTTATATTGTGCTTTTACTTCGATGTCTCAGCACAGTTAGGCCTATCAACAGAGATATCGGCATTTTTATTTAAATGGAACTAGAATGAGGATGTAGATCTACCTAAATTAAACTTCCGATTTAGCACTCTTAAGATCTATAACTACTAGATCTAGATCTAAAATATGAACTTGGAATAATGTAGCTGTAATTTAGATAAGATTTGTGTAAGAAAAATATCCTAGATAATCTATCAATAGACTGAATGCAACATTAAATTTAAAAATAGTATATTAGTTTTATTATAGGCCCTATTATAACATTGCAATATTATCAAAACGTTTGAAAATCAAAATCTACACTTTAAGTCTAGAAATTGAAATTCTACATCTTAATCTAGTCTATTTTAGTCTAACCTAGATCTAGAAATTCTAGATCTAGACTCTAAAATAATTTTAATTAGAATATAAATCCAGATCTAGATATAATGTTATAAAGATCTAGATCTAGTTTAAACTTACGGGGTCCGCTAAAAATGTAGATTAGATCTAAATCAAGATATCATTCCTTTTTTAAATGCGAGTCACATAACGAGGCTTATCTCTTCAAGGCCGTAATGACGCTGACAGCGACCAATCTCCCGGCCGTGCTAACGTAATGACGCTGACAGCGTCCGATCACTATTTCCCTGTTTACTTCTTTTTCTTTTCTAATCCACATTTTTAATCCCTTAAATGGTCTAAGGAAACGCTAGAGCGGCCATTTTGAAAGTTTTTTTCTTCTGAAACTTAGTGGATCTACGCTGTTTTTATTATTTTAAATATTTTTTATCGTAAGTGACTTGTGAATTTTTCGTTTGTTTACATCATGGCTGACAAGCCTTCTTGTTCTTCATCTGGCTCTAGGCCTGCTCGCCGTTTTACAGCTGATCAGGCACTAAACATCTTCTTAGATATGGTCTTGTCTTATGGATGATACTGATAGTGACTTGAGTGACTTAGAAAATTATCCTGGAAGCTCTGAAAGCGATTTTCAGCCTTCAAGCGAGTCTGATAGTGAATTAGATATCTCTAGATCTAGTAGTAAACGAAAGGGGGCGTCGCCCCAGCCAGGCCCTAGTAGATCTAGTAAGCAACCTCGCATTGCTACAGCTGATGTACTACATGTAGGGCATGATCCGCATTTAGTTCATTTATTTACGTTTCTAGGCAGCCATATTGGTTTTTATTACGTTGTCTAGCTGCTGGATCAAGACTAAAAGAAATATTTCTAAGGGGGGATAACCTACTTGATTTTTAATACAGTGAGCTAAAACATGTTAGGAAGAGAAAGAAAATAAAACAAATAGAATTAATAGGAATATATGCTATATTGGTTGAAGTATTAAAAAAGGGGGGGGTATACATTATTATTCTTAAATTAGAATGACAGTAATAACACGAAAAAGCGTAAATCTAGGTACCGATTTTTTATGCTATAAACATTGAATTTAAATAGATAGGATGGGATTATTGTATAGATAAACACTCTACATTTTAAATGTTTCGTATGTAGATTTAAGGTGCTGACAACTTGTAATATTTTTCAACAAAGTTGCAATAATTGTTGTGTGTTATGAGGCTTGTTGCATAGTATCTAGAACACGCTATAAACAGCTTATGTCCTTATAGAAAAGAATGTCATAAATATTTATTCCTTTGATAGATATATACCAGGTACAATGACTGTCTCTAATCTAATCTAGACTAGAGTAAAGGAATGTTGTCACTGAAATGGGGGGGGGGGGAGGATGATGGTGAAACTGCGTGAGCGGGCGGAGGGGAGAGAATGGGGTGAAACTGCGTGAGCGGGCGGAGGGGAGAGAATGGGGTGAAACTGCGTGAGCGGGCGGAGTGGAGAGGATGGGGGTGAAACTGCGTGAGCGGGCGGAGGGGAGAGAATGGGGTGAAACTGCGTGAGCGGGCGGAGGGGAGAGAATGGGGTGAAACTGCGTGAGCGGGCGGAGGGGAGAGAATGGGGTGAAACTGCGTGAGCGGGCGGAGTGGAGAGGATGGGGGTGAAACTGCGTGCGCGGGCGGAGGGGAGAGAATGGGGTGAAACTGCGGGCGGGGGGAGAGGATGATGGTGAAACCGCGGGAGCGGGCTGGGAGGGGTGTGTAGTAAAGAACTAAACCCCAGAGTCCCTTACACGGGCTGGGAGAGGCTAAGAGGTGGGTGAGGGTGCAGACATAGGCGGACAAACTTGAGATATTCTTTGATAGGGAAACAATAGATTGGCCAGAGAATGATGACGTCCAGGTGCGAATCATTCAGTAGCAGGGCAAGATGCATTGCGCAAACAGACAGGAACTCGTGTAGCTGTAGGTCGATGAAGGTCAAGCTTTGAAGTGACCATCAATGCTTGCTTACAGGGAACTTTTTACTGTCAATACAGGGAACTTTTGATGTTCATAGAGAAGTCTTTAGATCTCTGTCAGCATCTTCTTTGCTTGTTCACTAAGTACCATAATTGTGTCATTAGTCTTAGAAATTTTAAAAGAGATTTCTGACGTGACTTCAACTTTTTTAGATTTATTTGTAGATCAAATTTATCATTCTGTTGAAAATTTTTGTAATGTGCAGATAATTATAAGACATTTCAACAAACTTAAAGGACAAATTTAATCTTAAGTCTTAAAAAAATCAGCAACTTCTAAATCCTTAGCAAACGCAAAGTCAAGTTTGAGTGTAGGGTAGTAAATGTTACCACTTCAGTCCCCCTTTCCCCCCCCCCCCCCCCCCACCAACTTCAACTATAAAGCAAAAGATTATGATGATAGACACATACTCGGATGGCGATAAAATAGGCTAATCGCATTCTCCCTATCTACCTTAACCCTTCAGATGTGCTTTTGGAAGGGGAGGCGCACTTTTGAAAGGATATGGGTGGTGCGGTAAAAAGTTGATGTTGATGATCGACATGTAGACCCAATATGTTTGGAAGTAGCCGTCTGTGAAAGGGAGCCTGATTCATTATGTTATGAAGAACTCTGAAAATATTCCTCAGTGTAATAACTTGACAGATTTTCCTTTGCTATTATTATTCCCAAATAAATTGATTTATCAATTTTATATTTGATACATATGGTTTTATCAATTTTAGTATTACATCACAAGTTGAATTTTCTCTTTTAAATGCATAGTAAATTATTTATAATTTGAAACTTTAACTACACTCACATTTTTACTAATAAACCGTGTGAGTTTTTTTTTTAGTTTAGTAAATTTGTTTCCCCATTGGTTGTGTCCCCCTACTCAGGTACCGCGTAGAAAAGACGGACATCAATGATGCGCAGCTGGCCGAAGGATTTCCCTACACCTTCTCACATCTAGATGTCATCCTGGACTTTGTTAGATAACTTGTATTCCCTCCCCTCCCTATTCTTGGGATTGTCTGTTTCTACCACCTATACCCCCCTCCCCATTGTTTTTGCCCGTGAGCCATAAGCGTAGACTATGAGCCATAAGCGTAGACTATTAAAGGTATTTAGACAATATCTCATGAACCAAATGAGCTAGTTCGGCTCTAATGCTATACGCCTTATTTTTGTTACAAAATCCTAAAGCGCTACTTTACGTAGGTATCGTACCATTGGCCGTTAGACTATTAATTACGTACTGTATTGTAATTGTTCTGCATATAAGTATTAGCTAGTAAGGTTTTGTCTGCAGTCCTCTAATATTGATTTATATGCCTTCAATCGACGCAAATAATGATTCAACAAACTCTATAAAAATATTTCTGGTATCGTGGGGCCGCCCGAGACGCGGCACTGGAAATTTATTTAAGAGTGCCTAATTTTCCGCCTTGTCAAAAAGTGCTTAATTTACCGGTGCCTAAATTTCCCCACTCGCCACCCCCTAAGGCCGCTTCTGGATATATCAACTAGCATCTCTGTCTCCTCTACCGTCGTACCGTACCGTAGTCGTGTCATTAAAAGCCGGTAACTCCACCATTAGTCTGGTCCCAAGTCCAGAATGAGAAAGGAGGAGGGCCGGCATTAATCACGCTAAGCTAGGCTAATGGATAATCGGTATGTAAATTTTTTAAAAATATTTTATTTTTAAATACCCGTATTAACTATTAAAAAATGTAAACAAAAAAGTCCACGTATAGGATAATAGGGAAAATCATCGGTGACACACACACGCAATATTAATTGAACCATTAGCAAATTGGAAAAAAAAAAGAAGAAACATGAGATGATTTTTTTAAACTTTATTAAATAATTGCCAGAGAAAGACAGAACATAAACATTTTATTATTAACAAACTTGAGCTATAAAACACATAAAAATGTATAGAAATGCTATAGATTCTCGATATATTAAAATGTAGTATATGTTTTGATTAAATAAAATAGGTCTACACTTACTAACCCATATATATTAATTTATCAGAATTATATTTTTTAGTTGGCAGCAAACTAAAAAACTTCTTCCTCAATTTTATTTTTTGTTTTATTATTGCATCAGTAACGAAGTCCATCTGGCAAAAAGTGGCCGCCGGTTGCCGTGATAGCAACGGTAAATATAGGAACTTAATGCGGAAATTGCCACATGTAGAACAAACTGAATGGGAAGAAGTAGATCAAGATCTGCATCCAGCACCATCTACTCATAATAATTTTAGGTTTTTGCCTAAAGATGGTCGTCAGCCAGGAATAAATCCTGCTACTGGCCTAGATGAAAATTCTACCCCACTTCATTTTTTTGGTACTCTAATGACATCTGATATTACTGATGATTTTATTAGATCTGTCAACAATTATGCTGAACACATGATTGTAAAAAATAGCCCTGCATTGTCCAGATCAAGGTTCAACAGAGACAATTGGCATAATTTCACAGAGTACGAATGGCTCAAATTTTTAGCCGTCATTATCAACATGGGCATTGACAAGAGACCGTCAATTCGAGACTACTTCTCAACCGCTGACAACCTCTACACAGGCTTTTATCACAAGATGTTTCAAAGGGAGAGATTTGAAACAATTTACTCTTCAATGCTTCATGTGGGAGAGCCAGGTGCTGAAGACAAAAACAAAATAGAACCATTTGTAAATAGCCTTACTGAAAGATTTCAGTTTGCGTTCACGCCAAATCAGTCTGTCTCCATAGATGAGATGATTATTGGATGGAAGGGAAGGTGGAGGTACAAAATGTTCAATGCTGCTAAACCATACAAGTACCATATTAAAAGTTTTGGTCTAGTAGACAGTGGTACTGGCTATGTATTGAACCTCCTTACATACTATGGAGCAAATACATCATATGATCCCGAAGCTGATCCGAATGGTGGAATGGCAATCAAAATATTTGACACCCTCTTGAAACATTTGGGTAAAGGTTACCATATTTATGCAGATAGATGGTACACAACAAGGGCTTTGATTGACCATCTTCTGGATCAAGGACAATACTATACAGGGACAGTACAAAACAACCGTGTTGGCTTCCCCAAAGCTCTGAAAACCGGAGTGCTCAAACATATGCAAAGCAAATACTGGATGCTCCAGGATAAAATCTTGTGTTTAACCTGGAAGGACAAAAAAGCAAAAAAGCCAGTCATCCTTGCTTCAACAAGTGCTACAGCAGAGGATGTCACAGTGCAAAGGGGCAAAGTAAAACCAGGAGCCATCCATGCTTATAACTACTATGGCATCCACACTCGTAGAACAAAGAAATGGTGGAAAAAGATTTTTTACTGGTCTTTAGAGATAACCACAGTAAATGCCTATATCCTCTGGTGCCTTACAAGACCACCAACAATGAAGAAACATGAGATGACTCTGAAAAGCTTCAAGCAACGATTCATCGACGAGCTGTGCTGCAAAGCCTCCGCAATCATGCCTGATCCAACCAGAACAATTTTCACAAAACCAGGACGTCCTCGATTGTCTAATTCAATTGAACGCCTAGAAGGAGCAAAACACTGTATTGCTTACACTGACAAGACAGAAGATGTAAGGTATGCAGCACGCCTAAACAAGTAAAACGCTGCAACTTTATTTGCAAAGGCTGTGAAGGTCATCCTCATCTCCATCCAAAACACTGTTTTGAGATATGGCACACCAAAGTTCATTTTTAATCTGGTGTACACAGTACTTGTAAATAGTTTGATTTTGTGTACAAAATGTATATATATAGCTTCAAGTTTCATTTTTTGTTATTTTCATAATTTTGTTTTGGAATGAGACTGTGATTAAAAGGATCACTAAAAGTGTAAATATTGATCAAGTTTGACAGTGTTATGTTTTTTCAGTAGATAATTGGATAGAGTTTAATAATTCATACTATAATAATGAATAAGGACTGTTGCAATATTCTTTATTACTTGGGTAAGTCAATTTTTACATATTAAAATTAAAAAAAAAATATATTTTCATCTCTGAAATTACCTAATTTTTTTTTTCCAGTGACTATCTATAACACTAAAAGATAAATTATCTTGTAGTACATTCAATTTCCAACAAAATTGTATATAGCATGTCTATGTTTTAACAAACAGAAAAAACAGTAGGACGTTTATAAATAGGCTTATGTGATGAAAATTGTGGGGAAAAAAATAATTCCGGTAGATGAGAACAAAATTACGGTTTTTAAACATTACTATACCGAGTTCTTTTAGCATTTCCTTTAAAGAATTCATTCCATATGACGTCAAAGGAAAAAAAAACACTACGTCATACGGCCTAGCTAGACTAAAAATCGCCTTCATTAATACTAGTCATTTATCGAGTGTTCATAGACATTGGTGTACCAAGTGCGTTCTTTTAGCATTTCCTTTAAAGAATTCATTCCATGTGACGTCAAAGGAAAAAAAACACTACGTCACACGGCTTAGTTAGACTAAAATATGTTTTCATTAATACGAGCAATTTTTAGAGTGTTCATAAACATTTGTGCACCGAGTGCGTTCTTTTAGCATTACATTTAAAGAATTCATTCCATATGACGTCAAAGGAAAAAAAATTCCATGACCTCACAATAGGCTAGTACCGGTACCATAAAAAATGTCTTTATTTACAGGAGATATTTAACGAGGGTTCATAGACATTGGTGCACTGAGTTCTATTAGAATTTATTTAAAGAGGATCAAAGCCGCATTGTTTTTGCGTTTTGTCTGTCACTTGGTCTGTCCGTCATCTAAATATGAAAAAACAACAACTAAAAGCTATTAAAAATGTATTAACCTTTATTTTACGTTTCAAAACATCGCAATAATTTTAGGTATGAACACAATTGATTTAAGTTTATATAATAGATTGTTCCGGATGTTTGTATAAATAGTAAAAGAAAAAGAGAATTCCAGATAAATGTAATACCGTTAATTAAATTTGTGGAGCCTTGTGGAGAGATATTCATACCTTACTTTGGTGTTTGGATGTTGTTTTCCTTAAAAATCGGAACATAATATTAACGATAATTAGATTTTTTTTATGGTTTAGGTAGAAAATTAATTGTACTGTAAGAGAGAATTGAGTTAAAATATTTTTCAAAAAAAATCCGGAATAACATTATTTAGTAAATGAGAAGATTATTTCTTTATTAATTAGAAGAGGGAGTTCAAACAGTTATTTGGCGTTAGTAGATTTTGAAATAAATTTGGAAATTTCTGGCTACGATTTGTAAGAAAATGTAAGTAATGTAAGTCGATTTCTTTTCATAACAAAATCCTGAACATTCTTTATCGATTACTAAACTTTTATGTTATGTTTTAGCAAAAAAATTAAATGTCTAAAAAGTGATTTTCAGTAATCAATTCTAGTAGGTTACTTTTTTAAAAGCCCTGAACAACCTATTGTCGATATTTTAAAAATTTGTTTAAATAAGAAAATTCGTAACAATTTGATATCGATAATCAAATTATGGTGACGCATTATCAAATAATATAAGTGTAATATTAGTCAATTATGCGATTTCAAACAATCATTTGACATAATTCATTTTTTATAAAACAATATCCGGAACATTTTTACACTTAATGAAATAAAAGTCAGTATAGAGATTTTGATTTAGCATTAATATGCTATTTACATAAAAAACGGAACAACATATTATTGATCATGTGTTTTTGTAACGTTTAAGCATGGAAATTGAATGTAATATGAGTTAGAAGAGCAAACAAATATTTGTTGGCATTGATTAATATTGCACAAAAAAATCCGGAACAATCAATTTTAGATACTTAAAACTATTGAGATGTTACGGGAGGAACATTAAAGGGTAAATCAGATTTTCAATAGCCTTTACAGTTGTTGTATTTTTTATCTAATCGTGACGAACGTTATTGTTTTAGAATTGGTGTATTATTATGAAAAAATCGCTTGCATAATTTATTTTATAAATTAAACGGTTTGCTTTTAGAAAACCAAAAGTAGCCGTTGTACCTAAACTTTTCAAGCCGCACTTAATGGTGAAATATTTTTTTTCATATCTTTTCTAGTTTTCGAGATCTGAGTGTGACAGACGGACATTTTGCACAAATCTAATAGCGGCTTTTTTTCCCTTACGGGGGCCGCTAAAAATAATGTTCCAATCTTATGTTGCTATAGTGTTTACTTCATACGTATTTGCTGAAGTGACTATAAAGAAAATCTAACTAAAGTAGATTTATGTCATGAAGATTCGCCCCAATTGTTAAATAAACAAGGCGTTTATATCAAAATTGACAAAACGTTAGGAGATATATTCTACAAGAATCTGTATTGTGCCTTATGTAATAATGTCGAACTGGTAAAGTTTTGTGTTGATTAGCCTATTTTCTCTTTTTATTTAAATTCAAATAAATGCCTTTATGCTGAAATATATTTAGTAAATGTTAAAAACAATACATTAAAATAATTACATTTAGATATAAGTCTGCACTCAGTCTGGATACATTACTTTGTTTGCCAGAGGATCTTTAATAGAAAAATACACCTTCCTTGATATCGCTGTAAACATAATGCAGTAGGCAGGAAAGGAATTTACAAGACTAGGTGCTAGCACACAAAACCCCTAAATGTCCGCCAAATTTGTCATTTGTTTATGAACAATGCAAAGATTACAAAAATGATCAACAATTTACAGTGTTTGGCAAGAAATATTCCTTAAGAAAGTGTTGCTTAGACTAATATTTAAGTTAAATTTCTGGCATGCAGTAGATAGTCTGTCGATTAAGGTCTTAAGCTAAATAGCAGATTCAGCAACAGTAGCTGCATCATCAGCGTAGAGGAGTTCCATGATTGCTACCTTTATAACTTTGGTTATCCACTCAGTCTGGATACATTACTTTGTTTTCCAGAGGATCTTTAATGAAGAAATACACCTTCCTTGGTATCGCTGTAAACTTAATGCAGTAGGCAGGAAAGGAATTTACAAGACTAGGTGCTAGCACACAAACATGTTTGACTCAGGTGCTGACCTCAAAAGTTGCTTAGTGGGCTCCATTAAATTTCATTGTACATTAGTTTCGTAATTCAAACATTTAATGAACTTAAGTATTTTGGGAGGGTGTGAATTCTCATCCAAATTTTTCTTAAGATTTTGAAAAGCCATTTTTGTGTTGACCGTGTAAAAGGCTTTCGTCACATCAACAAGCCCAATGTACATTGTAGGAATTTCTTCTGCAGCAGTCTTATAGAGGTATTTGAAGAATGTGGTGAAATAGTTAGTATTTGTTTATGTTTGTGTAACGTCGTGAGAATGTGTTCACAACATTGATTTAGTGTGCTACTATCCAAGTCTCTTTCGTCAGTTCATGTGTCGTTCTAGTTTAATAAAGCCTTGTTTTAGGTTACTCTTCAGTGTTCCTTTATTTCTTATTACAATTTATTAAACTAGAAATTTTCAATTCTATGGATCTATGTGTCTCGTGTATCTTATTTGGATTTTCGTTCAACACTATTCTCAGTCTGTAAGTCAAAATTGTAATACAAATGGAGCGTCTATTTAGGCCAAAAGAGCTAGACATAGAGCCTAGCACGCCATCGGCTGCCGAGAAGTGGCTGCACTGGCTCAGAACATTTGAGAATTTCATCTCCTCAGTCTCTCATTACGAGATTGACAAAAAGAAACTACTTGAAAACTACGTTTCTTCGAGCGTATTTCAGTACATAAGTGAGTGTACAACGTTCGAAGAATCAATCAAAGTTCTACAAAATGTCTACGTGAAACCTAAAAGCGAAATTTTTGCACGGCACATGATAACTCTATGTCGACAAGAGAACGGACAAACCGTTGACTCCTTCCTACTTAAGCTTAAAAGTATGGCCAAAGACTGTGACTTCAAAGCTGTCACAGCTGAAGAACACAGAGATATCTTCGTAAGAGACGCCTTCATTACTGGACTGGCTTCAAACAGCATAAGGCTGCGACTCTTAGAGAAATCTACTCTAACTCTACAGTGTGCCTATGAAGAGGCAAGACAACTTGAATATGCCCATAACCATGCCATGGCGTATAACATCTACTCTGAAACTCCATGTGGAGCCAGCGCCGACGTGGAGAGCCTTTCTCCAACAACAAAACTAGAACACGAGGTGAGTGCAGCGATTAGTAAAAGATGCTTCTTTTGTGGAAACAGCCCACGTCAACGCTTTAGATGTCCAGCCCGTGACGCTACATGCTACTTGTGCGGCAAGAGGGGTCATTTCCAGAAAGTCTGTAAATCGACCAGACAGACACTCAAATCTATAACCTCAGCCATAGTGAAAGCAGATGATAAGACGTCACGGACTACAACCGTTGGATCTTCCTGGGCATCGACACCAGCGTCCGGCCTTACTAAATCTACAATTTCAATACTGGTCAATGGAGTACCATTGAAGGCTCTCGTAGATACGGGGAGCAGTGAAAGCTATATATCTTCTTCAATTGCTAAAAGGTACAAATGGAAATTAGAAATGTCGAGAAACAGAATCTACATGGCCTCTACACATCTTTCTTGCACTACTCACGGCCATATTTTCGCCAAAATAAAGTACAAAGACGAACAATACTAAAGAGTGAAGCTCTCACTACTAGACGGACTAGTATCTGATGTAATCTTAGGACTAGATTTCATCAGCCAGCACGAAAAACTGATGATCCCATTTGAGGGAAAACGAAGCACTCTTCAGGTCTGTACGCTGGAAGCTGCACGAGTTGAAGCCCCTCACCTCTTCGCTAATCTTGCTCCTAACTGCCACCCCATAGCTACTAAATCTAGAAAATATTCTTTACCTGACTCCCAATTCATTCAAACTGAAATCAAGAGACTTCTATCTCACAAAATTATTGAGCCTTCCACGTCCCCGTGGAGAGCTCAAATAATTGTAACAACGAATGAAAGGCACAAAAAGAGAATGGTTATCGACTATAGTCAAACCATCAATCGATTCACTTACCTCGACGCGTACCCCGTGCCAAAAGTTGATGAACTGGTGCAGGAAATATCTAAATACTCAATATACAGTACATTTGATACCTTTCAGGGATGATGAAAAGGAGTACACGGCGTTCGAGGCTGGCGGAAAGCTTTATCAGTTTTGCCGCATTCCTTTTGGATTGACAAACGGAGTTGCTGCATTTCAAAGGACAATCAACGCAATAATTGAGGAGGAAGGGCTACAGGATACGTTCGCTTACGTGGATAACGTTACCATCTGCGGACGTGACTCCAGTAGCCACGACCAGAATCTACAGAGATTTCTCAACGCCGCTAAGAAGTACGGTATCACCTTCAACGACGATAAAAGTGCTATTGCGACTAATAAAGTATGCCTCCTAGGCTACGAAATCTCACAAGGGCAATTAAGACCAGACCCCGAAAGATTTCAAGCGTTGAGAAATCTACCTCCACCACAAGACATGAAATCACAAAAGCGGGTGATTGGACTACTGTCCTATTATTCTCAATGGATCCCAGATTTCTCTAACAAGATCCATTTATTGGTGAACAACAAAACCTTTCCTCTCCCTGAACAAGTACAGGAAGCTTTAAAACAGCTAAAACATGAACTTGAAAACGCTGTTGTGTCGACGATAGATTGTAATCGACCACTAACAGTCGAAACAGATGCCTCTGACATCGCGATCGCCGCCACTCTTAATCAAGACGGCCGTCTTGTCGCCTTCTTTTCAAGAACACTCACTAATAGTGAACGCAGACACTCTGCAGTTGAAAAGGAAGCATATGCTATCGTAGAAGCCCTGAGAAAATGGCAACATTACCTTATCAGTAGACCCTTCACATTGTTTACAGATCAACGCTCAGTGTCTTTTATGTTTGACCAGCAAAACAAGGGCAAGATCAAAAACGAAAAGATATAAAGATGGCGACTGGAGCTTAGTTGTTTCCAATATGACGTCGTATATCGACCCGGGAAACAAAACGCTGCGGCGGATACCTTTTCAAGAAACCACTTTGCGTCAGCAATGACTGGAGAAGACCTCAAACTGTTACACAACAACCTCTGCCACCCAGGGGTCACGAGACTCCTCCATTTCGTTCGGACTAAGAACTTACCTTTTTCCTGCGAGGACGTCCGCAAAGTGGTAAACCAATGTAAAACTTCAAATTCTTCAAACAGTTTTCAGGCACCCTCATCAAGGCTACCCAACCATTTCAGAGAGTAAGCACAGATTTTAAGGGGCCACTCCCATCTGCTACTCACAATAAATATTTATTAACAATGGTGGATGAGTACTCACGCTTCCCATTTGCCTACCCATGTCCCGATATGTCCTCATCTACTGTCATAAAGTGTTTAAATCAGCTGTTTTCCTTAGTTGGGATGCCAGAGTACGTCCATTCCGAATGAGGTACGTCCTTTATGTCGAAGGAGGTGCAATCCTTTCTGCACGAGAGGGGAATAGCTACAAGTAGAACAACCGCTTTTAATCCTTCAGGCAACGGGCAAATTGAACGACTAAACAAAACTCTATGGAACGCTGTTACTTTGCACTGAAAGACCTCGATCTCAAGATGGGAACTTGTCTTGAACCAGGCCCTATACTCGATTAGATCATTACTATCTACGGCAACAAACGAAACTCCACATGAGAGAGTTTTCCGGTTCAACAGGAAATCCTCCTTCGGGATATCTATCCCCACTTGGCTATCCAGCCCAGGTCGAGTGTTGCTGAGAAGAGAGAACAGATCTTCAAAGTATGATCCTCTCACGGAAGAAGTCGAATTACTGATGTGTAACCCCCAATATGCCTTGGTACGGTTGCCCAGCGGTAAAGAGGAGACGGTCTCTCTAAGACGCTTGGCTCCCAACCCCTCCCCATCCACAACAACAAGTGAACCTTCGTTCTTCGCTCAGGGTGAGGATAATGAACATCCTCCAGAAGCTCAAAACATGGAAGTACCAGTCAACACCCCTACGGTGATACAAGAAAGGAAAGAACCCCTGGAAGGCTCTGAGGATCTCCGAGCGCTTCCTCTTGAAAATACACAGAACCATCATACCCCACTTGACGCTCAGGAACTCATTAGTAACTCCCAAACTGTAGAGCATGATAGTCAACCCCGTTACAACTTAAGAGAGAGAAGAACCAGACCGAACTATAGAGTCTAGAGTTGTTTCTCAATACTGTTTATTATACTGACTACATAAACTGGCATTGTTTATCTCTTGCTACTGATACTAGAATTTATTTGTTCACTTACTTACGTACATGTTTACTTACTACACTATTTGTTATTGCTTAAAACAGAAACTAGTAATTGTTTAGACGTCCTACTACAGATACTGGTTTTTTAGGTTTCTTTGTATCACTCCTCATTATTGTTTACAAGAGAAACTAATATTTCGACAGTATTTATCGATCTATTGTATTACAGGCACTGGCATTCTTTTTATTTATGCTATGGCCTACTATATTACTATACTTGCTATTTTAATTCTAGGCGGGGTGAATGTGGTGAAATAGTTAGTATTTGTTTATGTTTGTGTAACGTCGTGAGAATGTGTTCACAACATTGATTTAGTGTGCTACTATCCAAGTCTCTTTCGTCAGTTCATGTGTCGTTGTAGTTTAATAAAGCCTTGTTTTAGGTTACTCTTCAGTGTTCCTTTATTTCTTATTACAAAGAACTAGTGGACCTTCCACTCATGAATCCACTCTGGATACTCTAGAAGCTAGCACTTGAAGCCTGGACATTGACACTGTAACGAATATTTTGAAAAATTTGCTGAGGTAAGAGATACTTTTGTAATGTTTGCAATCACTCCAAACGCCTTTGTTCATTGCGAAGCATATATCATCTCACTTGGTCAGTAGTATCAGTCTGCTTGTCTAACTGTTTGTCTGTCCGGTAAAAATTTTGTATGCGTTATTTCTCTCACCACCATTTTCGAATCAACCCGAAACTTCACACAATTATTCATTGACATGCACAAGATATGAATCAATAAAATTCACTGATATAGCTAAATAATTATTTCCTATGTGTGTACCTTACGCATTCTCCAATTAAGTTGATACTAATTATTTTAAGAATTATTTGTGGTACCTATATATTTAACTAAATATTTTGGTTGATATCGAAAATGGGAAATAACTTGTACATTATTGACAGATAAAGTCGGAGTTCTTCCCCTTTTTTTTTTAATTAATCTGCTTGTTGAACATTATGCTCCGATATGCGACGAACCACAAGTGCAGGCATTGATCCTCGGCACAGGCACGAAGAGAAAATGGTTAAGTTAGTTCAAGGTAAGAACAAGCTACTAAGTTGCTCACAATATGAGAAGAGAAATGCAGCTACGTTCTGACAAGTGACAACCAATGCATACAAGAAATGCTTGCTAGCTATGTGATGGAGGCAATGTGTCCTAAAAAAGAAGAATGCAGCTGAAGCAGTTAACCTTCCTAACATGACTTGGCCAAAACAGTACAGTAGAGTTCTCTTTTCAGACCTTGAGATCTATATGGTAGATGATGTAAAGGTCACCTGTGTCTTTGGCCAATGATTAACGAGGGTATTATGTGGCCATCACAACGACCAACTGTCTTTACTTTTACCTGACTAATATCAGGTACCCATTAGAACTGGATGGACTGAGGGACGCCCAAAAATACCGGAATTTAAAATCCCACTCTTTACCAGGATTCGAGCCAGGGTCCCTGGTTCAGAAGCCAAACGCTTTGTCGCTCATCCACCTCGCCTCCATGGCAAGATATAAAGAAAATATTTTGAATACTTTCCATACATAAATTAAAGACTTATCATCAAGTTTGCAAAAGTTTTCGAAATGAGATGAAAGGGGGGGGGGGGCAATGCAACGGCCAATCACCAGTCCAGACCTGTTTAAAGAAGTTTCAGCCATCATAGAGGGTCTAGCTCTACATTAGTACAAATTAGCAAAACGGACCTCATGTGGTTGGTAACTAAATTTTGACTGCCAGAAACGTCTTCAAGACCTACGGCGCCGGTGTTAACATAAATATTTTGCTTACAAAATCTATGTGGGAAGGTGTTCAGAGTGAGCTGTGTGGTGATGGTTGTGGCCAAATCACATCTTTAATTTATGAAATCATTGGCTTTGACTAGGTCATAGGTCATAGCAATACTTCTTGTGTATATATAGAGCATGTCAATATTTAATCACGTCTACAATGCCCAGTTTTGAAACACGCTGTTCTATGATTTTTCCAACATGACAAAAAATCTTAGACCGCGCCGTCATTGCCTTTTCATAGTGTTCACTTTGAGATAAAGAGAAATAGAATATGCGATTGGAGTAGAAAGAAATATTAGAAACATTTAAGCAAGAGAAACAGAAAGAGGATGGTGGTTGACGTGCTGGATTGACGCGGTGGTCGACATGGTGGTCGACATGGTGGTTAACGTGGTAGTCGACGTGGTGGTCGACATGGTTTTTTGACGTGGTGGTCGACATGGTGGTTGACGTGGTGGTAGTCGACATGGTGGTCGACGTGGTGGTTAACGTGGTGGTCGACATGGTCGTTGACGTGGTGGTCGACGTGGTTTTTTGACGTGGTGATTGACGTGGTGGTCGACATGGTGGTTGACGTGGTGATTGTCGTGGTAGTCGGCATGGTGGTGGACGAGGTGGCTGTAGTGGTGGTCGACGTGGTGGTTGACGTAGTGGTCGACATGGTGGTAGTTGACGGGGTGGTTGACTTGGTGGTCGACATGGTGGTTGACGTGCTGGTTGACGTGGTGTTGGACGACGTGCTGGTTGACGTGGTGGTTGACATGCTGGTTGACTTGGTGGTTGACGTGTTGTTCGACATGCTGGTTGACGTTGTGGTTGACATTGTGGTGGTCGACATGGTGGTTGACGTGGTGTTCGACATGGATTTTAACGTGGTGGTTGACGTAGTGGTTGACGTGGTGGTCGACATGTTGCTCGACGTGCTGGTTGACGTGGTGGTCAACGTGCTGGTTGACGTGGTGGTTGACGTGGTGGACGACGTGCTGGTTGACGTGGAAGTTGACATGCTGGTTAACGTTATGGTTGACGTGGTGGTCGATGTGATTGTCGACGTGGTGGTTGACATGGTGGTTGACGTGGTGGTTGACTTAGTGGTTGACGTGGTGGTTGACGTTGTTTATTCTTCCGTTTTTACAATGAAAAACAAAGGCGGTTTCAATTCTAAAAACAAAAAGACTCCAATGATGGTCCAGACACGATCACTGAAGGTGTTTGTATATAAAACACTTAGACATATCGTAATAGCGGATAACATTAAAAACCAATCACGTTTACCTTTGACTGCGCTTCTACTGGTAACGCGACGCTTTTCTGTTTTCTGTGGCAATCGACCAAAATAAAAATTCTAATAAATTATTATAATAAATACAAGCAATGGAGGATCCAGAACTTTTGAGCGGGAAGGGGAGATTTTTTTCCAAACCGCATCTCAAATACAGATAACAACATCTGCCTTGAGCACATCATCTTCATTTTGCTTTTAGACTTGGGTGAAACTTATTTTCTCCTTCTAATGTCAATATCCTTCTCTGTCTAGTCTTCCATAGTGCGTACCTTTTGCACTATCTTGATTGACTGTGTGCATGGCAAGGTTATAACATTGACCCCTTCTTAGCACTATTCGTCCAAAAAAAATAGAGCTGTATTGGCTTCTGGCTACAATCGCACAAGTGTCAATAAACAATTATTTTCAGCAAGAGCACATTTTTTTCAATACCTCTTATTAGCTTGCAAATTCGTGGAATTTTAAACCTATCTGGACACGGTTTTCGAAAAACGCTCTAACGATTTTCCGATAAAATTGACAGTTTATAATCACGTTACCTGCGAAGTGCGAAATGTAGTCATTCTATAGAATGCCGAGCGTAATTAGGCAAAGTACGAATTAATTCTCCATTTTCTATTTTGCCTAGGCATTGTACAGAATGACTATTTCTACTTCAGGCAAAGCAAAATAATGTCTTATTCGGAAAGATATATATAGAGAGATATATAGATATCTATACTATAAAGTATAAAGTAAGGCGTATGTATGTATGTATGTGACGAATAGACATCAAAACCGCTTGACCAATCTTGATAAAATTAGGCAGGAATGTTCCTTGGTTACTAACTTAGACCGTAGTGTATGTATTGTAGCCCTAAAACAAACTTAACACCCTCAAAAAAAAAAGTTGTCCGACTTTATTAAAGTTATAGTATTTATGGATCTAGGCCATGGTTAACAATGTTGACATGAGAAAAGATCGAAAGGATTAGACCTAGATCTAATTTTAAGAAATACACTTTGCGCAGATAGTTTTTTACTTTGACACATGAAAATACAAATAAAGATCCATTGATTTCATTATATAATAAAATTAACCTTCAATTTTGTGTTTCAAAAGCATTTTTTAAATAAATTAGTTCCTGATATCTGTGACTACAGATTTCCTGGCGAACATTCTTTCATTAGACATTACCAAATGGTTACACATTAACACATCTCTCTACTGAGTCTATTCCTAGGTCTAGGTCTAAAACTCTTATTGAACTCTAAGATGATAAAACTTCTTTTCGCAAAGATAGTTTTATGCTTTAACACATAAACATGCTAATTATTGTCCATTCATTTCATATTTTAATCAAATTAACATTCAAATTTGTTTTTCTAAAGCATTTTTTATACATTCGTTCGATGTTTGCTAAAGTTGCGTAGCCGTGTTGAGATAGGCCTATATTCATCCCGGAAAAAATGTCACGCATTCGCAACACAGAATGAACTCTATAAAAGCCAATTTTTAACTCTAGATTAGTGTAGATTTAGATCTGTCTACCTAAAGATCTACTTTATACTGTAACACATGAACACACAAATTAAGTCTATTCATCTCAAATTTTATTCAAATATATGTCTACAAGCAAATGTTTTAATTTGAAAAAATGGATTTAAGCCTATTAGCTATTTTGATTTGATAGCTTCATTGACACTATTTTTACATTGACACATTCGCTTTACTTATTACATTATTATTTCGTTTAATTGTTTACAAAACACTCTCAGTGACTACTATATCGACAGTAATGCGCAAATAAAGACTCGCGGGTAACATATGTCTAGTATATATAGATATGGAAAAGTGCAAAATTGGCAGTCTCTAGAATTCCCGTGACGTCTAGGCAAAGTGAAAATGATTTCTCTATTTCCTACTTTGCCAAGGCATTGTAAAGATTACATTGGCATTCTATAAAACGACTACTTCTGCTTTAGGCAAAGAGTTAAATGACTATTTTAAGTATTTTATTTTAGTAATATAAATTTCTCGGAATATTATTTCTATTCGTCAGAATGGAGAAATAATTTAGTCTTTTTTTCTTGTCTTTATTAAGCCAAAGTGTACAGGCTTTGCACAACTTAATTGTATTAGGTAAAAAAGTTGATTTGAAATATGTTTCATATTGTGTTGTATGAAAGGCGTAAAAAAATAAACCTATTATGCAATCAAGGTAAATACGACTACTAAGAAGGAATCATTTGAATAGATATTGATCAAACCTATGGGGGTTGTTGTTGTTGTTGGTCGTCGTCGTTGTTTTTGTTGCTGTCGTCGTCGTTGTTGTAGTTGTTGGTCGTTGTTGTTGTTGGTCGTCGTCGTTGTTGTTGTAATTGGTCGTTGTTGTTGTTGGTCGTCGTCGTTGTTGTTGTTGTTGAACGTCGTCGTTGTTGTTGTTGTAATTGGTCGTTGTTGTTGTTGTTTGTCGTCGTCGTTGTTGTTGTCGTCGTTGTTGTTGTTGTAATTGGTCGTTGTTGTTGTTGGTCGTCGTCGTCGTCGTTGTTGTTGTTGTTGTCGTCGTTGTTGTTGTAATTGGTCGTCGTTGTTGTTGTCGTTGTTGGTCGTTGTTGTTGTTGTTATTGTTGTCGTCGTTGTTGTTGTTGTTGGTCGTCGTCGTTGTTGTTGTTGTTGTCGTCGTTGTTGTTGTTGTCATTGGTCGTTGTTGTTGTTGTCATTGGTCGTTGTTGTTGTTGTAATTGGTCGTTGTTGTTGTTGTTGTCGTCGTCGTCGTTGTTGTTGTCGTCGTCGTCGTTGTTGTTGTTGTTGTTGTTATTAGTGTAAAACAAAAGTTCATTGGTCGTCGTTGTTGTTGTCGTTGTTGGTCGTTGTTGTTGTTATTGTTGTTGGTCGTCGTCGTTGTTGTTGTCGTCGTTGTTGTTGTTGTAATTGGTCGTTGTTGTTGTTGGTCGTCGTTGTCGTTGTTGTTGTTGTTGTTGTTGTAATTGGTCGTTGTTGTTGTTGTTGGTCGTTGTTGTTGTTGGTCGTCGTTGTTGTTGTTGTAATTGGTCGTTGTTGTTGTTGTAATTGGTCGTTGTTGTTGTTGTAATTGGTCGTTGTTGTTGTTGTCGTCGTCGTCGTCGTTGTTGTTGTTGTTGTTGTTGTTATTCGTGTAAAACAAAAGTTCATTTATCATGTTAAAACAAGCTTTTAGTGCATTTCTTTATTTGTCTATAATATCGACACATTTTCATTGTCATTGAAAAAAAAAAGCTATTAAAGATAATAATTAATTGTACAGCTTAGGACTTAACATTTTTAGCGGCCCCGAAAGGGGAAAGACCCTATTAGTTTTGTGTGAATGTCTGTCCGTCTGTTCGTCTGTCCGTCCGTCCCGTTTAGATCTCGTAAACTAGAAAAGAGATTGAAAATCCGACATTACAATATTTTAGACCATTCAAAGTTCTGATGCAACGGCTACTTTTTTCTTTTCTGAAAGCGAAAAATTAAATTTTTAAAATCACTTATGGAAGCAGTTTTTTCTTAAAAATACACCACTTTTACATCTATTAACTGTTAAACACTCAAACACTTGAGGCTCTTTATCAGGGGAGACGACCATTGTGAATATTTTTTACACATTTATGAAAACGGTTGTAGATTGTTTGTCCAAAAATTTTGTTTTTATATTTGTATTGTTAAGTGATGTAAGTTCAGTTATACTAAGTACTATATTAACACACAAACAAAAGTTAATTATTTTTTAAAGAGAAAAAATCTATTTTGCATTATAAGTAAGACATAATTTTAAACAAATAGTTATTTTGTAAACTGCAATTTCTTATATTTTCTAACGCAACAGAGGACATTGACATTAGTCTTTTTCCTGAGGATTCGAATAAGAGATTAAGCCTTTTCAAAACGATTAGATCAGATATAATAACATCAGTCAGGCAAGGGGAGGCGTGGTGGCTGAACGGTAAAGCGCTTGGCTTTGGGTTTGAATGCTGGTGAAGATTGGGATTTTCAACTTTGGGCGCCTCAGAGTCCACCTAGCTCTAATGGGTACCTGACATTCGTTGGAGAAAACTAAAGGCGGTTAGTCGTTGTGCTGGCTACATGACACCCTCGTTAACCGTAGGCCACAAAAAAAGATAGCCTTTACATCATCTGTCCTATAGACCACAAAGTTTGAAGGGGAACTAGTTATGCCAGGTTAACATCTAACTTTACATTCACTTTCACCTATCTTTTGATCTGCTGGACAGTTGGGTAACTACACAGGATCTGTCATGGTATTTTAGCACCAATGTTTATTAGGTGCACAATTTGTGAACGCACTTTCTTTTGTTGCTTTGCTTTGAAGCGTATGGAGTTTTTTGGTTATTATGCTGGTGTAACGTTTCTTTGGGGTTCTTCTGTTCTTCTGTATACCCCTGTTTAGGGTTAGGAGTATCTAAGGCATGACTGCATTTCGCAGTTGTTTCGATGCCATAGTATACTAGACCTTTTTTTAGTTTGTCTTAACTATTTGTCTCTACAGGGAGTTTGTTTTGGGATTAGGAAATCTACACTGGAGACTAGAGTCGGCATTGCGTTGTGTTGTGTTTGTGCGTACTAATGTGATGCGTTGTGGGACATCAAGGTGCAGCATGATTAGTTGATTAATATAATAATTATATTATAACATTTGTTAACTTCAAGGATATTACTTCATCAGTTTGTCATCATAAAGTCTATTCATATCATTAAATATTTACATTGTTAAAATCTAGTTAATTGTTTATTGCAAGCATGAAGGTGCTTGTTGAATGTCAGGGGCCCGGGCAAAAGCGCTAAGGCTTTAATACAACCCTGACAGCACGAACGAGTTTTTGTATCGCTCTGTTCTTGTTTTGATTGACAGCAGTCGCCACTTTGCGACGACCTGACGTAGCTCTGATTGAAGAAACTAACAACAATATTTCAAAATAAGAGCAGCATTGAAGAGTTTGTTAATTACTTTCTCTTTGGCTGATGCGTGTAGACCAGGGGTGGGCAAATTACGCCCGCGGGCCACATGCGGCCCGACAGAGTGTTTTATGCGCCCCGCGGACACCTACTGAAATCCGACGTGCCCACAGATTAAAAATGAAGAAAAAATGCGAATTTTCTAAAAGTAAATAATTTATAAAAATCTATATAAATTAATGAAACTTCTGACTCTTATTACTAACATTGTCTCTACATATCATTCTAAAACGTTTAAAGTAAATGAAGATTATTCTTATTGGCAATATTTCGAAACATTCAGTCAAAGACACAAACCCAGGCCAGTATTTATTCAATGCTATGAAGAACTGTGTTGAAAGTGTTGAGTTGGCTTGGAACAAGACGGCATGTGTAGCAACTGATGGTGTCCGTGATTTGACTGAGAAAAACAGTTGTGTTTTTTAAAATAAATTAAAGATTAATATCTTAACCATAAACTCTACACGGGAAATATCAAAATATCAAACATGTTATTGATCCAATTATCACAGTGATCAAAATTATCAGGCAGTTCCAAGAAGTATAACAAGATATTGAAAAAAATATGAGATCTCAAGGAAGAAATTATGCTCCTTGAAAGACATTGACTGTGACTTTGTTACTAATATTCATTATGAAGCATATGTGCGTCCTCTTTTCAAACAAAACTTTCTCTCTTCTACAGGAAAGCAAGTAAAAACAGGTTTAATCATTTTCCTTTGCTGAAAGATGAATTTAGTTCTAGTGAAATGTTGAAAAGGACAAGACTTCATTGGATTCCTTGATAATGAAATTTGGAAGCAAATTTTAAAACGTCAAGTTGACAAGAACTTGGAACCAGTTTTCAATACCCTTAATTCACTATTTAGTGCTGAAGCTGATTAAGATCCAGAGGAAATACTTCCAAGCAAGTAATGACCTAAAACAGAAGTTCCAGTCAGTACTTCCGCGGAAGTTTTATGGGTCCAGTAGCTGTATTTCCACACATAAAAAAAAAACTTTGCTGCAAAACTTTCACATTATTTGGTTTCACATACATCTGTGAACAAGCATTCTTTTTTATTTGAAAATAAAGAAGTGTAAGACAGGTCGATGCTATCTGGCTGTAATTTGACTAAAGCCACAAGGATAAGAACTAGTTCCACAGTTCCAGAACAGTTACATACCTCACATTAAGTACAACTATACAAACATTGTTGAGATGTAAAAAGACGATAACAAGATACATAAAAAATATTCGTAAATTTTATTTCAGAAATGGCTAACTCTTGTTGTAATTCCTAAATCGGTAGTGTAAATGTTTAATACAGTACAGGGCCTTCATGTAAATTAACAGACAGTTAGCTAACGTATACGTTTTATGTATATATATATATATATATATATATATATATATATATATATATATATTATATATATATATATATATATATATAATGCGGCCCCGAATTCCTGAATTTTTCTTAATGCTGCCCTCTATAGAAAAAGGTTGCTCACCCCTGGTGTAGACTATTGTAACAGTAAAACATTTCGGCATCTATTAATTGATTCTCTTAGTCTACTAAAGCATCACCACCTTCACCTTATATTTACACACACACACATATATATATATATATATATATATATATATATATATATATATATATATATATATAAGAATTACAATATAATTGTAAAAATGTAATTACACATAGCATAGGGTACAAAATATATTACTCTACTTAGGTATTTTTAGTCTTAAGAAATCATGTGTAATTATTTGTTTTTCAATCTAATTCTGGTCGTGTGTTGTATTTGTTTTTTCAATATCTTTATAATGATCTTCATCATTCTAAGGGGAAGAAAAATCCTTTTTCCTTTTAAAATGTTGATTGATCCCTAGTCAAGAAAAACTACATAGCTAAGTGTTTTTGTTGTGTTTATTCCCAGGTTCATCGTCGAGCCTATCGACGGACTTCAAGGTGTTTATATTTTCATGTTCTACGTCTGCAACAGACGTCTGGTCTGGCTCTACTTCCGCAAGGAAGAGGTCAAGGCCACCAAAACAAACAAATTCGATGTCTCTTAGTAGAAAAAAAGGAATAAAAACAAATAAATTGAGAAACAGAAATTATATGTTTTTTTTTTAAATAGTTTTCTTTGTAGCCAACGTCTTAAACCTATTTTTTATATAATTTACTAAAACACATTATCTAATTCGTCCTGTTGTTCTAATTACAAACGAAATAGAGTAATGTGAAGAAGCATACCAAATACACCTTAGTATAAAAGTTACTAATTTATTACAGCCAAGATGCCTGACCCAAAATATTTAAATTTAGTATATATTTATTATTATATCCTTAGATTTTAGATCTAGTCAGTCTAGACTAGTCAAGTCTAGTGTTAGACTTAGACTTAAATTGAGGCTTTAGATCTACTAATCATCTACTAATACTTAGTACTAATAATTACTAATAGTAATATTCTAGATCTATATAGTTAGTTAAACACGTAAATATACTAAATTTTATAGACATAAACAAAGATCTAGACTAGAATTAGATCTAGTCTAGGTCTATATTGTTATAAACCTGGTGATGGCACAGATGGGGGTAGTGGTGAGAGTGTAGTCAGCCGACGCAAATTGCACCACGCCAGCGCTAGACGAGCGGTCAACCGTGACGAGTTACGACGGTCAGCCGAGTTGAGTATTGGCGTATTGATCTTGGTCCGCGATCGAGTCCGACACAACGAACCCAGTGTGTGAAGTCAGTCCTGAACTGTTGAACCCAGTGCAAGCTCGGAACGAGACGGAGAGGCCAGTGCAAGAGTTGATACGACGGTACGGTGTTATCGGTGAAATATTTGTACAGTGTACGTGTTGCCAATTGTACAGTAGCTGAACACAGAACTAGATCTACCTCAGTCAACACTAAACTTAAAACAGTCATAATCAATCATCACACTTTAGATCAATGCAACTTCAAATATAATCTAACATACACATCCATAACATTAAAGAAGATTACCCATCACAAATGGAGGTTCTCAATCAGACACAGCAGAAATAAATACCTATCACTGTTAATATTAATAGCAGGAGATGTAGAATCAAATCCAGGGCCTAGATCTAAAGATAGATGCAACATCTGCAAAAAAGTATGCACCATGAAACAGAAAGCCATTCAATGTGACACCTGCGATGAATGGCATCATGCATCATGTCGCCATATAAATACACCTGTATATTATGCCATAGGTAACAAAGATGCATCATGGCACTGTGTAAGGTGTGGGTTACCTCAGTTTACATCAGGACTGTTTGATTCCTTTGATGCGGACACTTCTAACCCATACAACATCCTAAGCTCTATCCCAAACCAAACTCACCAACCACTAGCCAGATCCACTCCTGTTAAACCTAAATCTGCTAAAATTAATACAACAGCCTAACTAAGCAAACCTACTAAAGAAGTAATACCAAAATACCTTAAAACCTTAGTAATAAAATTTCAAAGCATTAGGAACAAAATAGCAGACTTAGAAATTTTATTATAATGTAAGAAACCAGACATAATTGCAGGAACAGAAACTTGGCTACATCCTGAAATTTATAATGCAGAAATTTTCAATATTAATTATGAAATTTTAAGAAAAGATAGGGCTGATAATCATGGAGGAGTTCTTTTAGCAATAAAAAACACTCTTATAGCTGAAGAAATTACCTTACCTAACTCAAAAAATATAGAATCTACATTTTGTAAAGATAATACAACCTCAACATCCCTAATAATAGGCAGCATTTACAGACCACCAAATTCTAGCTTAGAATACATGCAGGAACTATGTAATCATATTACTACACTTAAAGAGACAAATAAAAATGCAGTTTTTTGGATTATGGGTGATTTCAACCTACCTGATATAAATTGGAAAACACTAACCATAGATAAACACCAAAACCTTAAGGACATAAATGAGCTTTTCATAGAAACTTTACACAACCTAAGTTTAGATCAAATCATTAAAAAGCCAATTAGATTAAACAACACATTAGATCTCTTCTTAACCAACAGACCTGGATTAGTAGTTGATTATGATATCATCCCTGGTCTATCAGACCATGAGATCATAAACATACACAGTCAGATAAAAGCAGTAGCCAATACAAAACCCAAAAGAAAAATCTTACTCTGGAATATATGTAACCTAATACAACTACACCAAGCTGCATTAAACTTTCAACAAACATTCTTATTAGAAAAAGACATTAACCAACCAGTCGATGACCTCTGGAAATTCATTAAAAACCATCTTAAAAGCATTATAGAAAATCATATACCAACTAAATACACATCAAACAAAATAAATAAATGCTGGTTTAATAATAGACTAAAGAAGCTTTGTAAACAGAAGGAAAACCTATATAGAAAATTTAAAGAAACCAAGGCAGAAAGAGTTTACAAAAAGTATATACAAAATTAAACACCTAATCCAAAGAGTAAGCAGACAGCTGCAGAGTGAATACATAAACAATGTAATATCTAAAGATAACAACAAAAACCTATGGTCATACATTAAGTCTAAGAAAATAGAAACAACAGGCATAGCGCCATTAAAAGATGAACATAACATAATACATAATGATAATGAAACTAAAGCAAACATCCTAAACAAATACTTTGCATCAGCATTCTCAGCCCCAGGAGACGAAGACATAATTCTTAATTTGAACCAAGTAGACAACATAGAAGATTTAGTAGTACAAGAAAATGGAATTCAAAAACTATTAGCCAACACCAAACCAAATAAAGCATCTGGACCTGATGGTATTCCAGCTAGATTACTCAAAGAACTAAGCAATGAGCTAGCCCCAGTATTCAAAATACTCTTTCAGGCATCGCTTAACCATGGCAGAGCACCAAAGGACTGGAAAGAAGCTAATGTCACCCCCCTATTTAAAAAAGGAGAAAAATCTGATCCAGGAAACTACAGACCAGTATCACTTAACAGCATCACATGTAAAATTTTAGAACACATAATATGTAGCAACATCATAAACCACTTAGACAAGCATAATGTCCTCACTCCATACCAACATGGCTTTAGGAAATATAGATCATGTGAAACACAACTATTAGGACTAATTGATGATTTTTCAAAAGGTTTAGATAATAGTGAACAAATATATGCTATCTTACTAGATTTTTCCAAGGATTTTGACAAAGTTCACCACCATAGTTTGCTTAAAAAATTGAAATATTTCGGCATTAATGGTCCACTGCATCAGTGGATTAAAGATTTTCTGATAGGGAGAGAACAAACTGTAAAAATAAATGGCTCTAAATCACCACCAATAACAGTAAACTTAGGTGTACCTCAAGGAACAGTCTTGGGTCCACTACTATTTTTAATTTACATAAATGATTTACCAAATTGCATTAGTTCAGGAACAAAAGTCAGATTATTTGCAGACGATTGCATTAGAATTAGAATTAGATGAATTACAGAAATGGGAATCAAATTAGAGCATGTCTTTCCACCCAGTAAAATGTCAGTTGTTAAGAGAAACAAAAAAACTAAAACAAATTAATTCCACTTATCTTATTCATGGCAAACCAGTAACACAGGCTAAAAACTCAAAATACCTAGGTGTTATAATAAATGAAAAACTGTCATGGAATCCACATATTGATGAAACTATAAAAAAATCCAACAAAGCATTAAGGTTTATTAAAAGAAATTTCTATAAATCAAATAAAAACATAAAACTAAAATGTTATTTAACCTTGGTTAGGCCAATAATAGAATATGCATCCACTGTTTGGGACCCCTCAACTCAAGAAAACATTAAGAAACAGGAACCAACACAAAATAGAGCAGTGAGATTCATAACAAACGAATATTCACATTTGACTAGAGTAACACCATTAGTAAAATCACTAAATTTAGGAAGCCTTCAGGACAGAAGACTCAAAAGTAAAGTAGCAATTATACATAAAACACTGAACCATAATCTTCAAATACAAAAACAAAATCTAATAAAATACTCTGAAAGACACAAAAATAAAGGCACATTCCTTGTCCCATATGCTAGGCCAAATTTTTACAAATACTCCTTCTTCCCTAGTGCTATTAGAGCATGGAATGGGTTGCCTGAGCTAGCCAGAAAAACCAGTGACTTGGCAGAATTTAAGTCATTGGTTAATATGCATGACTAAATGCATGACGCGTAGGACGTAATCATCTTCTTTTTTGAAGTAACATATTATATAAGATAAGATAAGATAATTGTAAACCATCTTTTTGGTTTTTCGGCATAAGACATTATTGTGCCTCTATGATGGTGGTTCTTTAATTTTATTGACCGGAAACTGTCTTGCTACTTTGCTTTGTTTCATTATGCCATTTTCTTTTGTTAGCCTTAATTGCCATTTACATTTTTCATGATCTTTTTCTTTTGTTTGTAAATAAACTCCTTTTTTTGTTGCAACTGAAATCTCAGAATTATTACTCGTCTGTCTCAGTAATTTTGTACATCTAGAGGCTATAGTTATTAGCCTAGATAATATAATTGGGGCCACAAAGTACAACTGGACTAACTTGCCAATAGCAATAGCGATTATGCCTGACAGTGACCTACTAACGACAGTCAGAAAACGCAACTTATACTGTATGTCCCAATCACGTGCTCAAGTCAAGTTGAAAACCTTTTTAATGCGCACACTGGCAAACGTGAAAGATTGCAGCTGTATCCAACATGAAGATGTCACCATTAGTGTTTTTTTTTGTTTCATAATCGATTGTGTCTTGACACTTATTCGTGACACTTGTATTTGTGTTCGTCTGTTCAAACTAGAAGCTATTGTGTCTGCCTTTGTTTTGTCGCGAGGAAGTATTAAGAGCGATGAAATAGTCACATGTTAACACTTTCCTGCTCTATGTTCATACATTCAGATACAATATAAATAAGCACAATGAGGCTACTATTTTATTTCGCTATTAATTGTTTAACCCTTAAAACGCGTGTGGTAGATTAGCGTCTAAACATCAGAATTGTAATTCCATTTTGTATGCGCTCATTGTAAGAAAGCTCAGCACTTTAAGGGTTAAGAACAAATAACAGGCATGATTAGTTAGCAGTACATAGTATGACAGATAGTTGTAATCACAGTGTAGCACCGTGGCCGCCCATAGACTCTGCCTAAACTAACTTAGAAACTAATAGGTTACAGAAATATGCTTACTAAATAAATCTTTAAAAAACACGCTTATCTAAACTGGAAGAACTACATCCTTAAAACTATATCTACCAATAATGTACACGTTATTTCCCTTATTCCAAATCAAACAAAATAATACTAATTTTAATTTATTCATATTTTGTAAGTTACTATAAATAATTGTTTAAAGTATCAGATTGAGAACTGTCTTTGTTTTTTCTTCCATGTATGTCATGTACATCGTAAAACAAATTCACACTGGCGTCAATTGAGACATTTGTAAAACATTCATGATAAAATATATGCCTATTCTAGCCATGCGTAAATATGGAAACAATATCATATAGCAGGGGTTCTCAACCTGTGGGTCGCGACCCCCTTGGGCGTCGATTTACGATTTGCCAGGGGTCGCCTAAGATTATCGAGACTATGGATTGTTAGTGTCTTTTCTTCTATTGCTGTGTGTGTGTACGGGCTGGGGGGGGTCGCGTCAGAGTGGGGGGATGTAAAAAGGGGTCGACGAGCTTAAAAGGTTGAGAACCGTTGTCATATAGCAACACATATTATGATCATTGCGTGCATGTTTAAGTGCTTAACTTCAGAACCTGGGGTCCTGGGTTCGAATATTGGTGAAGACTGGGATTTTAAATTTCGAGATTGTAGGGCTCCCTGAGTCCACCAAACTCCTGACTTGGGGAATGTAAAGGCGATTTGTTGTTGTGCTGGCCACATGACACCTTGCTTGTTAACCTTTGGTCAAAGAAACAGATGTCCTCAACATCATCTTCTCTATAGATCGCAAGGTCTGAAAAGGGAACTTTACTCCTGTCTTTTAGTTGTATGATGGCTGTCTGGATTCAACAGATTATTTAGAAGATGTTTGAGTTTCTTGTACGGGTGTATTCGGTACGCTTAAGAAACTAATATAACAAGTTTATGACAAATACAAGACAAAGAACTAAGTCCAAACCATTGAATATCTGGAACGAAGTTTAATACATAAAGGCCACAGTCGAGTCTCTGTCCGTAGTAAGATATCACCGTCTTGAAGTCCTAACACCACTTGTATAATCTGAACATCAACGAGCCAAAACCCCGCTATCTGTGACGTCACTAATTGTCGCGTTCAAAGTCAGTCAACTATGGTGCGTCTCTATACTAACTACCTAACACTACAAGCATGAGTATTTTAAATGTGTTAGAGAAAGACTGAACAGAATTAGATCACATTGATATTGTTCAGAACATAGGGCATATTATGTTTCCATGACAACTAGACTACTGAACAGCATGTATCTTGAAAATTTAGACTGTTTTCAATGACATTCTGCTAATCTGTATGTTAACATTTACATTTAAACTTTGGCGATTTTCTGCCCAGATAGTTGCAAATTAAAGCAGGGAACAAATAATAATATACATACGTATGAAAAAAGGCACTCAAAACTCTACCCTCGTTTCATCTACGTTTCCAGATAGGAGAACTGTTTGTGACCCAAAAAAATTGTAGAAACTGCTTCCATTTCTATTGTGACCTATGTATATATTAAAGATATCCCACAGACCTATATATATATATTAAATCTAGACTGGAAAATGGAAACAAATTCTTATCCGCGAATGATCAACTTACAGACCTATATATAGAGATTGTTATGTATTAATCACAGAACATTATATTCACGCATCTGCTTTGCTTTTGTATGGGATAGTAGATGTGAAAGATTGTACACACTGCCGTCCGAACGAAACCTGATGTAGATTTCTTCGTGCAATCGCTGGCTCGTTACCAAAAGATAGCGAATAGAGTAGGAGATAGTACACAGGATGGCTGCTTGGTCGTGCGGTTTGCGCGCTGGACTGTCGTTCGGATTTATCGATGGTCGAGGGTTCAAACTCCGCCCGCTCACATCCCCCGTCGTCCTGCGGGAGGTTTAGACTAGGAATTAAACTATATTCAACTCTGAAGGAACATCCGAAACATGTAAAATATTTAGCAAACAAACAAAACAAACACAGCTCTGCTTCACGCCTTTTTCTATTGGGAAGTGATCAAATAGGTCACCATTGTGATTGATCGGGCCTTTTTGTTCCACGTGAAAATGCTTGAGAATGGATAGGAACGTAGGTGGGCATCCCAGCCTAGCCAAAATCCTCTACACACCATCGCGACTGACCGTGTTGAAAGCCTTGGTGAGGTCCACAAAGGCAGCGTATAGGGAGATGGTTATAACGGAGTTTTTCTAAGCCGATGATTGCGCCCTGCTAGCTCAAAATGAACATGATCTCCACAACGAGGTCAACGAATTTGTATACGCTACCGACACTTTAGGATTATCTATAAACCTCGGGAAAACAGAAGTCATGTTCCAGAAGTCACCCAATAAAACATACTCAGCCCCAAGTAATCGTAAACAGACAGCCCCTTAACGTGGTAGGCCACTGCACATATCAAGGTAGTATAGTGTCAAATGACGCCTCACTTTCAAGGAAAGTTGATAACCGTCTGACCAAGGCCAGTAGCGCTTTTGGACGCCTTCAAGCGAGAGTTTGGCGGAATAAATCGCTTCGCCTGCCTACAAAATTAATTTCTAAAAGGCGGTGGTTCTCTCAACCCTTCTATATGAATCACTATACAGAAAGCCACAAAGACTACGTGAGCACTTCCAACAAAGATGCTTGCGCTCCATCATGGACACACGGTGGCAAGACCGCACTACAAACAGCGATGTCCTTGCGAACGCCGGTATGTAGGTCACAGCTGGGGCTGCGCAACCACGGGAAATACTGCATTCCTCATAATTGAAGACAATATTACATAAGCACAATTTTGATCACAAAGTGAAATGTATAGCATTAACTAATGAACTAATGAAGTGTTTATGTTCTACCATCTGTAAAGATGGCTAAGGGGCTTTCGAACCGGAGGTCCCGGGTTCGAATCCTGGTGAAGGCTGGTATTTTAAGAACGGGATCTTTAGGCGCCTCTGAGTCCACCCAGCTCTAATGGGTACCTGACATTATGGAAAAGTAAAGGATATTGGTCGTTGTGCTGGCCATGCGACATCCTCATTAACAGTGGGCCACAGAAACAGTCTTTACTTTACCTCTGTAAAATAAATAACCATGGCTAGCTAGGGAACAATATAAACAAAAATTTAAGGGAAGAACTAGATTGACAACAACAGCAGCATATAGAAGAAAAACATTTTGGCCTATCGGAAAAACAAAGCGAACATTGTAAAAATAAGAACTAGATGTACAGCAGCACTCAATAACAGAAAAACAATTTCAAACCATGCTATAAGATTATATTATGCTTACCCCTTCTAGAATTTTCGTAAAGCTGAGTACCCCTTCTACCCCCCCCCCCCCCCCAAAAAAAAAAAAAAGCATTTGTTAATAACAATCAAAAACTTTTTTTATAGGCCTATACATACAAAATAATTACTGTGTCACAGTAAATACATTCTATAATGATAGACACATTTTTTTTCATTGAAAAAATGGGCGTGTTGAAGGAAGTTATAACATCCGTATCCAGTTCCTGATCTTTGTAGAACTTAGTCTTCAAATGTAAACTAGCGCCGTATTTAAGTTTGTAAAAACTTAGAAATAAATAATATAAAGAATTTAAACTTGTTTTCTTTTATTCTAATGTATCAACTAAATGGGAATTTTAAAACATCAGCATAGTTAAAACCATGTGATACGCGTAGCCCCTTCAAACTCTTCCCGTTAACCCTGGGGGTACGCGAACCCCACTTTGGGAATCACTGCTTCAGAACATCAGGGTAGTCATTCACTGGAAACGTGAAGGGAACAGAAGGCAAGGTAATACTCAAGCGCAAAGACATCAACGCATTTAGTGATGTGTCTAAGCCTTGATTCTCCCATCACCAACGTCCATTCTTTTTTTTTTTCAATACTGGACTTGAAGTATTGCTGAATGATTAGAAGTAATGTTTTACTTCGCGTCTTTTAGGCAAGTGATCCATTAAATGTCAAGGTAAACTAAACGTACAACTATTATTATGATAAAACTTAATGCTATAATAACTGCTTTCAATATTTTGGGAGTTTTTAGAAGCTCCAGGATATTATCAACTCCAAAGGAAGAATTCTCCACGACAAGAGGTCTAGTTATCGTCTCCCATTTCAGAAATGTATTGATAACTTTTTCATCTAATGCATCCCTCTTTTTCAAATAGTCAGTTAGTGGTATACAAGGTACAAGATATAGCCTATCAATATTGCAATCTTCAGACTTAATAATAAGAAGTCTGTCTTTAAGCTTGAAGCCTTTGCCAATGATAGTTGTCTGTACAGCATTAAATTCCAAGACTTTGTGCTCCACGTAGCTCTGAGAAGTGATTACAACAAATCTTGAACTGTGAGCTATTGCTTTGTCTATCTCCGTGAACGTTGGGTGTCCTAGTGGGACATCTTTGTGAGCGTCAAATATGGATACATTCATTGACATCAGAATCCCTTTGATGTGTTCAGCTATCATTAGGTCATATTCAACCTCTTCATCGTAAGATATGTAAATATCATAGTCTTTACAATTTTCATAAGTGGATATGTCATCAGTCTGCAATTTAACGATCGACTGAAGGTTTTTCAAAGGTTTGCCAGCAACAGACTCAAATTGTATGTCCTCTTGTTTGAAATAAAGAACTGCATTCAAAATAGGGCGTATCATTTTTTTTCTGACAATATAGAACAAACTTTCAACTATAAAAAAAAAAATAATTACCATAACAAAAAGAAACCGCTTTTCGAAAAAAAAGTAAAATTCCATACTGGATTCCAATAAACGTTCCATTGTTCTGCAGTTTGTATTTGAAAAGTTCGAGTCAAAACAGTTTGAATCGTCGTTCGTTACTGATTCATAGTCGTGATGTGGGCTCTCCCAGAGAAAAAAATACACTGGAAAAAGTTTGTGCTTGACTGGGAAAACAATCTCAGAGCTATCTCTTCTTCCATCTGTAGCATTAACAAAACTTCTAAATATTTTAAACTCTCTCATACCGAAGCTGTGTTTACACAAGCATTGATAGCGTTGAAATAGTAATCCCTCGTCCGTAAGGATTGTTCGCGTGAATGGAGGACGCGCAGAGAAATAGGCCCCACCACGAAAAAGATGCCAATACATCATCAAAAATGTTGAGCAGCAGTTCTCTTCTGGGCTTAGAATTTCTTTGCCATAAGTATCAATTTCTATGTTTACATTATCTTCAATAGTTCTATAAGGTACAGTTTCGATAAACAAGCTACCAGGAGTTAAGAACTTTGTGACAACTTTTTCCTTTTGTCTTACGAGGGCAAATTCAGAGAAACATTCATAAATTTCAACAGGTTGCCTGCATTTCTTGGATGTTGGTGGCTTTGGTTGACAGTTACACTTTGGATTGGAAGGTGTTGGCTTCAGATGAGGGGATCGATGAAATCCTTCACTCATGGTTGGTCCAGGCTGAACAAAAGAATTGTACGGGTTATGATACTCACAAGTATAGTCTGCAAAGTCACTTTCCTCTAGCAGTTGTATAGTTAACACAGATAGCACGTTATAGAGTTTAAAATTATCATCTTTACTGATGGTTATTTTTATTTGGATTCTAGAGTCATTAATTTGCAAAGGCAGTCCATTTTTTCTCCAATTGGCACTTCTAAGGAAAGGTTTAGGATCTGTTGTTTGATACTCACATTTAAAAACAACATCCTCTAAAGGAAACCGGTAGTATTTATAGAGAAAAAACGGAGCGGAATAGCCCTTTGTAAATGGATGTGTTTGGCGCGCCGTTACAAGTTCTGGCAATTCGTGGTTTGAGTCATAAATCATGCTCTCCATATAATTAGATATTCTGGTGCTTAGAATTAGAATTAGTTCCCCGGAACACACCAGACCAGTAATGTAACTTGTACTGAGTAGTGCACTGATTACTAAAAAACAGATTAGTTTTTTGTGTCCAAACTTTTTAATTAAACGATATACAATAAATAGCAAATGCTGCAAAAGTAGACTAAACATTACGCGGGCCATTGGAAAATATCGTTGAATATTTCCGCAAAAGAAAATTAAAAATACACCTATTAAGTTCTTGTCATCCAACACTGAAAAGTCCGACGAGGAGCCATTTATATAATAAATATTGTTTCTCCAAGAGCTGATAGGAGTTTGAAATTTACCCCACGTGGTGTAGTCTTTCTCGAGTTTACCAGTGCTAACTCCAGCAAGATTGGATTCTTTTGTTAATCCGCTAAGATACCATGCTAAAAAAGGGATGACGATTACAAGAACTGCTATTATTGAAAACTTGGCACATAATTCATTGCAATGTGATACATTGGCAGTATCTTTGAGCACGACAAGTTTCTTTCGTCCCTGAGTGTGTTCCATTATGTGCCTGTAAATAGATGTTGAATATGTATCCTCCTTATGAACAGTACTCTTGGTTGAACTGTAGATCTCGAATGATCTAGATCCTCTCGAAACCACTGTTGTAAAGTCAATCAATATTCAAAAAGGCAATAAAAACTGCCTTCCTAATCTTGACTTAACGTGGTCTGTTTTAGACCTTTCATTAGAAAGGCAGATTATTAAGTCCAAATCCAAACTTCCTGCAGGGTTCAAGAAGATAACTACAGGCAGGATTCGTTCTTAACACGTTCTTTGTTGCAAATGTCTTTTGCTTTGTAAACAGACGATACTGAAAATACAAATAGGACTAATTAGTAAATAATACTTGTTTTTCCTTTTTTTTATCCCTGCACTAAAAAGTTTGAAAATAAAATGTTTAATTCATTAGGAAAGTTCTAAACTTCATATTTGACCCTATGCACTTTTTAGTTTAAGTCACTGAGGCGCAATACGTCGCAATAACATTTTGGATTATATACTTTGAAAAAATTCTAATAATAGTATTGAGAGGCATCTTGCATCCCCCACAGTGGCGTAGCTAGGGTGGGGGAGGGGTGGGAAGAATTTAAAAATCCCCCCGGGCCCCCACTTGATGGGGGCTCCCAAATGAGTGTTGTTGTTGTTTTCCATTAAAAATTTAACATTACGCAAAATGCAAGGGCTCCAAAGAGGTCAAGCAGCCCGGGCCTCCAAATGATGGAAAACTCATAGCTATGCCCCTATTCCCCACCCCCAACCAGCAAAGGTGTTTTGGGGAATACTGAAAGCTTCAACAGCTCCAGAACAAGACGTTTTCTTGCGTTATAAGCTTCAGAACCTCATCCTCCTGACGTACAGGCCTACAGCTAGAACCCACTTTTTATCACAGAAATAGCTCATATAAAACAAAGGTTTATTTAAAAGTGGCCAACAACCAACATGCATGTCAAATTAATGCAAAGAAAGAGGCAGCACTGGCCAATATATATTATGAGAGTACTATTCGAAGTAAAGAGAACGTCTGTTATGTGATCATGTTCGTGTGTTGAGTCGTCTTGTTGAGGACATTGATTAATAAAACAATGCAAAAACGTCTTTTAACACAAATTTTATAACCTTACCCTCAAAACTTGGGGGGGGGGGGGGGGTAGGATAAGATAAAATGAATATTTTAAAATGAATAATGTAGTGGTGAGGTCATGGGCGTAGCCGAGGGGGGGGGGTTTCACCCCCCCCCCCCGCCGAAATAAAAATCCCCCCGCAGTGGGGGGGATCGGAATTTAGTGACTGATTTTCGGCTTTGATTTTGTTTATTTAAGGTGAGATTTTAATACTAAACTATCACTTACCCTAGCATAGCAAATGAGGTTTTAAGTTTAAAACCCCTACCAGGGGGGTTTGAGTTTAAAACCCCCTACCAGAGGGGGTTCGAGATTAAAACCCCCTTACCAGGGGTTTTCGCAGTTAAATTCCTCTCTTCTATAACACAAAACAAAAAAAATGCAAACGACAATCCCTTAAATTTCACGAGCACAGTTAAGGAAGATTTTGATTTTTAAACCCCCTCTAAAATTTAAGATAAACCCCCTCTTCAATATAAAAAAAGAAAATTACACACTTAAAATTCTATGAGCGTAGCCAAAGGGGTTTTGAGTTAACCCCCACCCCCTCTTCAGTAGGGTTTGAAGCTAAAAATACTTCTTCAATATCCGGTATAAAAAAACGCAAATTACGCACTCAAAATGTTATGAGCGTAGCTAAATGGGTTTTGACTCAGTTTTGAATTTAAAATCCCCTTCAGTGGGGTTCTAAGCTAAAAATACCTCTTCAATATGGAAAAAAAAAGCAAATTATGCACTCAAAATTTTGATTGTATTCAAAGGGGTTTTGAGTTTCAACTCCCCTCCAGTGGAGTTTGAACCTAAAAAAATACCTCTTCAATATAAAAAAAAGAAAATTACTCATTCAGAAAGGGGTTTTGAGTTTAAACCCCCCGTAAGCAGGGTTTGAAGCTAAAAAATACATCTTCAATATAAGAAAAAAAGCAAATTACGCACTCAAAATGCTATGAGCGTTGCCAAAAGGAGTTTTGAGTTTAAACCCCCTTCAGAGTGGTTTGATGCTAAAAAATACCACTTCAATATAAAAAAAGCAAATAACACACTAAAATTATTTGAGCGTAGCCAAGACAATTGGGGGTTGTGAGTTTAAATTCCTCTCCTACAGATGGCTTTTTTTTCAAGTATAAAACCCTTCCAGATGGTTTTGAGTTTAAAATTCCCCTACAGAGTGTTTTGAGGTGGAAAACCTCTATCTTCAATATAGCAAACTATAGTTACTAAATTCTATGACCGTAGCTAAATGGGGTTTTGAATTTAAAAAAAAAAACACCATAACTCCAGAGATTTTTTTAGTTTAAAACCCCCAACAGATGATTTTGACGATAAAACTTCAATTTTCGATATAAAATCTAAAGCAAACTATAGTCACTTAATTCCAAGAGCGTATTCAAGAAAGGTTACACATTTCTACCAGTGGTGGGGCTCAATTAATAAATTGCAGTGAATAGTCATCTGCCGAAATTGAAAAACACTAAATGTGACTCAACAAAGATGGCTAAGACAGATTTTAGGAGTCAGTTATAGAGATCGGGTGTAAATCAAAAAAATCCTATGCCGAAATGGGAGTCGACAACTTAGTAAGATTGTGACAAAGCGTCGCATGAGGTTTGCTGGATATGTTCTCCGACAAAATGAATTATGCATAATAAGACTTGGGATGACATCCTAGTACAACTTGGCGCCACACATTCATGGAGGTCCTCAAAGCAGGTGGGAAGAGGCTTCAGAAATTACCAGTGGCAGATTTTTGTGGAAACAGCTTGACGGCAAATGCGCCGAACGGCGCGGGAGGGTTTAAGTCAGTAAGAATAGCACACTAGGTTTTTGAAACAAGACTTTTTAATAGCAGGAAATTGCACTGTAGATACCTCAGAATATGCATTTTTCGGCGCTCCCCCAGACCCCATTGCTAGAAATGGCTCGGAGTCAACAATTTTCCCACTAACTCCATAAAGAACCTATTCTAGGGCACAATAAACGTGTTCCGAAAGAATGAATGGTCAGAATGTAATAAAGATTATGTACACACACACATACATACATACAAATAATTTTGTTCGCGGTGGGGGGGGGGGAGAAAAATCCATGGGTGAGGTAGACTAGACCTGAAATATTGGACCTATTATGATACGCTTTAAACAGCATACGTTAACACCGCCACGGGCCTTATTAAACTTACTTATGTCTAGAAACTGTGTATGGTAGGCTATCATGGCTACAGCAAACCAACTTGGCATCAAAGGCAGCAATAACCTATCTTTTTTTTTTTTCTTTTCTTTTTCAAGCATGACAAAAAAAAAAACTCATAGAGAGAAACCTGGCCACGATGGAGAGCTTTAGGAACTCTTATGTAAGAAAAATAAGCAAAAGGATAAACATGACGTGTACTTTAAAATCGAAAGTAGACCCTTTGAGAAAACTAAAATTTAAAAAGTTCAAATTGCTTGTAAATTAATAGCTTCTCTTTATCGTTAATTGCAAAAAGGATAGGGTTTTGACATATTTAATATTTATTTTAGCAATAAGCTAATGGATATAATAGCATGAATTATTTTTTCTTTAATGTACACTTTTAGCTTAAATCTTAAGTCCTAGACTCTAAGACAGTATTATAAATAAAACTATATATAGTCTATTAGTATTGATATATATTAGATAAGTCTGATGTCTGAAACCTCGCCAGAAACGTCAATAGCATTTATTTAACTGACTAGTTAATAGTTATGCTTGCACAAGTTATCTATCATAATATGCCTTATATTTACCTTTCTGAATTACCTGAGAATTATTATATAGTCTAGGTCTAGGCCCGTATGTTTCCTTAACTTGGCTTAAAGCTAGTCTTTGGATTTTCCCAGAAGCTAATTATTCTTCTGTGTTATTCTTCTAATTTATGTTTGGTACTGAACTATATAATATTGTCTATAGATGTAGCTATTTTGAAAATATATTTTTTTTTTTAACCTTCGGAACTTCCCATAAATTTAATCTAGATCTAGATCTAGTTCATTCTCTCCCTTTTCCCTGTCATTTCTTTTATCAATCTATAAATATGAATTAATTGCTTGTATCCTTTTAATGAATTAACAGATACTTATGTTGATAGGAGAAATGAAACATTTGTTAATTAATTATTATGTTTAACTGTCTTCAATAATTTATTTCTCAGTCGTAACAGAATGTGGTATCAGAAGTGGCTAGAAGTTTTCTTAAAGTAAGGGCTGCCGTCAGATAATCTACTGGTTTCTAAATTGCTAAAGTGAATTTGGATAAATATTTTTTTAATCAGGTGATGTTATTCAGTGTTATTTTTGTTTTAGATCTAGATCTAGACAAGGAATCTACACGAATAATGGAATTATTCGATCCTCCTAAACCGTTGTCACTTGACCGCAGGGTGTTTGGTGCCCTGTGTGGAAGTTCCTCATAATTCCCTCAAAAAAAATATGTTTTCAAACAGCGAAAACTTTCTCATTTCAAATTGGAAGTGTATTCTTTATTTAAGCATTGCTATTTCGCAAAGAATCGATTTTACAAAAAAAGATAATACAAGTGAATCTCACGTGCTTTCTCAAAAAATTAATCAAAATGATTTTTTTTTTCATTAGGTCTTGTTCACTTGACGAAATTGCTAAATTAGTGAGTCGTAAAACACCATTAGTTGTCCTTAACCAGCGCATTAAACAATGAAGTAGCATCATGTGGCGTTTAAAAAAAAATTAATTAATTAAAGTGCGAAGCCTTCAGAGATTTAAACAAATCTGGTAAAATTTGATTCAAGTTGTTCTACAGCTTACATTTAATTTAATTTAAGAAAGAATATAGGACTATTACTATTAACATATAAATGCGTTTGTATCTATTTATGTAATTACAATTTGTAATTTTACTGAGAAAGTTTGTCCTCATTTTTATGATTTGATGCCCCTTGCGGACCGCAACATCCGCACATTGCTAGCTACGCCACTGCATTAGACGGTAATCTATTTGAGAAATGGTAAAAAAATAAAGACAAAAGTTTTGAATTGTGTATGATTGCCAATGAAAAGAGTATGATGTCTGAGCCAAGAAGAATGCTCTATTAAATTGCAACACTTGATTGAGGAACCCGCTCGAGACATCTAGGTTTGAAAATAATTTCTTGCCTAAGTCCAACACTGTTTGTTACAAGGTAGGTGTTAATGTATTTTTTTTTAAACATACTCTCCATAAAAAGACGTCCATACTACCAGCAATATTTTGCTTAAGTGATAAGCATATAACATTCAATGTATGTAGTCTAATTGCAAAGTTCAATTTCTGTGGAATCATACAATCAATATTTATAATGTATAATGTATGCCTTTTTTCGCAATGTAAATATTTAAATCAATATCATTCGCTTCTACTAAATAATCATTAATCGTATTTCTATACTTGCTAGATTAAACTAGGTTTTATTATAAGGTCTAATATACTTCTATGTCCATGTCCTATAGGGAGTAATTTCAGGTACATATGTTCTTTTTACAAAAGCTTGCTGGATAACATAAAAGAATGGACCGGCCTCTCTCTTGATATCTTGCTAAGAACAACAGCTGACCAGGAAAAGTGAAGTAATCAGGTTATGCAAACTGTAGCAGCACCCCTACGACGAAAATCAGGGGACAGATGAAACAATTGTACAAAGGACGTATTCTCTCTCTCTCTCTCTCCTGGTCGGCCTGCATATCCTCAAGTACATTGTCGCTGAATTTTGCCAGGAGCATTGCAATTCCAGTGAACAACCGATCTATTTGGTCTGGGCATTTGCTGAGACCGTCAGTCATCTATAGTTTCCACTACTTGTCTGATGATATGCGTGAGGTCCTCCTCCTGAACATGAAGCCCCCGACTGAAATGGGCCGTTTTTTTGATGTGTCTTTAGCTGCCTCAAAAGATAAGGCGTGTATCAAAGCATCGCTTGCCTCTCATATTCCACTTAATTTGATAGCCTTCTTCTTCGGGGTCACGAACACTATCAATAAACGCGTCTGTTATGAGAACTTCTAGGATCTCCTGGGTCAAGGTCGGATAAGCCAGTCGTTCGATATCTGCCACCATTTTCCTGTAGTGTCTCTCCTGGTTGTTGCTGCCGAGTCTTCAATTGCATTCAGTAAACTTCCTTCATGTGTTCGTCCACAAATCACAATTCCATTATTCTAACAATGGCCTCGTAATCTCAATGGTTGTTAACTATCTGTAGCAATTCAGATGCCTTTCCTCAAAGGCTAACATTAATCCAGTTGATTTTTGCTCGTTCGTACTCTAGTTTTTCACTTTAGCAGCCGCCTCTAATTGTCTTTTAAAGACTGTCTACGAGACTGTACCATCAAAAATAGGTGGCATGACTTTCCAAATTGCTTCACTCGATCCTGAATTTTCTTTTATGTGTTAAACCTTGCCCAGCTCGACCTTGACTGCCCGAACCTCGTCGTTAAGGGCTTTAATCATTTGCTCCATCTCTACTATAAGCTGTGACTTCGCGGCGGCGATTTTCTTCCTTTAACTTGCTTCTGAATTCCTCCAGATCTGTTTTCAGACCAGTCGCCATTGCTCGCATTGACCCTAGTAGTTCCTCTTTTATTTCACTCAACATTCTGCTTAGATAAGCCTTCATTTCAAACTCGTGAGTGTCCGGGTCAAAGCCGTTTTCTTTCAAGGCATCACGCAGACGGCTAACGACGCTACGATGTCCCGCCTCTTAACTCATTTACGGATTTCGTTAATCTAAAGCTCATGTAGGTGTTTAGAAGTAGACATGTTGGTAGGTAGAGTAGGCGCTATCCCGCTTCGACATCAGTTGTTAAGAACCAAAGAATATAACTCACCGATTCTCAGATCGATGGTATCTATGTGACTGCATAGGCACAATCCAACTATGATAAATCAATGTTCCCGGCAAAAAGAAACAAGATAACAATCTTCTAATCAAATTTAATTTAATTTAATTAAAATATGTTGGCATTGATGGTCCGTTGCATCAGTGGATTAAACATTTTCTGATGGGGAGAGAACAAACTGTAATAATAAATGTTTCTAAATCAACACCAATAACATTAAACTCAGGCGTACCTCAAATAACAGTCTTGGGTCCACTACTATTTTTAATTTATATAAACGATTTACCAAATTGCATTACTTCAGGAACAAAAGTCAGATTATTCGCAGACGATTGCATAATATGTAGAACAATAAAAACAACATAAGAGACAGAAATTTTAGAAAGAGAATTAGATGAATTTCAGAAATGGGAATCAAATTGGAGCATGTCTTTCCACCCAGAAAAATGTCAGTTATTAAGAGTAACAAAAAAGCTAAACAAATTAATTCCACTTATCTTATTTATGGCAAACCAGTAACACAGACTAAAAACTCAAAATACCTAGGTGTTATAATAAATGAAAAACTGTCATGGTATCCACATATTGATGAGACTATAAAAAAATCAAACAAAGTATTAGGATTTATTGAAAGAAATTTCTATAAATCAGATAAGAACATAAAACTAAAATGTTATTTAACCTTGGTTAGGCCAATAATAGAATATGCATCCTCTGTTTGGGACCCCTCAATTCAAGAAAACATAAAGAAACTGGAAGAGACACAAAATAGACCATTGAGATTCATAACAAATGAATATTCACATTTGACTAGGGTAACTCTTTTAGTAAAATCACTAAATTTAGAAAGCCTTCAGGATAGAAGGCTCAAAAGTAAAGTAGCAATTATACATAAAAGACTGAACCATAATATCTTCAAATACAAAAGACAAAATTTAATAAAATACTCAGAAAGACACAAAGATAAAGGCACATTCCTCGTCCCATATGCTAGGACAAAAGTGTACAAAATACTTCTTCTTCCATAGGGAGTGCTATTAGAGCATATATGGGTTTCCTAGCTAGCAAGAAAAAACAGTGACTTAGTAGAAATTATAATAGGTCATTGGTTAATATGCATGACTAAATGCATGACGCGAAGGACGTAATCATCTTCTTTTTGAAGTAACGTCTGTATTATTTATGATCAGGTCGATAAGAACCAACAAAATATATTATATAGGTCTGTGGGTAATATAAAATTGGAAATCTCCGTTAGTAGGCCTATTTTTTCAGGGAATGAAAAAAATAAAATGACTGGGGCCCACTGCGGGTTCAGCATAGTCTTCTAAACAATTTGGGTAATCCTGTATATCAGCGTCCCGCGTTCATAAAATGCCGATAATTAGCCAGGATAAAATTTAATTCATTTAATACATGTAATTAGTGTTTTAAATAAATTTGTATTAAAAAAAAAGAACCTTTACATTTTGAATGACATGAATAAAGTACGTTAGCGACTTTTAATATGATCTGCACGCCGCCATTTTGTTTGTTGGTAATGTACAGTGGTGTTGCCAACTGGTAGTATTTTAAGGATCTTTTTTTTTTTTACATTTTGTTTACTAAAGGCTGTTGCAAGTGTACTAAAGATAAATAAAATAATTAATTATAGAAACTAAGGTAAATTTTGATGATGGATAGATGGGTGGATCTTATCTTATCTTATCTTATATAATACAGACGTTACTTCAAAAAAGAAGATGATTACGTCCTACGGATGTTTGTGGTTGGTTATTTGCTTGCATTGATGGTTGGTTGCATGCTTGTGTTAGGGTCTTTGATGGTTGGATGTTGTTGGTTTGCTGTGGTTGGTTGGATGGATTGTTGTGTTAGGATTTTTGATGGTTAGATGCTGTTATTTTGCTGTGGTTTTTCGGTTGGCAGTGGTTGGATGGTGTTGGTAGGTTGATTTGATTGATGGTTGGTTGTGGTTTTTTTGTTGGTTGGCAGTGGTTGGTTGGTTGTGGTTGGCTGGATGGTTCTGTTACAGTATTTGATGGTTGGATATTGTTTGTTTGCTGTGGATGGTTGGTTGACAGTGGTTGGTTATGGTTTGTTGGATGGTTGTTTTAGGGTGTTTGATGGTTGGATGTTGTTGGTTTGCTGTGATTGGTTGATTGGATGGTTCCGTTAGGCTAATTGATGGTTGGATATTGCTGGTTTACTGTGGATGGTTGGTTGTCAGTGGCTGGTTGGTTTTGGTTGGTTTGATGGTTATGTTAGGGTGTTTGATGGTTGGTTGTTTGATGTTCGGATGTTGTTGATTTGATGTGGATAGTTGGTTGTGGTTGGTTGGATGGTTTGATGGTGTTGGTAGGTTGGTTGTCGTTTCTACTATAACGACATATATATGGAATATTTGTGTGTGTTCGTATTTGTTAACACGCATGTGTATGAACTATGCATATGTTATGTGCCAATTTAAAATTTCTAGATCTAATATAGCACGTGGCATTTTTTAAAAATTGGGCCATTGCCTAGGTCCAAGATTTTTCATGTTATGGTAAAATAAATATTAACATTGCATATGGTTTACATTGTGTTTTAAGTGTTCGATTTTGTTTTTGTTGAATTTTTCTTGATTTAATTTAATCTAATAATAGAACGAGATTCCAATTCTAGGTCTACCTGTCTTCAAAATCATTAGGTTAAGTTTGATAATGTATCGGTAACTGTATGCGTGCAAATATTGGACTCCTTATAATAAATATAGGCCTTATGTTAATCGCTCAGTGTGTAGGTCCTAAAAGGATTAAGCCTACACTAGTAGCACTGTCTACGCATGTAGGCTATTACATTATTTTGAAAAATGTGTTAGAGCCTACATTAAATTAGTATTACACTGTAGAATTAGGGGCGTCCCTTTTATAAGAGCATATATATCATAAAACATTTTAACAATTTGATACATAAGTGGCATCCATTTGCTCCTTCCTGTGGCCCCACTGGTCCATTTTGGTGCCGGCCCACCGGGCATTTGCCCGAACGCCCATATAGCCAATGCGCCCCTGCTTTTACAGCACCAAGTTTCATAGTGTTCCTAAAAAATGAAAAGTCTCATAAAATCCTCCTAAAAATTGCCCTCACCTAAAATCTAGGCCTACTTGTAGCAGTGGACAGTCCGTAGATCTACCTAGTGACAGTGTCTACCTTTGGATCTAAGATGTAGTGAAGATAATTCGCACCTTACCTGAAAATTCTTTGAATTTAAGTCAATTTAATGTTCTCGATATATTTAATGTCTTGATTTACGCTAAATCACTAGAATCTAGTGAATATAATTCGCACAAATGCACACCATAACCATATATAAGATACATATAGGTACTAAAAATATACATTTTCACCACAGAGAATATTATGAAGGCATCTCTAAAAGAATGTTTCTTATTTAAAAAATATGGAATAGCGACATATTTGAGATGTTTAAAATAAATCTTTGGAAAAAAAAGATAATATTGTTCTCTGTTCTGGCTGGGATGTTGGCAAGATATTTATTGTTTCCACAATCAAGTACCAATAATTTATTTCAAAAATGCATAGTTTTGTGTATGTTTTACAATGCATCAAACAGGGCAGGACAAACTGAATATATAAATGTGTATATGTATATATATGTTAATATATATGTATATATATCACACATATATCACACATAGGCCTACATATAGATCATACATTCCATCCTTAAAGTCTCCTAAAATCTTGTCATGGTAAAGTTCTACTAACATTGACATCTCTATTTGTTATATTTGTCAATGGCTGTAATTTGCTCACAGTATTTTACTATTTTAAGGTTTTTAATTTCTGAAAAAAAAAATTCTGGAAAAAATTAGTAACAGAGCCTAAAAAAAACATAAGACATAATAATTATTTATACTGGTGAGGTATCTAATAAATCTGGACATAGATCTAAAACAATCACAGCATAAGAGCATATTATATATAGATATAAATATTGACCTATAAATATATGTATTTTTGACATAGATCTAGATCAAAATTCTAAACAAACAATGTGCACTTGAAATAAAAATACAAAAACATATATTTACAATAATGTATCAAATTGGTTTTTTTTTTAGATCTGCATAAAATAAAATCGTTTTCTTATAAAAAAAAAAAGTAGTTAGATTTGTAAAAGAAATGTTTATTTGTAGTTGGCAGCTTTCGAAATGACACGCCCCCCCCCCCCCCCCCACCGCCAAAAATTTTTTAGCTAAGTTGCTGATCAAACCTTGACAACAAAGAATGTCGTGAAAATGACGCGGGGCGCTGATCTACAGGATTACCACAATTTGATCATGTATCTTCATCTTTTCATAGATCTAGTAAGCCTATTACTATTAAACTATTACTAGATCTATTAGTTAATTAGTTGTGTAGTAACAGTAGTATATATATATATTAGATCTAGACAGATACATCTATAAAAAATAAAATCTATTATTAATACTGACAGTACTGACTTGAGTATTAGATTTAGAGTATTACGAAGTTACTAGAGATCTAGATTCTTCTAAGTCTAAGTCGTCTAAGTCTAAGACTGTCTAAGTATAGTAAAGTAATAGTCTTAATAGAATAGTCTAAATCTAGACTCTAGATCTAAGTTAACTAAACACTTAATTAAATAGATCTAGAATCTATCTAGATCTTAGAAAGTCTTAGTAGGGTAATTCACTAGAGTTAGAGAGAATGACTATCTTATCTTATCTTATATAATACAGACGTTACTTCAAAAAAGAAGATGATTACGTCCTACGCGTCATGCATTTAGTCATGCATATTAACCAATGACTTAAATTCTGCCAAGTCACTGGTTTTTCTGGCTAGCTCAGGCAACCCATTCCATGCTCTAATAGCACTAGGGAAGAAGGAGTATTTGTACAAATTTGTCCTAGCATATGGGACGAGGAATGTGCCTTTATTTTTGTGTCTTTCAGAGTATTTTATTAAATTTTGTTTTTGTATTTGAAGATTATGGTTCAGTGTTTTATGTATAATTGCTACTTTACTTTTGAGTCTTCTGTCCTGAAGGCTTTCTAAATTTAGTGATTTTACTAATGGTGTTACCCTAGTCAAATGTGAATATTCGTTTGTTATGAATCTCACTGCTCTATTTTGTGTTTGTTCCAGTTTCTTAATGTTTTCTTGAGTTGAGGGGTCCCACACGGTGGATGCATATTCTATTATTGGCCTAACCAAGGTTAAATAACATTTTAGTTTTATGTTCTTATTTGATTTATAGAAATTTCTTTTAATAAACCCTAATGCTTTGTTGGATTTTTTTATAGTTTCATCAATATGTGGATTCCATGACAGTTTTTCATTTATTATAACACCTAGGTATTTTGAGTTTTTAGTCTGTGTTACTGGTTTGCCATGAATAAGATAAGTGGAATTAATTTGTTTAATTTTTTTTGTTACTCTTAACAACTGACATTTTTCTGGGTGGAAAGACATGCTCCAATTTGATTCCCATTTCTGTAATTCATCTAATTCTCTTTGTAAAATATATGTGTCTTGTTTTGTTTTTATTGTTCTATATATTATGCAATCGTCTGCAAATAATCTGACTTTTGTTCCTGAACTAATGCAATTTGGTAAATCATTTATGTAAACTAAAAATAGTAGTGGACCCAAGACTGTTCCTTGAGGTACACCTGAGTTTACTGTTATTGGTGTTGATTTAGAGCCATTTATTATTACAGTTTGTTCTCTCCCTATCAGAAAATCTTTAATCCACTGATGCAGTGGACCGTTAATGCCGAAATATTTTAATTTTTTAAGCAAACTATGGTGGTGAACTTTGTCAAAAGCCTTGGAAAAATCTAGTAAGATAGCATCTATTTGTTCACTATTATCTAAACCTTTTGAGAAATCATCAATTAGTCCTATTAGTTGTGTTTCACATGATCTATATTTCCTAAAGCCATGTTGGTATGGGGTGAGGACATTATGTTTGTCTAAGTGGTTTATGATGTTGCTACATATTATGTGTTCTAGTATTTTACATGTGATGCTGGTAAGTGATACTGGTCTGTAGTTTCCTGGATCAGATTTTTCTCCTTTTTTAAATAGGGGGGTGACATTAGCTTCTTTCCAGTCCTTTGGTACTCTGCCCTGGTTAAGCGATGCCTGAAAGAGTATTTTGAACACTGGGGCTAGCTCATTGCTTAGTTCTTTGAGTAATCTAGCTGGAATACCATCAGGTCCAGACGCTTTATTTGGTTTGGTGTTGGCTAATAGTTTTTTAATTCCATTTTCTTGTACTACTAAATCTTCTATGTTGTCTACTTGGTTCAAATTAAGAAATATGTCTTTGTCTCCTGGGGCTGAGAATGCTGATGCAAAGTATTTGTTTAGGATGTTTGCTTTAGTTTCATTATCATTATGTATTATGTTATGTTCATCTTTTAATGGCGCTATGCCTGTTGTTTCCATTTTCTTAGACTTAATGTATGACCATAGGTTTTTGTTGTTATCTTTAGATATTACATTGTTTATGTATTCACTCTGCAGCTGTCTGCTTACTTTTTGGGTTAGGTGTTTAATTTTTATATACTTTTTGTAAACTCTTTCTGCCTTGGTTTCTTTAAATTTTCTATATAGGTTTTCCTTCTGTTTACAAAGCTTCTTTAGTCTATTATTAAACCAGCACTTATTTATTTTGTTTGATGTGTATTTAGTTGGTATATGATTTTCTATAATGCTTTTAAGATGGATTTTAATGAAATTCCAGAGGTCATCGACTGGTTGGTTAATGTCTTTTTCTAATAAGAATGTTTGTTGAAAGTTTAATGCAGCTTGGTGTAGTTGTGTTAGGTTACATTTATTCCAGAGTAAGATTTTTCTTTTGGTTTTTGTATTGGCTACTGCTTTTATCTGACTGTGTATTTTTATGATCTCATGGTCTGATAGACCAGGGATAATATCATAATCAACTACTAATCCAGGTCTGTTGGTTAAGAAGAGATCTAATGTGTTGTTTAATCTAGTTGGCTTTTTAATGATTTGATCTAAACTTAGGTTGTGTAAAGTTTCTATGAAAAGCTCATTTATGTCCTTAAGGTTTTGGTGTTTATCTATGGTTAGTGTTTTCCAATTTATATCAGGTAGGTTGAAGTCACCCATAATCCAAAAAACTGCATTTTTATTTGTCTCTTTAAGTGTAGTAATCTGATTACATAGTTCCTGCATGTATTCTAAACTAGAATTTGGTGGTCTGTAAATGCTGCCTATTATAAGGGATGTTGAGGTGGTATTAATTTTACAAAATGTAGATTCTATGTTTTTTGAGTTAGGTAAGGTAATTTCTTCAGCTATAAGAGTGTTTTTTATTGCTAAAAGAACTCCTCCATGATTATCAGCCCTATCTTTTCTAAAAATTTCATAATTACTATTGAAAATTTCTGCATTATAAATTTCATTATAGATCTAGGACATTAAGTCTGATAAGCTAAACTAAACAAAATAGATAGAATCTACATTATATTTATAATAATTTTAAGAAACTAAGACTAAGGCAGAAAGAGTTTACAAAAAGTATATACAAATTAAACACTTAACCCAAAAAGTAAGCAGACAGCTGCAGAGTGAATACATAAACAATGTAATATCTAAAGATAACAACAAAAACCTATGGTCATACATTAAGTCTAAGAAAATGGAAACAACAGGCATAGCACCATTAAGAGATGAACATAACATAATACATAATGATAATGAAACTAAAGCAACCATCCTAAACAAATACTTTGCATCAGCATTCTCAGCCCCAGGAGACAAAGACATATTACTGAATTTGAACCAACATAGAAGATATAGTAGTACAAGAAAATGGAACCCAAAAACTATTAGCCAACACAAACCAAATAAAGCGTCTGGACTTGATGGTATTCCAGCTAGGTTACTCAAAGAACTAAGCAGCGAGCTAGCCCCAGTGTTCAAAATACTCTTTCAGGAATCGCTTAACGAGGGCAGAGTACCAAAGGACTGGAAAGAAGCTAATGTCACCCCCCTATTTAAAAAAGGAGAAAAATCTGACCCAGGAAACTACAGGCCAGTAAATCAACACCGATAACAGTAAACTCAGGTGTACCTCAAGGAACAGTCTTGGGTCCACTACTATTTCTAATTTACATAAATGATTTACCAAATTGCATTACTTCAGGAACAAAAGTCAGATTATTTGCAGACAATTGCATAATATATAGAACAATAAAAACAACACAAGACACAGATATTTTACAAAGAGAATTAGATGAATTTCAGAAATGGGAATCAAATTGGAGCATGTCTTTCCACCCAGAAAAATGTCAGTTGTTAAGAGTAACAAAAAAACTAAAACTAATTAATTCCACTTATCTTATTCATGGCAAACCAGTAACACAGACTAAAAACGCAAAATACCTAGGTGTTATAATAAATGAAAAACTGTCATGGAATCCACATATTGATGAAACTATAAAAAAAATCAAACAAAGCATTAGGATTTATTGAAAGAAATTTCTATAAATCAAATAAAAACATAAAACTAAAATGTTATTTAACCTTGGTTAGGCCAATAATAGAATATGCATCCTCCGTTTGGGACCCCTCAACTCAAGAAAACATTAAGAAACTGGAACAGACACAAAATAGAGCAGTGAGATTCATAACAAATGAATATTCACATTTGACTAGAGTAACACCTATAGTAAAATCACTAAATTTAGAAAGCCTTCAGGACAGAAGACTCAAAAGTAAAGTAGCAATTATACATAAAACACCGAACATCTTCAAATACAAAAACAAAATTTAATAAAATACTCTGAAAGACACAAAGATAAAGGCACATTCCTCATCCCATATGCTAGGACAAATTTGTACAAATACTCCTTCTTCCCTAGTGCTATTAGAGCATGGAATGGGTTGCCTGAGCTAGCCAGGAAAACCCGTGACTTGGCAGAATTTAAGTCATTGTTAATATGCATGACGCGTAGGACGTAATCATCTTCTTTTTTGAAGTAACGTCTGTATTATATAAGGTAAGATAAGATTTATAATAATAATTAATATATTTATAGAATCTAGATGATCTAGTTCTAGTTATCTAGCAAACTCAGAGGCATGGCTAGCTTAGTTACTAGAATCTAGGATTCTAGATCTATGTGCAAGCCGCACAGGGCATCAATAAAAATCCCCCATTTTTTTGCTACTTTGTTAATCTTCCATTCTTCTTTCTTGAATTAAATTAAATCTAAGCTGTAGATTTTTTTTTTTCATTACTGAGTAGTTAATTGTAATACTGTATGTAATGTAAACAAAGAATGAACAAAAGTAAAAGCCGGCAAGCTTTCAAACACTTGTTTCTTCCAGTAAATGCCAATATAAGGCAAAAGAAAGTTCTGAGAAAGTTGATTTGCTACTCGCCAAAAAAAAAAAAAAAAAATACCTATCTAGCTTTCTTTGCATACTCTTCTCAACAAAATCAAATACACTGCATCTATCTGCATTTAAATCTAATGATAATATGGATTTCATTTTAATAGTGGGGGTTATCATTAAAAATGGAAAACTATGAGGCCAGATTAGCTCACATTCAATCATTGTTTGCTTGGAGGGAAGATTATTTGTAAGTAATGAACTGTAACGTTTTTATATTGTTATTAATGAGATTTTCTATCTGATATTGCTCTATGTCCCGACAACAAGAATGTCATGGTCTTGTGTATAGGATGGATTGTAAATACCACAACAATTATTTAGAAACACTTTAGTAGCAGAGTGTTTCTCCAGTACTGGTGACAAATGGGTACTGGCTCACTAAAAAGTCTATAACTCAAAAGCTTCTTATTAAAATGTCACAATTTACTTTTCATTTCACTTAGAAATTGTTTATCTATAAATTGTGATATTTTGAGCTTGAAAGGTGCATTGTGGAATTTTAAAATTGTAGAAAATGTGTGAAATAGTACACAAAATGGCATCTTTTGATGTAACATGGAACACCTGGCTTAGGTTGAAGTACCGTATTTTTTGCTGTATAAGACGCTCCGGCATATAAGACGCACCCAATTTTAAAGGAGGAAAATCTAGAAAAAAAAAGATTCTGAACATACCGTATTTTTCGCCGTATAAGACGCACCAACTTTTCCCCCCCAGTTTTGGAGAAGAAAAAGTGCGTCTTATACGGCGAAAAATACGGTAATATTCCACTAAAAGCAAGGATTATTCAACAGACATTTTTGTTGAAATAGGTTAACAATACAATGTTATTGTATTATCTACATCTTTTTATTTTATAGTTATTTTGGTATTACTTAGATGTCGCCGTAAAAAAATGTGTCACAGGTGCATCACATGGTGTCCCACTTAACTTGAAATTTTAAACCTTTATCAATTGTTAACAAAGTAAAGGATTCTGCTCCCAATTGTGTCTCTGTTACTAAAAGCATCTATGATTAATTTACACAGTGTAATTTTTCTTTAAAACTGTAAAAATTTATATAATTTTAGTAAAATAGCTCTTGGTGTCCCAGGTGAAGCACCTCAAACGCTCTTAACAAAAAGAACAATATTTTTTTAAACAAAGTTATTAATGAGATGGGAATTACTTAATGGTATCTCTGATACTGCTTAGTACACAATAAGCTCCATTTTCTTGGGAAAAGGCTACATAGTCATTATCAGGAGACATTAATAGACATGGTGTCCCACATTTTTTCATTGTAGCACCTGAAACGCCTCATGTTGAATGATACCAGAAAATCTCAGAGATCTAGATATAAGTAGTTTTCTCACCAAAGTTTTGAATTATAATGAGAACTAAGCTTATTATTCTCAAGTTTGATCTAAAATACATAGAATACCATTTTTTAATCTAACCTACTGTAAACCTTATTGTTTTATCATTGTCTGTGGTGCTTCCCGGGACACTAAACAAGTCTTGGTCTAGATATAGGTCTTGTGTAGATTTAAATCTACTCTATATTTCAAAATATATGTAAATCTAGTTTTGGATCTTGTTCTTGGTGCATTGAAAGTCATAAAGCTGCTTTAGTCTATGGTTAGGTCATGTTTGAGGCAGTTATGTCTAATATATTTTTAAATGATTATTGAACACACACACACAAAGGTCTAGTACATTCATTTGTGATTATAGAAAACTATTTTGTGAATCATTGATAAAAGAATAATTGGTAATGTATTTACAGACTTTAAAAAAATTGTATTTCAGCATGTATTAACAAAAATAATTATATATTTCATATTGGTGTCCCGTTGTAGCACCCGCAACATCTTGTGATATAATAGCTATGTTATAATAAATGCTTGAATTATTGTTGAGATATTGCAGCAAATTATAGCCTATATATTTAGCTACAATGCAAGTATAGCATAAATTCTATTTTCTTATATAAAATCTTATTTAAAAAACTTTTACCAGTAATGTTACAGGTGCTACGGTGTCCCATTTTTAAAATTGAGCGCAAACATTACGTAAGTGCTCAAAAACTTCAATTTCTCTATCTAGCTGCTTAATACAATAGAAACATTCAAATTATGCTAAGAAGTTTAATAGATAAATAAATAACTTTGCAAATAAATCCAGCCATAAAGGCATAGTACACAATTACAGAATAACTTTAACTCCCTTAAAATCTCGCTAACATGCTTTTACTTGGAGCTTTTTCCATGTGAGAAGAGCACAGAATATATCATAAGTAACTAAAAATCACTACATGTCACAATGAGTCTCAAATGAGGCTGTGACAGGAACAGTATTGACAGCAAGACTCAAGATTTAATTAAACAAGAAAGGAAAAAAGTGGAGAGACTACCTGAAGAAAATCTTGGATATCATCCTTTTTCTCTCAAAGCAAAATCTGGCACTCAGTGGGCATCACAAATGTAGTGAAGAAGAATTGGAAGGACAAAGTCTAGATAATATCTTGGAGCGAAATTACTATCCAAGTACAATTCACATGTGCTTTGTATCAAGCTTAGTTTAAGAAAGAATATGTATATGTCCCCACAAATGCAAAAGTAATTTATTGCAATACTGGGTGATCATGAAAATAAACCATACATAAAGTTAAACAAGTCAAATATTTCTTGATTACAGTACACCTGACATCTCAAAATTGGATCAAATATGTGATAAATTTTACTGTACATTATCATGTATATTGACTGGGCACAAGTTTGTGAGTCTTTAGTTGACTTCATCGACACTTAGTACTGGAATCCCATCATTTGGACGTCCTGTCTGACATAATGGAATGCAGAGGTCAAGGCTATCATAAAGCTGCAGTTTCCAAAAGCCTTTTCTAGCAGTCAGTTCTAAAGCACAATTCATTGTCTGGGGAAGCCATTCTCTGATTTTGGCAGCAATTCAAACTGTTGAAGCTCAAGTCATATCATTCTCAATTTTCGGTAAACTGGACCCTTTATACACCTTTTTCTCAGCTTCAACACATCGCTGGGAGATCCTCATCAAATTGTAACCAGCTGGAACACCAGAGCAGAATCTGTTAAGATGGTAAGGGATCAATTTTAAAAAATTAGAGAATGTAAGTATACAAATGAAAGTTGTAGATCTGAAGACGGTGGATTGTTGTGCATACAGCATTTTAATTTTTTCACTTAGCTTATTTCTGAATTAACTGAATGAGCAATGTGCAATTGTACTTTCAAAAACAAAGACTGTCAAATGGAGTCTGTATATAGATACCGAAAACATTAAATTAGACATTCTCAGTTACTAGTCAGGGGGACTTGGGTGATGATAGTATTACCTTTGCTGAAAGCATTTGCTCAGATTTAGGGATTAGTGCAGAACCTCAAAGATTTATTAAGCACAAGAAAAAGATGAAAATTCCGTATTAAGACAAGAAATTTCTTCCTTTGATTGTTTAAGAAATATAAACCCTATTTGAACATCTTGTCCTGAGATGAACTTGGCATGGACGATTCTCCTAGGGACATTGACAAAACTCAATTTTATCTGAAGGCTTGAACAAATTGTTGCAGTTTCTTCACAATGTCTGAGAAAAAGTCTAACGCTGTTTCATTTCCTTTTTTTTTTTGAAGGCATCATGAGGAGCTGCCTCACCGGGTATCAAATACCCTAGATACCCCTCTGAGTTGACTAGAATATTAGAATCACTAGACCTAAATCTTAATCTATATCAGTCTAAATGTCTAGATTTTGTAGTATACTTGTAGAATCTAGATCTAGACTCTAGTCTAGTCCTACCTTATCTTATTAATAGACTAGAAAAATTTAAATTCACACTGGTTGTGATGGATCAATATATTATGTAGATTTTTGTGTGTGTATATATATATATATATGTACAAGCAATAACAAAAAATTTTTATTTTGTTAAATCTTGTTTAAAAAAGCTAGTAAAAATATTTGCATAAAATGTTAATATATATATATATTTTATATATATATATATATTAAAGCTAAGTGGCTTGTTTTCAATAAATCTTAAGCATCAGTTATGTCACAGTTGTGTGATTGTCTTGTTTGGGTTTTGTGGTTGATCCAAATAATATAGTATGATCTCTCACGTATCTTTTGCTCGACCTGGACCACACTATGACAGTGATGTATAGACATCCAGACAGAGACATTAGTTGACACCAACACTCCAAAAACTCGAGAGGCACAATAAACTTTTCGAAAAATAGGGCTCGAAGTACCACGGCCAGGTCTGAAAAAATAACACTGCACACTCCAATAACTAAATTTAGTCTAATAATATTAACAATTTGACATCATTTGATCAATAAGTTTTTAAGTTATAGTACTTGATGATCATAAGTCAAAAGCAATATGAGAAAAATAGTTAAAAATTCAAAATTTACATTTTATAATGGATTTAAAACTTTCCAGATATGAATATCAACTGAAATTCTATGTGTGCTTTAGTCTCTTTTCTCAACAACAGTTATCTTTTAACAACTTTTTTAAAATTGCATTTCTTAAGATTTTCTGAAATCTTGATAATCCAAGTGGATGGTTGTTCTCGCTGGCCTAATAATTGAAAAATCTTTTAATTACACTGTGAAAAGGATTAAAATTAGGTTGTCCCACAGCAGCTAAAAAGGAACAGTTTTCTTTTTCTGGATTAGTAAATCTAGATTTGGTCAAAAATTTCTAATTTATGAGCGCATAGACATATTTTGTATTTTGAGTTGCACCAAGTCTACGTCGTTATATAATTTGCTTGTTCTGATAGCCTTTAAGAAATTGAGTAGAACTTCTAAAGTTACTTTGATATCTCCAAAAGGTTAAAGTTTAATCCCACACAGTCTGTTAAAAGATTTGGATAAAAGTGTGGTGTAGCACGGTTAAACTTGTTGATGAATATCTTCCAGAATATTTCAGCAGAATACGTTGCCATCATTGCTTCAATCCTAAACAATAGAGAACTAAAATGTGTAAGAAAAAAAATTAAGTTAACATCAAGTGGCAATAACAGAATTATTCTAAATAAATAAGTTTTTATTCTAGACTAGTTTCTATCTTTGGGAGTCTATACTACTCTATATCCATAGATATTGCAGGTGAAAGATGAAAGATAAGAAAAAGATTGACTGTATTAGTGTTTCATTAAATTTAAATACTATAGTAAGAATGACGTTCCGAAATAAGCATGCAGACACATTTCTGTCTCCTGCATATACAACAATAACATTTTTAAAACTTTAATTCTGTATGTTATTTATTCTTTCAGCTGGATTAGTTTAGGGTTAGGGTTTAAATGCTTAAATCTTTACACCTTCCTGCATATTTTATACATAGTAGTTGATGATCTAATTTTTGTATTGCGCAAGAAACAATTTAGAATCATTTTGTTTGGGAAATAAGCATTTATCTGTACAAATTAGAAATACTTTGGATTTTTGGGATTTGAAGGAGGTGAGGTGGCTGAGCATTAAAGTGCTTGGTTTCTGAACCAGGGTCCGGGGTTCGAACCCTGGTGAAGATGGAGATTTTTAATTTCAGGGTCTTCGGGTGCCTCTGAGTCCAAACAGCACTAATTGGTAAAAAAAAAGTAAAGTTGTGACACATGACACCCTCATTAACTGTAGGCTATAGAAGCAGATGGCCTGTACATCATCTGCCCTGTAGAACACAAGGTCTGAAAGGGGAAGTTTTTTTTTTTTTAATTCTTGCACTCTGATAACATAAACCTCATTCCAAGATCATCAGATTTTTTTTCTTCAAAGCTTTTATCCAACTACCTTAAAGATAGTTTTCTATCCAAATTTAATAGCTGAACACTAATCAGCATGCCTGATTGACCCCTCCCCCAGCCAAACCAACATATTTACCTTTTTGGTTTTCAAATAATATTTAAAAATATATATATAAAAAGGTTCAAATTCTTGTGACATTAAAAATTTCAAGAACTCTTAACAACAATTGAGAAAGTGATTTCCTGTTATATTCATTAGTCACACTTAGGAGAGTGAATTGAATTAATTGGCCTACTAGAGAGCACTTCTAAAAACATTTAAATGAAATTAACTCACTGTGCTAAACAGGGCTACTAAACTTTAAAATATAATCACTCACGCACATAGGCTTGACATGTTTTTAATAATTAAAACTGTGGTTTTTATGTGATGATAGAATCCATTTTGTTACTTTTGAAAATGGCACTTTTATATTTAGTTGTCAATGATTTTGTTTTTAGGCTTCATGTACGTAATGAAATGTAATTTTGTAATCTAAAAACATACTTTTTTTTTCTAGAGCTATACAACTTGTATAATGAAAGTCTAGTACAATAGCTAGCTTTTTCACTACATTTCATCTGACAATAACTAATTCTCAATGATTTGAAAATTCATATAGTATTAATCCAACTATTGTGTATGTAAATAAACATTATTTTATGGATCATTATAGTTGTTGAATGTTTTTTTTCCAGTGACTTGATACCATTTTATAAATATTTAATCACTTATTTTTAGGCTTTAGAAATAACTTTAATTTAAAAAAAAACGCAGCTTTAGGGTCAGGTGCGGTTACTTGGCAACCCCAGGATGTTTTCAAAAGAAAAATTAAATATTCTTAATTAGTGTTTCCTGAACTGAATAGATTTTCCACAAAGAGCTGGAAATAATTCTTTAGTAGGCCACCACATGTATTAATCTCTCTAGAAATAAAACGAAGTGTTCCGCTAAATACTCAGAATGTGCGGAAGTGTTCTGTTTAAGAAAAAGTTTGGGAAACACTGTTCTACATTAAAAATTGCAGTGGTACCTTTAAAAAACATATGTCCTAAATGTATTTAGTGTTAACCTAGTTTCACTTGTTAATTATTTTGAATTATTCTCATTGTTTTATTGATCTAGATAAACGCTTACAGATTCTTCTGCGATCAAAATGTTGTGTGCAAAAAGACAAAAGGTTCCTCACTTTGAATATAAAAAGAGCTCTCTGAAATGCGCTTCTTAATTTATTTGATTCTGTTTTACAAATTGAACGTTGGGATTTTCTTAGCAGGTAGGAAAAACTTATAAAAATAATAATTACATTGTTTAGGAATGCAAAGATTAGGAAAGGAAGCTGATCTTGATATTACAAATAAAAAGAAAATATAAAAAAAACACACACACATACACAAGCATGTCATTGTCTGCTCAGACTGATTCAAGGACTTGTTTTGTTCTCTGTCATGCCAGGTTAGTGATCAATGCTGTGCATGTGTAGAAGCAAGTTGGAAAATAGGTCAATATTTTTATGTGCTAGGTTTGAACATGGAACTGTATTACATTACCTCATAATATTAATATTTACAGATGATCAGTCCATAGCAAGGTTGGCAAGATCAAAATGTCTGTTAGGAGCAAAGGGTTTCAAATTGGGCTTGCAGGATCAAAAGTTGGAATGATCCCAGATCTTGAAAAATAATACAATTAGTTTCAAATTGTTTGGTTAAGAAAGTTTACTGTTTTCTTATGAAACCTTTAGCTTTCAAAGGGAAGGCAGTTATGATCAATGGTTCCTAATGCTCATCAGGTGTATTTAAGGGCTTAGTGTCTCTCTTAAGAATACTTTTTATGATTTTTTATGCGCTTGGGTTGCTTTTTGTACTTATTGGGCCATATCATTCTTGATAATTGTTAAGTTAATTATATGTGTAATTTTAGTTCAGAACATACACAGTACTAATGAGATAAAATAAAACCAGTTGTTCTTTGTTCTAACCATTTTGTTGGTTGGCACTCTTTCATGTGGCCACTCTCCTTACTTCCTATCTCGTGACTCCGACACTCACAGCTTCATTTTTCTCATTAAATATCTTTAAATATAATAATCGGTGATTGGTTAACTTCTTTTGAAAATGACAGCTTGAAGAAATATCATTATGCTATTTTTGAGCTAAAATATTTTGTTATAATTAGACGCTATTTCATTTTTGTTTTTTGCATGATAAATTAGTAAAATATTCTAATCTGGCAAATATCTACGTTGAAATTTTCTTTCTCCACAGATATTCATGCATGTCCAGAGAGTAACTCTTCTTCCTTTGGTTCTGATAACATATTTGTACGTAAAGGAGATCCATTAAAGCTTTGCTGCAATCTGACCGTTGATGAATGTAATAGGACCAATACCAGTGATCCTTTGATATTAAAACCTAAAAGGGCAAGAGAGAATCATCAGACTCCATCAGTCAGTAATGTTCAACTTGATCCTTGCAATGCAGTATTTGAAACGAACAGCTCCGACTTTTCAGATGGTGGCAGTTACATCTGTTACAAAAATAGTTTGAGATATCCCCCACTTATGAGAGCGACTGTTGTCGTCTTAGGTAAGGCCAAGCTGATTTTCTTGTTGTTTTTTTTCCTCTCGTTTTGAAATTTGGAAAAAAAACACTTTACTTTCAACAAAACAACAAAAACAGCTATTAGTCAAAAGCACTGGCTCTTTTTTTACTTTTAAAAAAAATTTTTAGAACCCAATGTATTAAGGTGGAGGCGTGGTGGCTGAGCGGTAAAGCGCTTGACTTCCGAACGGGGGGGCTGGGGTTTGAATCTTGGTGAAGACTGGGATCTTTGGGGGCCTTTGAGTCCAGCCAGCTCTAATGGGTACCTGACATTAGTTGGGGGAAAAGTAAAGGTGGTTGGTCATTGTGCTGGCCACATGACACCCTCGTTAACCATAGGCGACAGAAACAGAAAACCTTTACATCATCTGCCCTATAGACCACAAGGTCTGAAAGGGGAACTTTTAATGTTTAAACGTAAAACCATTAAACTGTCCTTACAGAGGTGCATTAGCTACTAGGATAAAAAGAGTATATATAAAACTATATAGCCTGTTCAATAGAAAAATGACTCTATCATCATCAGACCTGCAAATAAACACATATCACTTGCACAATAACTTGTCTAAATTGACATTTAAGATCAATGGCTTATTCAATTTTTATAACAGAAGAGTGGCTGGCTAGTGACTATTTAACATGAGTAAATGTTTTCTAGTTTAACCCCAATAGCCCTTAGTCCCTGAAAAAAAACTGTGCCCTATTCCTGAGCTCATAAGGGCCAGCCCCCCCCCCCCCCCCCCGACACCCTTCAAGATTTAGCTAATGAAAAATTATAACTTCTTCTTAATAAAATTCTGACCCCTGAATCAACTGAAGTATCGATCAACTTTTGAATTATTACAAGCCTAGACCTACCTTGTTTGTGCCTGCTTCGTACCCATTGTAAATTTTTAGAAACTTTTCATGTAAAACCACACCCATTCAGTGCGAATACATGGAGGTAGCTGAAGAAGATAAACAATGATTATTTGCTGTTTTTATAGTTATCAGCCAGGAAGCAAAAGAAAAGTTACTATCCCTGTTTTACTTTTGGTCCACAAAGGTTTTAACGTTTTTAATGTTAATTTTTGTTTTACTCATTACCTTTTGATTACCTTTCCAGCCGTACATTTTTAAGCAAAATATAAATTAAATTAACCCTGTGGGAATATTCTAAAAAAATGTAATATCAATTTAAATGTTTGTAAAATGTCTTAGATTTTTCAGATGTTCCTTCAGAATTGAAGATAATTTACTTCATAGTCCGAACCTTAAGCAGGACGAAATGGGATGGTAGTGGGCAGGGTAATTTGCTGTTTTAGCACCTTATTTCTATATGCTGTCGTCTGCTGGCATTGATGGGAAGTTTAAGCCCTGTATGTGCCATGTAGCTGGCAGGATTCATCTTCCTTGCAGTATAGTTCAGTTATAAACTAAACCCTGAGTTATAAATCATTGTAAAAGATGATATAATTAAATAATTTTTTTTTGTCTGGCCATTATTCATATTATTTTTATTTGAATTTGAGGAAATCAACCTCAACATATTTGAATTTGAGTGGAAAACCAGTATTCACATATGCTAAAAATATATTCTACATTTATTAATTTTATAGCTTCACCCTCTAAACCTAAAGACATAAGTGTCAAGTATTTTGAGCGGAACTCATCATTAACCATTCACTTTAACCCAGGACGGCCATCTAAACATTGGCTGGAGGATGGCTTTGAAGTGAAATTACAGAACAAGTAAGCACTTTTTAAAAATTATCATTAGTCTTGATCAGGGGTGGGCAAATTACGGAACGTGGGCCACATGTGGCCCACCGAAGTGTTTTATGCTGCCCGCCAAAGCTTAAAGAAATCAGGTGTTCCCACACATTACACATATAAAAATGCAAATATATTTATATAAATAATTGTAAATATCTATAGATCTAGAAATAATTGAAACTTCTGATTCTTATCATGAAGAGGCTAAAGAAACATTGTCTTTAAACGTCATTCTAAAAAATTTAAAGTAAACGAAGATTATTCTTAATGGCAATATTTCAAAACATTCAGTCAAAGACAAACACAAGTCAGTATTTATTCATTCTATCAAAAACTGTGTTGAAAGTGTTGGGCCGGCTTGTACAAAATGGCAAGTGTAACAACTAATGGAGCTCGTGCTTTGACTAAGAAAAACAGGCTTTTTTATAAAATAAAGCATTGAATATCAAATATATTGTTGGAATTGATTTCTCAATGATCTTATTATTGGCAAAGGGCCAGCCTTAGGCATAGACAAACTGCTTAGGGTCCTCAATTGGTGAGGGCCTTGCACTGACTTCCTTCTTGTTATTTTAGAAAAGAAATAGCGAAACTTGTCCTCAATGTTATTGTTGAAGTACAATAGGTTTGTAATCAATTGAATAATTTTACTGTTGGCGGTTTTTTATATTATTTTTTTTTTTATCTGAGGCCACCAAATTCACTTTGCCAAGGGGCCTCCAATTATCTGCCGGCCACGACTGGCAGTTCCGAGAAGTACTTGAAGATTTGGAAACAAAACATTCCAATGTTTGGTAACACAGGAGGCCTAGTATCCGCTGGCCTAGAAGAATATGGAATCTCAAGGAAGAAATAATTAGGTTCATCGAAGGACATTGATTGTGACTTTGTTACTAATATTTCTAATGAAGAGTTGAAGACTTCATGTTTATCATCGGAGACATTGCAATGTTTTGTTTACAAATGAAATGTATGTGCATCTTAAATCTTTTCAAACAAAGTTATTCCACTTCTTGAGGCAGCGAGTGAACTCGGGTCTTATCATTTTCCTTAGCTGAAAGGTGAAACTATTTCTAGTGAAATGGATGAAATTACAAGACTTATTTGGATTCCTTGATTGTGGAATTTGAAAGCAAATTTTAAGACGTCCAGATCTTGGAACTAGTTTTCAATACCATCAGCTCACCATTTAATGCAGAAGCTGATTCAGCTCCAGATGACATACCTTCAGCTCACCATTTAATGCAGAAGCTGATTCAGCTCCAGATGACATACCTCCAAGCAAAATATGACCTGAGAGAGTAATTCCAGTGAGTTCTTCCACAGAAGTTTCATGACTGCCAGAAGCTGATACAGCTCCAGATGACATACCTCCAAGCAAATTATGACCTGAGAGAGTAATTCCAGTGAGTTCTTCCACAGAAGTTTCATGACTGCCAGAAGCTGATTCAACTCCAGATGACATACCTCCAAGCAAAATATGACCTGAGAGAGTAATTCCAGTGAGTTCTTCCACAGAAGTTTCATGACTGCCAGAAGCTGACTCAGCTCCAGATGACATACCTCCAATCAAATTATGACCTGAGAGAGTAATTCCAATGAGTTCTTCCACAGAAGTTTCATGACTGCCAGAAGCTGATACAGCTCCAGATGACATACCTCCAAGCAAATTATGACCTGAGAGAGTAATTCCAGTTTCATGACTGCCAGAAGCTGTATTCCCATACGTAAGAAAACTTTGCTGCGAAGCTGTCACATTATTCGGAACCTAATTCATCTGTTAACACGCTTTATTTCGTTTGTTTGAAAATTATGAAGTGCTAGAAGAGGTCAGGCTCACTGACTGTAATTTGACAGCAGTCGCAAGAACAAAACAACTAGTTAGCTAGTTCTACAGTTACAGAACATTATGCACGGATGTAAACAGTTAAATGCTTCACATTAAGTACAATTGTACATTTGTTGTGAAAAGTTGTGATGTAAAAAGACAATAACAAAATTGAAAAAAATATTCGTAAAATTAGTTCAAGAAATTGATAATTGTTGTTGTAATTCCTAAATTGGGAGTAAAAAAAAATTATTTATGCAGCCCGCCAGTCCCCAGATTTTTTTAATGCGGCCCTCAGTAGAAAAAGGTTGCCCACCCCTGGTCTTGATGGTTGTGTTAATGGAAACTTTTATGGGTTGTTGATTTTGTTATAAATTTATTTGTCGCCCAACCAGATAAATCCACACCTCCCTCCAAAGAATTCATTACGAAGGCTGGAAATCCGAGTCTTTCAAACTTTTCTTGATCTCCACTAGCTTGGAATGTGCATAGCAGATCCGACAGATTGGGATAACATATTCTGGGCTTACATTTGTCAAAAATTAGATTTAGTCAATGCTCTATTAGCTAAAGATATTCTTTCCTGTTTATCAGTGATATTGCCACCAAAAAGACATCAGTGCCCATGTGAAAAGAATTGAAGATTTTAAATTTCTGGATACCATATTTCTTATGACATTTTTAGACAAGCATTTGTTCCTATGGCATTTTTAGACAAGCATTTGAATCTTACTAGGTCTAATTGTTTTAGCCTTATGTTGAAATTGCATTTTGCTGTGTGAAATTAATGAAGTTGACTTTGATCTTTATGACACAGGGTTTGTAAAGAAATTATTCTTTTGGTTTTTATATTTACAAGAAAATGACTTAAACTTGATTCTATTGAATATTGTTTTTTTTTAATTATATTTATTTCCTGATTTAAAAAAGAAAAAGAAAACTTCACACTTTGGCAAAGAACAGTTTCAAGTGGCATTATATTCAGTTAAAACAATCTTATCAAGATTAAATGTTATTTAAACCTTGGTTAGGCCAATAATAGAATATGCATCCTCTGTTTGGTACCCTTCAACTCAAGAAAATATTAAGAAAATGGAATAGACGCAAAATAGAGCAGTGAAATTCATAACAAACAAATTTTTACAATTGACTAGAGTAACGCTTTTAGTAAAATCACTAAGCTTAGAAAGCCTTCAGGATAGAAGACTTAAAAGTAAAGTAGCAATTATACATAAAACACTGAACCATAATCTTCAAATAAAAAAAAAATGTAATAAAATACTCAGAAAGTCTCAAAGATAAAGGAACATTCCTCATTTCATATGCTAGGACAAATTTGTACAAATGCTTCTTCTTTCCTAGTGCTATTAAAGCATGGAAAGGGTTGCATGAGCCAGCCAGGAAAACCAGTGACTTGGCAGAATTTAAGTTATTGGTTAATATGCATGACTAAATGCGTGTCGCATAAGACGTAATGACTTTTTTTGAAGTAACATCTCTAATATATAAGATAAGATAAATATATTGTTTAATTAAAATTGTGTAATGTATGTATTTTTTTTTTGTTAAGTATTTTTTCCAGTTTGATATGTTTAGACCCATGCAAATCAAACAGAAGTGTATCAAATTTCTGTACATGCGATTATAAACTGCATGAGGATGTACTGCAGTGGAGCCAGGATGTAACTGTCAGTGTGTTCAGGCCATCGCTTGATTTGAAAATCACTTCTTCACAGAGCAGAATTAGCTTTTTCCCTTATGAGCATGGTAATTAATGTTTATATTATATGAAAAATGTAATTAGAAACCTCTCCAAACAAGTTGCATTTTTAAACCCCATGAAAAAAAGGTATGTGTCACCTCTGTTTTAAACCTGCCTTGCCTAGATGCTTATAGTGCACACCAGGGCACTGTTTGATCATCTAATATGGATGGGATGTTTACATGACGAATGAGAGACTTGATGTCTGCCTAAGTGCAAAAGAAGAGTTGAATGTTTTGGGATAAAACTTGAATTGATCCGCCTAGAGTAATGAAAGGAGCATCGCCAGTGGTGAGTTCAGCAAAGGTGAGGGTAGTCTGATCATGAAGTGTTGAAGAGAGCTGTGGGTCATTCCTATGACTTTAAGACATTACTATTTTTTTTATGTGTGTAGGCAACCATTATTTAGACACAATCTGAAGGTCAGAATTTGAGTGGAAAACCAGTATTCACATATGCTAAAAATATATTCTACATTTATTAATTTTATAGCTTCACCCTCTAAACCTAAAGACATAAGTGTCAAGTATTTTGAGCGAAACTCATCATGGTCTGTGAACCTGCCTGGTTGTGTGGTTTGCAAGCTGGACTGTCGTTCGGAAATATCGATAGTCCCGGATTCAACCCCTGTGGGCTGCCATCCTCCGTCATCCTAAAGGAGGTTTGGACTCAGAAGTAAATTATCTTCAGCTCTGAAGGAACATCTGAAACGTAAAACAAACAAATATCCTTATAGGATAGTGAATAAAAAGGCCAGCAAGTAGACACATTCTCATACACTCCTTTAGCCTGCAAATTATAGTGTCTACTAAATTGAAAAGGAGGTGAGGTGGCTTAGCGGTAAAGCGCTTGGCTTCCGAACCAGGGGTCCCGGGTTCGAATTCTGGTGAAGACTAGGATTTTCAATTTCGGAATCTTTGGGCCCTCTGAGTCCACCCTCCCTCCAACAGTCCGATGAAGTGATTGGACCATAGCTCATTGTGATGAACCAATTGTTTGATCCAATTTGGTCAACAAACCTATTGGTATCGCAAGTGTATGGTTGGTATTGATCATTACATTAGGGATACAAAATAATTGATTCAATTTCACTCAATATAAGGGAGTTTTTTTTTTTTTAAGTATTTAAAAAAATTTTCTTCATGTTACATAATGGGAATCATAATGCTCGCATAAAATTTTGTTCAGAACCCACTAACAACCTTCTTTTTTTGCATTGTCCCATGAAATATAGCATTTTAGTAGCACGTTATAAAATGCCCTTCCAAACACACTCACATCAAATGGGTTACTTCTGAAATCCTCACCACTTAATTTGAGACCACAAATAATTATTTCCCACACCATCATTTATTTTTTTTTTTTAAATCTGGATTCTGTCCCAGTTTTGACTGCTAAAAAGGAATGATTGTTTGATAAAATTTCTAAAATGGGCTTTTAAAAAAGGTGGAACAAAGTATACTTTTGTGCCTTTTTAAAACATTAATTTCTCAGCTTTATAAAAGGTTATTGGGATAAAACTGCAAGTATAAATCATTTTTTGGGGGGGGGGGGGAAATTTAGCTGCTGTGGTTTTGATTACAAAAAAATAGCTTTGTTGTTCTATTTACATGGTAATTAATATGCTAAATTTGTGTTGTTTTTTTTTTTTTTTTTACCACCGCAAATGGGAGAGTTAATGATGAGTCAGCAAGTGCCAGGAATGTAAAAAAAATAGAGATAATTATAGAGATTATTATTCCTTGAACATTGCTTTATCTCCTGCACCTTCTCTAACATTGAGTTGCTATTTCTTCTTTATTGTTCTTAATCAGCCATTTTCCTTTTACTTTTATTTCCAGTGTGTCCCAATCCAGTCAGTCATCTGTCTATTGCAAATGTCAGTTCATCCGATGCAACCATCTTGTTCCAGCCATCTGAGATCACAAAAAGGAATATCAGAAAAATGGATTATCATAAACAACCACTTGGTTTCAAAATCCTCCTGAATAATTCAGAAGAGTTGAAAAGAAGATTCTCTCTTAAGGTACTGGTTCAAATCTCTTTCTGACACATGTATACAAATGTGAGGTATGGTCTGTGGTAAAAGAATGTGAATTTGAGAAAATCAATATTTAATATTCATTAGGTCTTGGCAGCCATTTTACTTAGAAATAATACTATTTACAATTTGTATTTATTTATAATATTTATGTAATGCAAATAACTTTCTTATCATCATTGTTGGCTGTGTGGTTCAAATGTCATAAATAAGTTGAGAACAATGACTGGGGAATAATTAATTACTGCATAATGAATATTTGATTATAATTATTTGATCTGAGGGATGTCCTATTGAATTATAAGTAGAGTCTAAATGTAACCTAACCACTTAGTTTCTAATTAACTATGATACAATTTAGTCTAATTAACTGTGATACAATTTAGTCTAATTAACTGTGATACAATTTAGTCTAATTAACTGTGATACAATTTAGTCTAATTAACTGTGATACAATTTAGTCTAATTAACTGTGATACAATTTAGACTGACTTTCCATTGATATCTTATAATTTACAGGTGTCAAAATTTGATGTTATTTTACTATTAATTTGTTTTCCTTTTATTTTCTGAGCATGACATGGCCAATGCTGATGTACTAAAAACCCCCCAAAATATCAACCTTTCATTTTCTTATTGTGAGAGTGACTTAGTTTTTTGTTTTTTTTTTCATCCCCTTGTGTCAGATATATTTAATTTGATATCTTTTAATTAATAGTTATAAACATTTCTTACATGTTTAATTGAACAGTTTTGTGCTGACATATTCTTGATATAAATAGATTTGCATCTTTTTCAGCTGGAGTTCAAGAAGACAGTGTATAAATTCTCAGATAGGATCAATCAAAATGTAGCTGTCATCTTCCAAGATCTTTCCCCCTATACAAAGTACACAGCATCCGTTTTTAGCTTTGCTGGAGGAGGAGAAAGTGAATCTCAAGTTGTCCACTTCACTACCAACGCTTCTGGTAAAGTTTCTATTCACTTTTAGTTGTTTTGTGCGGTAATATTTAAAATGCAATGTTACAGATATTGTCCTTCAAATAAGCTTTCTGAATAATAATAATAATAATGCTTGTCTTCCTATCCGAAGATTAATGAGGAATGCAGTATTTCCCCAGGCCATGTAGCCCCAGCTGTGACCTACATATTTTGCTTTATCCAGCGCAGGCATAACCATTGTCCGCTGGTAGTCAATTTAAATTTTATTTTCGCCATTTAAATCTGTCCTTGCAGCTGATTTTCTTTTGGTCTCAAATGTGTTTGCGCCTTTGTAAATGATCTCAGCTGTCTTGTTCTGAAGCCACATGCAACCAGGTGCTCTATTCTATTATTCTATATTAGTTAAATTTAGCTCACTGAAAAAGACTGCTTTTGGTATATGTTGGTTCCCCATACGGGATACATGCCTTGACCAGCGTAACTGTTGACCATAGGAAGTCCCTCCTTTCTAAATAGACAAAGGAGAAATAGTGAAAACTTATTTGCTATGTCACATAGCAGTAATTGAATATATCTTTTTTTTCTTCGGTTTATGAGAATAGAGACCATCAACAACATTTTTTAAGCTTAAATTATTTTTTTTTACTCTTTTACAGAAATTCATATTTTTTATATACCGGTATATATTTTATTGCCTGTGGAGGTGTTTTAAATTAAAGATTTCCTTACTTTTCTATTTAGATTTAGATTACTTCTTAGCCATTTATATCTATTTTCTTGACTAAGCCATATATTTTGCCGCTAGCCAGATGAGCATAATAAAACTAGATTTAAAGTGTACCAAAAAGCTTGGTTTTAAATATATATATATTTTTAAATTCAATGTTCATTGTACCACTAATAATTGCCTTTTTCCGCTCTAAAAAAATGCAGCAAAATTCATTTTAGGGATTGTTGGAAATTTTTATTTTAGGCCTATTTCATGTTGAACAGTTTCATACCTGGATGTAAATACAGAATAGCTTCTGGTGTATCAGATGTACAGAATATAAAATTATTTAAATGAAAAGTATTTTAAGAAATCATATAGTCATTTTCAGCACTTTTTCAGTTTGAAAATTTATAATTCTAGTTTCGTTAGCATTATGTTCGCAAAATGCACTTTATGCAATGATGAAATGTTATAGTGATGCAATACTTTAATGATGAATTGCTATAATGATGAAATTTTGCAATGATGAAATGTCTCATATGAGGAGATGTCAGGGAACCATTTTAACATATGGTGAAAAAAAAAAATTAAATTTTGACATATCAGCATTGTATTTCACAACACTGATTAAGTTGACACTACAACAAAATTTTTTTATCCTTAGATTCTTTATTATAAATATTGTACAAGTATTTAATAAAGATTTTTACATTAAAGAAGAAAAAAAAAACACTTTTATTTAGCGTAGTTGTATCAATTAGTTTGGATCAGTCATAAATTTAAATTTGTAATATATCTAGACCAACAATAATAAATCTGTGCAATTAGAAATATTTTTACCAATCGCTTCTATTAAGTGCAATGTTATGTTTTTAGACTGACCAATCTCAATACGTTATGATCCCATCACTTCTCTGAACCAGTTGGAAAAGGGAGGGGGGGGGGGGGGGATGGAGAAAGAAGAGGGTATCTGGGTGAATATTATGGTGATCACTTTTTTTTAAAATTGAAAAGTCGAATGACCTGGATCTGAATATGAGGGCTCAGGCCTCCCTAAGGGAAAGACAGTAACCACTTTGCTACTGAAGTGCTTATGGAAAGAGAATGTTTTATAGTTATTGTTAGTTTCAAACTTTACAGCAAAGGAAACTAATTCAACATACCACCACATAGGTCAAGTATGATTTCTTTCCCTTGTTCAATACCAAGCAAAATAATTAATTATCCATTGTTAATTAAGTGATCCTTTAATTTATTGATTCTTGTTATGTCAGGTAAAAGAAATAGGTGCAAAATTTCAGCTTGACCCAAGATTGGGTGTGGGAGAAATAACATGTACATTTTTAGACCAGACAGACGGAGTGAGTCGATATAAGATTTGTAAAAAAAAAATGTTATAAAACCATCCAATTAAAAAATAAGTCCAAAGATGATCAAATTGTTTCTTTCAGTTCCACTGCTGCCTCCAGAGATACACAGTTTTAGTTTTTCCAGAACACCATTTCCTACTGGTGATGACAACTGTCTTTATGTTTCATGGAAAGTATGTATCCTCTGTAATGTAGTAAAAACTGGTTTTCTTGAGTTGAATAGTTTTTCTATGAAATTCTTGAATACTTGTAATAAAAAAAAAAGGTTTTGTTCTGTCATTGGTGCTTTCTTTAACTACAATTTTGTTTTTTCTTACCATTGCTCAAACTGTTGTTTCAGCCTCTCGCAGAAGAACTCCAGGGGGAAGAAAATCTACGATACCTATATCAAATTATTCCTGCTGAATCTGTGTCACAAAAAAGTTTTTTTCCTGAGAATTCATCTGTGAATTACATCAATGTGCGTCTATCAAATGACTCTCACATTGTCAGAATTTGGTCAGAGAACAAAGTAGGACGCTCTGATAATTATTCAGAAATTATCATCCCAGAGTATCAGGGTTAGACATTTTGTTATGACCTATACAAAATGATAAAACAGTTTTTAGTATGCATTTTTTTTCATCATTTATGTTGCTTGTTAATAGCGGAGTCTTTATAAAACGATAGTTTTTAATTATCTTTTAAAAAAAAAAGATTAACATTGTATATATAGCTTATTTGATTCCTTGTTTGATTGAAGTCTTCTTAATTTCCCCTTTCAGACCATGCGGGTCTATGGGGCAAATGATGTAAAGGTCATCTGTTTCTGTAGCCCATGGTTTATGAGGGTGTCATGAGGCCAGCACAATGACCAACCGCCTTTAATTTTCCCCAACTGATGTCAGGTACCCATTATAGCAGGGTGGAAGCCCTAGTAATCCAGAAATAAAAAATCACCATGATTTGAACCCAGGACCCTGGTTCAAAAGCCAGGCACTTTATCCCTCAACCACCACACCTACTACATGTTTAATTAAATGTTTGATTAAATAGCATTAGAACATACAATCTTAATTTTTTATTTCCTTATTTTGCTTTTTTTTTCTTCTTACTAGTGTAATATATAGAAATTGTTGCAAGATTATCTTATCTTATAAAATGTAAAAGTTACTTTAAACAAGAAGATGATTACATCCTATCAATCTAGCTCAATCTAGTCATGTATGGTTCATATGTCATTAACTGTGTAACAGTCTTTTGTAAATAAAAATACAAATGATAATGACCATGCAGCCATCCTGTCATTATACAATTGAATAGTTTTTGGAAAAGACTGCTTTGTTCCTGAAATAGAATCAAAACGAAATTTTATTGAACAATTTTATTTAAAATAAAAAACATAATAGACGCAAAAGTAAAAAACAACAAAGAAATATATCTAATCGTAACACTTTCATTTTGTTTTCAGAAGACTTTGTCAATTTTTATGTAGACCTTGAAAAGGATGTAGCTACTGTCTATGTTTTTCTGTCTGAAAACTATCAAGCTAAAGCATTAGCCGTCCACTGGTGTGTTAGCCAGAAGAGTGAGCTCTGTAAGACACAAGATATATGTAAAGTAAGCTTTTAATAATTGTATTATTTGTTTCTTTAGGGAAGGATTGACACTAACGTTATTGAGACTTTTTGAATAAGAAACATTTTTATTTTATTTTCACTTCTGAATAATTCCTTATTGATTTGCATTTCTGAATAAAATATAGTTTACAATATAATTTTAAATTTGGGATTCGAAAGATTGTATTTCAAAAGATCTAGTGATGTTGTCAGATTGGTATTTCAAGAGAAAAAAAGGAAAGGTTAACAACACAACCTAAGTTTAGATCAATCATTAAAAAACCAACTAGATTAAACAACACATTAGATTTCTTCTTAACCAACAAACCTGACCTGGATTAGTAGTAGATTATGATATTATCTCTGGTCCATGAGATGAGATCATTAAAATACACAGTCAGATAAAAGCAGTAGCCAATATAAAACCCAAAAGAAAAATCTTACTCTGGACCTAAAACCTAAAAACCCCTTTCAGACCATGCGATCTATGGGGCAAATGATGTAAAGGTCATCTGTTTCTGTAGCCCATGGTTTACGAGGGTGTCATGAGGCCAGCACAATGACACCCCAGTAACTATGCAGTGGTTACAAAGTCACATAGGTGTGACTGTCAGAATCCTTGCAAACTCCTTGGCCCACAAGGGAGGGCTAACATCCTTATCAAGTTTTCATCATGCCCTAAATGATAGAAATGGAAAAATGGTTTGAGTGCTGGGACAAGTCCCAAAAAGCCTACAAAGTCTGGGAGCACATGAGCACATGGAGGCTACCCAGGCCTGAGCAAGCTATCATAGCACAGCGTTTGATGGACTACTATCCTGTGGTGAAGGCTACCCAGGCCTGAGCAAGCTATCATAGCACAGTGTTTGATGGACTACTTTCCTGTTGGCTCAAATTTTAACCTTCGACTCCTGCTGTGTGGAGGAAGAGGAAACTGTGTCTCATATTATTTTCAACTGGCCCAGACTCGCTGATCTCTACCTAGACAGGCCTGGTAGCAACAAATTCTTGACTTCTACAGTGACATAGCAAAGCAGCAGGGTTTCTGTCCAGGGCTTTTGCAAGAGAAGATTTAAACCTCTCCAACACCCTCTCAAATGGAGTTTGATGATGATGATGATAAGGCAGAAGCAAGAAATAAAAATTTTCTTCCATGTGTCGTAGTGCCATAACTTATTTAGCAGTTAAAATCTAAAATTCACATAAAATGACTAGACACACATTAATATTGATATGTTTTGTAAAATGTTTTACATGTTTCGGATGTTCCTTCAGAGTTGAAGATAATTTCCTAGTCCAAACCTCCCGCAGGACGATAAATTTAAACGACAGTCCAGACCGCAAACCACATGACCAGGCAGCCATCCTGGCTGTTAATACTTTCTTGTTTTCAAGAAGCGTGAATTAAATCTTGTGTATAGGCCTATTGCCCTTAAGTGGGGTTCAATCTCTTTTTGCCTCGACAGTTAGGGTTTTAGTCAGTAAGTCAGTCAGTAAGTGCATTCCATGAAGAAAAAATATTTTGGTTTGAGCTCTAAAACAATAAATTGTAAACAATTTTAATATAATTTTATTTATGTTTTAACTAGTGAAGAAGTTTTTAGTATTTGTTTTTATTTTTTTTTTATTCTCTCAGGGCTTGCTGCGTACTCCACATATTACAAATCTGAATGGTAAAAAAGTTCTTACTTTCAAAGTCTCTCTGAAAGCCAGTTGCAAGAAGCTGAACTACAGCAAAGTAATTAGTGTCCCCTATAAAGACTTTGAACATGAAGGTGATGACACGAGTGAAACAAGAACAGCTCTGGCTCAGATAGTCAGTACAGAATATAGATATTCTTATTCAGACTTTCAGGAAGAAGTTTTTGAACCGTGTCAGGGAAATGAGGCAGAAGACAAAGACATTGTGGCTCCGAAGTCTTTCTTTGTCTCCCTGAAACAAAATGACAGATGGATGGGTATGAGGCCCGCTTCCTGTTACTATCATACAACAGCTAGTAAGTGTTAAGATATGTTATTCTTCTTCTTCTAGCCAGCTTTTTGCTGCTGAGCTGTGAGCTCTTTTGCAGACTGTGCCAAGGAAAAAATAGTGTGCTGTTCTCTTCAGATGTTCAGCACTGCCTTACAGGGTGTTGGTTATGTTGGGCTGTAGTGGAAGTAGTGTCTTCCTAAGGTGGATTAGAAAAGGGGCATTCAAAGAGGATGTGGTTTACGGTTTCATAAGGGTGGGCGCAGTGTCTACAAAGGGGGAGTTGTGTGGAATTTATTTTGTTAAGATGGCAGTTTAACAGAGGTGCGTGTCCTGTCCTAGTTGGAATATTGTAGATTGCTCTTTGCTGGGGAGGAAGTTAATACTGTCCAGTTTGTTAGGCATGGTCATTTCTTTGTACATGGCTCTGCCTGTGTTACCTGATGCCCATTGGTTGAGCCACTCTTTGTGATTGTTGACTAACATTGAATTTAGGGTGAGGTAGTTAACAGGTCTATCTGGTTGTTCCATAGATGATCCTGCCTTTGAAAGCTTATCTGCCTTTTCATTTCCCATGATGCCAATGTGTCCAGGCATCCACTGTAATGTGATGTTGATATTTGATTTTGACATTATTTGATGTATTGTCACAATTAGTGTTGTCAACTCTTTTGGGCTGTTTGGGGTGCTGCTGTTAAGTGCTTGCAGAGTGGTTTGGGAGTCTGTAAAGACAACAATATCTGATAGTGATTGTACTCCTTGATATAATTTGTTTTCGACTGTCTGCAATGCTATGACAATTGCCTCAATTTCAGCTTGGAAGATAGTTCAAAATATGGTTGCAGCTTTTTGATTAGAGAAGAAAAAAATAATTTAAAGATATTTTTAATAGTATTTGTGTTTTAGTTTGTCTTATAAGTTTTGTACGTGCCATTAGAAATGAAGATTATTACCTCCTAGCAACACACCTTTTACAATGGCAGGAGATAACAGTTGTCAGGACTCAGACAGGGATCTTAAGAAATTGTGTTAGCTATTTACTTAAAGCTATATCCTCCTCCTGCGCTGTTTTGGGCATTGGGCTGTAAGTTATCTCAATGAATATCTGTCACTGGCAATATCTGCAGCCTCTCCTGGTATCTACTGCTCTAAGGTCCACCATGAATGTGTGGCGGCATGTTATACGGGGATGTCTCCATTTGCGCTGTACCCGTACTGTGATTGCAACTATTGGTATGCATAATTAATTCATTTAGTTGGAGGACATGTCCTGCAAACCTCATGTGACTCATGATCACAACCTCCTTAAGTAGTTGAGTCCAATTTCACCAAGTTGCTATAGGTTTTTTTGTTTGTGACCCAATCTTTGAAACCGCCTCCTAAAATCCGTCTTAGCAATTTTCTATGAGCCTCATTTAGCCTTTTCTCAATTTTGCGGATGCATTAGTTGTCATGAGTTGAATCAAAATTTGAGTTTTATTGTTTCTGAAGATGCTTATCATCTAACTTGCATAATATTAACAAAGAAGCATTTGAAGGAACTTTAGTATTAAAGATTTGGTGCATTAAATATGAAACATCTTTTCTCTTAACTAGTCTTCTTTGCACCCTAACATTGTACACAGACAACACAGCTCTACACTCCTTCTTCTCTCATAATGAAATAAAATGTAGACAATTTGTGTTAAGTCTGTAGTCTAATTAAGGGTCACTCCTTTTTCTGTGTCCAGTAAATTGAGTCATTTTTCTCAGCCACTTGTAAAAGCTAAGTGGACACAGGAAAACTCTTAAATCAAGGACTCTGACTCAACTCCCTGTGTTTGAAAGTTCAAGTGCTTTTCCATTCTCCCACTGTCCTCCAGATGCAACAGTAGCAATACTTTGGAATAGAACAGGGAATGACTATTGTTGAATTTATTTTTGTAAACTGCTCTATAGAATGCTCACCAAAAAAAAAACTAACTCTATGTAAAAGAACTATGCCTAAACTGACTCCAGTGTCACTACCAAACGTATTTTAATAAGCCTTTTATGCCTTGATTTTTTACAGAAACAGTGGACATAAAAGTCACTCAGTCCTATAATAAAGACAGGAAGACAGTCTTAACCATTGAACAGAGGTGTGATACACAATCAGATTCTTTAACGTCCCGACAATTTTTGATTAAAAAGTTTGAGATTTACCATCCTGTCAACAGCAGCTGTGCATCAAAAGGTGAGACTCAGGTTCTGATTGGCAATGGCCCATTCACTTTTTTCGGTAACCTGACAAGCTATAGATTGTTTAGTGATGTTTAGTAAAAAAAATTAAAGATCTATCTAAATATATAATTTTTGTAAACCTCTATGGCTATGTATTGTATATTCTTTTTTTTTTAAGGAAAACTTTTGATGCAGATGAAAAATAATTTCTTGGATTCTGCTACTTATGAGCCTCCGTCTGGTTTGCTTCAAGTGTGTATTGTGGCCATCGGAAATTACACCCAGTACCCAATGCTGTATGATATTGAAATTAATGAGGGTAAGTCATTATTATCTGAAGGTAAGTCATTATTATCTGAAGGTAAGTCATTATCTGAGTGTAAGTCATTATTATCTGATGGTAAGTCATTATTATCTGAGATTAAGTCATTATTGTCAGAGAGTAAGTCATTATTGTCAGAGAGTAAGTCATTATTAACTTAGGGCAAGTCATTATTATCTGAGGGTAAGTCAATGTTATCAAAAAGAAAATTAAATCTTTTTTTTAAAAGGTAGTGTAAATAAAAAAAATAATGAACAATTTTTAATCTTTAAGCTAGCCAAATTTGTGAAAACCTTTTTTATTTCTCTATTTTAGCATTGAAATGTATGCCAGGCACAAAATCACACCTTATTCTAATGCATAGGTCGTCCCTTCTTAAATGAAGATTATAATGTCCTAACCCTCCTACAAGATGGCCTAAGATGTGTTAAGTACTGAGTTTGGTTTTGAGATGCACTGTAGTAGAGGGACTTTAAATTCTTTGAATCTAACATTTTCGTGATGACAGTGGGTTGGTGGTTATTGATGTAGACTTATTACTTAGTTACTTTTAAACTCTTGAGGGGATAACATCATCTCTTGCTTCTGACTAGATTGTGGCCCATTCTGTATTAAAGTCTGGACATAGTTATTCTGTATTGACCCTTTGTAACAATGTGTGTCTGATGTTCGTTCTCACATCTGTAATGCATTTGAACAATACACCCAAGCATCTGGAGCTCTTATTAAGGTACTATAGAAATTACATCCACTACAACCACACATACATCGTTAAAGATGGTAGAGGGCATGGTTTGAACTGGGAGCTATCATGTGGATAGTGCTAAACTCATACCAAAAGACCACACAAACACTGAAACAACTAGATTAGCTTGTAATAATGGGCTTGGTGAGCAATGTTCCCTCTAAGGGGTGGTATGAAGTGAGCGAAAAATTTTGTCTATGGGCAACATTTTTTTTGACGCCAAAATTTGTGAGCACCAATTTTCAGTTTTGGAGAAATAATTAAAAATTGAAAAAGCAGGTTTACATAAACAAAATATTTATATTACGTAAATGTACTAAGTTAAACTTACTAAATTTGTTCCTGAGTCAACTTCAAAAAGTCTCTCTTCTGTTCTTTTCTGCTTTCCAGAAGTTATAAACTTTATATTTACAGTCTTTCCAGAATTCAAGAAGAGTTTTATTCTCATTAAATGATCCAAATGTTCCACTTCTAAACGATTTCTGGCTTTAGTCTTTATACTATTCATCAGGCTAAACCCTCTCTCGCAATCTGCACTTGAGGCCTGGAATGTGCCGCAAATATCCATGATTAAGAAGAGTTTATTTAAGTAATCGTGTTGCTGAGTGAATGCAAGAATATCTGAAAATGTCGTCAATGATCCACATTTTAACTTCTCATTAATCAGAATTTAGAATTCTGAATACTGCTTACAAAGATCACTTTTAAGGATATCTTCATCTTTCTGCAGGAGAAGACAGTATCTGGTTGCAAGGCTTTTCATCTGCTCATGTCCAAATGAATACTCCTCCTGATTTGCAGTAGCACAGAAACAGTCTTTTTCAAATACTGACCAATCTTTTAATTCATCATCTGGGAATAGGCTGTCCATATGGTCACAGACCTGCTGGATAAATTTTATTATTGATGTTGTGTTCACTGGAACTTTAAATGAAGAAATTAAAATGCTTGTTACTTCAAGGAAATGCTTATTCTCTCCCAGATACTGCGATCACAACTTCTTAATTTTCGCTTTTGCAAACTGAAAGGCTTCAACAGTTGAAAGCACACTTCTTTGTAGAATTTTAGTCAATTCTGCTAGTTCTGCTAGAACATCATTAAGAATTCCAATTGCTACATGGAGTTCTGGTTTACTTAACTTCTCCAAGAAATATCTGTGAACAGGATCATTGTCTTCCTCCACTTTTTCTTGGCAATATTGCAGAAAAACATCATAATTCTTTACCAAGGCATTCACTGCGAAATGTCTGGATAGCCACCTAACCTCATGGAGTGGTCTAAATGCAATCACATCTGCATCAGCAGCTTTAGCTAGTTCTTCAAATTTTGCCTTTTTAACAGATGATCTGCAGAATATTGTGTAAACGGTCCTTAGTAAAGTTATTATCTCTTTCATTAACGGTATATTCTTCCATGCATCATCTAAACCCAAATCCTCCCGATGGGCTACACAATGTTGCTCTGATAAATGTGGAATTAAGTGTCGCAATAGTGCAGCTACACCTTTTCTTTTACCCAGCATGACTGAAGCTCCATCGGAAGTAAACATATCCATCTTGTTTAAATCAAACCCGTTTTCAATATAAAAGTTCTGAATGGCTTGAAAAATTGATAAGCTATCACATGCTATTACCTTCAAGATTCCAGCAAACACAGTTTTATAGATGGATTCATTTTCATTCCTGTATTTCATGTATAAAATTAACATCTTCGAAACAGATATGTCAGTCGACTCATCAACTATCAAGGTGTGGTAAGCTGCATTCTTTATTTCGGTAAACATTTCAGTTTTGACAACTGAGTTTACACACTCACTAAACTCAAAGGCATAGTTTTTACTTCGCCAACTCTCTGGGATTTTGACATATTTTCCAACGTGATCATGAATATCCTGAACTGACAGCATTGAAGAATTTATTTTAATAGCAAACAAAACGTTATCTATTAAAATCTTAACCTCATCTGGGGTTGCTTGTTGTTGCTGTGCGATCTCTTTCCTCATTTCACGCTCTTCTTTTGATTCAGTTAGCATGCTTTTTAAAATCCCTCTGCTTTGATTTTTAAGTTTCGTGACAGAATCCACATGAGCTTTTTGACCCAAATGTTTTTTTAGATGACCCCTTTCCAATCGGTCCAAGTTTTCCCTGATGTCAATTCGCTGGTAGCTCCAGCTTTTACGCAAATTTTGCACGTAACACCGCGTGATTCCGAAAACTCAAAAATTTCACCCAGCTGCACGTGTTGTCCTGAGGCATGTGGCAAGTCTGTGGCTACTGACCATCCTGTCAACCATTCTTTCTTCTTACTTGTGTTTCCTGAACAATCGTCTGCTTGACGCTTAGACATGGCTTAGATGGGTATTGTTTTTAACTGATAAATGCTAATATAAACTGACACGCTTAATTCTAAGTAAATCACAAATCCAAATACGCGCGTAATGAAAGACTTAAGAAATAAACACCAAGTTGGAAACTCGGAAGTTCGAAACTCCCGGAAGTTGGAATTTCCTAAATACAAAGAAAGTTCGAAACTTACCACAGATATAATTACATATGAAGAGACAAAAAAACAGAAACAAGTTTCAAACAATTTTTATAGCGCACATTTCTTATGTGGCGGGCTGGAGCCTGGCGGCCTAAAAGAATAAGACCTTCGGCTTTGGATTCCGACAGTCGGAGTGAGCATACTGAGCGATCGTGCGGTAAGTTTGAGCGATGTCTTCGGAGTGAGCGATCGGGCGTGTAGTATGAGCGACGCTCTGAATTCGTGTAAGCGATCGCTCACGCGCTTAGCTTAGAGGGAACATTGTTGGTGAGGACTGTCAGGGTGGGATTTCAGCTCGACTCCGGGGTAGACATAAGTTCCTCGAGTTCCCAGGTTCCCCACCTCGACAGTTTAAACCCAAGCAAATAATATCGGCATCGAAGCAGTGACTGGCTAACACTGAATACAGGTTTTCAACTGAACATGTAGTGAATACCAACAGTTGTTCAACGTGAACGATATTAATGATAACGTAAGTTAATGTACATTAGTTAACAACAAGATTGTATGTTTAACAAATTAATGAATGTATGAAATATGTTGACATGAGTGATGAATAAAAGTAACTAATATTTACAAAGGAAACACAAAGTATACATATTATGCAACGAAATATATCACATCTTAAACTCGGTGCCATAATTCAAACACGACACAGCCTACACTCAATGTCTTAGATGCACAGGCCATAACAAACAACACTGTAAATCAAGTCTGACTCCAACAGAGTCCCAAGCCTGCGTCCCTATTAAGAAAATACATATTCCTTGAGATCGCCGTCCACACAATCATAGAAACAACAAATTTCGAGGTACACCACGAAGACTAATAAAGTAAATAACTGACTTACCCAATACTGGGGAAGAAAACACAGAAGAGAAACTCCCACAAGAGATCCGGCCTCAGCACACAACAGAAGCAAAGCAAGGAAGCAAAATGACATCAACAAAAGTGCGTTCCTAGAAACCAAAACTCACAATCTCTCTTATGGTACCCAAAGGAAAACACCAAAAGAAGATGCGCATAACAAGGACTACATAAGGCTTTGTGCTGAAATGGCAATGAGTTCTCATTTCTGTTATTAGAATGTTTTCAATTTTCTTGACATAAATATTTGTTTGTTTTTCAGTTATAAGTGAGACAGATATTTCTATGGTCATTGGTGTTGTGGTGTCTGTGGTAGTTCTGGTGTTTCTAGCAATACCATGTTCGTAAGTATAGCTTTCATTGTAAAGTTGACGTTAATTAGATGATGATTTAGTCACTTTAAAAGCTGGCATAAAAAAAGGTGGTTCTTAAAAACAAAAAATAACATCCTTACAAAAAATAATTATCTACACTATCATCATCACCTGTCCCTTGACTCATCGTAAGGGTGCTGTAACCAGATCAAGCCACGTTTCCCAGTCAGCAGCTGTTCTTAGCAGGATATCAAGAGAGAGGCCGGCCCATTCTTTTACATTGTCCAGACTCATTGAGGAGACAAAGAAATTTAAATCTATACATGCTTACACACACTTTTTCTAGAATTCAGTTTAGAGCACTTAGGGATTTACATAAACTAAAGGATAATTGACTTTGATTAGTTTACACAGAGCCCTTTTATTATTTGATTGCTCAATATCCTCTGCTCGTGGGCAAAATTGTTAATTTTTTGGTTACATACCATTGATGACAGTATGTGAGTCAACTCTTCTTTCCAAAGTATTTTTAACAAAATAATCAACTGCCTTTTTTTTTTAAAAATATTTCTTTTTTCTTATTGGCCACTGCCTATATAGGTCAATAATTCTCGCTTGATGCTTTGTTTGAATACTGAATGTTAATAATATTTATAAAATATAAAAGAATTCATATAGTATGACCTACATAGCTATATATTGTGATTTTTTATTCTATTCTCAGGATATACTATAGGAAATGCAGGAGAAGTAGACGTCGTTTTTCAGATTTCAAAGAATTACGTGCGTGTGAGGATACTTTGGTAAGCCATAGAATGTATGTCTTACAAGATAAAGATATTTCATTAAAGAAGCACAAAGTCTTTGATTTGATTTCAAGATCAGAGAAAAATATATATGTACAGTGGGAAGCGTGGTTGAGAGGCTAAGTATGCTTGAACTTGGCTTGTCTTGGCTACCTATGAAGGGGGCTCGAGCAGATTTGTGTCTACTGAGTGCCTAAAGGCAGCATGGAAAAACCTTCAACCAGATACCAACCCCTCTCTCCACACTAGTCCACAAATCATATTTGGTCCATAGCGCTCTGAGCATGCTATAAGCATGAAAATAGTACTATATAAAAACTATAATTTTTTTAATACAATTTTGTATTTTTCTAAAATACTTTTGTCAATCCTAATATAACAAAAAGGTGATTAAAGTAATTTTTTTTTCAACTCAGTAATTTAACTGATAGTAGGTTCTTAAGTTTTGGATCAAGTGAATTTGCTCCAAATGCTATTTTTTGATGATTACTTTTCTTCTAATTGTTGTAACTGCATGTGAACACATTTATTCTTGGCAAAGATTTGGCAATAATTTTAACGGAGCAGCAAAAAATAGCTTTTAGACCTATATTAGACAAACATAGGCTCTATTTTAACTGTATATATTTCTCAATGGAACCATCAGGACAACATAAATACACTACATATAGAAGCTTCAGTGAGTTGGTAGCAATCAGGCTGAAAGAGAAATACAAATGTGAAAGCTAAGTGCTGAATTCACCACACTCTCTTTCAATATATACCTATTGCTGCCTTTATATATGTAGCTTTTATGCATTATCTAATGTAAAGTTTGTTTATAGTTTATTATCCACTGGTCGAATTTTGATTAGTTCGTCATCAGTTTTCCAATGTGTCGTCGCACACAATTTATGCCAACACTTTTTATTATCTTTTTTCTTATTATTAAATTTAGTTTGTCATTTGGTTTCTTATCATGCTCTCTATAAAGTTATAAATTTTGTTTCAGGGCAATACTCACAGTTCAGAGTTAAAACCTCTTTCCGAGCCCAACTACTCCAAGAAGGACAGTGACTCGGACTCTGGAAGAAGTAGTTGTGATGAACCCCTGGAACCATGCATCGCTGATAAACAAAGTTCTGAAAAACCTGAATGCGGAGACTCTGGCCTCTCACAGTTAGATTTTGTAGGGAAACCTGACAGCAAATCAGAGCGTTATTCCCATCATGATTCAACAGACAGCGACAGCAATGGGAACAACACTAAAGATAAATCTGAAAGAATGAGTTTTGGTGTAGACTCAGGTCGCATAAGCAGCCTTGAAGAAAGTGACAATCTATCTTCCGGAAGCTCAAATGAAGGAAACAGCACCTCAGCAAGTTCAGAAACAAGCCTGACATCTGACAACGGTAACAGTCAAAACATGGAAGACAGCAGCTCCTCTTCAAGAGACCCACTTAACGAAGGGAGTAATTATGCCCCAGGAAATTTTTCCTTTCACCCTCCATCTTGTTAGATAAACTGAAGAACATCAAATTAAGCATTTTATACATATAGTTCAAACAATAATCAAAATTTTATCACTTTGAATACCTTCTTATCATACTGAAAAACTTAATTAAATATATTTATAAAATTTTATCAAATTTTGTATTAACATCAACATTTTAAATCACTTTTTCATGTTCCTAAAATTGTTAAATTTCAGAGTTCCACAGTGTAGCACACATTTTAATTAGGGCTGAAAGCTATACCAGATGACATTGTGATCAGTTTATTCAATTGAAATTCTTTTTTTTTTTTTTTATTTCTTAGAATTTATTTTTTTTCCATAAATATCTGTCTTGAATATCTTTTTAACATTGATAATGAAAAAACTGCTTGGACCCTAAGCCAAAATGTAGTAATTATTTGTTCATATAGATAATAATTATTTGATTTATAATTGCTGTTAACAAACAGGTTATACAAGCAACCTTGAAGAAATGGACAATATATATCCAAAATTGATAGTATTATATCAGTTTAAAAGGTCATTTTAATTTATTGTTTCTCAAACTTTTACGGTTAACATTAAGAGTTCCTCTGTATTCACCCTACTCAATATTATGTAGAGATGAAAACGAGAGCTGGTTGGCTCATATTGTAAGACGTGACTCACTGTGAAAAGTCATCCTCCAAGGGAAAGTGGAGGAACCATAAAAAAGGGTTGTCCAAAGAAAAGCTGGCTAGACCACGTAAAACAAATGTCTGAAGCAAAGCGTATTCCTGCATTTTGAGTCTCAAAAAAATGTACCCTTCTATTGTCTGCAGCACATTATTTGTCCTCATGAGAAATATGCAACTCAAATGAAAAACTAAGAACTGGGATAGACTTTACTAAGTATGATAGAAAATCACTACAGTTGAGCAGGTATTCTTGTCAAAGGCTGGATTGTTGTAAGATTGCACTCAGCAAGTCATTGCAATGCCTCTATTCAAGTCAGAACTTTCTGGAAGGTGAAGGGTAACACCTGGACGCTGGTCTCAGAAACGGATCTAAGGATTTGTCTAGAAATTTAACAGTTGATGTCTACCATATTGCTGAGAAAAGTATTACTAGCTTGTTGGTCAAAAGGGGGATAAAACTCTATCTTGACAGTTATAATTTTTCAAGTAAAAAAAAGAAATGAATTTAAATTTGTCTAGAGAACTGGATCTAGGTCTAGAACCATTATCAGGTTTGAAAGGACTAATGTGCTTTAGAATTTCTGAATGTAAGGCAGCATTGATTCCATTGTTTTTTTCTTTTATGTCACATTTACATAATATTATTAAGAGAAAAACAATGACACTATAAGTTGTATAAAGGAGGTATTGCCTTTTTAAAAAAGTATTTTTAATGTTTCTTGTTTTGTAGTGAGCCTATTTCTTGTTTTGTAGTGAGCCTATTTCTTGTTTTGTAGTGAGCCTATTTCTTGTTTTGTAGTGAGCCTATTTCTTGTTTTGTAGTGAGCCTATTTCTTGTTTTGTAGTGAGCCTATTTCTTGTTTTGTAGTGAGCCTATTTTATGTTCTTTGATTGAAATGTTTAAATTAATCTCTTTGCAAAGAAATCAATATAAAATGTTCTACTTACAAGATTAAATATCACTTATTTTAATTAACTTTTGCTTACATTGGAAATAATCATGTTAATCTTATTAGATATATGTATATCTAGATATACTTAAGGTAGAGGCAATTAGCTAATGTCAAACTAGAATTTATAATTTACTTCAAATACAAGAATTTTGTTGTCCTGGAAAAGAAATGCCTGTGTCTTTGTAATCACCTTTTTTTGAACCATTTTATTTTCCATTAATAATTATATGAATAAATGTAAAAGATCAAATCCTAAATATTTGATGTTATTTTGTGTGCAATGCGTAATAAGCTTTCATCTTGTTTCTACTGACACACTTATTACATAACAATTTGTGTAAAAAACTAATTTTCATTTTTAAGCTGCTGTTGCATTTCTTGCCACAATGTTGTTGTTTTTTTTTTCCCTTTTTTTATCTGCACTTCTAAACTCTCTATTACAGGATTCGAGGTATTTTAGTAGTGAAGAATGGATTAGCTGGCAAATCAGGGTAAAAGTTATGTGACCGTACATTGTTCAGTGGGGAAGTAATTGTAACCATACATTGTTAAGGGTAAATATAATCATACATTGTTCAGGGGGAAAGTAAATGTAATCATACATTGTTCAGGGGGAAAATAAATGTAACCATACATTGTTCAGGGGGAAAATAAATGTAACCATACATTGTTCAGGGGGAAAGTAAATGTAACCATACATTGTTAAGGGTAAATATAATCATACATTGTTCAGGGGGAAAGTAAATGTAATCATACATTGTTCAGGGGGAAAATAAATGTAACCATACATTGTTCAGGGGGAAAGTAAATGTAACCATACATTGTTCAGGGGGAAAGTAAATGTAACCATACGTTGTTCAGGGGGAAAGTAAATGTAACCATACGTTGTATTTGTATTTTGAGTATTTTGCACATCAGCACAATTTAGGCCATGTTGTGCCATAATCCCATAAGAGTTACTCTCCCTTCATATCACAAGAGCTAAATTTTATACAGTTAAGTCATTAAAAACAAGATAGTAAAAATTTATTAGTTGAATAAAAATCTGTTGTAAATATTAAATGTTTTCAATTTCTTTGCCCTATCACAAATGAAAACTTTACAGACAACCCCACCTCCCGGACAAAGCTCAGTACGATACATTGATCAGGGGAAAAGTAAATGTAATTGTACATTGTTCAGGGGGAAAGTAAATGTAATTGTACATTGTTCAGGGGGAAAGTAAATGTAATTGTACATTGTTCAGGGGGAAAGTAAATGTAATTGTACATTGTTCAGGGGGAAAGTAAATGTAATTGTACATTTTCAGGGGGAAAGTAAATGTAACCATACATTGTTCAGGGGGAAAGTAAATGTAAATTAGCCATTTTACACCTTGTGATCTATAGTGATGTGAAAATAATGTTTCTTTAACTGTTTACAAGGGTACCATATGGTCAGGTATCCATTAGAGATTCAGGGTCGTCCTAAAGATCAGAAATTCAAAATCTCAGTTTGCACTTAGGTTTGGACCTGAGGCCCTTGGTTTGTAGGCCAAGTGCTTTACCACTCAGCCACCACATCCCATAGATCAGGGTAACCTAAGCTCAATAAGCACAAAGATATGACCTGTGAAACCTTAAAATGAGAAATACAATGTCACAGTAATACAATCATTTTAAACTCCTGCTTTGTAAACCCTCAGTTAAAACATTTTGGAACCTAGGTTATTTTGAATTGGCTTAACCCTTTTTTTTATGATCTGCTGGAAAAGGATACTCAATTTTTTTAAATTTTTTTTTGTTGACAATGTCTCAAAGCTCTTTGGCAAGAATTTGTTGAGATTATCATTTAATTTTTTACTTTAGTATTCTTTTCAGCTTCGATGTTCTATAAAAAAATATTAGTTTTCAATCATTATTTGAGACTGGTACCAGTCTAAGCTTGAATGTATCCCATCCAATTATTTGAAATATTTTGTTCTCTTTTAAGGTTTTGATTTACTTGTTTATACTTATTTCTTTTTTTTTGTTGATAAAATTGTTCATGTTAATATTTATGAACATCTGTACTATTATATACATAATCATTGCAAAACCAAACTAATACAAGCCTATTTAGTAGCTATAGGGAATAATTGTTTTAAACTTGGATTTAAAAAAAAAAAAAAAAAAAAAGTAACGAGCAAATACTCAAATCCCTCAACCAAAGAGAAAACAAAACTGTAGATTTTATTATTATTTTTTTTTAATTATTATTTCTATTTTGTTGTATTTTTCCAATATTTTGGATAACCATTTTAATTTTTTTTTCTTAAAAAAGAAAACAAAACAGAATGAATTGAAATCAAATAAGTAACTTCACCAGTCCCTATGCAGCTGTACATCTAGCAAGATTGTCTTGAATGTCATGAGTTTTTAAAATGTATTGAAAAATTTTAACAGCCTCAAGTCAAAAAACAAATACCAGAAGGCATGTAACATTGAAAGAAACCAGTAATTGAATTTAAAATAAACCAACTGGATGTGGCTTTTTTAGTCAATAAAAGTATAACTACTATATTTATTTGCTTTAACTATTATAAACACATTATTTGATAAAATCCAAAGAATCATTATTTTAAATACCTTGAAATAGAGCACACATGGCCTGTTATCCATTAAATACACAAACAAATTGCATTCCTTTTTTGATTGTTTCTCTTATATGTAACTCAATGTTTTTTACATGTGTTTATACCTTACTGTATATAATGTACCATTACTTTATTGTTTATGGAATAGTAAAAAATCATTAAAAAACACATACATTAAAATGTAAAATATACAGTTTTTTAATGTCTAGGTCAAGAATGAAAATCTCTACAACAAATGTTTACAAAGGGGCAGTAGATCACAAATCCTTTGTATAATAACTTTTCAAGAAGCTGGTCTGTGATTTAAAATTTCAAACTCTTTATCAGTTGTCTTCATAAACTTGTCTCTGCACAAATTAAGTTCACTATCAAGCGACAAAAAAAATGAGTAAAGGCCTCCCTAAAAATTTCAACAAACAAACAAGAAAAACCAGTACAGGAAGAGTAGTGTGGAGCCATTGCCTTTTTTTCTTTAGCAACCTTTGACTTGAGTCAGGGAAACTGTTGCACATTTTTTTTAAAAATGAAACTAATATTGTTATTGTTGGTGTTATTTGTTAATTATATTTTTTTATGAAACCAATTTGAATCAAAATTGTAAAAATATTTTGTTATTGTTATACGCCTTTAATGTTTTAATTAGCAAGTGTCTTTGTTTACTTCATCTAACTTGTCCAGACATTTTCCATCTTCTGTACACTTTTGTAACTTTCCTCAATATTTTTTTCCATTTTTGATGTTGTTAATGTTATTGCTATCTCCTGATCTACATTCTAATATGTAGATTACATGGGCGTAGCCAGGATTTTTTTTTTCGGGGGGTTGGGGGGATTTTTTCTTTGGCTTTTTTTTATATGGAAGAGGTATTTTTAGCTCAAAACCCAGCTGAAGAGGGGTTTAAACTCAAACCCCCTTTGGCTACCCTCATACAATTTTGAGTGTGTAATTTGCTTTTTTATATTGAAGATGGGTTTAACGTAAATTTTGGAGAGGGGTTTAAAATCAAAATCTTCCTTAGATGTGCTCTTGGAATTTGGGGATTGTCGTTTGCATTTTTTTTTATTTATAGAAGAGGGGGATTTAAATGCAAAAACCCCTGGTAGGGGTTTTAAGTCTAAAAACCCCCTGGTATGGGTTTCAAACTCAAAACCCCCTTGTAGGAAGTTTCAAACTCAAAATCCCTGGTATGGGGTTTGAAACTCAAAACCCCCTGGTAGGGGGTTTGAAACTCAAAACCCCCTTGGCTGTGCTATGGCAAGTAATGGTTTAGTATTAAAATTTCATCCTAAAAAAAACAAAATTAAAGCAAAAGATAAGTCACTAAACTCCCACCCCCCGGCTACGCCCAAGGTAGATTATTTATGTAACTTATGTACACTACAATATCTACATACTTGATAGAAATCTATTTGTGATATAATGGTTTTTGTGAACAGAATGTGACCTGCTGGTCCTGAAAACAATATGGCATCCAATTCAAAGACTGCTGTTTTAATCACTCTTAGGTCTCATGCAACACTACACAATTCTCACTGTAGGACTACACTAGAAAATGGAGGATTTTTACCCCATGTCTTTGCAGCTTTCACAGTGGACAGGATAGTCCACTTTCTACAAAACTTATCTATCAACTCACTCTGTCAGTCTCGGTCAAAAGTTTGTACGCATTGTTTCTCCCACACCCATTCTCTGAGCAAGTTAAAATTTTGCACAATTAGTTCTTGTACCTGGAAAAACAAGGGAAAAAACAACAAAACAATTAGTTAATTAACTATTAGAAATTAATTTTGTTTGGTTTGGAACAAGGGATAAAAACTTTGTTCTTGGCAGACATTGTGGTAGAAGAGGAATTAATCCCTGAAGGAGGCTTAAGCACTCGAGTTCGAATTCAAGTCATACAAACTATTTTTTTTTAATGCATTTAAAGTGCTATCATGGTTACATTCACCTACATACCCACTTTTTTCTCCTCCCCCCTTCCCAACTGGTCCAGACAAGTGATAGGATCATAGCCCATTGGGAGAGGTAAAGAGGATGAAATAGCACTAAACAAAAACAATGTGTAAAAATGTTTCTAATCGCACAGATTTATTCTTGTTGGTCTAGGTCTATTACAAATTGAATGACATGATTTATCCAAACTATTTGATACAACTACACAGCTCTTTTTTTTTTTTCTATAACTACTTGTGATTAGTTTATTTCTTTTGTTCGCATTACTTAGAGACCAACTAGATTGAAAACATAAATTTAATTAAAGGTTGGCCACCAACTCCAAAGAGCTGTACAAAGACTGTAAAGTTCAGTTGCAGCACACAGTGTCATGTGCCCATTCTTCACTAATACTGCCACATGTTAACTGTCCATGGAAAAAAAACGTGATGTGCAATGGAGCTTAGCCTTACCTCATACTATCACTCAACAAAAACCTGACGGTATTCAGACACTAAACAAAAACCTCATACCATTCAACAAAAACCTGAAATCATTCCATCATTCAACAAAAACCTGAAATCATTCCATCACTCAACAAAAACCTGACCTCAATCTATCACTCAATAAAAACCTGACATAAATCTATCATTTAACCAAAACCTGACATATTTCCATCACTCAACAAAAAACTCACATTAAATCACCTCTCAACAAAAACCTGACAGCATTCAGTCTTTCAGCAAAAACCTGACAACAAAAGATTGTTTTATTAATATATTAAATTTTGTCTTTCAGTGATCAATTTTTTTTATTTGTTTAAAATATGAGGTTTATGTTTTTCTCAGTAAATGTTGTTTTTTTTTTTCATAAGGCAGCAAGATATCTCTACGGAATCACTGCACCATTTCAAAATAGTGTATTGCCTTTTTCACTAATACTAAAGGATGATAGTTTTACCATGATCACTCAATAAGTGTTTTGTCAGAGAAATCCTTTCAAATGTTATGACTTTTTATGTGATTTGTGGCAGTTCATGATTTTAATGTTCTCCTTTTGCTTTCTGCTCATCGTTTAAATATAATTAATGTTTTTACCTTCTAACACTCCTATATAACTCATATAATTTCAGCTACGAAACAATGAAAGAAAAGATCATGTTTAATATTCGTCTTGGTTTTGTTCGTATATAAAAGTTCAAAATTATTATTGTTTGTGTTTGATTTGTTTCTCCCACATTAGTGGGATCCCCCGCCTGTTGCGGGAGACTGGCCGGGGTTATGGGGGACAGGCAATGTTTAGGGCACCTTTTCTAGCCCCTCAATTATGCTTAGGAGGTAAGCAGTGCATTCCTAAAAAGGGCTGCTGAGACGGCAGCCGAGTTCCAGTGCTATCTCAGTCACTGGCAAGCGACCACATAGTCTTGGCTGGCTACGTGTAAAATTGTAGCTATTGCTGCCAGTGTATCCACACCTGCCACTTGCCTATCGCCGCAAGACTTTTTGATTGATGAACATGGGAGATGAGAATGTGGCTTGCGCGATGAAAATTGTATTAAAGTGAGGGAGATATGCGCGCGCTGTATCAGCCTCACTCTCTCGCCCCTTGCCAGCTGAATCTAGTGGCAGAACAGAGTCCAGACAACTGGAGCTGGTTTGGGGTGCAGTGGATGACCAGTGTGCTCTACATGTCCCAAAGTGCTCCAAAACATTCCACGGCGTTTGCTAGGTGACGCCTAATGGTCCTGTTAGTTTAATTCGACTTGAGCGCCATGCAGCCGCAACTAGACTTTACATGCTAGTGGTGGACAGAGAACATAGTTGCACCAGATACTAGCTCTGGCTAACCCTCACCTGATTTGACCCGTCAGTCGAGACGGTTTGCCGGGGTGTGGCCGTTGCCGCATGCAAACAATTGCTTGGAGCCACAGGTGAGAGCTGGACTCTTGAGTGGAGACCAAAATCAATGAGCTACTCAGAGAGCCCGACTGCCCAGTTGACAGAGGTACTACTCCTACAGAACCCTATACACCCCATTATAGATAGACGGATATAGATATATATATATATTCTCATGCTACATGTCTTTCCTGTTTACCACATTGTGAATCTCACCAACCTTTAGAAGTTGCTGAAATCTATTTCTTTCTAAATGTAGAACAGGGGTTCTCAACTTGTGGATCGCGACCCCCTTGGGGGTCGATTGACGATTTGCCAGGGGTCGCCAAACATCATCGAAAAAATGGATTGCTTTTATTTTTACTTCTATTGCTGTGTGTATGTGGGGGGGGGGGGGTCCGCGGCAGAGTAATGGATTTTAAAAAAGGGGTCGCCTAGCTTGAAAAGTTGAGAACCGCTGATGTAGAATAAAAAAATTAAGGCAGGGGAAGTAAGTTCACAATTTTGCATAGTTCAACAGTATGAAATGCTTAATGTTCCTGTACAATGACTAATAACCTAATAGATGTTTAAAATGTCTTAGATCTAGGCTGCATTATCTGAGATCTGGGCTGTATACTCTCAGATCTAGGCTGCATTCTATGTTCTAATTTCATTGAAGACAACCAGCAGCCAACAGATCTAACTTCCTAGAACAAACTTAACTTCACCCAAAACTATAACTTGCCTCAGAACTATCTTAACTTCACCCAAAACTATAACTTGCCCCAGAACTATCTTAACTTCACCCAAAACTATAACTTGCCCCAGAACTAACTTAACTTCACCCAAAACTATAACTTGCCCCAGAAACAACATGTGTGCATTGTCTTATGAGATAAATTAGAGCAAATATTTCTTTTTCTTGACCCTCCCAACAAACTGGTAGGACCCAAGGTTGACCCTCCCAACAAACTGGTAGGTCCCAAGGTTCTAATCTTCGTTCAAATATAAAGATTTTCTTTTGGACGCCTAGTACTGCCTGCTAACAAAAAAAACAACAAAAAAACGAATAACTTGGAAGAATAAATGTCCAAACTTATTGCTTAATTTTTAATAATTGAACTGTTGTCTTTATAATTGATTGGTCTATCGCAAAACACAATTCCACCCTAAGCTCATCTACTATGGACAAATCCTTAAAACAACAAATAAAAAAATAAACTGGTATTAATATTATAAACGTGATCCATCCTTATTTTTTAAAAAATTCTACATGTTTATGTCCTTATTGTTGTTTTTTAAAATCTGTAAGTTAACAATAAGATATACTGCATCACAAACGAAGAGATTAGAGACAAGGTTACTACAGCGATTAGATCCCAAGATGACCGCTAACTATTGTAATATAAAAAAAAAAAAACACCAATTAAAACTTTAAGGCCATATTACAAGGTCTTCGGGGCTCGCACAGATCTTTCTTCAGGGAACAGTACCAGGAAAGAGAAGAAGAGGCAGACAGAGAAAGCGATGGGGAGACAACATAAAAGAATGGACGAGCCTGCCATTGAAACAGGTTCTATCCAAGGCAAAATACCGAGAGGAATGGAGAAAGACGATCAACAGATCTTGTGTGGTGCCCCAATGGTCCAACAGACTAAGGAGATAGGTGAAGGTGAAGATACTGTAATGACAATTTTTTTATGTAAAAAAAAAACGATAAATGACTTCCAAAAGGAAAGAACGATATTGTTTTAGTAGCCGGGGAGTGGGTTTTGCAATAGTTCAAACCTTTAAGTAGGCGGGACTGTGTTCAATTTCACTTCGAACACAGATGACATCACCAAAAATAGAAGAACAAAGATATAAGGCTACTATGAAAAATGTTCTCCTTTAGTGTTAACGAAAAAGCCTTGTCAATGTTTTACCCTGCTCACATCTGCAGTATTTTAAGTTTCACTTTCACTGCCGGTATTACCCACACTCGTAGCACAGAGCTCTCTGATGGTCTTGGCCTCCTCACGGCGGCCCCTGGAAACGTTACAAACGTTACTAGCAGCGGCTTACGTAGACTATCCCCAGTTTGTGGTTCCAAATGCCGAACGAATGGAGTACGTAAAGTCCAGAACGTCCAGCCCAATGTGTGGATGTCTGCGCAGTAAAGTGGACAGAGCGCGCAGGTACGAGAGGTGCGGTCAATAAGCGTCGTGGGATTTCGAAATTATGTTTCTGGAGACAACGGCATTGCATTAAGCCTCCTCGCTTACGGAGGGCTTTCGGGCGCTGAGAATAGAGGTCCCTGACAGCCTCTCCAATATCACTGTCTGTTATGGCAATCTGGATGATCAAGTATCCAGAAAGACCCCCGCCCGGACATGCTACCCTGCCTCATAGTGGCGCCCGGGTGGAAACGATCGTAAGAGGAAACGATTAGGCTAAAGGGTAGCAAAACAAAACTCCCGTGGAGGTGCCTAAGGGGGTGCGAGAGCATCCTCATAGCACTGCGCGGAGTTTTTAAAAAAGCTCCCACAACCTTGTCACAATCCAGGCGCTGTTCCTCAAGGGGCCGTTACATAATAAATGGCGTGTCCCGCACGGTTAGCCTGGTATAGAAAAGAAAAATGGCGGGGGTCTTAGTAGATCTATACGCGGCCTCTTGCCGCGAGTCTGACCCACCCGCCAGACAAAACACTGTTTTCATACATGCCGGTGAGAGGAAGCTCTTGTTCACTTTTTCTGGCCTAGAGTTCCAAGAGCCGAAGGCTCAACTTTTCCTGACAGCTTAAGAAAGACCCCCCCCCCCCCCCCCCCCCCCGTGTTCCAAATTAATCTGAATAAAGAACGTTCTGCTGGGATTATACTTTAGAAAATACACAAGTCAATGTTTTGTATTTCGTGTTCAGACAGATCATAACATTGCAATATTACTAAACTTTTTCATGACAAAGGAATATTTCAATAGTTCTCCTGTCAACATAACAACAGCAAGATTCGAATGACCTCTGCCGAAACAAAGAATAGTTTTAAAATAAAATCTCTCAACCTGTTATGAAAGATGGTCACGGATGAGCAATCCAAACAATTGTGTGCAGCGTCAAGTGTACTGACATTACAACAGTGTCAGGTTTTATATTTCCTTCATAGAGGCAGGTTGTCTATTTCAACACTTCTGTGGCGGTAGACAGACAGGACAATAGAGGACAATGAAAAGAGAGTATACACCAAATCTGCTATTCCTACTTACCTAGATCCTCCCGCTCTTTGAGCGGGTAATGGCCTCCGTGTCATCGCAAATCTTATCATGCGTAATTCATTTTATCGGAGAACATTTGCATCAAATCTCATATGACGTTCTGTCACAATCTTACGTTAAAGCAAAATCTTACTAAGCTATGCTCTTGGAATTAGGGAACTGTCGTTTGCATGATTTTTTTTTTTTAATTTTGTTTTATAGAAAAGGAGGATTTAACTGCAAAGCTTAGTGGTAGGGGGTTTTAAACACAAAACCCCCTGGGCTGCGCTGGGAAAAAAGATGGTTTAGTAGTAAACTCTCAGCTAAAATAAACAAAATCAAAGCAAAAAATCAGTCACTAAATTCTGATCTTCCAAACCATATATATAAGGCTTGTCTTCGTGTCCAAAGATTAGTGAAGAATGCAGTATTTCTTTTGGCTTCGCAGCCCCAGCTGTGACCTACATATTTTACCGCATTACCATCGTCCGCAGGTGGTTGATTTAGATTTTCTTTTCGCCGTCTGCGTTTGTCCTTGGCAGCGGATTTTCTTTTGGTCTCAAATTTGTATCCCGCGGCCTTCGTGAGTGAGCTCCAGCTATCTCGTTCTGAGGCCTCTAGCAACCAGGTGCTCTTCTCTATGTCAGCCAATGAAAGTTTACGCCTAAGCTGGTCTTTGAAGCGTTTCCGTGGGGCGCCTCTGTTACGTCGACCACCTTTAAGCTCCCCAAAAAAGACTGCCTTTGGCATATGTTCATTTTTTCTGACAACTACCTTCTCTATGCGTCTTGGTGTCACGAGGTTCCTATGTGATTATCGAATTAAACAATTAAACAACTAGATCAATACACAGAAACTTTAATGAACTTTACAGCATGTATCACACACTGCACTCTCTACTTTTGACAACTAACTCACTTCCGGTGATTCGCTCATTTGTAAAATAGATTATACATACATACACACATTCACCCGTGCCATCTAGTCCATACTAAAATTATAATCAATTTTTACAAAGATATCTAAATGACACGATTATAAAACAAATTTAAAACATTAAAGCACGATACAACCAAAATGTTCATTCGATAGGCCACAAGGCTCTGGGTATGCCAAATAGGCGTGTATGTAGTTATACATACTTAAACATAGTCACGGGGATCTTGATGTAGTCACACAGACTTCGAGGTAGTCACACAGACTTCAATGTAACAGACACACAGTCTATGTTTAAGACACACAGTCTATTTTTAAGAAACAGTCTATGTTTAAGACACACAGTCTATTTTTAAGAAACAGTCTATGTTTAAGACACACAGTATATATAGCCAGGATTTTTTTCGGGGAGGTTTTTGGGGGGATTTTTCTCTCCCCCCCGCGCTATATAAATATATGTGCGTGTGTGTGTGTGTGTGTATTAATCTTTATTACATTCTGACCATTCATTCTTTCGGAAGACGTTTGTTGTACTCTAAAATAGGTTCTTTCTGGAGTTAGTAAAAAACAACAACTGTAGACACCACGCCCCTGCCAGCAAGAGGGTCTGGGATAACGCTGTTTGCTCCCCCTGCGGGTCTGGGGTGTTGCCACGCTGGAGGGGGGATTAAACACGCTTATAGAATCTGGTGACAAATATGTATGCTATAGTTTTATATTGAAGAGGGGGTTTTATCGTAAAAAAAAATAAATTCGGAGGGAGTTTAAACTCTAAATCCCGCTTATTTATACTTTTGGAATTTGGAGATTGTCGTATGCATTATTTTTTTTGTTTGATTTATAGAAGAGGGGGTTTAACTGCTAAACCACAAATGGAAAGGGATTTTAAATCAAACCTCCCCTTGGCTGCGTTGGGGCAAGTGATCGTTTAATATTAAAATCTTACCTAAAATAAACAAAATCAAAGCAAAAATCAGTCACAAAACTCCACTCACACCCCTGTGGGGGGCATTTCATTTGGGACTTTACCAGCAAGTCCTGCAGTGCATTTGATGAAGCGTGTCAGTAAATCAAAGGTTGTTTAGCCAAAGTAGGACTTTCAGGCGTGCCGTTTTATTAGCGAAATGTTTTGATTTTTTTTTTTTTTTTTTTTGGTGGGATGGCATTATGGCGTGATGGTTGTTTTTTTGGTGCAGCCATTTTGAACCTATTGCCGCTTTCTTTGGCTCAGCCCCTTTGACATGTAACCATAGAAATAAATAAATATAGACTGGCATGAAACTTTTTAACGCGAAATGGTTTCATCTCTTATGACGTTATGGCGCGAAATTTTGTGTTCACTTATATATGTTCATTATGTCCTTAAAAAAGAATGGCACATATCTATATTTTGAAATGTATAATAATAATATATTAATGTGAAGAATAAGAAATATTTTTTTGTTCGTTTGATATGGGATCTAATTTTGTTGCGTGATTAAATGATATATCATATTAAACTGTGTGATTGGGTTTTCATATTGTCCAAAAGATGAAATAATGAGAGAATAAAAAAAGCATGTCAATATAAAGGTCTTAGCAAGAAATCTAACCTATCATAAAATGGATGTTTCAAATATTCCGGCCGGATGTGCTTTAAGACTTAAAGATTATAAGATTCCTTCCTGCTCAGAACTCCGGCAGATGACGACTGGCAAGATTTGAGCCTGGACCATAGAGACGACAGTTTGAAACATCTTCCACACGACCAGGCAGCTATTCAATGTTCGCAAAATGTGTTCATAATAGGTCAAAACCTTTATTCAAAAATTTTGTTTTTGAAAGGGGAAAAATGTAGGCTATAGGTCTACTATATTTACCAAAAAACCCGTGGAGTCTGGAAGCGCGTAAGGCGCCCTGACCGCACTTTCCCGTGGTGGAGGCTGTCCAGGTCTGAGAAACCTGTTATAGCACTGTGCATGAGAGGCCATTGTCCTGTTTGATCATATTTCTCACGGCTATGGCCAAATTTTGATTCACAGTGCCCCCGATGCGAGGAAAAAGAGGAAACCGTGCCTCATATTCTGTTTGACTGCCCCAGATTTGCTGATCACCGTTTATGTAAGAAACATCTTCCGAATTACTGATATTATTTTGGATAAATATTTCTACAATGTTAAAAGAATAAGATCGCACACTGGGCATACAGTCGAATGATTATATAGCTAGGTCTAGATCAACCCCCTCCCACCAACCCACCAAAAAATATGAAAAAATGTGTATAGTTTAATTAATTTTCTTTAGTTTAGTTGAACTATAATTTAAAATTCATGATGAACTAATAATTTAACTACTTATTTTTAGTTGAAACTTAGTTATAGTTTAACTTTTTAAACTTTGTTTAGTTCCAACCACTGCTTAACAGAGTTAGCTTCATTAGTATATTAATAGTAGACCGTTCAAAGCGAGCTTCTTTTAGCCCTAGATTAAATATAGCAATAAAATAAATTAGACAAAATTAGTCTCTCAACATAACTTCAATTTTTTGTCGAAGTGCAAAAAAAAAAAAAAAAATCAGACAGAAATATCAAGTTTTCAAAATTTTAGTTACAAAACATAGAGTTATGTAAAATTTTCATTTGTTATTGTTTTCCCATTGCTATGTACAGCCATGGGACTCCCTTTTATTGAGGAATATATTTGATTTTTTGTTTATTTTAGAGTATGAGTAAAGTTTATGCTCCAGACGGCAACGTGAATGAAGCTAGGAGCCAGGTAATGAGACTAATATTTCGAATGCTAGAGATGTCATTGCGACAGACCAACTTGTGAGATCCACGGTCTCTGTTCTCTAGATAATCTGTTCCAGTCTATAACCTCGATGAATGAAAACAAAACCCACTAAATTTCCTAACAGATAACATCACTAGTAAGCTTAACAGCTTAGCGATAATGATAATAATAAGGGTGTCTTCAAGTCCGAAGATAAGTGAGGAATGCAGTATTTCCCGTGGCTGCGCATCCTCAAATGTGACCTACATATTTTGCCACACCAGGGCAAGCATGACTATTGTCCGCAGGTGGTCGATTTAGATTTTCTTTTCGCCGTCTGTGTCTGTCCTCGGCAGCGGAATTTCTTTTGGCCTCTAATGTGTGTCTAGCGGCATTCGTGAGTGACCTCCAGCTGTCTCGTTCTGAGGCCGCATGCAGCCAGGTGCTCTCTTTTATATCAGCAAGGGAAAGCTGGCACCTAAGATTGCCTTTGAAGCGTTTCCGTGGGGCGCTTCTGTTATGTCGACGATACTTAATAAATAATGGAAGGAACAGAAACTCAATTGGGCTGTTTTAGTATTTCTTTCGTTCCTGAAACAAAAACAAACAACTTCACAAATGCTATAAATACATCAAATACACACGCAACTTTCAATGTTTTTGTTTTTTAATCTTACTTTTCTCGCTCTAACACTATGACCACTTTGCTAGCAAAGAGTTTACAAATATGAAAGATTGTATAGTTATCTATTGTTTCTGTATCATGTTTGTGCTCATTAAGCTTAAGACGGTAGCCTAATATAAATTGGAATAATTCAGCTTATACCACCACTTCAGTCAAGCACTATTCCTTTGCCTTGTTTGAGGTACCAATCAAGGTAGTTTATTACAAATATTTAATTAACTAATTGGTTTTTTTTTTAAAGTAATTCTTATGTTGTAAGGTAAAAGAAATATATGTGCAAAATTGAGTCTTGATCCGAGATTGGATGCTGGACAGAAACCCTTCTGTATTGCGTAGTGCATACATGTCACCATACAGGTCGAGAATTTTGGTTTCTCTGACCTGTTGAGACGGAGATCGGGCAGTCAAACAGAATATGGAGGAACAGTGCCCCCCACTGTGAATCGAAATTTGGCCATAGCCCTGAGAAATATGAACCAACAATACAGTGGCCTGTCCTGCACTGTGTTATAATAACTTGTCATAAAACGTCACAGAATATACTGAAATGTGTGATACATCCTTTTTCTATTTTATCATTTAAAAGCCGCATGTAACCAAGATGCTGTTTTTTATGTCAGCTAAGGCAAGTTGGCGCCTAAGCTGGTCTTGAAAGAATCTCCATGGGTCATCTTTGTTACGTCGACCACTTTTTAGCTAACAAAAAATAAAAAATAAAAACTTATTTTGGCATATGTTCATTCACCATACGAGATATGTGTAAATTGTCTATGTGATTAAAAAAAAAATCCAAACTAGCATCACAATTCGATTAATGTCGTAAACAAGAAAATACACGAAATACAGGCTTGTCTAATTAGTCTATGTTGGCTAAGAAAATCAGTTATAAAGCTTTACAGTTATAGACCTAAGTCACTAATTGGTTTGTGCACACTTACATCTGTAATATCTTCTATGACAATTAAGTTTCCATTCATGATTTGCTGTAAAAGTGGTGGTAAAAATCTTCGTGAATGGTTTCTTTATTTAGTAAAAAAATTTACCGGAAGTCAATTTGTCATGCAACTAAGGACGCCTCGGTGAACGAAACTTATTTATTGAAAAATATAGGCTTAGTGCTTAGTGTTGGCAGTCCATGTAATATATAGTCTATGGCTAAACTAAGGCTAGTCACCAGAGAGAAAAAAACCTAGAACCCAGATCTAAAGAAACGTACAACAGACAAAAGTATAAATTAAAAAAAAAAAACGTCATTTATTTGCGACGCGTAATGAATGAGTACCATTTATAATATTTAAAAGATTTGTTTAAAACTTTTTTTTCTTTTTATGGCCAATATTATAAGGTAGAGTGTGCTCAAGGGAGACGACTGCATTGGGAACGATAATTTTCAGTGCAAAAGATATTTGGCGGAATTTGGTTTCACGATAACTAGCTACTATTTTCAGATGCAACCAAATAGTATTAATAAAGAAAACTTTTTAAAATACATACTTTCACAGGTGAGGTGCATACTACAATTGTAAAAAACCTTTCGCAAAAACCACTAAAGTGCAGTAGTCAGTTATTCTGCAGTGAATCTGCAGATTATTTAGATTAACTGGGGTAATGGACCTCATTCACCAATCGTAAACAAACATCATTTAGCAAAGTGATTCTCAATCTCTTAATACGAATTACGTAATACACAGGCTGTCACGTGATACGTATTCTTTGTTGTTTTATCAATATTATCACGTGACTAAATGTTGTTGGATTAGATTCGTGAATGAGGTCCATTCGTTAATATGTGAAAAACTGTAGTATTTTTAGTTACCTAGATAATGTGTAAATTAGGTACATAAATTGGACATTATCTACTATCCAATCGTATAAGTGAATAGAAAAAAAACATTTAGAAAAAACAGTTTTCAAAGACAATACACAACTTTAAAAAAGAATAGAAGAAGACAAATCAGATACATATATAGTGCTTTTTGTGACGGTACGCATCGGTACGGTGTACCATCACCTTTTTCAATGTGTGGAAAAAAAATTGTATAATTACTTTTCTTTTATTTTAAAGTCTATTATTATTTTATTATTAGTTAAAAGTTAGGCAATCTATTACTGAGTACCGGGTATATATACATTGGCATAGCCAGTATGGGTTTTGGGTTAAACCCCCCCCTTCCCATAATGAAATCCTCCCCTTGGGAAATTTAGTGACTGATTTTTTTGGCTTTGATTCTGTTTATTTTAGGTGAGATTTGAATACTTTACCATCACTTGCCCCAGAACAGCCAAGGGGATTTTGCTGTTAAATTCTCCTCTTCTATAAAACAAAGCAAAACAAAATCCTAAATTCCAAGAGTATAGCTTAGAAAGATTTTTATTTTAAACCCCACTCCGAAATTTACGATGCCCCCCCCCCCTTTTTTTTTCAATATAAGTATTCATACATGTCACCTAATTCTATGAGCGTAGCCAAGAGTGGTTTTGTGTTTAAAGCCCCCCTAGCGGGGTTTGCAGCTAAAAACCTCTTCTTCAATAAAAAAAAAAGGCAAATTACACACTCAAAATTTAAGAGCGTAGCCAAAAGGCGTTTGAGTTTTAACCCTCCTCTAGCGGGGCTTGAAGCTAAAAAATACCTCTTGAATATAAAAAAAGCAAATTACACAATCACATTGCTATTAACTAGCCAAATGCGTTTTGAGTTTGAACCCCCTTCAACGGGTTTCGAAACCAAAAAAATACCTCTTCAATAGAAGAAAATTACAAACTCAAAATTATATGAGCGTAGCCAAAGTAATTTTAAATTGGAACCCCTTTCAGCGGGGTTTGAAGTTTAAAAAATCCTCTATGAGCGTAGTCAAACGAGATTTTGAGTTTAAATCCCCTTTCAGCGAGGTTTGAAGAAAAAATACCCCTTCAATATAAAAAGGTGTGTAAATTACACACTCAAAATACTATGCCAAAGGGTTTTGAGTTTAAACTCCCTTTCAGCGGGGTTTGATGCTAAAAACTACCTCTTCAATATAAAAAAAGTGAAATTTAAACACTCAAATTTCTATGAGAGTAAACAAGTTAAAAAGGAGTTTTGATTTTAACACCCCCCCCCCACCTCCAGAGGGCTTTTTTTTGTGCCACTTGCCACCCCCTAAGGCCGCTACTGCTGTCAGGTAACTAATAAAAGCCACATACCTGACTCTCACGGGGGTCCTTAAGTATTGATTTATCGGCATAACAGTAACATGTCGGATTTTGCAATTTGCCGGTAACATTCTTTATAAATACATTTTATTGTTTAGTTTATGTGTACACCAACTAGGAATTCGTTCTTTTTTCTTTGTTTTATAATGCTTGTTTTTTGTTTTTTTTTACTTTATTTTCTGCTGGCTAACAGACTAGAAAAGTATCTCTAACAATAGTGTACAGTATTCCATTCGTGTTGATCTAATGATGGGCTTTTTTAATTCTGGAGAAATACAACTTTTCATTGTTGTAAAGATGAACGTGCAAATAGAAGCCAGACTGCTTATTACAGAATTTGAGCCAATATTCCAATCTGAAGTAGTACAAACTAGTTTCATATTCCAAGTGTCAGATACCAAAAAGTAATATTAAATCCTTTTTTTATTTTGAACTCTTTAAAGAACGTGGAGAGAGTGGAAAATAGATACAGTAAGTCAGTCCTAAAACCGAGAAATCCTGTTTTTATCTATAGTCTTACTGAAACGCGGAATTTTACCCAGTCTTGCGATAAAAAAATGTACCTAAACACATTGTTGTTATGTAAGTATATACGTTTAGACAAGTCAGTTTACCAGGTGTTTATTGGTTACGAATTAGTACCCCCTGACGTAACGATAACAATAGATTTTAACATCACGAAGATTAACATCACGGACAATGAAGATTTATTCATGGTGAATGTTGATGAAGATGGCTATCTTGATGTGTGCATTGCTTTGTTAGACAGGAAATGGAAACAGCTGAAAGAAAATGATACAGACATTGAGAGACCTGAAGCGGATCATTGCGAGGAGACCCTGTGTTTGATTGAAAACATCTTAACATTTGTCTGTCTAATCATCTCCATGGTATGCCTTCTACCGACCTTGTTGACATACTGCATGTTTCCTGTCTTGAGAACAAAGGCTGGAGTAAAGAACATGTTTCTAAGCCTAAGTCTTCTCTTGGCACAAGTCTCTCTGATGTTCAGCACTTTTACGTAAGATTAATAATAGACAACGGTTTCAATTTTTATAGTTTTGAATGAATTATTTATATGCAATGTTTTGTTTGTGGATAATTAATTCTGAACTCATTGACCACATAAAAAAAATATTAAAGAAAATGTGTTACACTTTAAACAAAACTTGATACGGTATATCTAATAGTTAACGCTTACTTGTGGTCGGTCTATAGGGCAGATGCTCTGTTTCTGTGGCTTACGGCTATCGACGGTGTCCTGCGGCCAGCACATTGAACAACCACCTATACTTTTCCACAACTAATGTCTGGTACCCATTAGAGCTGGGTGGACCCAGAGGCGCCTAAAGATCCCGAAATAAAAAATCCCAGTCTTCGAGCCCAGGACCACCGGTTCGGAAGCCAAGCGCTTTACCGCTCAACCACCGCGCCTACTAACGCTTACGAGATATACAAGAAATGTTAGACGATAAATATAAAGCATATATAATGCATCAAGCTAACATTCCATCTTGTAGGTAAACTAGGATATAGTTTAATACTTTTAAAAAACTTTCAGAATTTATTAGCTAGAAAAAGAAAACGTTAAATATAATAATAAATCATGTTTATCCAATTAAGAAATTGATATGCTAATTTTAATATGCTAAATAAAGCAACTCAATTTCCAATTTCATTAACGCATTCTTACCTTGAATTATTGTAGTTCTGTTGACAGCTTCCAGTGCCTCATACTCGGCGTCCTGACTCATTTTCTGTGGCTCTGGAACTTTTCCTGAAACTTCATCTGTAGCTTATGCATGTTTCGAGTGTTCACTGCCGGCTTAACAACACATATTCAACCAAATATGACTTCTGATATCTTGAAGTGGATAAGTGGGTCATTCGTATTACCCGTCTCTATAGTCAGTACTGTTTTAATATATAGTTACTTCACATCACAAGGGAGAGAATTCGGATATGGAAATGTTCAGTGTTATCTAGATTTACTTTTCTTTATTGGTAAGAAAATATTTTTTAAAAGACTAAAAGCTATAAAATAAATTTAAAAAAAACAACAAATTAACAACTTATAGCAAATTTTGTAATATTTTCACTGAAACGTTTTTTAATAACTTATTCTAAGAAATTCTTACAAAGAGAATTAGATGAATTACAGAAATAGGGATAAAATTGGAACATGTCTTTCCATCAAACAAATGTCGGTTATTAAAAAAAAACTAAAATAAATTAATTCCACTTATCTTATTCATGGTTAGCAGGTAACACACACACAAAAAAACACAAAGTACCTAGGTGCTATAATAAACGGTAAACTGTCATGGAATCCACATATTGATGAAGCTATCAAAAAAATCAAACAAAGCATTGCGTTTATTAAAAAAAAAATTTCTACAAATCAAATGAGAACAGAATACTAAAAGGTTTTTTAACCTTTGTTAGGCCAATAATAGAATACATATGCATCCTCTGTTTGGACCCCTCAACTCAAGAAAGCATTAAGAAACTGGAACAGACACAAAATAGAGCAGTGAGATTCATAACAAACGAATATTCACATTTGACTAGAGTAACACCTTTAGTAAAATCATTAAATTTAGAAAGCCTTCAGGACAGAAGACTCAAAAGTAAAGTAGCAATTATACATAAAACACTGAACCATAATCTTCAAATACAAAAACACAATCTAATAAAATGCTAAGAAAGACACAAAGATAAAAGCACATTTCTCGTTCCATATGCTAGGACAAATTTGTTTAAATGCATGGAATGGGTTGCCTAAGCTAGCCAAGAAAACCAGTGACTTAGCAGAATTTAGGTGATTGGTAAATATGCATGAACAAATGCATGACGTATTAGACGTAATCATCTTCTTTTTTAAAGTAACGTCTGTATTATATAAGATAAGATAAGAATTGATAAATAAAAGAATTCATATGACTCTCACTTTACATTCTCTCATTACAGGTATCGCTGTTACTGCTCCGCTGTTCATTCTAACTTTGACCAACATTTCCTTGTTTCTTGTGGTGGTTTACACAATTTGCAGTGTCCGAAGACTTCAATCTACTTCATTTATGAGCAGCGCACCCGACTTTGATATCCACGGTGACTGGAATGTTCTGGAATGTGGCAGTTTTGGCCGAGTTCTCGGAAAATGAGATTTTTGGGTAAATCTTTTTTAGTTAATGAATTGTGAAAATGAAAGATTTTTGTTGAAAAAAAACAACAACAACAATAACTGGCATTAATCGGCCAATAATAAATGTATATTGAGTGGATTTGGCATTTTGGCACTAGCAGGTTTTTACAATTCATTCTGTCAGTCTGTTTGGTACAAATTTATCACTCCATTCCTTTACTCAACTGGTCCAGACAAGTGAAAGGATCATAGCGCACTGAGAAAGCTAAAATCATTTAATAGCGCTAAACAAACACAATTGGTAAAACAATTTCTAATCGCACCGATTTATTGTTGTCAGTCTAGATCTATTATAAATTTAATTACGTGACTGATCTAAACTAATTGATACAACTACACTTAAATATAAGCTGGATTCTTTGTTTTTTTAAGTATTTATTTTACGGTTTTCTTATTATTTCTTTACACTTATAAACATGCTGTGCTTCTTTTCAACAGACTTGTGGCGCTAGTTCTCAATGGACTTCAAGGAGTCTCCATATTTTTCTCCTTTGTATGAAACAAGGTCGCTCTGTGCTCTGCTTTGTTGAAACAACATCAGTCTTAACCCAAAAAATAAAATAAATGGTAATACCATTGATATACACTCCGAGTCATAAGTTAGGCCAATTTATATTTCAATGAAAATGTATAAAATGATTTACCACATACCTTTAATGTGTACAATTTAGTGTTTACCAAACAGAAGACGAATCAGAGTAGAGTCAGCCATGAATGACTTAATTAAGATGGTAAGATAAAAATAACGTTTTTTAACATAAACTACTGTCTTGAGGTTTTTAAAACTAAAAATATTACATATGTTACTCTCACTCTCTCTCTCTCTATCTCGCTCTCTCTCTCTCTCTCTCTCTCTCTCTCTCCATATATATATATATATATATATATATATATATATATATTTATATTGTTGTACATCTAAGGCAGAGGCAACTTAACGAAGATCTACAGTAAATAAATGTGTTTATTTACCAGGCAAAAACAAAACAGCCTTCTGCTTTCCTAGAGTCTTGTCACTAATTACATTAGTCCTTTCACCAGTAAACTGAATACGTAGCCTTTCCCGCTTCGCTCCAGGTCCCCACTACGGTCTTCAGGAAACACAAAAGACGCCCCCCCCCCCCCGCTGTAGTTTCTAACAATTCAGACCCTCCACAATCACTTAATTAATACACTGTTCTTTTTTCAATTCTAGCGTCTTCCTATTCTGGTTTAGTTGTGCGCTCGTACGCATCACAAGCACTTGGTGAAAGGCTGGGTTACAACAATATATATATATATCTTGTCTTCGAGTTCGAAGATTAACAGGGAATGCAGTATTTCCGTGGTTACGAACCCCCCAAATGTGACCTATATATTTCGCCACATTTAGCGCAGGTATGAGCATTGACCGCCACATTTCGATTAAATTTTCTTTTCGCCTTCTACCTCTGCCCTCGGCAGCAGATTTTCTTTTGATCTAAAGTGTGTATCCCACTGCCTTTTTCTGAGTGACCTGCAGCTTTCTCGTTCTGAAGCCGCATGCAACTAGATGCTCTTGTCTATGTCAGTTAAAGTAAGGTGGTGCCTAAGCTGGCCTTGAAAGCGTTTCCTTAGGGCACCACCTCTGCTACGTCGACCACCTTTCAGCTCACCAAAAAGACTGCTTTTGGCATACGTTCGTCTCCCATACGGGATACGCGCCCTGCTGAGCGTATATATCTCTGACCATCTGAGGTCCTTCTATACTGTCCATATCGGCGTTCGCATGGACATCGCTGTTTGTAGTGCAGTCTTGCCTGCGTATGTCTACGATGTTACATTGGTTACAGAACTATAATTCAAAGCTCTGAAAAAAAAATTGGAAGAGGAAGGAGACATTAAGTAGACCAATTAAATTCTACTCCAAATTTTTTTTGTATTTTTAGGATTCATGTATAAATCGTGAGTTATAGTCCCAAAGTAATTTATACAAAAGAAAAAATCTCAGATTGAGTAAAGGTTGGGAAAAGGCGATAAGTTCACCCCACCCAATCAGCCAACATACTGTAAAGATCAATTTAATTATCAATTACAAGCTTTTATCATATATATATTTAATTAAAATTGGACTGCCCCCCACTCGAAAGCTTAAGGTGGCTGGGGCCTGATCGAAACAATTGCCCCCCACCACTCCCCCACCACATTGGCCAACATATTAGAATGGGGCGACATAATCTAAAAATAGGTTAAAATAAAAAAATTAGCATATACTATTAACATAAATAAAGAATTCGTATACAAATTTTCTGATTTGTCTTTTAAAATACGATCCCCCTCTTTTTTTGTGTTAGTGTTTGTGGGGGTCAAGTGATTGCGACCCCCCTTATACTATTGGCGTAGCAAGGTATTCGTTGGTTCGGGTTAAGGAATATATTGTTGGGTCCCCGTCCCAATGAGACGAATGTGATGTCTGACTAAAGAAATTAGTGATTCGAGTATCGGTACAGTTACTAAATTACATTCCAGTGCATGCAGAAAAGCTTTTTTTTAAAAGTAATAATGCCATTACATTTGATTCAGTTAGGTGTGCGTACAAGTCATAGTGACTTAAAAGTCAATGTTTGTACAAATTCTTGAAAGAATCAAACAGCTAACAAAGTTACGAAGACAGTTTGTGTGGAAACACAAACTCAAAATCGGCCCCCGAAGTGGTCCACCCAGGCAGGCTTCAATATTTTCAGAAAGAACATCCGAATGAAATTATATCAAACACAAATGACAGATAAGAATGGAAAAAGAAGTTTGACAGATCTTTTGTAGTGCCGCAACGGACCAGCAGATCAAAGGATAGGTGAAAGTGAGTGTAAAGTTAGATGTTAACCTGGCCTAACTAGTTCCCCTTTAAGACCTTGTGGTCTATAGGGCAGATGATGTAAAGCTCATCTGTTTTTGTGGCCTACGGTTAACGAGGGTGTCATGTGGCCAGCACAACGACCATTTGCCTTTACTTTTCCCCAACTAATGTCAGGTATCCATTAGAGCTGGGTGGACTCAAAGGCGCCCAAAGATTCCGAAGTTAAAAATCCCAGTCTTCACCAAGATTTGAACCCGAAACCCCCGGTTCGGAAGCCAAGCGCCTCCGCTTGCCTAACTGATGTCTTACAATTGATCTAATTGTTTTGAAAATGCTCAATCTCTTAATCGAATCCTCAAGAAGATATACCGCCAGGAGTCTACGTAAAGAAAAAAGTAGCCGTTGCATCACAACTTCATATGGTCTAAAATATTGTGATGTCGGATTTTCACTATCTTTTCTCGTTTACGAGATCTAAACGGGACGGACGGACAGACATTTCACACAAACCTAATAGCGTCTTTTCCCCTTTCGGGGGCCGCTAAAAAGGTGTTTTAAATGGACAGACAAATGTTTTATGAATTCTATTTCCCACTATACTAATAATAATAAGGCTTGCATTTCCTGTCCGCCTGTGGTCGCTTTAGAGTGTCTATACACCGTCTTCGTCTGTACATTTCCATTTTTTTTTTTACATTAAGAAATTGATTTTAATTGATTGTAAAACTATTATATAGTTCTATGTCCATTATTTAACAGTAAATGGATGTAACATTTATTTAGTAAAGTTTTTCTGCCCTTCTAAGTAGCTAAGTTAGAAATCAGTTCATTTACTACTTAGCACAGTGAACATATTGCGCGAGTGGCGAAACAATGCCCGAAGGTTACTGTACTATCCATTCGTATTATAACCACCATCATAGCTTTAGTTTCGTAGTTTCTCTAAAGATAATTGGCAATTATTCATTACTTGGAGCATTTGTTCAGCTGATTCTGAAAATCTAGAATTTCGGGATGTTTAGGGCGAATCTAAGTCCACCCAGCTCCAATGGGGAAAAGTAAATGCGGTTAGTCATTGTGCTGGCCACATTACACCCTGGTTAATAATAATGATTGACCATAGAAACAGGTGACCTTTACGTCACCTGCCCTATAGATTGCAAGGTCTGAAAGAACAATCTTTTTTGAGAAATGACTATCAGATTGCTATTTCTTTGGGTATTCCGTCATCAAGAAACAATATTCGGAAAATATTTCTCGATGTCTTGAGTTTCTGCCAACCAAAAGAAAGAGAAAAAGTGGCGCGAATTGGATGTTCTTTAATACTGCATCTACGCTAGAACTGCATTGCCTGGTTTCGAATCTGTGAGGCTTTGCTTTCCTGTCAAATTGCAATATTCATAGCAATTTTTGACTAAAGTCTGGTCTGATGTTTTTGTATAATGTTAGGATGCTAGGCCCAACTTTCTAAGAACTATGCATCAAGCCAGGAGCGTAGTGATGGGGACAAAGGGGGCATGATAAATGATTAAAATAAAGGTACAACCATCAACAACAAACTGAAATAGAGTGAGCACTGTCAAAACCTTTACACCAAAATTCACCAACGTCTTTACTACCTTAGAAAGCTAAACAATTTTAACATCGACAAAACAATAATTAAACTTTTTTATACAGCAACCATCAGCAGTCTAATTAACTTCGCCATCACCTACTGGTATGGTAATACTTCACTTGCACAAAGACTTAGACTAAATAGACTAATTAAAAACGCATCGTATATCACTCGAACACAGCTACCATCTCTTGAAGAGCTTTTCCATGAAAGATGCCTTTCCAAAACACTCTCGATTCTTGAAGATAACCTTCACCCATTAAGCCACTGTTACATCAGATCTGAACGAAGTGGTCGTCTCCTTTCCATTAGAACTAAAACAGAAAGATTTAAAAACTCCTTCATCCCACTGTCGGTCAGAGTGTTACAAGGTCGTCATCGAGAAGTACATAGAAGTCAAATTCATAAAGCGCTGGTCATGAGTGTGTATGTGTTTCGTGTGTGAATGTTGTTCGTATTGGCATCTATTATGTTATTGTTACAGTAGTTACGCTGAGGTTGTCAATTGTAGCCAAACTGAATTTCCATTTAATTCTAACAATAAAAATTATCTTATCTAACCTTAAAAATAAGACTAAAATAATTAGACAATTTAAATAAAAAACTTTTTTTTTGGGTACATCTAAAAATGAAACCCTTCTTTAAGCTGCGTAACTGAGATACCCCTCCTCCAGTTAGCGCTATAAAGATCAACTCAGTCGCCATTTTGCCCTATTACGCGTGTATTTCAATAATTCCCCGAATAGCATTACCTGATTTAAACTTTCTGTTAGTACAAGCAGTATCTACATGACTAAAGGTTTTCGACATTTGATATTAATGAGACATATCACAAGTCGAGTCAAACAACTTATTAGTTGATTTTCTATTGTGAATTCCAGGGGATGAATAAACTCATATTGAAATTGTGGTTATAATTATGACTATATGAAAAAAAAAAGAGGGGACGCCAATTAAGTACCTTGCCCTAGCGCAGGTTTTGCTCACTACGCCTCTGCATCAAGTTTCTACTAAATCCTAAGTATTGGTTGCAGTATTACGACATCACTTCATGAAAACATCTCTTTATCTAGATCTTTGTCCACTCATCGGTTTCTCCGTTCATAGCAATAGCACATACAAATTCAACGTTAATAACTCCTATGATGTTTCATTTGGTCGCTAAATATTAAATGGTAAGTTTAGGGCTATAATTATTGATTTGACAGTGTAAGTTTTATGCAAACGCTTCTTTATTTAATGTGGGTAAAAAAAAGAAACAGATTGAACTTTGAAAAGGTTGAATAATTAGAAGCTGTGTCGAAATTTTAAATGGTGACTACCAGGACCATCAGTCTTAGCAAACTGAAATTTGGTTTCCTTTTAAGTAATTCCCAAGGGCTCGTGTGGGTCCCCAACTGGTCATGTGGGCCACAATTGGTCATGCATTATGGGCCCAAACGCAATGAACCCCTTCGCACATCTGCTTCTACTCACAGGATGTGGGCCCCTGAAGGTCATGGCTCGGGTTCATTGAACCCCCTTTGCCATGCATAATACGCCACTTCTTATTCATGCGAATTATGGCAAAAGGGCGCCTGGGTTGATATTCATATAGGTTACGGGGAGAAGCCTTGTTACTCTATCCTTTAAGCACGCCAAATAAGATCGACCTCGGCATGCGGTTGTCTCCCTTGCGGGATTCTTCTTCTTTTAGCCAGCTTTTTGCTGCTGAGCTGTGAGCTCTTTTGCAGACTGTGCCAAGAAAAAAACAGTCTGCTGTTCTCTTTAGTTGTTCAGCACTGCCGTACAGGGTGTTGGTTATGTTGGTCTGAAATGGTAGTAGGGTCTGCCTAAGGTGGATTAGGAAAGGGCATTCAAAGATGATATGGTCTACGGTTTCATAAGGGTGGATGCAGTGTCTACAAAGAGGTAGGTGTGTGAGATTTATGTTGTTAAGATAGTAATTAAACAGAGGTGTATGCGGGATAATACAAAATAAAATACAGCAATAGAACTTTGAAAGCAAAGATCTGACTTTACAGTCATGTCCATGTTGATAGACAATGGGATTGTTGTCCTCTCTGGTCACGAAGGAGACTTTGGAATTCCATCCAACAAGACAAAGGCAGATACAACATCGATAAACGTGTCGCTTAGACAAAAGAACCAGAAATGATAAAGCAAAACAAAAAAATCTTGGTAATATTTTGAAGCTGGATAACATTACAACTCTGTCACGATGGTCGTATTATGCAGTTTGTCCACGTTACGCTTTTTTTCTGACTATAGTCTAAAGAAGTGATGAAAAGACAGAAAAAAGCATTATTTGAATAGAAGACATTGATAGTTCGTAAGTATGAACATTAAAAAAAAAGTTAAGTTTACCTTTCAGACTTGAGTGGGTGTTTTGTAAGTTTTTGACAATCATATTGTTGTGTTCTGCTCTTTGGGGATTGTACTTAGTATTGGTCTCAATTTTGCTTTGACTAGTTGGTGGTCAGAATTTGCTCCTCTGAAACTTCTTACATCTAGTATCTTATGTTATCTTATCTTTTATAATACAGACGTTACTTCAAAAAAGAAGATGATTACGTCCTACGCGTCATGCATGACTAAATGCATGACGCGTAGGACGTAATCATCTTCTTTTTTGAAGTAACGTCTGTATTATATAAGATAAGATAAGATGCATATTAACCAATAACCTAAATTCTGCTAGGTCACTTGTTTTCCTGGCTAGCTCAGACAACCCATTCCATGCTCTAATAGCACTAGGGAAGAAGGAGTATTTGTACAAATTTGTCCTAGCATATGGGACGAGGAATGTGCCTTTATATGTGTGTCTTTCTGAGTATTTTTATTTAATTTTGTTTTTGTATTTGAAGATTATGGTTCAGTGTTTTACGTATAGTTGCTACTTTACTTTTGAGTAGTATATCAGATCCATGCCTCTTATCTATGTGTACATAAACTATTTGATTCTGGGTGTTACCATCAGGTGAGATTCAGGTTTGTTTGTAAATACTCTTATGTTGGAATTTAAGGCTGCTGATATACATTCTTTTTACTGAGGCGAAATCAACTAATCTAAGTCCATTTGTGTTGGTCTCTTCATGTAAGCTTTCTGTACAAATTGTTGGTCTGAATAAAGCTTCTTTTCCAATTTATGCATTGAAATTGCCAAGTACTATGTTGATGCCATGCAATGGTGCCTCATCATTAAATCTTTCAAGTCCATCGTAGAAGGCTTCTTTAGTGTCATCTTCTGCATCTTTAGTACGGAGTTAGCGTTTATAAATGTTATGTTGAAGAATTTCCCTCTTACACGAAGTAGGGTGGTCTATCATTTATAGGTTTAAATCTGATAACATTGCCTACCATTTCCTTTTTAACAGCAAATCATGTGCCTAAGTTGTTGGCGCTGCCACCACTATAAAATATTGTGTATTCCTTTTACATATTACTATATCAAATTACGTCAGTCTTTCCACATTGTTTTAAATAGTGATACGAGAGGTATCATATATTTCTTCAGCGAATTGGGGCTAGCGCACTTGCTTTTAACAAGCTTAGCAAACTATTGTTATAGCATACTGCAGGCATATGTCGTTTTCCGTTGACATCCGTCAGGTTTTTATATGTGTTGAAGCTTTCGTAACAATAAATAGAGACATGTGTCAAGTAGTTTTGGAGAAAAAAAAACAAGTCGTGATACCAGCCAACGTATCGTTTAACAAGATTATGAAGTATAAAGTTAACTAACTTAAAAACTTTACACAATCAAAAAAACAATAATATTTCAACTCTCTTTCTCCTGATGGACGATACCATCGTTAATTCGACCCCATTTAATTAACTTAATTTTTGGGCTCATAAATTTTAGTTGGCGTTATATTAAAAGGGTCATACATTTTATCTATACCAATTATAACATTTTCTGATTAAGAGAAAAACGTTTTTGACGTTTAACACTAACAGGCTAGTGAAATACAAATGGGAAAAATGAATAATTCCTTCTGAACGCGGAAAATAATTGCGGAGAAATAGAGTTAAATTGAATAATGAATCTTTAGCATGAAATCAATAGTTTTTAAAACCCTCCAATCTTTGCAACAATTTTACTCAAGTTTTTAAATGCTACAATAATGTCTGATGGCTTTAGATATGTCATGAAGTCGCTATTTCGCTGTCTTGTTTATCTCTCTGAAAGAGTTTCATTGTTGTCTGTACAAAAGTGAGAAATCTGAATCAGATATTCACCTGACGCAGCTAAACAAAAAATAATGTATAGACAATGTCAATTTTAAAAAAGCCGCATTTATTAATGTTCATTTCTTAAAACCAGTGGCGTAGATACGTTGGTGGGAGGGGTGTCCAAATAAAAAAAAATACTCAGCCCCCCCCCCCCACCCAATTGAATGTGCGAAATGTTCTTTTTCATTAAATATTACGCCGTTATGTCATGTCATGATGTCGAATGTCAAAATGCTGGGGCCCTTACAGAGGACAAGCCCCCTCCCCTCCGGGACCCCTAATCCCTAGCTACGCCACTGCTTAAGATTGCCATTTTGTTTTAAGACAGAAAAAAAGTAGCTATATGCTTTAAAAATGCCGTCAAAGCCGAATGTGGAATTCGAATGTTGAAGTAAACATTTCAACAGTTATGGCCATTTTGTTTTACTTACAAACGCTCATGACCATATATCTTTCTTTTAATGTGGTGACAACTGAAGATTCCATTATTTTGGAGTTTTTGGTATGGAATAAAACGCAGCTTTCGCCATCAGCATTTCAGCGAAGTATTTGTACCGCACGATGTAACGGTTCTGTGTATGTGCCTGGTAATGAAACTACGAAATGCTTCATATGCCAAAGATGCCATTGCGACAGACCAGTTTGTGAGATCTACAATAGCTGTTGCCCAGATGTCTCTGTTCCCGTCTATGACCTAGACAAAGTGTCAACATTTGTAGAGCCAATCACAGAACTCGTTAAGTTTTATAATGATCTTCCGATATTAGGGTGCTATAGTTTTACATTTGTATGGTTATGCTCAACTGACTATAAAGAAAATCTAACAATAGTAAACTTATGTCAAGAAACGTGGCCCCCGAAGTCTCAAACACAAGGTACATATATCCAACACGACAATGATTTGGGAGACATTTTTTACAAGAATCTGTATTGTGCTCTATGCAACAATGTCAATCAGGTAACTTTACCCACCGGTGAAGCCCGTTAACTTTTTTTTACAATTAGTCATTTATTAATACTATTTTCTTGACCTTTAAATTATTGTACCCACAAGAAAAGGGGCCTAATAAAAGAGATAAAATATATCCGAATTTCGACGTTCAGAAACTTAAAGTTGTTTTTTGTTCCTAAAATCTTTTTTAGCCTTTGTACGTCTGGCAAAAATTTCTTGATAATAGATGTGTACGCTTGTAGGCTGTAGCATACTCGGAATAATGTACTTACAGCTCCTATTTTATACGACAGTATGTCCATTTCAACAAGAGCCTTGGCCTACCCTCAACAAACTCAAATATATACAATTTATTAAACCTTAAATATGCATCTATCGTATAAAGTAGAATGTAAGGCGTGCGTATGTATATGCCGAATAAAAATCTAAACCGTTTGACAAATCTTGATAAACTTGGCATAAATGTTCCTTGGGTACTAATCAGGGGCGGACTGGGTATCAAAATCGGCCCGGTCATTACCATATAAACCGGCCCACAAATGAATGGAATGTCTTATCATGGGTGTAGCCAGGATGTTTTCGGTGGGGGGATTTTTTCTACCCCCTTCTGCAATGTATATGTATGTAATTAATCTTCATTACATTCTGACCTTTTCTTCTTTCGGACGTTCTTCTTTTAATTAGTGGAATATCAGTTCACACCACCAAGGACAGAGAGTCTGGCAGAGCGCTTCGAGCTCCCCCAGCTTGGTCCGAGCGGATCCCCGGATCGAAGCATTATTTCCGTTATTTTAAGCTTTAAAAAATGCATATTATGAGGTATCTACAGTGCAAATAGCTTGCTACTCTTAGGCTAAAAAAATCAAAAACCAAATCTACTATTCACTGCACTTAATTAATGGAGTCCAGCGGCTGGTAGAAAGTGGTAACTATAGTTTTGCTTTAGTTTTTTGTATTGGAGGGGGAGGATAACCACAAAACCCTTTTTTGGCTACGCTTAGGAAATTCGGTGACTGTAGTTTGCTTAAGTTGGCTGCACTGGGGCATTAATAAGTAATTTTTTTTCAGACAATGAGGTCTGAGGCAAGTGATGATTTCAACCTCCTCCTCCCGGCTACGCCCATGTGTCTTATTATAGGTGTAAGCCTAATTCTCTTCAAAATAAATACAGTTTGGTAATGCATCAAAAACTGGATGTAAGCTTGAGTAGGATTACATAATGTATTTTATTTATACATATATGCAGTCTGAAAACTATAAACAATATAATAGCAGCCTTAATGAGTTTGAAAATTGTTGGTATTACTTATAGATTACAGATCTTATCTTATATATTACTGACGTTTCTTCAAAAGTAAGATAGTTATGTCCTAAATATTTCATGTGTCAATCTAGTCATGCATGTTGATCTGTGACTTAAAATATGCTAAGTCATTTGTTTTTTTTGTCTGACTCAGGCAACCCATTCCATTAAAAGATTCATACTATACATACTAAGCATAAGTTTACAATTAATAATAATTGTAAAAAAATGATTGAAATCTAGATTTTTTTTATATTAAATAATATTTTTTGTAAGCTTTAAGTGTATTTTTAGATCTATGTTATTAAAAATAAACAAAAAGAAAACTTACTTTTTCTGTACAAATCTCAGAAAGTAGAACTCTATACCCATATTGAGTTATGAATAAGTTGGGTGGTTTGCAATTTCGCGGCTGTGTTTGTGTTAAGGTTAATTTCTATTAAGTATTGTTAAAATGCTTCTTCTTCTTCATTGTTCTCATTTTTGTGTTGGCACGTTCAGATGACAGACCAATATATGAAATGAACTGTGCAGTGGTTTCCAAATCAGGAAGCTCTCCATATAGTTCTCTTTCTATTGTTTTGGAGCCAGTGTCTTGTGCGGGCCTCATGGTAAAGAGAACAGTTTTAAAGGACATGTTATCTTATTCTGTTGTGTCCGATCTTGAGTTATAATATTAGACATTGATCTTGTCGGGACAGCTTTTAATAGGCATCACCATTCTTGTGATTCGGATGTGAGCTTGTCCATTTCTTATTTATTTTATTTATTATTATTTTTAGTTTCTTTATTTCTTCTGGATAGAGTGAAATGTTTAATTGTGAGTCTGTTCTTCCACCCTTGGCGAGTGAGTCAGCCTTCTCATTTCCTTCTAGTTGTATATGTGCTGGTATCCTGGTATCCATTGTATCCGTTAAAGAGCTAATTGTCGCCGCTATTCTTTCTGCGTTATATCAATGTTTTCTAACTTAACCTCTTTCATCCCTCTTTTTCGTTAACGGACAATGGAAACATCAAAAGACGGGGGAGGGAAGAAGCAAAAATTAAAGGGAGTGCTATCAAACGTACATGCCGACCAGCAAAAAGATAAGGCCAAACACAACCTCGAAGACATCAAAGCAGTATTGAAGTTCTTGCCGCTCGTGCATAGCAAAAAGAACGGTGTAACGTTTTGCAAATGAAAATGCATAGGCTACAGTGTACATTTTTGATATTCTTGTTGAATTTCAAACAAAAAAATAAATAAAGCATGTTCGACCATGTGTCTAGCTGCTGTCACTTTTTTCATTATTTAATAAAATTAAACTTTAAATTTGTGTTTCAAAAGCATTTTTACATAAATTCGTTCCTTATATCTGCGATTTTAGAATTCCTTACGTACATTCTTTCATTAGACAATACCCGAAAGGCTACACATCTTTCTATTCCTCGGTTTAAAACACTAATTCAACTTTAAGATGATATAACTTATGTTCGCTAAGATAGTTTTATACTTTAACACATGAACATACTAATTATAGTCCATTCATTTCATATTTTAATCAAATTAACATTCAAATGTGTTTTTCTAAAGCATTTTTCATACATTCGTTCGCTAAAGCTGCGAAGCCGTGTTGAGATATATTCTAATAGTTTCATTCATTAATCGCGTACATCTAATAAAAAGGTCAAGCATGCGCAGAGCGAACTCTGTCCAAGCCAATATTTAATTCTAGATTAGTGTACATCTAGATCTATGTCTAACTCAAGATCTACTTTATACTTTAAAACATGAACATAAAAAATTAAGTCTATTCATTTCAAATTTTAATCAAATAGATAGCAAATGTTTTAATTTTAATTTTGAAGTGATTGCTTGTTAAAAACAATAGTTGAATATCCATAGAATATAATTTTTATATTATGTTACTGATGTCTGGTATCTTGGCCATTCTCTTTGTGTTGGGGGCGGAAATCATAGTGTGTGTGAAAAAAAATTATCTAAACAATATAAGCTACTTATTGATATTTAAATCAATTTGTATAATATGTCGCACCACACTCTAATCTCTAATTAATAAATATAAAATGAAAGGAAAAAAAAACAACTTGACGCCACTAGGCTTAATGCAGTTAACTAAAACATTTCTTTGCAAACATGAACAAGTTTTAATAAGCCAATAGATCTAATTCATATAATCCTAAATGCTGCTGGTAAGGTCATTGGCAAAAACCAAACCCCATTTGGGGAGCTGTTTAAAAAAATACATCGATAAAAAAGCTAAAAAGATTCTAGAAATAAAAAAAAATCACCCTTTGTGTCAGGATTTTGTGATAATACCATGACAAAAGAGATACAAGACACCGATAGCAAAGACAAACAGACAGATAAACGTATTTGTTCCCATGGCAATCAAATCATTAAATAGAAACAATTTGATTTAAATTTTTCAAGTGTAAATTATGAGTGAGTTTGGTATAAATGTACATTTTGCTTTTTTATAGTTATAATGTTTTGTTTGGTGTAATGCACAAATTGTAAGACAAATGTCCTTACGGACAATAAAGATTATTATTATTATTATTATTTAATTGTCTTTTTTCAAATTCCATAATTACATATTAATCCATGTACATACGTTTTTTAAGAGTCTGTGCCTTACTAAAGTGCAAAGTAAAAACGATGAATATTAATGAATTGCATTTTAATACTTTAATAGTGTATACTCTTTTTTATAATGTAACTGTCATTCTTAGAGCACTCACAGGGCGCTATGATCAACACATTTTACGGACGCCGCCGGCTCTATTGGTTTTACTATAAACCTCGGAATAACGAAAGTTATGTTCCAGAAGCAACCCAATACTATTTACTCAGCGCCAAGGATCACGGTGATCGGGGAATCCCCTCCCTTATCGTCGTAAAGCACTTCACATATATGGAAAGAAAATATTAAAATGACCCATTTCTTTTAAGGGAGGTTGATCAACCGTCTGTTCAGGGCCATTACCAGTAGTGCTTTTTCGCGTGGCGAAATAAATCATTCCGCCTGCCAACAAAAAAATCAGTGTCTACCAAACAGTGGTTTTCTAAATGAATCGGAGACATGAGTATTATACAGAAGCAACAAATACTACCACAGATGCTTGCGCTCCATTGTGGACATACGGGCGCATGACTGCACTACAAACAGCGATGTTGCCATTGCTGGTATGGAAAGTATTAGAGGTTTTTCTTATTTTCCGACAGTTACGCTTGACAGGGCACGTTTCCCAAAGGCAATCTTTTCTTTTAGTGAGCTGAAAGGCTGTCGGCGTAACAGAGATGTCCCACAGAAAGGCTTCTTTAGGATACTAACTCAATGTTTTCAGACTCTTAGGAAAAAAGTGCGCTCTTTTACTTTGTTACTGAGTGCTTGTTGTACCCCTATAAGGTAGAGATTTTGCATCACTTGATGTTTCGTACCAAATCCACACTGAATATATACTAATTGCAATAATAAATGTCAGAACGTAACCGTTTGAGTAGTTACACTGCAAAGACTCTCTTCCAAGCCAATAGAAGTCCAATGAACAAGGTTACCAAGACAATATGTGTGGGAACACAAACTCAAAGTCGGCCCCCCGAAGTGGTCCACCCAAGCAGGTAAAAAAGGCAGGTTTCAATATTTTCAGACAGAACATCAGAATGAAATTCTATCAAAGTCAAATGAAAGAGAAGATTGGAGAAAGAAGGTTGACGGATCTTGTGTGGTGCCCCAGTGGTCCAGCAGACCAAAGAATAGATGAAAGTGAATGTGAAGTTCGATGTAAAACTGGCCTAACTGATGTCTAATAATGAATATCTAATTTTATTGTAAAGGGTAATCTCTTATTCTCTTATCCTCAAGAAAAAAATCTCCTTTAGTTAAGTGTTTTATGGCCGCTGACTCGGCGCTGCAGTTCACGTGATAATATGAAAAACTACTTATTAATTGTTGTTTTAAATTATGTCCAACTTGTATGCCTATTAAATAGATTTATTTCCTTTAAAAAAAAAAGTAAACATTTTTTTGTGTTTAAATGTAGTAGTTAGTATGACAGAACCTAATTAACTTAGCATTACAATTGTAAACATTTTTTTTTCTTTACAAAAAATCTAAACCCGTTTGCATAAATGTGTTATAATATTGTGATTCGCAATCTCCCCTGCTAAAGAGCCTCCCGCGTTTGTTACTATTAATAGTGAATAGTTGTAAAAGTGATGTAATTTTATGAAAAAACTAATCGCATAAGTGATTTTAAAAAATTGATTTTTCGCTTTCAGAAAAGAAAAAAAGTAGCCCGTTGCATCAGAACTTTGAATGGTCTAAAATATTATGATTTCGGAATTTTACTATCTTTTTTAGTTTACATTATCTGAACGGGACGGACGGACAGATGGAAGGACAGACATTCCACATCCAACTAATAGGTCTTTTCCCCTTTCGGGGGTCGCTATAAATAAAACGGTTTTTCTATATTGTGGGGTCTTTAGAGACTTTCTGTTCTTATCGCCACTTACTACCTCTTACACAAAAGGAACTCTTCGGATCGGTAGTCTTTATCCGATCACTCATTAGCATCATTACGAAAATATTTCTAATAAGCGGGGCTCGGTCATCTGGTACTTCATGTGACTCAAATAACCAACTAGTGTTTAAGAGGGAAGACATAAGAGGAACTCCATTTATTACGTAAACACAAGCGGTGTTGCACTGACGCGCTAGTGTGCAAATGTACATATAAATGTTACACTTTCAACACATGCACCAAAGGTTGGCAATCTATGTCAAGACTTGATCAGCAGTGATAAGTCAGTACATATCCTAGACCAAAATGTGGAAATCCTAACGCTACAATGTAAACCTAACTTTGAAAACGCTCAAACTTCGTCACATAAAATGTATATTTTTTCTTGTTTCTTTTAGAAGAAGCTGCGTAAAATAAACCTCCATATAGCATTTCCGTACTTGAGTACAGAACCTAATACAATATGGAACCAAAGTGGGCTTAGAATGGTCAAATGTTTGGATCAAAAATTGTTTAGGTAATGTATGTATTATTTCAATACTGAAGCTATTATAATTGTAGCAACCAACCAATCAGATCTCAGCAGCTTTAAAAAAAATGCCTATAAAAGTATCTAAATTAATTTTTTTTTAATTAAAAAAAAATGTGTCTTTATGACTCCGACTTATACATTAATATTTTTATACAAATTTACAATATTTACAAATTCAGAAAATGTAGAAGAAATGTTAATATCCATTTGAAATATATTGCGTATCCACATTATCCATGTTTTTCTTTAAGGCACATACAGGAGATACAAGAGGAAAAATATTCTCTGCTCGATATAGATATTGTGACAGCATGTCTTGAATTACATGACGTACAATATGTAATTGCACGTGGGTGTGGCGGAGAAACGTTCATCTATGAAAATATTTTCTGTTCCATCGCTATGGTAAAATTTAACATATATATCAAAACATAATATATATATATCATAGGCGTAGCCAGGATTTTTTTTCGGGGTGGGGGTTTTGGGGAAGGGATTCCCCTCCCTTGCCGCCCCCCCCACACACCCGCAGAAAAAAAGTATGTATATATATATATGTGTGTGTGTTTCCATAATTAATCTTTATTACATACTGACCCTTTCGGAAGACTTTTATTGTGGCTCTAGAATAGGTTCTTCCTGGAATTAGTGGAAAACTTGTAGACTCCCCGCCCTTGCTAGCAAGGGGGTCTGGGGGAGCTCGCAGCGCCGAGCACTATTTCTGGTATTGAAAGCAAAATGCATATTCTGAGGTATCTATAGTGCAATATCTTGCTATTAAAAAGTTTTATCTCAAAAACCTAATGTGCTATTCTTACTGACTTAGAGGTTTTTTTTAAAACTCAAAACCACCATGGCTGTGCTGTGGTAAGTGATGATTTAGTATTAAAATCTCAACTAAAATAAACAAAATGAAAGCAAAAAAATCAGTCACTGGATTACGTCCTCTCCTGAGGGGGGGATTTCATTTCGAGGGAGGGGGGGGTTGAACCCCAACCCCCCTGGCTACGCCCATGATATATAAATATATATAATTGCCGGCACTCATTGATTGATTGCCTAACATTTAACTACTAATATTAAAAAAAATACGAGTTAAAATACAAGAAAAGTAATAATTTTTACCCATCGAAAAGGGTGTCGGTACGTCGTACCGTTGTGTACTGTCGCAAGAAAAGCACTGTATACATTTTTTTTTTCAAAATGGCGCTGCACTATGGCGACATGCAATTTGTGCTTAAAAAAGTGCGAATCTTAAAAGAATGTGCTGAACAACTAGCTGAACCTTTCCTATAGATTTTTTCCCACTTCATTACTAAACTATGAGATAACGTCTGTGTGGAAGTCGTCCATAATTGTACCTGTGCCAAAGGTTTCCAAACCAAAAGAAATGAATGACTTTAGACCTGTTTCACTTACCTCCATTGTGTCTAAATGTTTAGAAAAACTGGTTAAAATGTTTCTTCTGAATGATCTGTGTAGTAAGTTGGACCCTTTACAATTTTCTTATTAAAAGAGTAAAGGTGTAGACGATGCCTTCCTAAATATTATAAATTGTGTCTACAAACATCTGGACTTACCTAACACTTATGTAAGATTGTTCTTTATTGATTTCTCATCAGCTTTTAATACCATACAACTTTATTGAAAAATAAAAGAGTTTAAGATTAGTCCATACAAAATACTAAGGGCTAATGAATTTTTGATCCAGAGATCTCAGAGGGTTAGGGTAAACAATGTTATATCAAATGCACGCATAGTTAACACAGGGGCGCACCAGGCGGCTGTGACATCGCCATTGTGGTTCATTTTGTACACCAATGATTTTCAATCCGATAGTCCTTTTTGCTCCTTCACAAAATTCGCTGATGATGCGGCTCTTCTTGCCCTGCTCTCAGAGAGCTCAGACGTAAATGAGTATTTCAGAGAAATAGAACACATTGAAAAATACTGTAAAGATAATTTTTTATTATTAAATTTTAAAAATAAACAAAGAAATGATATTCGATTTTCCTAGGGAAAAGAAGGAAAATGATTTTTTTTCTGTAGCTGGAGAGACTGTTGAAATAGTGCAAACTTTTAAATACCTTGGTACTATCCTAGACAATAAACTAAATTTTACTGCAAATACGAATTATATCAGCAAAAAAGGGCAGCAAAGATTACGATTACTAAGAAAACTGTCCTCATTTAATGTTAGCGAAAAGGCCTGGGCATTTTTTTTCACGCTCTAATCTGCAAATATTTTAAGTTTCAATATCACTGTCTGGTAAGGTAATCTGAGCATTAAAAAGAAAAATAAATTTTATAGAATCCTAAATGCTGTTGGTAAAATCATAGGCAAAAACCAAACCCCATTTGGGCAGCTATTTGAGACAAACATCTATAAAAAAGCTAACAAGATCCTCGAAATAAAGAATCACCCTTTGTGTCAGGATTTTGTGATTTTACCATCACAAAAGAGATACAAGACACCGATAACAAAGACAAACAGACACAAACACTCTTTTGTTCCCCTGGCAAACAAATCATTAAATAGGAACAATCTGATATAAACTATTCACATGCAAATTATGAGTGAGTCTAGTGTGAATGAACACTTTGGTTTCTTAAAGTTATAATGTTTTTTGTTTGGTGTAATGCACAAATTGTAAGATAAATTTCCATACAGACAATAAAGATTATTATTATATATAATACAGTACTGTACATATATACAGTGCTCTTTGAGCTACAAATACATAAATAGTAAATGTTAAAATACAAGAAAAGTAATATTTTTCCCCACATGGAAAAATTGCCGGTATATATATATATATATATATATATATATATATATATATATATATAGAGAGAGAGAGAGATATTATATATATATATATATATATATATTATATATATATATATATATATATATATATATATATATATATATATATATATATATATATATATATATATATATATATAGATAGATAGATAGATAGATAGATAGATAGATAGATAGATAGATAGATAGAATGGTAGTAAATTGTTTCCCTTTCATTTTGTATCTTTTTTTTTTAGAAAGGCTATCCAATCACATATAGGTCTTGTTCACTTTGCCAGATTTCGACAGATCTAAAGCTACCTCTGTTCGTCTTTTCAATGTTGTTACATTTTAATACTAGCCCGAGAATCGCTGCAAATACTGGGAAGGAAAAAGAAAGAGAAGTGACGAAAGAGTGGCTAGCACCAAACGTAAGTTTATCCGAGCCGAGGCGTAGTGAGATATGATGGTTGGGGGAGGGACACGATGCCCCGTGCGTCACCCTCAAGGGGGGCGCCAGACAAATAACATTTGGTAAAACATTTTGTTAGGTAATTCCTTCTATGGTAATCTGTATTACATTATTATTAAATACTATTTATTTATAAGCCTATATTCCTATGTGATGTTCACGAAAACAGGGCAGTGTCGCCAATAAGGTTTCTTACCCCGTGCGCACGTTTTGCTCACCACGCCTCTGCATCAGAGATAAGGACATATCTAAAATCATAATGGAAGAACTAAATTTTTATTATTGCATATACATAGAAATATCAAACAAGCATAACTATCACAGCCTCGTTTGAGACTCACTGTGACATGAGGTGATATGCAATCACATAGCATAAGCCTGCCACTTTTGGCAAAGGTTGAACTCAGTTGAACTCAAACCACGAGATAAACCAAAGTTGTTACTTGGTCCTCAGAGAGGAAGGACGTAGGATAGTCAGAGGCGTATCTAGGAATTCGCCATTATTTTGGGGTCCCCTCAAGTAGGGGCTTTGGGTGATTTTTCAAATAATTTTTTTTTAGTCTAACTAGGCCGTGTGAAGTAGTAGTTTTTTTCCTATGACTTCATATGAAATTAATTCTTTAAAAGAAATGCTAAAAGAAGTCGGTGCATTAATGTTTTTTAAACCTTGTCATCTTACTCGCATTAAAAAAGACATACCATAATCTAGCTTTTTTACACTAGATCTAGAGTCTGTACACTAGATCTAGATTTTTTTTTACACTACATCTAGATTTTTTTACACTAGATCTAGATTTTTTAAACAAGATCTAGATTTATATTCTAATTAAAATCATTGTAGATTCTAGATCTAGAATTTCTAGGTCTAGTTTATAATGATATAACAAGATAAAGAATTTCAATTTTTAGACTTAAAGTGTAGATTTTTATTTCCAAATATCTAGAGCAATGTTGCAATGTTATAAAATAATAAAACTAATCTAATATTTTTTAATTTAATGTTGCATTCAGTCTATTCTATTTTTTACATAAATGTTATCTAAATTACATCTAAATTATTCCAAATTTATATTTTAGATCTAGACCTAGTAGATATAGATCGTAAGAGGGCTAAATCAGAAGTCAAGTTTAGGTAGACTTACACCCTCATTCTAGTTCTATTAAAATGAAAATGCCAATAACTCTGTTGGTATCTGTTTTTTGTGTTTGTGTTTTTTTTTATTACTAAAGAATGCCAAAAGATTATCTAAAATTGCTCGTCTGACAAATTGCACATAATTGGTTGTTGTCATGCTGTAATGTGTAATATATTTCTTTATCAATAATAGGCTTTTAGTTTGTTATAAAGTTAACAGCAATGCCTGGTCGTTCGATTAACGTGCTAGACTGATTATCTCGACGGTCCCGGGTTTATATCCTGCTCCATGCCATCCACTGTCGTCCAGCAGGAGGTTTGAACAAGGAAGTTAATTACCTATAATTTTGAAGAAAAGGCCGAAAGATGTCAAAGATTTTACATAAAAAATGTTGACAACACCAAATGAATCTTTGAAACATTATTATTTTTGAATTTCAAAACAAAATAAAGTCTTGAAAATTCCTTGCGAAAAGGCGGATCCGACAGGGATCCGACGGGGCCAATTCTGAGTTTGTGAGATAAAATAAGCTTTCGTTGTAATCTTGTTAAATTTAATGTTGCTTTAAGTCTATTGATAGATTTGACTTAAATCTTATCTAAATTACATCTAAATTATTACAAATTTAGATTTTACATCTAGATCTAGAAGATATAGGCGGATCTGTTAGGGATCCGACGGGGGGCGCCTCTTAGTTTGTGTGATAACACAAACTCTCTTTGTAATCTTGTTTTTAACTGATTGATGTTTAGTTATGTTTTAAAGTTATCCCTTGATCCGAGAATTGGTGTGTGAGAAATAAGATAAACAAATATAAATAGTGGGGAGGATATCATATATCATATACCGGGAGTCCAAACTTGACCTAACACCGGTCCACAAAACACAAGCTTACCACTGCCCCAGAAAAACCGCAAAAAAAAAATGATTTAAAAGGAATAATCATAGACTTATATATTATATCTAGACTGGAAACCGGAAATATCCGCGATTGATCGATTCACAGAATTTTACATATTTCTGTAGCTCTGCCTACAGCGAGACCAAAGATCTCAACAACCCCAACGAAGGTGATAGAACAAAACAGCTATTTAATGATAGAATAATGGTCGGATACAATTATGAATTAGAGTACTAACCACACTTCTTAGTAATCACAACACTTGTTTTCATCGGCCATCTTGGACTTCCTTTCTTATTTCATGTCTCTCTCCTGTGTCTCATTGTGCGCAGTCTCGCACCTAATGGCAGCGTGCATTGTAGAGTCGTAGATTTTTATGTAGGTAAACTCTTTTTTTGTTCAGGCTCTAAGGGGAGTCGCCTCAATCAATCTTTTCTGTCTTAGAAAAGTAATGATCTTAAGTTTTCAAAGTTTAGAAATGATGCAAAATCATTTCTTGGATATTCACGCAAATATATGAATCAAAGCCATTTCCTGTTTGTTTCCATTGAGATAATGTTTCGAAAATCCTAGATGGAAATATTCCATGTTGATTTAAAACATCTTATGTACTGTAATAACTGAAGGGAGGCAACTCAACGATACATAGATGTTTATTTACAATAGGACAGGACAATCACATAGGATATCTGCCTTGAACACATCTTCACTTCGGCTCTAGACTTGGGTGGAAATCGTTCTCCTTCCTTGATGTCAACATCCTTCCTAGTCTGGTTTATAGAAGAGCTCACCTTCTACATTAGCCTGGATGGTGGTGCGGATGGCAGAGTTATAACATTGCCCCCTACTTAGAGCTTTTCGTCCCGAAAAGAAACAGTGCAGTGGAGGTTGGACAGTTCAGGTGGAGGTCGATCGGTTGGGAGCCACAGAAGGTAGGGCGCCATTTACCCACGAAGCCATCTGCACATTTTTTTTCGCTTCCGTTGTTTCCTCTTCTACCAGTTGGCCAGTCTACGCTTGAGGCGATATCGTGGTCGCTGAGTTGACCTCAAGACGATAGTCGCTGATGCCAGCCATCAGACACAGGGAGAGTTAGTGGAGGTCAGGGTTGCCAGCCACGTAACACAAATGGAGGTTGTGGCGATCACTGTAGATTCCAGGGTTGTTGTTCTAAGACGCTGAGGCAGCGGACCTTTTCCATGGACGTCTCTTGACACAGTTGTAGACCCACAGGTAGCCATGGTTTTATAAGGTATGCCCTTAAAGCATCCTTCTAATGTTCATCCACCACTGCATCAGGTTTTGCTGTAATTTTTTCCCCACCGTTCAAGTCAATCTCACCAATGTGGGCAGAAGTACACGTTTCTGTTAAGTTCAGATCTTGTAGCTGGTTTTCTTGGCATGGGCACTGTCCACGCAGGACGCCGCATATACAGTTAATCACTGTCAATCGCCTGGATGCAGTTGCCAAGCATCGAGTTCTCTCTTATGCTGCTGCCAAAGTCAAATTCGTTGTTTCTGTCTCGGCCATTGTTGGGGCCCGTATTCGCAATTTTACTCGACGATATTCAAGGCAAGGAATCAGAAACGGTCTTGAGGCTTTCATGGTTTGAGTTCTCATCAAAGGTACTGACAGATAAACAGAGGTCTTTAAAGTCCACAGCAGCAAGCTTGGACGCAGACCCAATGTTGTCATGATTTGTCCGGCTCGTTGCAGGTACACAAGGCACAAAAGTTTCAGGCACATTACAGACTTCTTTAGTTTCTTCATTTGTTTCTTTTTGTTCAATTCTGTATATCCCATTGAGATCGTCGCAGCAATCGTTTTCACGTTTCTCGCCATGAAAGTCATCCCACTTCTGACACCAATTGTAATTTCTTAAGTGAGGCAAATCAACGAGGCACATATATGTTTATTTATACGACATCATAGGTACACAAAACAACATCTATTCTAGGCACAGTCTTTTCACTTCTGCTCTCAACTTGGGCGGAAATCGTTCTCCTCTCTTCTTAATGTTGACATCCTTCTCAGTCTAGTTTATCACAGTGCGTACCTTCTAGCTTAGATGGCGGTGCGCATGGCAGAGTTATAAATATATATATATATATATATATATATATATGTATATATATATATATATATATATATATATATATATATATATATATATATATAACTGGACCAAACCCTATATATTTAGTCATATCTATGAATAATTAAGGATTAATTCCACTAGTCCGCATTTAACACAATTATTACCGGTAGATAATTGATAAGGTGTTGTTTTTTATTCTTGTCTTGTCTATGCCAAAGAACATTTGTGAACCTCTCTTGTTACGCCACTGAGTTGATGTTCTGACCACGTTAACATATTTTTAATGCACAAGTTAAGACTGTTGTAGTTTACGTACATCAAACTTTGTCTGTGTATTATTTTTCTTGTAAAATATTATGTGCAATTGGAAAACATTTTTGACAGAATTCATTCCAAAGCGTATGTCAACTAGGTCTGATCCAAAATGTTGTACACGTTGTTATTCCCACACCCATTCTCGGATGAAGTTAAAATTTGGTCATATACATATTTCTTGTAGCTGGCTATGTCTGCGCCGGATGTGGCAAAGATATAAGTTGCAGCTGGGGCTGTGCAGGCATGGGAAATACTGCATTCCTCGTGTATCTTGGGAGACTCTAAGACAAGCCTTATTAATATGTAGATGAAAGATTTGATAGATACATGCAATTCTATTATCTAATGCTATTTCATCTAATACTAATGCAATTCTAATCGGCCCATTACTGTAGGTCGATTTCATATTTATGATAAAAAACGAGACACATCAAGCAAAATAAGTCATCTTATCTTATCTTATCTTATCTTATAAAATACAGACGTTACTTCAAAAAAGAAGATGATTACGTCCTACGCGTCATGCATTCAGTCATGCATATTAACCAATTACTTAAATTCTGCCCAAGTCACTGGTTTTCCTGGCTAGCTCAGGCAACCCTTTCCATGCTTTAGTAGCACTAGGGGAGAAGGAGTATTTGTACAAATTTGTCCTAGCATATGGGACGAGGAATGTGCCTTTATCTTTGTGTCATATGATTCACTAGGCTGAAACTACATTCATATTTTTTATTACATATTTTATTTATTTTTCCTATAAACCTAATTGTGGAATTAAACTGATAAAGCCCCTTGTAAGTGCTATAAAGATCAACACAATTACCATTTCATCCTCACTGACATAGAGGATAGTAGCTGGCAGTAGTTGGCCTCTGAAAGAGACATTTCGGTCATCCTTAATCGAAGACATTGTCATTATTACTAATTGCGGATTATTGTAATTGCATTTATTATAATGCTTTTTTTCCCTTTAATTAAAAGGGAGATTATTTGCAGGTCCAATGTTCTCTAGGAAAACAAATCGTAGGCTTTTATTGCAAAGACGTGATGATTTATCGGCGCATCAGATATTCATTGGACTATGGTTTTTATTTTGAAGATGAAAATATTGTGAAATTGGTCCAAGTAAAAAAAAAATATGTACTACAGAACGTCCTGTTGCAGGTAACGTAGGTCTATATACTAAACAATATAACATATTTCAATAAGAGAAATATATTTAAAAAACAAAAAAAAACAGTGACAAGTAGAGGACGCTATGTGTGACCCCAGCGAGGTAACACGTTAGCGGGGCAGGCCCTAACCATTGCGGGGGCCTTTGCAAAAAAAGATTGCGCGGGGCCCAGTCTGAGTAGAGATAAGGATAATAAATGAAAAATAAGATTTTGTATTAGAAAATAAATTCGTCTTTGCATTTAATTCATTCTTTCCTAATAACAAATCACGATCAAATTAAGGTAACTTTACGAGCCTTGTGTGGGCGCAAGTTGGTTTTTTTGCAGGGGGGGGGGGGTTGCAAGTTGCCATCTATGGCTCAAAGTCGTAGCTTCAGCTTTTTTATTACAGATACTATTAAAGAAAAGAACTGCTGTTCCCTTGCCCTCCATATCTATGCGATGTTAAATGCACTGTAAATACTTGTTTCGTGAATATAAAAAGAGACTTACATGTGAACAAACTATTTACTGTACACTATAGTAAGCTTATCCTTTAGGTCCGTGCATCCCCAACGGTCGATTAAACAAAAAATACAAACGCTGCCGAAACTGACGATAAATTTACTACTGAATTGCTTCTCGTCGCCTTGGACAAGCCGGCGATAAACGCATTACTGGCAGTTCTAACATTCTTCTTTACGTTGCAGCTCTTGCGTCGTTTTAGGTTTTTGATTATATCATTAATGTAATGAAACTAAAGCTAACATCCACAATAAATATTTTGCATCAGTATTCTCAGCCCCAGGAAAGAAAGACATATTACCTAATTTTAACCAAGTAGACAACATAGGAGATATAGAAGTACAAAAAAAGGGCATTCAAAAACTATTACCAAACATTAAAACCAATAAAGCATCTGGACCTGATGGTATTCCAGCTAGATTACTCTAAGAACTAAGCAATGAGCTAGCACCAGTGTTTAAATTACTTTTTCAGGCATCTCTTAAGAAGGAAAGAGTAACAAGAGACTGGAAAGAAGCTAATGTCACCCCCCTATTTAAAAAAGGAGACTAATCTGACCCAGGAAGCTACAGACCAGTATCACTTACCAGCATCACATGTAAAATCCTAGAACACATAATATGTAGCAATATCATAAACCACTTAGACAAACATAATGTTCTTACTACATACCAACATGGCTTTAGGAAATATAGATCATGTGAAACACAACTAATAGGACTAATTGATGAATTTTCAAAAGGTTTAGATAATAGTGAGCAAATAGGTGCTATCTTACTAGATTTTTCCAAGGCTTTTGACAAAGTTCACCACCATAGTTTGCTTAAGAAAATAAAATATATTGGCATTGATGGTCCGTTGCATCAGTGGATTAAAGATTTTCTGATAGGGAGAAAACAAACTGTAATAATAAATGGCTCTAAATCACCACCAAGAACAGTAAACTCATGTGTACCTCAAGAAACAGTATTAGGTCCACTACTGTTTTTAATTTATATTTTTACATAAATAATTTATCAAATTGCATTAGTTCAGGACAAAAGTCAGATTATTTGCAGACAATTGCATACTAAACCGAACAATAAAAAAAAAACACAATATGTAAATTCCACTAGGTAGAGACCTAGATTTAGATCCAACATCGATTTGAGACTTCGGACTGACAATCGCGTTCTTGATAAGACCACCACACACGGTTATTTCCAAATGTGAGGCTTTATTTTTGGCTGGATTTGACAAGTTCAAAGATCTTTACATTGCATGGCGTGTAGGAAATCAATAAAATTTAAGAATAGTTCCTCTGACTAGACATTATAACTATGTTGGGGTAGAGTAAAGCTAATAGCTGTTGCTTTTACTGAGCGGCTGTGATTTGTAGATTCTATCAATACAATAGTAATATTAGGTTTGTTATTTGTCTATTTGGATGTAATATTTCATGAAATTGGGAGTCTTGAAAGATATTTATTCATTTAAACATTTGTTGTCTAAAAAAATAAGCTGTCAGTTTTGGCATTTAAGCTTTTTAATTGTAAGACTTGACCAACAAGCTTAAAATCACAAAACTTAACTTGACACCAAATGTCCATTTGTTTTTTAAAAAATTCAAAATGATGAAAATGTATGTAGAGACTTGTTTAAGATTGCATTTGTGTGGGGTATGAATGCACTCTCAGAAAGAGCTTGATCAATAAATTTAACCATATCTTGATAAATTTGTCCAAGAATTTAATAAATTAATTTTCAGAAAGATTTTGCACAACTTATATCTATCTAGATTTCAAATCCTAAATTTACATCATGGGAATTCTTCAATAAAAAAAGAAAGAAAGACAGGGCATAGTCAGTGTACCAATTACTGAGTCACTTATTTAATTGGAAGGTAGCTCAAGTCTATTGATAGATTATCTAAGCCCCACGCTAATTCTAGGTGTAATTATTAAATTGCAAAATATATACGAAAATTTCCTGGAAATCTCATGAATTTATTAAAATCTCCTGAAAATAGACAAAATTGTCATTGGCGGGTGTCATTCATTGCGGAAAACGCCAATCCTACACGCGATACAAGAAAAAAAGGCTTTGTCAGCTTTCATGTAATAAAATGTAATAATCGGGCGAATTTTCACCTTAATCGGAAGTTCCAATACTTTATTTACTTTTATAGTCACTGGCATATAAATATGCCATAGGTTGCAAGGTTCGTAAAGTAAAGTAAATTTGATCGCAATTTCGTACTTAGTAAAGAATGAATAAAATTCAAAGTAGATTTTTTTCTCTAATACAAAATCTTAATTTTCCCTTATTATCTTTATTTTCACCCAGACTAGGCCCCGTGCAATAAGTTTCGCATAGGGCCCCGCAATTGTTAGGACCGGCCCTGCTTCCTTCCCTTATCCTGACCTTGAGAAAAAAAACACATACACTCCAAAACAGTAGGGGGCTTACGTTTTCTATTCCCTATTCGTCTATTTCCCCTTATAAATGCTTCCACATGGGAGATACAATGATGGCACGAAGAGTAATACATGCATCAGATGTCTCCGCAATTTCATTTAACATAAAACATTTAATTGATAGAGGTTCTTTTCCATTTTTTTAAAGTAGTACACGCACCTGCACGCCAAAGTTTCCATAAACAGGGCTGGCCTTAGGTCTTTACGGCGTGGCAACGAGCTATTGACCTAAACTGCCCGCAGGTTTTGACGTTGCAGGAAGTGTTGGCTTAGGGTTAGGGTTAGGGTACACGCACCTGTACGCCAAAGTTTCCATGAACAGGGATGGCCTTAGGTCTGTACGGCGTGGCAACTAGATATTGACCTAAACTGCTCGCAGGTTTTGACGTTGCAGTGATGGCTTAGACTTACTTAGACATAGGTCCTCCCACGCCGTTCGGCGGATTGGGCGGCAAGCTGTATCTACAAAGATTTGTCACTGGCAATGTTTGAAGCCTCCTCCCACCTGGTGTCCACTGTGTTGAGGTTTCTGTAACGAACGGTGTCAACACGCCTCCTATAAAAGTGCTTACGTCACGTTAATTACTCCCTGTGACTTTATAACGGCAGTCCAAGTCCAACTATTGTTGATGGCTTAAAATAAATACACGTTTATTAAATCCTACTTTTCGTTAACTGCTTGCCTTCGATTTACAACAATATGTTTATTGTATCAGAGGTAATAGGAAATGAAATTCTGTCATTTAATTCTTGTGTTTGTTTTACATTTTCAGCTCATGGAAAGGTTAACTATTTTTTCTATAAAACTCGTGCAGTACTTCATTCAAATTGATCTTGTGGAGTTCTTACCAAAGCCTGGACAAACTTTGCTTTTGTTGCTTGTAAAGATGAGTATACAAATAAAAGTAAACGAACCGAGAAACGTTTTGGAAAGAGAATTAATGTCAGAAATATTTAAACCAGAGGCAATTGTAATATTGTCAGATGAAAACAATCTTAAACTAAAGCCCTTTTTTATTTTGTTACCTTTACAATTTGAAGATAAAATTGATCAACTAAATTCTTCTCATTGCAATGATACAACACTTCATATCAACTCTAATAAAACGGAAGATGATACCTTAGAAAACCAATATTATACATACTATAAAGCAGCTCGACTAAACCAACTATTGATTTGTAGGCACGTACGTCTAGACCAATCTTACTTTCATTTGATCATTGATGACCAGGCTTTACCTTCCAATGTGACTGTAGTTATCCACCTCGGTGCCACAAAGGTACAGATCACAGATAATAAAGATTTAATAATGTTGGATATTGACGCATATGGGAATCTTCTTGTGTGTGTTGATTTGATAGATAGGAAATTGAAAGAAAGAGATCCAGACTCTGAGAAATTAATTGATAGGAAATTAAAAGAATTGAAAGAACGAGAACCAGACTCTGAGGAACCACGTGATAACCTGTGCGAAGAGACTCAGTGTTTGATCGAAAACATCTTAACGTGGATATGTTTCATCACCTCCATTGCATGCCTTCTACTGACCTTGTTGACATACTGCATGTTTCCTGTCCTGAGAACAAAGGCTGGTGTAAACAACATGTTTCTCAGCTTTAGTCTTCTCTTGGCACAAGTCTCTCTGATGTTCAGCGCTTATACGTAAGCCCAATTTCCATTTTTTTTTAATCAAACGTAGGTCTATTTTAATTTAAGCGGTTTCATAGCAACACGATATATTGGTAAGTAATAATAACATTTCCTTACCCATAATTAACATAAGTAGATCATGTGGCCAGCACAACGACCAACCGCTTTTACTTTCCCAACTTAAATTAAGATAATTAGAGTTGGGATTAGAAATCCCAGTCTTATCCGAGATTTGAACCCGGAACCCCCAGATCGGGACGCCAAGCGCTTAACCACTAGGCTATAGTCATCACTAGATCAACTGAGCATATAAAAAGTTGTCTGTATGCCCAGTGCTCAGTTTTGCTCATAGGGTCGATTAGTGCTGTACGAAGACTGGTATGGCTGGCTACTCCAACTGACTGCATTGTTAGGCTGATGGGATTCCTTCGCAGAGTGAAATCAAAGGAAAAGAGAAGGCCGACAGTTTGGCGAAGCTAGGAATGCTTTTAGACCCACCTTCGATGAAGTCCAGTAGGGAATCGGCGCTTGTTGCCCCAGTATCCCGTTGATTGTTAAAAAGGCGTTTATCCAACAACCAGACCTGGACATGGGGCTCCTCACCCCTGTCCTTGTCTGAGGGCTTCCAGCGGTAGTGGCCATAGTGACTGACTGGGCAGGTTGACCATGCTGCGTACACAGCGCACCGCACACGATGCTATTAGTCCACACGCTATAAGTGGTCAGGAGCAGTGCTGACAATGGGGAGCTTTCTCTCATATTCCTATACTGTAACCGTCACTGTTCCGTGCAGGAACCGCCACTCCAGTGGCATTTTCAGTCCCAAACGTCCTTTGTTTTACTTAGTCCGGCAGGGTTACATATATTTATGTTTTTCGTATTTTCTATACAGTCGTTTACCCCTGCAGCAGTAAATCTTTGTTTTTTTGTTGTTGTTTTTTTTTTGAGTCATTTAATAATAATATAGTATCAGTTTTGTATTTTAATATTATTAGAAATAGATCTTCATGTATATTAAAAGCAAAACATGTATACTATGATTACAGAAATATAAACCTATACATTTATATGTGTTTGTGTTTATATATGTTTAGTCTTTATGTGTGTTACTATTCATGTGTTTAGTGTTGATATGTATTTAGTGCAGTGTTTATATGTGTATAGTTACAGTATTGTGTCGATATGTGTTTAGCGTGTATATGTGTTTAGCGCAGGGGTGGACAAATCACAGCTCGCGGGCCACATGCGGCCCGCCAGAGTGTTTTATCCGTCCCACAGACACCTACAGAAATCTATATAGATAATTAAAACTTCTGATTCTTATCAACTATGATAAAGAGGCTAAGGAAACACTGCCTCTACATCTCATTCTAAAAAGGTTTAAGTAAACAAAAATTATTCTTATTGGAAATTTTTCTAAACATTCAAAGAAACAAACTGAGACCAGTAATTATTTAATGCTTTGAAGAACTGTAATGAAAGTATTGGTTGGCTCAGAACACAAAATGACAAGTGTAACAAGTGATATTTGATAAAAACAGGGTTGTTTAATAAATTAAAGTACGATATCGCAACCTTAAATTCTAAACGGGAAAGTTTGAGCCAAGCTGCATTGAATATCAAAAATATTATTGATCCAATTATTTCAGTGATCAGGGATCTTAAGCACAATAGTATCCGCTGGCTTAGTATGGGTAAGGTATTGATAAGAATAGGAAAAAAATGGTATGTTCATTGAAAAACATTGACTGTGACTTTTTTTTTTTACTAATATTTCTAATAAAGATTGGAAAACAGACTTCATGTTTTTCAACGGAATTATTGCAATAGGTTATTTGATTATGGAATGTTTGTTAAATCTTTTCAAACAAAGCTATCATATTTCTCAAGGCAAGCAAGTGAAAACAGGTTTTGTCATTTTCCTTTGCTGAAAAGTGAAACTTTTTTCAAATGAAATGATTAAAAAAAATTGCAAGACTTATTCCTTAGTTGTGGAATTTGAAAGCAAATTTTAAGGTGTCAAGAGCTTTCAGATTTCAATACTTTCCTCTCACCATTAAGTACAGAAGCTTATTCAGCTCTAGAGGACATACCTCAAAGCAAATTATGACCTGAACGAGGCTTGAGTAATTTCTTCCTGGGGAGTTTTGTGGGTGCTGAAGCTGTATTTCCACACTCTAAAAAAAATTTCCTGCTAAAATTTCCCATTTGGATCCACATTCACTGTGAACAAGAATTTTGTTTTATTTGAAAATAAACAAGTGTAAAGAAAGGTCGATGCTGACTTTAATTTGACAGCAGTCACAAGGATAAGAACTATTAAGCTAGTTCCACAGTTCCTAAACTTTATGCAAGAGTGTTAACTACTTCACATTACGTACAACTGAACATTTGTAGTGAAATGTGATGTAAAATGACAAATATAAAATTGTAAAAATATTCGTATAAATTAGTTACAGTATTTGCTAACTCTTGTTATAATTCCTCAATTGGGAGTGTAAAATTGCAATGCAAATGTATAATATAGTATGTATGTGGTTTTAAAGTCAGTATACGCAGTAAGCTAGCTTATTTTTCTAAGTTGTATTATACATATGTGTATATCCAGCTCCCCATTAAAAAAAAAAATTAATGCGGCCCTTCATAGCAAAAGTTTGCCCACCCCTAGTTTAGCGTGAATATATTGTTGCGAATCTCCCTATCCAGGCTCTCTAGAAACTGCACCACACGACACCACCAACTGAAAGAACTTGACAACTCAGGGCTCCAAATAACGTTATAGTTTAATGTCAATAAATAACAGCCAGTACTGTACAATTGGTAGCACGTAACACAGGACTGTACAAATATCTCTCTCCGTTAATAGCTGTACCACCGTATCAACTCTTGCACTGGTCTCTCCGTCTCGTCTCGGACTTGTACTTGTACGACGAACCGTAGATCTGGAAGTTGTGACTGCCCCTCTCTGATACCTTCGCTCATTATATAGGGTCCCTGCTGGCCTTCTAGAACCGGACAGAACGTCGCTCGACCATTCTGGGTGATCAGATGACTACATCCCTCGTGACGCTCCTGAGCTCTGTTCACGACGCCGATCCCTCTCGAACCGTCATGTCGACACTCGTCTCGCTGACCGTCGTAACTCGTCACGGTTAATCGCTCGTCTAGCGCTGGCCTGGGGCGATTCGCGTCGGCTGACAACACACACATACCACTAACCCCATCTGTGTCACCACCAGGTTTATAACAATATGTTTAGCGAGAACATGTGTTATTGAATAAGTAAACAAAAATGCCTTTCTTTCATCGAAGTAGTAAGAAGTATAACGGTTTGGCCAAAAGATGATGTTAATTTAAAACAAACACACACAAAAAAAACAACGGAAAGAATTTCAAATCACTTGTAAACGTACAGATGGAGCGTTATTTAAAATCACTGACGCATATATTATTTCTGTTTTCTAGATCTGCTCCCAGCATACCGTGTAAAATTATTGGCGTTATGACGCATTTCCTGTGGCTGTGGAACTTCTCATGGAACTTCATCTGCAGCTACCACATGTTTCGAGTTTTTACAAACAGCGGAAGAACGAATAATCAACAAAATATGGCTCGTGGTACCTGGAAACGGTTGTGTGGGTCATTTGTGTTACCTGTCACTGACGTCAGTGCAGTTATAGCATACAGTCACTTCACAACAAAAGAAAGAGAATTCGGCTATGGAAATGTTCGCTGTTATTTAGACTCCCCGTTCCTAATTGGTAAGCGTATGATCATGGAAAGACATAGCGCTACACAGGCTACTGCAACCTATGCAGCCGCAGTGGGCCCCGCACTTTTATAGACCTCGCGCTAATTCTAGGTGTTAATTATTAAAATCTACTGAAAGCTCATAAAAATTTTCTGAAAAAATAGACAAGTTATCATCTGTAAGGCCTATTCTACCAAATACGGCCAAAACCCCGATAGAGGTTTTAACTTTTCTGTCCACTAATGAAAAGTACACTGTTTTTCCAAACTACTGTATTGCACGCAGAATATTTTAAACAATACCTGTAACTGTGGCATCTGGTGAAAGAAGCTTTTCGCGCATCGGATTAATCAAGAATTACTTAAGGTCAACAAGTCACGAAGTTAGATTTAACAATTTGACAATTCTTGCTATTGAGCGTGGTCCATGTGGGAAACAGAATTTTGATGCTAGACTGTATGACTTCGCTACACGCAAGACTCGTAAAGTAAATTAGATCGTGATTTTGTACTAAGTAAAAATTAAATAAAATGTAGACACGAATTTATTTTCTAGAACAAAATTTTAATTTTCACTGATTGTCCATATCCATACACTGACTGGGCCCCGCGCTATCCCGTTTCGCATAGGGCCCCGCGATTGTTAAGGCCGGCCCTGGCAATACACATGCATGCCTTTATCTTTTCAATGTCTTTGTACCTTGGTTTCAAAGGTAGATTCATATACTAATAAGAAATTCAACTATTCCAGGAATGGCTGTAGCTGCTCCGCTGTTCGTTATAACCTTCATCAACGTCATCTTCTTTCTTGTGACTGTTTACAAAATTTACAGTGTCCAACGGCTTCGGACGGCATCCTTTTCCAGCTCAGCACCAGACTTCAATAAGACCATCTATGTCAAGTTATCTACGGTGACAGGCATGTTTTGGATTGTAGCAGTCCTGGCAGAGTTATTCGATAACGCCATTTTTGGGTAACGTATTAAGCTAATTTTTTTATACAGAAGGTGGAAGTTCGAATTTAAAAAAAAAAAAAAATTAATTTAATTCAATTGCTTTTCTAATTTTATTCATCGTCATAATTTGATTACTTCCATGTAATAAATAAATAAATAAATAAACCAATATTTATAAATTATTGTTATTATATATAAGCCAGTCGTACAACGTCAGTTCTGAATTTCGATGTTTTGTAGTTACGACACATTTTCTAATACGATATTAAGACTTGTTTAGTTGTTACGGCCCCTTTCCCTTATACTATATAAAGTCTTGTTCCACACTTACAAAACGCCTCCCATATACCATATACAGCCGTCCTTCCTCGTTACGACACTTATCCTAAATACTAGATAGAGTCTAGTCTCGTGATTAGGACACATCTCCCACATACTAGAGAGTCTTGTCTCGCGATTAGGACACATCTCCCACAAACTAGATAGAGTCTAGTCTCGTGATAAGGGCATATCTCCCACATACTAGAGTCTAGTCTCGTGATTAGGACACATCTCCCACATACTAGAGAGTCTTGTCTCGCGATTAGGACACATCTCCCACATACTAGATAGAGTCTAGTCTCGTGATAAGGGCACATCTCCCACATACTAGAGTCTAGTCTCGTGATTAGGACACATCTCCCACATACTAGAGAGTCTTGTCTCGCGATTAGGACACATCTCCCACATACTAGATAGAGTCTAGTCTCGTGATAAGGGCACATCTCCCACATACTAGAGTCTAGTCTCGTGAATAAGACACATCTCCCACATACTAGATAGAGACTAGTCTCGTGATTAGGACACATCTCCCACATACTAGACAGAGTCTAGTCTCGTGATTAGGACACATCTCCGACATACTAGATAGAGTCTAGTCTCGTGATTAGGACACATCTCCCACATACTAGATAAAGTCTAGTCTCGTGATTAGGACACATCTCCCACATACAAGATAAAGTCTAGTCTCGTGATTAGGACACATCTCCCACATACTAGATAGAGTCTAGTCTCGTGATTAGGACACATCTCCCACATACTAGATAGAGTCTAGTCTCGTGATTAGGACACATCTCCCACATACTAGATAGAGTCTAGTCTCGTTAGGACACATCTCCCACAAACTAGATAGAGACTAGTCTCGTGATTAGGACACATCTCCCACATACTAGATAGAGACTAGTCTCGTGATTAGGACACATCTCCCACATACTAGATAGAGACTAGTCTCGTGATTAGGACACATCTCCCACATACTAGATAGAGACTAGTCTCGTGATTAGGGCACATCTACCACATACTATACAAGCTCCTTTTCGACTTTACCTAAACTTCTTGAGCGGGAACTAGTTGGAACTAGATAGAATTTGGTTCCTTTAGATAATTGTACACATTATTTCTCCTAAACCCATTCTCGGATCACGTTTAAACTACATTCAGCCGCCTGCGTCCAGTACACACATTGCACAATAGGTAGCGTCGGCCTTGTGTATGTGTGTATGTGCGTTTTTTCTTTGTGTGTTAGATCCGCTAGTGCTATGACTTGACCAAAATAAATTGCTTGTTAGTGAAATCATATAACATTAAAAATGGGTAATGGTCTTCTGTTCAACAGGTTTATCGCATTAGTACTAAATGGACTTCAAGGAATGGCCATATTTTATGCTTTTGTGTGCAACAAGAGAGTGGTGGCACTGTACTCTACTTCCTGGCGACAACCTGAAGCTTAAACGTATAACAGCTTATTCCTATCCTTGGTTAGTGAATGGAGTCAATGTATTTTTACATTTGATTGTTGGTAAACACAAATAAAGCATAACAATAAAAATCATTCACGACTTTAATTTTTTTTTACATTATATCTTCCAGTTCTTTTCCCTCTATAATATGTTAAATACATTTCCTCTCTGTTATATGTTCAGGGCCGTCCTTAGATAATTGGGGGCGTTAGGCGAAGTGAATTCGGTAGTCCAATAGAAACAAACAAACAAAAAAAGCCAAAAAAATATAATATTTAATTAAAAACCTAGAGTATTTCAGTGGGCACAAGTTTTGCAATTTCTTCTTTTAAAAAAATATTTGAGTCCTTTGCGAGGCCCCCGCCAATCGGAGGCCCTAGGTAGCTACCTAGTTTTCCTATGCGTAAGGCCGGCCCTGATATGTTTCAACACACGTTTCTCACTAGTTGTGTACAACCTGCTGAAGATAGTATTATAGTATGAAGGAAGCCCCAAAATAAAGCATGTCCCGGTAACATAACTCTATTCTAGAACACCTATACACACTGAGATTATTTTTGTGCTACACTTTCCACTTTTAGCGCATCTAAACTCGCCTTAAAACTGAAGAAAGAAAAAAGACATGTATCTGTAACCACAAAACAATTCGCCACACTCACAAGCAAAATGACGGCCAGATTTTAAAAAAATGAAATAATAAGCCAATCTGTCTAGAGTCTCTTTAAAAGAAGATTTATTCACTCTATTGCTTTAAACCAGGGGTTCTCAACCTGTGGGTCGCGACCCCTTTGGGGGTCAAATGACCATTTGTCAGGGGTCGCCTATGACCATCGGAAATTTGGGTTTTAAATTTTTTTTTATCTATTTATCATCTGATTTTTTTTGTGTTAATTTAATTTTTATTTTGTAACTAGCATAGTTGGTAACATAGGTGGTATACATTTTTTATTTTATATAACAAAACAAAGGGACATTACCCGGATAGCTCACATTTTCAAAAAAAAACAACAACATCGTCAAACAAAAAATTCAGAAAAAATTAGGGTGATATTTTTAAGGTTATTTTTCTAGAGGATAAAGATGACAATTAAAGTTGGTGATTGTAACATCACTGTTTGAGGGTAGACGTCTTTTTTCATTGATAGCTACTTCACTGTACTGAGCTTGATAGCTTCAACGTGTCCTGCTGGTTCCCACTGATGTGACGTGGTTGTCGAAAGGCAAAGTTCTAAATGATTTTATAACATTAGCAAATTTTCATTTACCGAGGCCTATGAACGAGAACGAAAACGAAAAAATACGGTTGGGGGTCGCTGTCTAGTGGAGAATCGTTTTAGGGGGTCGCGGCAACAAAAAGGTTGAGAACCGCTGCTTTAAACAGAATCAAAACCCCACAGGTCACAAATAATGCTGTTTTAAATTTGGATAATGAGAGATAATCGGTTAAATGGAGAATAAAGCATCTTTTTATCATTGTCTCCCATTTTTTAAATTTATTTTAGATCAATTATTTTTGGACAGTATTGATTGGCTAACATTCACCTACTATAAAAATAGAAAATACAAATACTTATATAGTAATGTAGCATAGTTTTATTAGGAGTGAATTCACAAGCCACAGCTCTTATCAAATTCAATCGGAATACAAGATGTTCTCTGTATTATTATTTTAGAAATAGGTTACAATAGTTATATAAGCTGTGATATGTTATACACACATTGTTTGGCTGGTATACAACAATAATCAGTGGGCTAGCATCCAAGGCGTGATGGGGTTCAATGAACTTTATGCCAAGACCATTAGAGGCCCACAGCCTGTGACTGTAAAACTATGGCAAGTCAGGGTTCCATTGCGCTTCGGTCCATGGCTCGTGAATAAAATGCCCCCCCCCCCCGCCCCACCATGATCCCTTGGAGATTATTTGTACTTTTATAATAAAATTTAAACTGCTCTCATTTTTGTACAAAAAATAAAAAGATTAATCCTTTTTTTAAATGTACATATCCTAATTCTGTCCTATTGGAGGGGGGGCACCAACATCTTGAAACCGGGACCACTGGTACCTAGCTACGCCACAGACAATAAATGTTGTTACTGAACATTATGTGCATTTTATTTAAAACAGCATAACTGTGAGATTGTTTTACAACAGTTCTTATTTGCTACATTACACTGGCAGGCTAATACTTCAACTCTACATGTAAGAAAATATTGATATGAACATCGACTTCTAGTTCAACTCTACTGATAAGAGAGTCAGGTCACAAATTGAGAGGGTTATCAGCATCCGCAAGATGGCTGCTTTTTCCTAAATTCCCGAAGGTGCCATTTTATGACGGCGTCACCCTTTCCGAAAGGCCCGGGGGTCAAGACTGCTTCCGGTAGCGGTGTCCGGCAGTAAACTGAACTGCAGACGTTACTCTTGTCGTAGCAGCACTGAGGGTACATTGGTTTGTTCACACGTGTAGGGTCCTAGGATGGCAGAAACAATAGTAACTTTGTCAATACATATGTCAGTGGCCGAGAAATAGCAATACATTTTTTTTGTAATCACAAACAATATTATTCATTTTGCAAAATGTATTTCATATTATGAAATGAGGACAACACAACATATCTTTTCTTCTCATCTTGTTGTTTTTACTCAGTGTTTCCCAAACTGTGTTCCGCGGAACCCTAGTGTTCCGCGAGGCCTGAATAGCTGTTCCACGGATAATTAACTAGTAGGCCATCACGTGAATTAGCCTCTCTAAAAAATAAGCAAAGTGTTCCGCTAAATACTCAGAATGTTCGAAAGGCAAATATTTGAGAACCACTGTTTTCTAGAAAAGCTCGTATATATATATTTTGGTAACTTCTTTTAATCGCTATTAACTAGTAATTCCCTTCCCAAGACTCCTTAACTCTGTCTCCGTAATTATTTCCCACATTCTGGTGGAATCAACGCTGGTATCGTCCGTTAGGAGAGAAAGAGTTAAAAGTAAGTCGTGGTATCCCTATCAGATCGGTGTCATCTATGGTGGCAAGGCCTATAAAGCCCAAGATGGCCGACGGTTAACAATGATGCCATGTGGCCAGCACAATAGCCCATCCGACTTTACTTCACCTGCATACGTAAGGTGTCTTTGAAAGTTTGGCTAAACTCTGGGGTGACCTAAGAATACCGAAGTTCAGAGTCTGGCTTTACAAGTCAGCTACCACACTCTATCACCTCCTTACAGACGCTAAAACACACACACACACACACACTATGTTCCTCAGGGCCCTTCCCATTCTCTTTATTTGAGAGGGGCCCCCAAATGAGTGGGGGTTTTTTGTTATTAAAAATTTAATATTATGCTAAATGCAGGGGCCCCCAAAGAGGTCAAGCCCCCCCCACCCCCCGGGCTCCCAATGGATGGATGGAAAATTCCTAGCTACGCCCATGGTCACATCATTATAGTTTAGAAATACATTCTATATCTGTGGCTCGGGACGTTGCACGTGGAGAACAAGAATCCACAGTGGCATTATGGGAAGAAAATCTCGTTTTGACATTTTTTGACCACATGGTCAGAGGCAGTCGGCGCCATGAGGATCAAGAAGACAGGCGTATTATATATCCTTAGTGAGAGTATTGCTTGCTGATTTTTTCATGAAATTCTATTTGGATTATATTGTATAATTATGTGAATTATTCCAAGTATTCTCATTGATGGCTGAAGTTGCCAATATATTGTGAACTGTTACTTCATTTAATAAATATGATGTCTGCTAAGTTTGAGTTTATTCGTCATTCTACAAGTTGTGGTCATATTGCTCAGCAGATTTAGATGTGGACATACGCACCAACAGGTTTGGCGTAAAGAAGGGCATTTCAATAATACACCACGAACATTCGAATAATACCAGAAATGCATTATTGTAATACAAATGACATTCGCGTTATTAGCACACTTTAATGTCCTCAAACTGAAATGTATATCCACTCTCTCCCCTTTAGCAGCATTGGAAGAGGGGGATGTTAGCCCCCTCCATGCGTAACTTGTCAAAACATTTGTGTGACCAATAAATAAACGATACATTTGTTGTAACGAAATATTCCAAAACAGTATTATACATAAACGAAATTTATTGTCTATAATAAAAATAGGGACTATAAGACTATAATAGCTTTGCCTGATAGTGCTGAAATGTTACAATAACTAACTTTACGTGATATTAGGGCAATATTGAGCAAACAATGCAAGCAACATGGCTCTGTGCTTAAACTCACTGTGACTTGTGCTTAAGATAAGATAGAATCAATGTGCCGAACATGTAACATGTTATTTAGAGCCACAAGCTATACTTGTAAATAGTAGCTTTTCAAAAGACATTAAAGGTTTCAAACAAGTTTTGATATTTTGCATTTTCCTTCAGATAACTAAATTCAAGGCTAAACTTCCTACAGCTCGATGGTGGATGGCAATTGGTAGGGTTAGACCCCAGGTCATTCAAGACCACCGAGCGACAGTCCAGATAGGATACGACAAGCCCGGGTACGCTATTCTGCCTCAACGTGGCACTCGGGTGGAAACGATTACTTGAGGAAGTGATTTGGCTAAATGAATAGCAAATTAAAACTCAAGTGGGAGTGTCCAAGGGAATGCGATAGCTTTCCAATTGCACTGTGCGGAGTTGAAAGAGAGCTTCCACGTCCCTGTCGATAATCCATGCGTCTTTCCTTAAGGGATCGTTACACTAATGGCGAGTCCTGCACGGTTAGCTTAGTACAACATAGGAAAATGGTGTGGGTTCCCGGTGTGCTCGGCCTTCGGCCATGCATTCCAGTGCCGGATATATCGGAAATAGCAATGTTTTACATAGAAGTTGACTTGGACCTCTTCCAGACAGAACGGTTCGTTGAAGCAGGCTTACACGCCTAGAGTGCGAAATGCCTACGGCTCAACTCTTTTGACAATCACACAGATACGACAAGACCAGGCAGCCATCACTACCCTATCTTAAGCTGTATACAGCATTTCTAGATTTCAAGACGTGATTTTGTAAGCCTTCCCCCCTTTTCTCTATACATGTTCCCACTCGCCTTCATCATCTCCCGAAACTGAGGCTGATTCGGTCCGCCCCTGAGGTCCCAAGACAACGGCGTCTCCAACGCGTGAGGGAACGTACACTTGGTGAGAAGCAGAGGATCTAGCCACTGGGTCACCGACGTTAGCTCCGTCAGACTCAAATCGTGGACGTTGTTTTTAAGGCTGTATCCAGGGGAGTATCTGTAGAGGAAGCAAAACAAGTCGAATATAATAAGCCCAGATATTAATAATACCAATTTCTTTTAATAAAAAAAATGTGGCAATAAGAGAATAGGTTTTTACGAAGCTTCTTTCAACCCACTCTGTCTGTCGTTCTGTCTGTCCTTCTGTCTGTCTCTGTGTCTGCTAAAACGTAGGAACAAGTTATTTCTCCCACACCCATTCTTGGATCAAGTTGCAACTTTGCACAATTATACATAGCCGTAGATACATGGGAGGCGCAGTGGCTGAGCGGTAAAAACTTGGCTTCCGAACCGAGGTCCAGAGTTCGAAGCCTGGTGAAGACTGGGATTTTTTATTTCGGGATCTTTGGGCGCCTCTGAGTCCACCCAGCTCTAATGGGAACCTGACATTAGTTGGGAAAATTTAAAGGCGGTTGGTCGTTGTTCTGGCCACATGACACCCTCGTTAACCCTAGGCCACAAAAAACATGATCTTTACATCATCGGCCCTATAGACCACAAGGTCTGAAAGGAAAACTTTATTTCTTTTCTAGATAATACATGAATCAATATTGAATGTTAGGAGCTAGAGGCTCTAAGCTATGGCTTGTTCTGCCTAGATCTTAATCCTTCACTGATAGCATTCATTGAATAACCTCAAACACACATTAGCTAAATTAACATCGGTATTGTTCAGTAGTATTAGAATAAAACAAAAATCTGAGCATCCTATAGACGTACACTGACACAGGAGGTGGGCACTGTGAGAACCTAAGATCCAGTAGCTCCCTGACCACTTCCGGATACTTGTACAGAACCAGGCCGTGGGTAAAGAACTTGGAGTGTGGGTATTTATTCTTTCTCCACATTTCGTGCCGAATTTCACTACAACCAAAACAAAGTTGACCAAAAATAAAATCAATAAATATAAGTGTTTTTTTTAGAATAACACCGCAGAGATATCGAACAGTAATTGGCTTATAAAAATGGAATTTTCGGGGAGTCTGTTTGCGGTTTTATATCAATTTTGTTTATTAAGAGGAGTCTACACCTTGAAACGAGGAGGAAATGTACTGCCAAAGAGTATAGTAAGCAATAATCGTATCCTCAGATTTATAAGTACAAATGTATACATTTTGTGTGTGTGTGTGTGTGTTTTTTCAACATTTTTAAAAAAGGAAGATAAAACGTGAAGAAATAAACATCCACAAATGGAACCAGAGTTACGCACAAAATAGAAGTTAATTAGTGAAGGAAGAGGAAGTATACTATGTCGTCTGCTTTGCGAACAGGTATTAGAAAGAGGCTGAGGAGAAAACTAATACAGGTTTTGGGTAAATTTAATAATAAATTTCAATAGTAAAAAGTATAAAGGAATGAGTAAGTAATAACTGATGATATTGTCGTATTCCTTCGTCGACCGGTAACGGGAGAATTAGTGGTATCAGTCAGTCGTTTGCCAGGCTTTGTTTTATATATGAAATATAAGTGTTTTATATAACTAAATTGATAGATTGTGTGGCCTGCTTTCCTGAGTGAATGATACCAAAAACTACCTGGCAACAGCTTTCGGACAGTCGCCATGGTGGACGATGGTGTGGAGGAATCCAGGTGCTGCGTGATTTCCTGTCTCCCTTATGGTGGCATAGTCGAGTCGACGCCTCAACCATTTTTCATAGATACTATTTTGAAAAAGAGAAAAAAAAGCTATACCTCTTGTCTGGCTACTACAAAAATATATTTATTTTTCTAAGATACTTGAGACTTAGACAAATTAGATTGGTAAATATACAAATAAGGAATCATTCATATTTTTGACGCTCTCTCTTTTTATATGTAGTATATTTCTGGGTGAACTATAATAATAATAGTAGTAATAATAATAATAATAATAACCAATAGCTGTTGTTCATTGATAAACATTGAAAAAAAAAAAGGATACCATTATTGACATCGACAACGCTGTACCACTGTCTCATAATTTAAGAAAAACAGAAATGTAAAAACAACGAAAATATGGGAACCTAGGCTTGGAGATTAAACGTTTATGGAAATTATCCAAAACAACAATATACCCCATTGTTATATCAACCTTCTTATCTTATATAATACAGACGTTACTTCCTAAAAGAAGATGATTACGTCCTAAGCCTTAAGCATTTAGTCATGCATATTACCCAATGACCTAAATTCTGCGTAGTCACTGGTTTTCCTGGCTGGCTCAGGCAACCCATTCCATGCTCTAATAGCACTAGGGAAGAAGGATGGCTGCCTGGTCGTGCGGTTTGCGCGCTGGACTGTCGTTCGGATTTATCGACGGTCGAGGGTTCAAACCCTGTCCGCTCCCATCCCCCGTCGCCCTGCGGGAGGTTTGGACTAGGAAGTAAACTATCTTCAACTCTGAAGGAACATCCGAAATATGTAAAACATTTTACAAGGAGTATTTGTACAAATTTGTCCTAGCATATGGAACGAGGAATGCGCTTTTATCATTGTGTCTTTCTGAGTATTTTATTAAGGTTTTGTTTGTGTATTTGAAAAGGGATGAAACATTGTCCAACTTACTCCTCGTGAATGCCGTCGCCATTTTGATACTTTGCACAGCTGTAGTTGGCCATGGGAACTAGGACAAGGAAAGAATGCGTCTCATTTGATTGCAACTGTCAGTTGTGATGTTAACTCTGTACTCTTTTGCTAAATCTAGCTCAACAAGAAAAATTACACACACAAAAAAAAAACAAAAAAAACACCTTGAGCTTATATTTAGTGCAATTGTATCAATTAGTTTGGTGCAGTCATGTAAGAAAATGTGTAATAGATCTAGACTAACAAGAATAAATCACTGCCATATGAAATATTTTTTTATCTTTTGTTTTTCATGCTTTTAGCTTTCTAAATGTGCTATGATCCTATGACTTACCTTGAACTGTTGGGTAAAAAAAGGGTGTGTGTGGAGAGAGGGGGGTATCTATGTAAATGTTTCCGTGCTAAGCTTTTTAAATGCATTATATATATATATATATATATATATATATATATATATATAAACGTTTTACGACTTAAACTCGAGCTCTAGGACTCAGGCCAATACACTAACCACTGTTTGAGCGAAAATCTAATGAAAACAAAATGTTTCGTAGCTATCTATTGCTAGTTTCAAACTTGTTAGTGAGACCTAATTCTCTACACAAAGTATAAAAGGGCACTAATTCAACTTATGCCGCCACATCTATCAATTACCATTTCTTTCCCGTCTTTGATGCCAAACAAAATAATTACCATCAGTGAATTAATTAATTCGTTAATATTTTTGTATAAAATGTGATTCTTCTTTTTGTCAGTTACAAGAAAGATTTGTGCAAAAGTTTCACTTCATCCGAGGTTTGGCGTTGTAGAAATACCATACAAATAAATTGTACCAGACAGACAGTGAGACAGACAGACAATCAGACAGATTGACAGATAGTCAGACAGACAGAGTGAGTGGATATAAGGTTTGTAATAATCAAATATTATAATACATCAATAGCAAAAAATACACTAAATAGGAAAATGTCAGTAGCCTTAAGGCACATTAATATTGACTGCACACTAATGTAATAATCGATTGCATACACATTTTGCAACTACACAGCTTATAAACTAGAAGTCTGGTTATAGGTCATTTTAACCTTTTGAAATAACTCTCTGAAAACGTGAGAAAAACTGCAAGTACATTTTGATCATGTGACCTTTAAGCAGAACTGGTTTTATTCGCACTGAGGACTGTGAGAAAGAAAACTATTTATTTTCAGTCAACTAGTGGCCTTTAACCCTTAAAGTGCTGAGCTGTTTTACAATGAGTGCATAAAAATTGGAGTCTAAACTACCAAACGCGCCTTAAGGGTTAAGGCTAAAACATATTTCCGTATTTCGGGCCAATGGGCCTATTAGTTATCACGTGATTTTGTCCTTGAGACCTATTACATCCGAATTTTTGCGTAGCCAAAGTTCAGTATATTTATTTGCCTAAGTACATGTATATTTTCTACGCTTTTAAAAAAAAAAAGTATTTACAACACACGCTGTCTATCTGGTAAAAAGATTGTACACGTTCTTTCTCGGATCAAGTTGAAACTTGGCACAATTGTTCTTTGGCATAGGCAATACACGAATCAATTGAAAAACAAAATTAGTCAATTAATAACTGTTAATGAAATATTTTCTTTTGATACCAACAAGAGAATTTAATCCTTCATCATTCGCAGATACGGTGAAATATGTAGGGTTTCATCCCTTTAGATGATTGAACGTTATTTCTCCCACACCCATTCTCTGATCAAGTTGAAACTTTTAACAATTATTTATTGCACCTAACAAAACATGAACCAATTGAAGAATTAACCGTTATTGGTAGATATAGTTGTAAGTTCGGAGTTCTTTCCCTTAAGCTTTGTTTTTTACAACAAAGGATTTTTTATAGTTTGCTTGTTTATTTTGGAGATAAAGCAATTTTGTAAAAATATAAATCTAGCATCCCGTTGAATATAGAAGGTTTAAATCCTAGTACTCAGAAAGACACAAAGATAACGGCACATGCCTAGTTACATATGCTAGGACAAACTTGTACAAAAGCTCCTTCTTCCCTAGTGCTATTAGAGCATGGAATGTGTTGCCTTAGCCAGCCAGAAAAACAAGCGACTTGGCAGAACTTAAGTCATCGGTTAACATGACTAGATGCTTGCCGCGTAGGACGTAATCAATTTTTTTTTTTTTTGAAGTAAAGTTTGTATTTTATAAGATAAGGTAAGATAATGTCTAGACTACTCTAGACCTAGATCTAGATTGACTAGATCTATATCTAGATCTATTAGAAATCTAGTAGATCTAGTAGATCAATTATGGATGATCAGATTAGTTAATACAGAAACTACACTGTATATATATTATATTATTTAGCAGACGATCAGCATAAATCGTATAATGAGTATGTTCTTTTTTTTTTGTAATGATTAAAAGAAAATGAGCGAAAACATACGTTTTTTGTTGTTTTCTTTTGACAATCAAATTTCGATGTTAATCATAGTAGTGTCATTGGCGTCTGCGTAATGAGCTTCCTGTTTACATGACATTTTCTATAAATAGCACAATGTAAAAGTTGCGCTCTGATATCTACATCTCTCTCGCGCGAATTTTAAATTCGACTTAGGTATGTCGAATGTTAAGATGAATAATTTAACATAAGAGCACATAGTCCGTATGGGGGTTCGGCCTATGCTAAAGGCAATCTTTGTTGACGAGTTGAAAGAGGGACGCCATAACAGAGGAGTTTTCTGGATATACTAAAAGTCAAACTATGACATATAATAATGCTTATCTAAGAGTCCAAAGATTATTGAGGAATGCAGTATTTCCCGTGACGATCGACGCAGCATCAGCTGTGACCTGCATATTTTGCCACATCAGGGTCAAGCATAACCATTGTCCGTTAGTGGTATATTAAGATTTTCTTAAGACAAAGCTTTCCTTAACTAACAACTAAAATCAAATGGCCTCCGTCTCCAAAAGAAAACGCTTTAAGCCCAGGTATGCACATTAGATACCAAAGATAAAGGCTAGCACACATTAGTACAAGTGTTCCGTTTTCCCTACTGCCATTAGAACACGCAACGGGTTTCCTGAATCAGCCATGAAAACTAAATAATTAGCACAAGATTGACATTTGGATACAAAATGGGTGTAATTATCTTCTCCTTTGATGTAGAAGTTTGTTATTTAAAAGATTGGATCAGGAAAACTATTGGCGAAGATATGGGCAGACGCAAGCGAGAAAAGTTAAATGAGACACGGGCAGATAAAGATTTGCCTACGTCAGATGTGGGCAAAACATGTAGGCCACAGCTAGGACAGCGTGGAAGAGTGAAATAATGCACACCCCCTCAAGTCTTAGACATATAAATATATATAAAAAAATAATTAAATTAAGCATTATGTATAATATATGGATTTTCTTCAAGACCGAAAAATTAACGAGGAATAAAATATATTTCACGCTGCTACGTAGTCCCAGCTGCGACCTACATACTGCGCCACACCATACGCAGACATAACTATAGTCCACCGGTGGTTGATTTGAATTCTCTTTTCGCCATCTACGTCTGTCCAGGTCTGAGTTGTGAGTCCCGCGGGTTGATCGTCTTAAACTACTTTAATCGTACTTAACCTTCGTAGTCAAGGACAATACCTAATTATTAATTGTATATCAAAAGGATGCATGCCTGATGTTTTGTTTAAATATTAAATAATGAAATATTAATCAAAGTAAGACCAAAATACTAGCTTAGAACATACGCACTGCACCTCACTTGACCTTCAATGGCCAACCACTGGAAATTTGTACACTTTTTGTTTTGTTATCTTGGCTCCAGCATCAACAACGTTGTTCTACTGGATAGCGACATCAACAACAGGGTTGCCATAGCAATGGACACCATGTCACGGATGTAGAAAAAGAGTGTGGTATGACACCTTGCCGACTACCAATACCAAAAGCATAGGCTGGCTTGGTCATGTTCACAGAATGCCACAAGGTCGACTGCCTCGATACAATATTCAGCGTGATCTAATGGAGGGTAGGTGAGCCGGTGGTCTTCCACTTTTAATTAAGGTATACTGATGCATGCAAAACGCGACATGAAACTTTTCAAAATCGACACTAACTGTTGGGTCAAGAAGTGTCCTGCATAACGCATGGCTTAGACACCTGAAGTAGAAAGAAAGGTGAAGGTGCTACAGCCCCTGGTGATCACAGATGCCCCCAATTTATGACCACAGCTGTGTATCAAGGATTTCCTCTTTCGTCACATGAGAAATTGCAAAGGGAGATAGCTACGACAAAAGAAGTAAAATGCCACAGAACAAAATGATATTTAGTACAATTTGGAACCATGATTAAAATGGGTAAAGGGAAATAATTTAGTTAAGAAATATGCATTTTTTTTCCCTAGTTGTCCTTCTTTGTTTGTTAATTTGTATATGTGATACGCTATGCATATGAAAATGATCGAGCTTAGAAATCTTATGATATAATGTACTGTTGTATGTTAGGTCTAAAACGTCTAGTCCTCGCTTAACGAAGGGGTATTCAGTCCTAGAAGTAGAACCCCCGTCGTCGACGGATACGTTGATCCATAAGCAGCCTTAGCAGTGCGCAGGCCTTGGGCGAGTGTTATAAACAAAAACGTGACGAAGTGAATTTAGAGGGATGAACCTTGAAGTATAGAGGTGTAACTGTAGCCCTACATTTAATGAAACATGTCCACAGTATTTGTACAACATGTTCAGACAATGTGACACTCTCAGGGCTATACAAGTCATTGATTTGTACACTTTTTTTTTAAATTAACATTTCATAAAATACATCTAAGGAATGATGGAGTAAGGAATGATGGAGCTAAAGTTTGAAGGAGCTAAAGGATGATATGGTCAAGGAATGGTGGAGTAAGGATTGATGGAGTTGAGGGATGATGGAGCTAAGGAATGATCGATGTAACGGTTTAAGGAGCTAAGGGATGATTGAGTTAAGGGCTAATGGAGTTAAGGAATGATGGAGCTAGGAAAGAGTTAATGGTTAAGGTTAGTGAGTCTGGGCATGGGTCTTAATTTTGTATACCTTTGTAACTCAAATTGAAATTTAAAAACAAGTTTACAAAAGACAGTTTGTGTGGAAACACAAACTCAAAATCGGCCCCCGAAGTGGTCCATCCAGGCAGGCTTCAATATTTTCAGAATGAACATCCGAATGAAATTATATCTAAGACTAATGAGAGATAAGAATGAAGAAAGAAGGTTAACAGATCTTGTGTAGTGCCCCAACGGTCTATCAGATCAAAGGATAGGTGAAACTGAATGTAAAGTTAGATGTGAACCCGGCCTAACTAGTTCCCCTTTCAGACCTTGTGGTCTATAGGGCAGATGATGTAAAGTTCATTTGTTTTTGTGGCCTACGGTTAACGAGGGTATCATGTAGCCAGCACAACGACCAACCTTTTCTTTTCCTCAACTAATGTCAGGTACCCATTAGAGCTGAGTGGACTCAGAGGCGCCTAAAGATTTTAAAGTTGAAAACCCCAGTCTTCACCAGGATTCGAACCCGGGACCCCTAGTTCGGAAGCCAAGCGCTTTACCGCTCAGTCACCGCGCCTCCCCTGGCCTAACTGATGTCTTATACTTGATCTATTTGTGTTTTCAATAGGATCAATCAATCCTAAAAAAAAATATAAAAAATTTTTCCGCAGTGATAATAAATATTTAGGAATATGAAGTTTACAAGATTACTATTCGTTTTAAATTAGGTCTAATTTATAATGCATACTAATTAGCTTTTTCTCTTTAAAAAACTCCTTGCATAACTGATTTTAATAATTAGATTTTTCACTTTCAGAGAAAGAAAAGTAGCCGTTGAATGGTCTAAAATATTGTGATGCCGGATTTTCAATATCTTTTCTAGTTTACGAGATCTAAACGGGACGGACGGACAGACGGACAGACATTTCACACAAAACTAATAGCTTCTTTTCCCCTTTCGGGGGCCGCTAAATATGAGACTTTATAATATTACTTTTTTTTCTTCTGTGGCAGTAAAATAAAACATTGAACGAACATGTCAAAGACAGACATAAACCGTGAAAAGAGAACTTGACTCTTACAAACAAGTTTTGTCTCATTAGAAATTACGATAGGCGCCAACCATGTTGGTCTTATCATAACACGGGTTGTGTAGCCACGTGAAACATAGCACTATTTATTAATCTTATGACCTTATCACAATTCGGAGACAATCCATTTATTCTACATTAATTCTTCTTCGTTTTCATTCTACATGTCGGAGGGTTCAAATCAGTAATCCTATATCTGAGATGAACTGCGCAGTGGTTTTCAGATCAGGCAGTTCCCCGTATAGGATTTTGGGGCCAGAGTCTTGTTTGGGCCCGAGCATTGAAGAACATAGTCAGCATTCTCTGGTGATGCTCCACAAAGGCAGGTTTCGTTAATCCCGACTCTTAGCGTAAGGGAACATATGTTGTCTCATCTGTTGTGTCCGAAAAATTACGCGTCGGTCATGTCGAGATAGCTTACAATAGGCTTTTTTTTTCTCGTAATTGAGATGTGAGCTGGTCCGATTCTCATTTATTTTAAACTCTATTATTTTCATGATTTCTTCTGGGTAGAGAGGGATTTTGTTTGTTTGTGCATGAATAAATTATAGATTATCCACTAAACACCGTAAAATGATTTTATAAGAAATGTATAGTTATAGATGATTGTTTGGACATTTAGTCAGAAAATAAAAGAAGTAAAGTTACCCATTTAGACGTGGCGATCTATATGACAGATGATGTAAAGATGATCTGTTTCTGTTGCCCACGGTTGATAAGGGTGTCATGTGGCCAGCACAACAACCAACACCCTTTACTTTTCTCCAACTAACTAACGCCAGGTACCCAATAGAGCTGGGTGGTCTCAGAGGCAGTTTTCACCAGGATTCGAACTCCGGACCCATCGGTTCGAAAGCCAAACGCTTAACTACTCAGCCACCACGCCTCCTGGACATTAAGTAGGAAAATATTTGTCTACTGCTTACATTCGATGCTGCTTCGGACACTATTCCTGTACGGATAACCGCATACCAAATGTGACTTTTTTTTTTTGACATTTAAAATAGAACGGCAAAACAGAGGCGGGCCTCGAAACGCTATAAATATTTAATCAGGCACCGATTTGCCCTTACTGGTCGCATCGGCCCCTAAAAAAAGACATCTGAAGAGCTCTCACCAATACCTCAGAATTACATAGACCCTTGGGGGACAACGTTGTCTACATCTGATGTGGCAAAATATTCAGATCGCATCTGGATTTGCATGGTTACGTGAAATACTTATTTTTAAACCCTTAGAATCGTAGACAATGGTCTGTTAAAGCCTTTTTTTTTTCAAATAATTTGAGTATGGTATAAATCGGTTACATCACTTTAGATCTAAGCAATAATATTTTTTAACTAAAACTTAATAAACTATAAATTAAAAGGCTGACACACTCGCCAAGAGTGGGAGAACAAACTCACAATTAAACATTGCACTCTATCCAGAAGAAATGAAGAAACTAATAGTAAATAAAATAAATAAGAACTGGACAAGCTGTCATCCGAATCACAAGAAAGATGATGCCTATTATAAGTTATCCCGACAAGATCAACGTCTAATATTTCGACTCGGGACCGGTCACAACAGAATGAGACAACATATGTACCGGAAGCTCAAAGTTGGAACCAGTTAAATCTGCCCATGTGGAGTGACACCAGAGAATGCTGCACCAGAGAATGCTGCACCAGAGAATGCTGCACCAGAGAATGCTGCACCAGAGAATGCTGCACCAGAGAATGCTGCACCAGAGAATGCTGCACCAGAGAATGCTGCACCAGAGAATGCTGCACCAGAGAATGCTGCACCAGAGAATGCTGCACCAGAGAATGCTGCGACAGAGAATGCTGACAATGTCCTCCAAAACTCCTCCCTTTTAACAAGAGGCCATTACAAGACACTTGCCCCAAAACACACCAATAGAAAGAAAACTAAATGGAGAGCTCCATGATTTGGAAACCTCTGTGCAGTTCATCTCATGTCCAACATAAAAATGAGAAAGAAGAAGAAGAAAAATGAGTATGGTATAAATCGATTACATCGCTTTAGATCTAAGCAATAATAAACATTATTACATTGCAATTTATCTTGAAATATTTTTTTATTGTATTATTATTTTATTTATTGTATTTCGTTTTCTAGCGTTAAGCAAAAGGGAGAAACAGTTTCTAGGTGTTGTCTGTCTTATACAGTATACTATTTCTACTGTTACACGTGTACAACCACAGGCCCTACGGTTCATTTGTGGCACCTTTCAGACAAGCCCAACAAACGCTGCTGAAATGTTAACAAACGTGGCCCCTTTACATCTTAGGAGGGAGAGGGCAGTACTTACGGCCTACGAGCGCTACAAAAGGGGCGACTCTAGGCTACCCACCACAATCTTAGTGCGACAGTGGAGAGAGAGGAACCGCATAACAATGCGATCGTTCCTCCACATTGCGGCCAATTTGACTAAATCAGCTGGGCTCTCCACTGACAGAATCCCAATAAGAAGGATTAATACCTGCCCTCCGTGGAGGAGAAGCCGGCCCCACATATAAACCTGTCCCTGATAAAGCAAGAGAGAGCCACCAAGAGGCGACTAACACCTGCCATTCTCCAAAACTTGGCATTAGTAACAATTAATTCCTACCCATCAGATGCCATTTTCTGCTATACCGATGGGTCGGTATTGAGGGACCCCGATAGATCAGGGTATGGGGCCCTTAAAGTCTACCCTGACCGGACAGAACAAGACCGGCTCTCTGGTCCATGCGGCTACGCTGCATACTCCATGGATGCCGAGTTCACAGGGATAACTCGGGCGTTCGAGGCTATTAGAGCCCGAAAGACCCAGAATGAAACTGGTGCCACTACTGTGGTACTAGTAACCGACTCTCGCTCCAGTCTAGCGGCCGCCGAGCTATTGGAGCTGTCGTTTTCATGCAGTGGGCGCCCTCACATTGCGGTGTAAGGGGCAATGAAACTGCAGACACCCTCGCAAGGGAGGGTGCTTTGGCAGCCACACACCTCGAAGCACCAAGCATGTACCTACAAGCAACGGGACAAATCCGAGCACTCATTCATGAGAAGTGGTTAATGTCCTGAGAGGAATCCGACAGAGCACGTGGTGTCTGGCAGCACATGCGTCACCCAGTTCGCAACGATCCATGGTGGCGATTGGAAGTCAGAGCAGTCAATTATTGCGGAGTGCAGAACGGAACACTGTCCTATTGATGCGTCACTGTGGAGAGAGCGTCGAAACAGTGTCGCACGTCTTGTACGAGTGTCCCCAGCTCCGCGAGCTAAGGGGGGACCTGTCTGAGCAGTCACTCGACTTGTATGGTAGCTAAGAGGCACTACGCCGAACGGCTAAGTTTCTTGCCAGAGCACTACGGGAGGACTAATCCTTCCTGCTCTTATTTTTCAATAGGAGTTCATCTCAGGTTACACATGTACATATTGGTTTGGACACAACAAGCTGTAATCAAACACCTGTGATATTATCGATTGGACATTGTGAAAATAGTTCGCTATGCCAGTGCCGGAATAATGTGAATGAATATTCGTAAAGGTCATGTTTCGAATGCATTTCTATATATATAATTGTCTTCTTCCCTAAACAGGTCAAACAAGAAGTGAAGGAAAGATCACTCTCTTATTTCTGCGGATAGTCACCTCACGAAAAAAACAAGAGGGGGGGGGGAGAACACGTTTTCACAGCTCGCTACGGATGGCTGCGCGCTGGTCTGTCAAACCCTGCCCGCTCCCATCCCATGCGGGAGGTTCGGACTAGAAAGTAAACTATCCGAAACATGTAGAACATTTTACAAACACTAAATAGCAGGGCCGGACTTAGCATTGTGGGGCCCTATTCGAAACGGATTTCGCGGGGCCAAGTTTGGGTAGGCAAGCGGACCGTAAGTCAAATTTAAGAGTTTGTATTAGAAAATAAATTCGTCTATGCATTTTATTCATTCTTTACTAAGTACAGAATTACTTTACGAGCCTTGTGTGTAGCAAAGTCATACAGTATATCATAATAAATCTGTTTCCAACTTAGATCCCGCTCAATAGCAAGAATTACCAAATGTTTCAATCTATCTTTGAGAGTTACTGACCTCAAGTAATTCTTCATAAGGTTGCGACGCGAGAAGCTTCTTTCACCTGATTACACAATTACGGCTAATGCACAATGCCGTTTTAATTAAAAGCGCGTAGGATTGATGTTTTCCATATTGAATGACACCCCAAAATGACAATTTTTTTCTATATTTCATATATTTTTCGTATATTTTGCAATTTCGGGAGATTTCCAGAAGCTCCTGGTAAATCGACAGGAGTGCGCGGGAAATCTGTTTTAAGTTATAAAATGGTTTAATTTAATAATTTATACACCTTGAATTAGCGCGGGCCCTATGAAAGTACGCATCCGTCATCACCGGCCCTGCTACATAGCGGCGTAGGCATAAGTAGTGGCGCCAAGTGATTCGAGGATGTCTCTGTTTGCGCTTTCCCAGGCTCTGAAACTTAAGCTTACTTAACTTGAATCTAATCTTAAGACGACCACGCCGAATAGAGAAGTACTCCCTTAAATTATCTGTGCTCTTACTTTAGTATCAGCCTTTGTCCCAGTTACTCTAATCGACTTAATATGACCTGTACTTTAATTTCTCTTTATCAATAAGATAGCTGTAAGATACATAAACTATAAACTGGAAATTAACATTGTGCAACTCTTGAATATATATATAAGGCAGTGCTTACTTGAAACGATTAGGGAGAATTTTGGAAAAAAAATGTCCTCACCCTCCCCCAACCCCCATTCAGAAGTTCTGGATCCTCAAACCATGCATATTTCTTCAAGCTAGCACGTCTCTAGTGCTTAATGAAAACCGCTAGACGTTATATTAGCCTAATAATGGCAATATCTTCGATTCCTAGCATTATTAATGAATGCAATGTTTAACATGTATACGCCAACCCAGTTTCGACCGTTACATTTTGTCACATTAAATACATTAAATTAAAGCCGTTGTCCTCCGAAATAGGTTTTGGGAAAGACTGTAAGACATCCAGCCTGCGCTTTTACCTTTACCTATCCCTTAGTCTATTCGACCGTTGGGGCACCATGTAAGACTCGCCGACCGTCTTTCTCCATTTCTCTCTGTCTTTCGCCTTACTTAGAACCTCTTTCAATGGCAGGATCGTTCATTCCTTTATGTTGTCCTCCCATCGCTTTCTCTGTCTGCCTCTTCTTCTTTTTCCTGGTACTGTTCCCTAAAGGAAGGTCTTAGCGAGCCCCAAAGATCTTGTAATATGGCCATAGATTTTAAATTTGCGTTTTTTTTACTATAGTTAGCAGGTCATCATGTGGTCCAATTGCTGCAGTTACCCTGTCTCTAATCTCTTGGTTTGTGCGCTAGGCATTTTTAATCTAGAATGTTGATTGTACATAACAAAGCCACTAATTAGGTAAAATGTCGACCATAGTGGCTCAGTAGTTTGTGACGGCTGTGGACGGCATATGGATGCAAGTTTTTTGTGTTTTTTTTTGAGTTTCCATCTCCTAGACTGGTTGCCGAGCAAGGCTGTGGAGCTTAGTTTCCCCCTCGACCGTAAAGGTAATTCCTCGACACAGCTTTTACTTTTACACGAATGGAATAAAATAAAAAATACTTTATGTAGATCTAGACAAGATGAGAACTATTCATAAATACGTGACGTTAATCCTAAATTTGGCGCAAATCAGAGTTGTTTAAATGAATATGTAACGATAATTTTTAAAAAATTAATCTATGTACATAATTTGATGCAACTCGCCTTTTAGCTTGCTATTAGCATAAAGAAAATTATTCATTGCACGTAGTACGACATTGGGAATCTCAAACGAAATGTAAACAGATCTTTAATTCAGGAAAGATGAAAAACAATCAAAAGCTGTTTTAACTAATGAAAATTATTATTCTAAAAATAGTCCAGTAATTAGTTTATCCTGATCATTCAGAACATACACATTTTAGAACTAGAATAATGATCTTGCAAGAATATATATTCTTTCTTTTTAATTTTTGTTTCTTTTTGTATTCATATAATCCAGGGGTGGGCAAATTACGGCCCGTACCGCATGCGGCCCGCCGAAGAGTTTTATGTGGCCCGTGGACACCTAAAGAAATCAGATGTGCCCAAACATTACGCACATATAAAAATGCAAATATATTAAAAATAAATAATTGTAAATAACTATAGAAATTACTGAAACTTTTTATTTTTATCAGTTACAATGAAGAGGCTAAAGAAACATTGTCACTAAACGTCATTCGAAAAAGTTAAAAGTAAACAAAGAATATTTTAAATGGCAATATTTCCCAAAAATTCAAGACAAATTATTCAATGCTATGAAGAACTGTGTTAAAAGTTGGGTTGGATTGTAAAAGATGGCAATGGTAACAACTGATGTTTTTCTCAGTCAAAGCGATGGCTCCATCAGTTGTTACCATTGCCATCTTTTACAATCCAACCCAACTTTCAACACAACACAACAGAATGAGACAACATATGTTCCCTTACGCTAAGAGTCGGGATTAACGAAACCTGCCTTTGTGGAGCACCACTAGAGAATGCTGACTATGTCCTTCAATGCTCGGGCCCAAACAAGACTCTGGCCCCAAAATCCTATACGGGGAACTGCCTGATCTGGAAACCACTGCGCAGTTCATCTCAGATATAGGATTACTTATTTGAACCCTTGTCATATATCAGTTTTAGAACCCCTGTAATATCTGGTGACTTGTAGTTACTGAACTATTCCGTGCAGTTAGCACGAGATTTTGTTTGGTCGGAAGCAGACCACGAGGTGGAAAAGTCAGTTGATCTTAGACTCTTGTAGAGAGAGGAATATTATGGATATCTTGTCCAGTGTAGTAATGCATAGATATTAAAGTTGATTTTTGGAGCATGTGTGATATCTAAAGTATTCTATTGGATTCTAATGTACTACGTCTTGTGTATATTTCTTGATGGCTGGACTTGCCAATATCTTTTGTGAATTATATTTTATGTAAATAAAATCCATGTCTGATGACCTAGAGTCTATTAATAATTCTACATGTTGTGGTCGTAGCATTCAGTATGTTAATGTTCTCACGCGTCTGCAAATATAGTGAGAAAGCATTTAGTTAAAGCATACAAAGGCAGACCAGCTCAAGACCGTCCAGACCTGTAACGATAACCAGGCTGTGACAACCCTCCGAATAAATGGATTGTCTCCGAGGTGTGATAAGGTCATAAGATTAATAAATAGTGCTGTGTTTCACGTGGCTACACAACCCTTGTTATGATAAGACCAACATGGTTGGCGCCTATCGTAATCTCTAATGAGACTAAACTTGTTTGTAAGAGTCAAGTTCTCTTTTCACGGTTTATGTCTGTCTTTGACATGTTCGTGCAAAGTTTTATTTTACTGCCACAGAAGAAAAAAAAAGTAATATTATAAAGTCCCATATTTAGCGGCCCCCGAAAGGGGAAAAGACGCTATTAGTTTTGTGTGAAATTTCTAATGGGTACCTGACATAAGTTGAGGAAAAGTAAAGGTTGGTCGTTGTGCTGGCTACATGACACCCTCGTTAACCGTAGGCCACAAAAACAGATGAACTTTACATCATCTGCCCTATAGACCACAAGGTCTGAAAGGGGAACTAGTTAGGCCGGGTTCACATCTAACTTTACATTCAGTTTCACCTATCCTTTGATTTGCTGGACCGTTGGGGCACTACACAAGATCTGTTAACATTCTTTCTCCATTTCTATCTCTCATTTGTCTTAGATATAATTTCATTCGGATGTTCATTCTGAAAATATTGAAGCCTACCTGGGTGTACCACTTCGGGGGCCGATTTTGAGTTTATGTTTCCACACAAACTGTCTTTTGAAACCTTGTTCTATTTTATTTTGGGCAACCAAATTCACTTCGGCTAGGGCCTCCAATTATCTAAGGTTTGTCCCGACTGGCAGTTCCAATTTGATGATGATTAATTGAATTAATAAATCTTAACATAGCATGATAAATTCATGTGATTTGATGATGATTGAAATTTGGAAACAAAACATTCCAATGTTCGGTAACACAGTAGTAACCCCTGGCCTAGCATTAGAAGAACATGAAATCTCAAGGAAGATATTGTTAGGTTTGTATCATAATAGTAGTATATATACATTTGCACACTAGCGCGTCAGTGCAACACCGCTTGTGTTTACGTAATAAATGGAGTTCCTAATATGTCTTCCCTCTTAAACACTAGTTTGTTATTTGTGTAATGCAAATATTCTACATGGTGTCAGAGTAAAACTTAAAAAGCTGTCCAGACAAAGGTTTTTATTAATCTAATAATGGCTTCTTTTTATTTTGAGCAACCAATCTTGAATCGGAATGCTAAAGATCTGTATCAAGAGTTTTTAAGGTTTTAACAACAGGTAAGCTTTTGTTTCAAACGACCGTTAGCTGGAGCCGATAGTTAACAAAAAGCCGGATGGCTGGGAATGTGGATAGGTCAACAAGGCCGTGAAGTTTACAAAACTCTAAATATTACTGATAGTGAAGAGGGAGATCCGCAATTGCTATTAAAGAAAATAGAAGACTACATAAGGCCAAGACAAAATAAAAGAGTGTCTAGATTTAGAGCACATCAGAGAAAGCAGGTAGAAGGAGAAATTTTTGATAACTTTGTTAAAGACCTAAAGCTTCTCATTATAGACTGTGAGTATGACAACCCAGACGATATGCTTATTGATTTGATCATTAGTGTAGTCATACACGAAAAGGTACAGTTAAGACTACTTGATCAGGGACAGAATTTGACCCTTAACAAAACTATAGAAATTGGACAACAATATGAGATGTCGCAAAGCCAAGTGAAAATGTTTAAGGGCCAAGAAGTTCTAGCAATCAAGCGACAGTCACACAATGTACTCAAGCAGAAGTCTAAAGACAACTCAGATAAATTATGTAGTAAATGCGGCAAGAACCACGAAAAGGGAAAATGTCCAGCAATAGGAACCACATGCAATTTCTGCAAGAAGAAAAACCACTGGTTTCAAATGTGCAGAAAAAGACGCAACGTCAATCTGATAGAAGATGACAGCCACAGTGATGAAAATAGTATACCTGTTGGTACTGCAAGTAGCCAGTATAAAAAGGGTAATATTAAGAACATCAATGTCGTTGAAGACAAGTAGACTGCAAAACTAGTAGTACATGGCAAGACATTATTTTTTCGAATCGACACTGGTGCAAGATGTAACATTCTTATCAAGTCAGAGTTTGAAAAGCTCAAAGACAAAGTAAAACTTGCTTATTCAGCAAAGTCGCTCAAGTCTTACACTAATCATGTTATTAAGACTTTAGGAACAGTGGTGCTACCTTTGAAAAATAATATTCAAGAGGTGAAAGCAAGGTTTGAGGTAGCAGACATTAGCCAAGAGAACATTTTGAGTGGTGACACAGCAGAATGTTTAGGACTACTACAACAGATAGACAGCATAGAATCCAAGGCAGAAGACGAGTTACAAAGAGAGTTCCCTGACATGCTGAAAACAACTGGAACACTGCCAGGAGAATACAAGATTCAGTTACAGGAAAATGCTAAAGGGAGTTATCCATCCACCACGTCGCTTAGCAGCATCGCTACGTAATAAAGTGGAAGAAAAACTTAAAGAAATGCAAGCTGATGGATTTATTACTCCAGTACATGAACCTACTGAATGGGTTAGCTCCATGGTTGTTTCATTCAGGAATGACATAGTGAGAATATGTATTGATCCAAAAAATCTCAAGAAAGCAATCAGACGGGAACATCACCCGATGAAAACTATTGAAGATGTGATCACTAATATTCCAGATTCGAAGATATTCTCAGTTCTCGATGCCAAATCCGGGTTTATGCAAAAAAGAGAATCTTCATTTCTCACAACTTTCAACACACCTCTGGGAAGATATAGATGGTTACGATTACCTTTTGGAATCAAATCAGCGCCAGAAATTTACCAAAGAATTATGGATGAAATGCTTCAAGGTATTGAAGGAGCATATGTCATCATAGACGACATTCTAGTAGCTGGTAGAGATGTTGAACATCATGATCACATTTTGAAACAAGTCATGCAAAGAGCAACGGAGTACAATCTAAAGCTCAACTATGACAAGTGCAAGAGAAGGCAAAACAGAGTACCTTATATGGGCCATATCTTGTCAGAAAATGGTTTAGAACCAGATCCAGCAAAGATAAAGGCAATTATTGACATGCCAGCTCCTCAAGACAAAGATGGAATCAGAAGATTTCTAGGTTTAATTCAGTACCTAGCAAAATTTATTCCTAATCTCAGTCAAGCAGATGCTCCAATACGAAAGCTTCTAAAAATGATATAGAATTTCAATGGAATCATGAACAAAACAAAAGTTTTGAAGAGTTGAAACATCTTTGTACAAACCCTCCAGTTTTAGCATATTATGATGTCAACAAGAACGTAGAGATAGAATGTGATGCAAGTAAAGATGGACTGTGAGCAGTATTACTCCAGGAAGGCCGTATAATTGCATACGCATCAAGAGCTCTCACAGATACAGAAACAAGATAAGCTAAGATTGAGAAGGAAATGCTCTCAATTGTGTATAGTACAAGCAAATTTCACTGCTACATATTTGGTAAAGAAGTAACAGACTTTGGAAGAAAAGCGAAAACAAATTTCTGTCGCTATTAGACTACAGAACTACTCCACTGAGAAATATTAATTTGTCGCCAGCACAATTACTCATGGGACGCCGACCCAGAAACTTGTTACCTTCGAGCGAGGAAATACTCACACCTAAGACACCAGATCTCAAGGTGGTGAAGAAACACTTTGACTCCGAGAAACAGTCTCAGAAACATTATTATGATAAGTGGAAAGGAGTCATAATCCACTACAAGACGGAACGGCAGTCAGAATGCAACTTAATTCTAAGTGGAAACCAGGAACAGTAGTTTCGAAGCATTCTAAGCCTAGATCATATAATGTCAAAAGTGGAAATAAGGTCTACAGAAGAAACAGAAAACACATCAGAACGTCTTCTGAGAAAGCAAACAGATTTGACAATAATTATGACTTTCCAGATGACATCTCAGAACAACCAGAACCACTAGATCTAGAGAATCCAAGATTACAAACTACACTAGATTTTGAGCCGTCACTACACACTGCTTCTTCTAACACCGCTAGACCACAAGAACCTTACGTAACACGCTAAGGCAGAATGGTTAACAAACCCAAGAGACTTGATTTGTGAATTGACTTTTTAGTTGACTAGTTTGTTAGTTATTCTTATAAATAGATTTTCTGAATTAAAGAAGAGAGATGTAACATAATAGTATTATATGTACATTTGCACACTAGCGCGTCAGTGCAACACTGCTTGTGTTTACGTAATAAATGGAGTTCCTAATATGTCTTCCCTCTTAAACACTAGTTTGTTATTTGTGTAATGCAAATATTCTACAAGGTTTCTTGAAGGAAATTGACTGGGACCTTGTTACTAATATTTCTATTGAAGAGTTGAAGAAAGACTTCATGTTTATCATCCGAAGCACATGAAATGTATCTTAAATTAAATCTTTTCAAACAAAGCTATTCCATTTCTTGAGACCAGCAAGTGAAATCAGGTTTTGTCCATTTCATTGCTGAAAGGTGAAACTATTTCTAGTGAAATGGTTGAAAAGTACAAGACTTATTTGGATTCCTTGATTGTGGAATTTGAAAGCAATTTTCAATACGTCAAGAATCTGGAACCAGTTTTCAATACCTTCAGCTCACCATTTAATACAGAAGCGGATTTAGCTCCAGAGGACGTAACTCCAAGCAAATTATGAATTGAAAGGGAAGTTTCAGTCAGTTCTTACGCGGGAGTTTCATGGATGCCAGAAACTGTATATCCACACTTGAAAAAAGAAAAAACTTTGCTGCTAAACTTTCACATTATTTGGAACCACAATCATCTGTGAACAAGCTTTTTTTTTTTGTTTGAAAAGTATCAAGTGTTAGAACATATCGTTGCTGATTGACTGTATTTCACAGCAGTCACAAGAAAAAAACAACAACTCTTAAGCTAGTTCCACGGTTTCGGAACATTATGCACGAGAGTAAACAGTTTTGTATTTCATATTTATTACTACTCTACATTTGCGGTGAAATGTTGTGATGTAAACAGACAATAGCAAAAAAATTGTTCGTAAAATTAGTTCAAGAAATTGCTTACTCTTGTTGTAATTCCTCTATTGGGAGTACAATATAATATATGTATATATATATATATGTATATACTTTTTTTAATATCTTTAATTATGCGGTCCTCCAGTCCCCAATTTTTTTTAATGCGGCCCTCGGTAGAAAGAGGTTGCCCACCCCTGAATTAATCCGTTAAAAGCATTTTAAAGTGTTAGCTCATGGCACTAATTGACTAGTCACGACAGATTTTTAGCTGTGATGTCAATATATGTGCTCAGAATAGGAGCTATGTTCAAGCCAGTTCAATGTGTTATGTTATCGAAAACAACATACCCTTGTCAACTTAGTGTCACTTCAAAATTATCTTCTCTTGTCTTTTTTAAATTTCCAACGAGATTTCGATATTCTAACAATCATAACTTTCTATAATAATTGACTTAGTAAAATATCGATTAATATGGGAAAAAATCAAATCTTGATTTTCACTACATCTAGAGATTGTAAAATTTAAAAAAAAAATGAATGAGGGGTGTAGCCCTCAGGTGCTCAGGTTATAGAGAACAGTTTGTTTCAGGGGCATTGGTCTGGTAGGGTTAAATCGTTTGTCTAATACATGCCTAACGGCTGTCTGTGTCGGCTCTATCGAAATTGTTGGTGAACGGATGCTGCGAGGGTGGGGGAGGGGCTAGCTGGGGCTTGTGACCTTTGACCACTGGGGTGGTAATTTGCATACGGGAGAAATGACTCTGGATCAGAAGAATGTTTTTTTGGACATTCCAATGGTCTAGAGGTTAGTTTTGCTTGGTGCATTATCGCTAGGCGGTGGTGTCGAATCCGGAGTCACAGGTTCGAGCCTCGGTCGGCGCATGCCCTTTTTTTCGTAGCATTTTAATTCACTACTTTCTCTCTTAAAAACTTGGTCCCTGGTGCTGTTATTCATTTATGTTTAATATATGTATGTATCATTTGTTTCAGCACCTAGCTTGACCTCTATGTTTACATTTACAGCATTATTGCTCGTACCCACTGAAGCTTCTGTATGTAATGTGTTTATATTGTCCACTTGTCTTTGTGAGAGATATACAATTAGATGGAGCCATCGTTTGTCTAATACATGCCTAACGGCTGTCTGTGTCGGCTCTATCGAAAGTGTTGGTGAACGGATGCTGCGAGGGTGGGGGAGGGGCTAGCTGGGGCTTGTGACCTTTGACCACTGGGGTGGTAATTTGCATACGGGCGAAATGACTCTGGATCAGAAGAATGTTTTTTTGGACATTCCAATGGTCTAGAGGTTAGTTTCGCTTGGTGCATTATCGCTAGGCGGTGGTGTCGAATCCGGAGTCACAGGTTCGAGCCTCGGTCGGCGCATGCCCTTTTTTTCGTAGCATTTTAATTCACTACTTTCTCTCTTAAAAACTTGGTCCCTGGTGCTGTTATTCATTTATGTTTAATATATGTATGGAAGAATCTTACCAATTGAAATATTAGAATAGGCTAATTTCTCAGACATCTGATTTATCAAGCAACTGTTTTTTTATGTTATGCAGTTCGTCTATTATGCCAAATGCCCTAATACATTATTGATCTCCACATTACCCTAGCTCCATGGACTCTCTCCATCTTACCCTAGCTCCATTGACTCTCTCCATCTTACCCTAGCTCTATGGACCCTCTCCATCTTACCCTAGCTCTATGGACTCTCTCTCTCTATCTTACCCTATCTTCATTGACTCTCTCTTTCTTACCCTAGCTCTATGGACTCTCTCCGTCTTACCCTAGCTCTATGGACTCTCTCTCTATCTTACCCTATCTTCATTGACTCTCTCCATCTTACCCTAGCTCTATGGACTCTCTCCATCTTACCCTAGCTCTATGGACTCTCTCCATCTTACCCTAGCTCTATGGACTCTCTCCATCTTACCCTATCTTCATTGACTCATTTCTTAGAGTTGTGCAACAATTTCTTCTCTCAAAAATTATGAGGGTCTATTGCGGGGTGTCTGGAAATTTAGGCCATGGATATTTCGAAACCCGGAAATTTAGGCACCGGATAATTAGGCACTTTTTAACAAGGCGGAAAAATAGGCACCGGAAAATTAGGCACTCTTTAATTAACGACCTTAATTTCGAAAATAATTTTAAAATGTTAACGTATATTTTATCCTTAGACTATGAGTTATCGGTCACGTTATAATAAATAGCAACTATAACGATTCTAACTAAAGAAAAGTTGACAAAATGGGAAAAAAAACAATCATGAGAATGTGTGAAAAAAATGACTCCTGAGTCATTATATAATATAGACAATACAGAATTCAGGGGAGGGGAGGTAGAGAAGATTCTCCGCTCCATCACCAACCCCTATAAGGTTGACTGGTGAGTTTTTTAAATTGATTTATGCAAATGCAATTAGTGTAAATATTTAGTTACTAATATAAATACTTTAGATTAAAAAGTAGTATAAAATATTTTTATTATGTCGGGAGTGTTGGCGATAAATATAATCGCAATCGGGTCGTACTTTTAAAATTGTATGGGCGGGGGGGGGGGGCGCACACTCCCACTTAAAGATGAGGATTTCTCGGAGGTAGATGGAAACTTGGTCGTAAAAGGCTACACACTGGGGTCAAGAGTATGGAAATTAGATCAGCTTAGTACAAAGGTGTTAAAATGGAAGTCTGGGGATTATATTTTATAGGCCCCCTGGTAGACACATTTCTGTTAAACCCATCATAATAGTAATAACAGTAATAAAAATTATAATTCAAGGGTAATGCAGATAGTTTAATTTCGTTGGGCAGTGTTGAAAGTTAGGGAAACCAGTTGTTTTTTTGTTTCAATTATGTGTGTGTTTGTGTGTGAGCGTTTAATTATGCGTGTATGAGACTATTATCTTTTTATTTTTAATTCGACCTTTTTTTTTTTCATTGTGAAGAGCCAACAATCGGAACTGAAAACAAAAGGAATGGGTTAATCATACCTTCGCGAAAATCATAGTAAATAAATTTGTATTTAAGGCTAGAAAGGCGGAGGTTGGATTGGAACATTAACTCTTTCCTTTTCGAAAAGTACGACCTCCTTCAAAAAGAAGCCAATGGAGTTTGAAGGGGAGATGGCGATTTTATTTATCTTAGGGGCTACTATTTATCTTAGGGGCTACTATTTATCATAAGGGGCTACTATTTATCTTAGGGGCTACTATTTATCTTAGGGGCTACTATTTATCTTAGGGGCTACTATTTATCTTAGGGGCTACTATTTATCTTAGGGGCTACTATTTATCATAAGGGGCTACTATTTATCTTAGGGGCTACTATTTATCTTAGGGGCTACTATTTATCTTAGGGGCTACTATTTATCTTAGGGGCTACTATTTATCTTAGTGGCTACTATTTATCTTAGGGGCTACTATTTATCTTAGGGGCTACTATTTATCTTAGGGGCTACTATTTATCTTAGGGGCTACTATTTATCTTAGGGGCTAATATTTATCTTAGCGGCTACTATTTATCTTAGGGGCTACTATTTGTCTTAGGGGCTACTATTTGTCTTAGGGGCTACTATTTATCTTAGGGGCTACTATTTATCTTAGGGGCTACTATTTATCTTAGGGGCTACTATTTATCTTAGGGGCTACTATTTATCTTAGGGGCTACTATTTATCTTAGGGGCTACTATTTATCTTAGGGGCTACTATTTATCTTAGGGGCTACTATTTATCATAAGGGGCTACTATTTATCTTAGGGGCTACTATTTATCTTAGGGGCTACTATTTATCTTAGGGGCTACTATTTGTCTTAGGGGCTACTATTTATCTTAGGTGCTACTATTTATCTTAGGGGCTACTATTTATCTTAGGGGCTACTATTTATCTTAGGGGCTACTATTTATCATAAGGGGCTACTTTTTATCTTAGGGGCTACTATTTATCTTAGGGGCTACTATTTATCTTAGGGGCTACTATTTATCTTAGGGGCTACTATTTATCTTAGGGGCTACTATTTATCTTAGGGGCTACTATTTATCATAAGGGGCTACTATTTATCTTAGGGGCTACTATTTATCTTAGGGGCTACTATTTATCTTAGGGGCTACTATTTGTCTTAGGGGCTACTATTTATCTTAGGTGCTACTATTTATCTTAGGGGCTACTATTTATCTTAGGGGCTACTATTTATCTTAGGGGCTACTATTTATCATAAGGGGCTACTTTTTATCTTAGGGGCTACTATTTATCTTAGGGGCTACTATTTATCTTAGGGGCTACTATTTATCTTAGGGGCTAGTATTTATCTTAGGGGCTACTATTTATCTTAGGGGCTTCTATTTATCTTAGGGGCTACTATTTATCTTAGGGGCTACTATTTATCATAAGGGGCTACTATTTATCTTAGGGGCTACTATTTATCTTAGGGGCTACTATTTATCTTAGGGGCTACTATTTATCTTAGGGGCTACTATTTATCTTAGGGGCTACTATTTATCTTAGGGGCTACTATTTATCTTAGGGGCTACTAATTATCTTAGGGGCTACTATTTATCATAAGGGGCTACTATTTATCTTAGGGGCTACTATTTATCTTAGGGGCTACTATTTATCTAAGGGGCTACTATTTATCTTAGGGGCTACTATTTATCTTAGGGGCTACTATTTATCTTAGGGGCTACTATTTATCTTAGGGGCTACTATTTATCTTAGGGGCTACTATTTATCATAAGGGGCTACTATTTATCTTAGGGGCTACTATTTGTCTTAGGGGCTAATAGTTATCTTAGGGGCTACTATTTGTCTTAGGGGCTACTATTTATCTTAGGTGCTACTATTTATCTTAGGGGCTACTATTTATCTTAGGGGCTACTATTTATCTTAGGGGCTACTATTTATCATAAGGGGCTACTATTTATCTTAGGGGCTACTATTTATCTTAGGGGCTACTATTTATCTTAGGGGCTACTATTTATCTTAGGGGCTACTATTTATCTTAGGGGCTACTATTTATCTTAGGGGCTACTATTTATCTTAGGGGCTACTATTTATCATAAGGGGCTACTATTTATCTTAGGGGCTACTATTTATCTTAGGGGCTACTATTTATCTTAGGGGCTACTATTTATCTTAGGGGCTACTATTTATCTTAGGGGCTACTATTTATCTTAGGGGCTACTATTTATCATAAGGGGCTACTATTTATCATAAGGGGCTACTATTTATCTTAGGGGCTACTATTTATCTTAGGGGCTACTATTTATCTTAGGGGCTACTATTTATCTTAGGGGCTACTATTTATCATAAGGGGCTACTATTTATCTTAGGGGCTACTATTTATCTTAGGGGCTACTATTTATCTTAGGGGCTACTATTTATCTTAGGGGCTACTATTTATCTTAGGGGCTACTATTTATCTTAGGGGCTACTATTTATCTTAGGGGCTACTATTTATCTTAGGGGCTATTATTTATCTTAGGGGCTACTATTTATCTTAGGGGCTACTATTTATCATAAGGGGCTACTATTTATCTTAGGGGCTACTATTTATCTTAGGGGCTACTATTTATCTTAGGGGCTACTATTTGTCTTAGGGGCTACTATTTATCTTAGGTGCTACTATTTATCTTAGGGGCTACTATTTATCTTAGGGGCTACTATTTATCTTAGGGGCTACTATTTATCTTAGGGGCTACTATTTATCATAAGGGGCTACTTTTTATCTTAGGGGCTACTATTTATCTTAGGGGCTACTATTTATCTTAGGGGCTACTATTTATCTTAGGGGCTACTATTTATCTTAGGGGCTACTATTTATCATAAGAGGCTACTATTTATCATAAGTGGCTACTATTTATCTTAGGGGCTACTATTTATCTTAGGGGCTACTATTATTCTTAGGGGCTACTATTTATCTTAGGGGCTACTATTTATCTTAGGGGCTACTATTTATCATAAGGGGCTACTATTTATCTTAGGGGCTACTATTTATCTTAGGGGCTACTATTTATCTTAGGGGCTACTATTTGTCTTAGGGGCTACTATTTATCTTAGGTGCTACTATTTATCTTAGGGGCTACTATTTATCTTAGGGGCTACTATTTATCTTAGGGGCTACTATTTATCATAAGGGGCTACTATTTATCTTAGGGGCTACTATTTATCTTAGGGGCTACTATTTATCTTAGGGGCTACTATTTATCTTAGGGGCTACTATTTATCTTAGGGGCTACTATTTATCTTAGGGGCTACTATTTATCTTAGGGGCTACTATTTAACTTAGGGGCTACTATTTATCATAAGGGGCTACTATTTATCTTAGGGGCTACTATTTATCTTAGGGGCTACTATTTATCTTAGGGGCTACTATTTATCTTAGGGGCTACTATTTATCTTAGGGGCTACTATTTATCTTAGGGGCTACTATTTATCATAAGGGGCTACTATTTATCTTATGGGCTACTATTTATCTTAGGGGCTACTATTTATCTTAGGGGCTACTATTTATCTTAGGGGCTACTATTTATCTTAGGGGCTACTATTTATCTTAGGGGCTACTATTTATCTTAGGGGCTACTATTTATCTGAGGGGCTACTATTTATCTTAGGGGCTACTATTTATCTTAGGGGCTACTATTTATCTTAGGGGCTACTATTTATCTTAGGGGCTACTATTTATCTGAGGGGCTACTATTTATCTGAGGGGCTACTATTTATCTGAGGGGCTACTATTTATCTGAGGGGCTACTATTTATCTTAGGGGCTACTATTTATCATAAGGGGCTACTATTTATCTTAGCTATAACGTATGGTCTAGGTTTAACTATTGTTATAAAGTAACACAAGAATTTATTTTTATATGGAACTTATTGAGTCTAATTTCTTTACATAAATATTTCTTTTTTTTTTTTTTTTTGGAAGTTCTGTAATTCAGGCAACCCATTTTCCTGCTCTAACGGCACTAGGGAATACAAGGAACACATTAATGAATTAGCATTGAACTAATGGAACAAAAAGTGTGTCTGTAGTTTTTGTTTGTTTGTTTTTTCGTCTTTTTTTTTTTTTTTTTTTAATGTATTTTATTAGATTTTAAATATTTTTTTTAAAATGTTTTCTACTAATCTTTGTTCTATGTATTGTGTTATTGTATTCAGAACACCCTGGTATTAGCGTTTTATACTGTTGTAATGTTGTTGTTTTTCTGTTATTGTAAAAATGGCCTCGTCAGACATATAAAAATCACAAATTTATACGAAAATCTTTAAGCAAATTTATTTACAAAACTTTCAAAGAAAAAAAAATAAAACCATAGAAAAATGTTTTAGTTTAGGTGAGATTGTGTAATACTTAGAGATATCTATTTACAAAACAAAGTCATTTATTTTGAAAACAAAGTTGATTGAAGTCTTATATAGTCTAGTGAAATCTTATCTTTTGGCCAATTCCCTTTAAGAGTTGTTCCAATGTAGTTGTTTTTTCCGTATATTGAGTACACACATTTGTACTAGACCGATGTGATGATATCAGGAATGAATATAGGCCTATCTCAACACGGCTTTGCAGCTTTCGTAGACGAATGTATTAAAAATGCTTTAGAAAACCAAATTTGAATGTTAATTTAACCAAAATATGAAATGAATGGACTATAATTAGTATGTTCATGTGTGAAAGTATGAAACTATCTGTGCGAAGAGAAGTTTTATCATCTTAGAGTTGAATTAGAGTTTTAGACCTAGGAATGGAAAGATGTGTAACATTACGGTATTGTCTAATGAACGAATGTTCGCCAGGAAATCTGTAGTCACAGATATAAGGAACTAATTTATGTAAAAAATGGTTTTGAAACACAAATTTGAAGGTTAATTTTATTATATGATGAAATCAATGGATCTTCTTTTGTATTTTCATGTGTCAAAGTAAAAAACTATCTGCGCAAAGTGTATTTCTTAAAATTATATCTAGATCTAAATCCAATATAGTAAACATGGCCTAGATTTAAAAGATACTATACTTTCATAGAGTTGGTCAACATACGGCTTACATTCTACTTTACATATATATATATATGAATCTATTGTTTCTCAAATTGTCGCTAGTGACACGCAGGACCAAAACGTTTACAGTTGTGTACCTTCATTCATCTTGCTCGGGGGTCTCACCGAAGATCCGACGCCAAGCATTTTTCTAACGTTTCGAATGTCAGTGTGTTTAGAAGTATTTTTACCTATTGTTCTTTTGCGCAATTTCATGCTTTTAGCTTTCTCAATACTCTATTATTCTATCCCTTTTGTCCAGACCAGTTGGGAAAAATGTGGAGGTGGGAAGAAGTGGGTATCTGACTAAATGTTACCGTGATCGCTTCTTAAATGTATTTGTGTTTAAAGTTGTATGATTTAAATTCGACTTCCTGGCTCAACCTTGTATATGTTATGTTTGTGGTCAATGTGAGTAATGTTGAAGAACGCAGGATTCTTGAGTCCACTTTACACGTGACAGACATAAGTAGTATACAAAAACTTGAGTCTATCTTCAGCAGACAAAAATGAGGTTTATTCAATAATAATAATGTGCTGCAACTTCTTGGTCGTTACATTAAGAGATCCAATATAAAACATAATTACATCTACATAACAGTGGTAACAGCTATACAGGTTCCATACTAGAATACGTCCGCATCACAGCGGGTAACAATCAACTTCAATTATATGTTTCCAGCTCTAAGTACAGAAAAATAACTGTAAGGAAAACGTGTACAGTCTCTACTGACTTTAAGTTACTTCTCTCGACTGAACGTAAGCTACTACTGACTACAAGTCAATTTCGTCATCCTTACTTCCTCTTTCTGTCTTATAAGTTCATGTGTCTCCCCCCCCCTTTCAATATATAACAGGCAATGTCAACCGAGGCTGTGACAAACCTACTCAAGGAGACTAATTCAATTTATATCATCACATCGGTCTAGTACAAGTTCTTTCCTTTGTTCTCTACCAAACAAAATAATTAATAGCCTATAGATAAAAAAAAGTTGGTTTATTTTTTATTTATTGATTCTTGTGTTGTCAGGTACTAGAAATAATTGTGCAAAATTTCAACTTGATCCGAGATTGGGTGTCGGAGAAATAACGTGTACAAACTTTTTTACCCGACAGACAGGCAGAGTGACTGATATAAACTTTGTTAAAAAAAACAACAAAAAAAACTCCCACCCCAAATCTTGTTAGCAATTCGCTTACCAGAGTTTTAGAAAACCTGAACTAGTCAACATTTATAATACATTCAATAGTACAGTGGTTCCCAAACTGTTTATTTAACGGAACACTTCGCGCATTCCGAGTATTTAGCGGAACACTTTGATTATTTTTTAGAGAGATTAATTTTTGTGGAGGCCTACTAATTAATTATTCCAGTGATTTGTGGAACACCTATTCGGGTACCGCGGAACACAATTCGGGTACCGCGGAACACAATTCGGGTACCGCGGAACACAATTCGGGTACCGCGGAACACAATTCGGGTACCGCGGAACACAATTCGGGTACCGCGGAACACAATTCGGGTACCGCGGAACACAATTCGGGTACCGCGGAACACAATTCGGGTACCGCGGAACACAATTCGGGTACCGCGGAACACAATTCGGGTACCGCGGAACACAATTCGGGTACCGCGGAACACAATTCGGGTACCGCGGAACACAATTCGGGTACCGCGGAACACAATTCGGGTACCGCGGAACACAATTCGGGTACCGCGGAACACAATTCGGGTACCGCGGAATACAATTCGGGTACCGCGGAATACAATTCGGGATACATTGCAATAATAGAACTAAGAAGAGGATATCCACTGACAAAACAGCTATTTTCCCCTCGGCTCTCTCTTTCTCTGTCCATCCATGGTCACTCCACGATATCATATCTCGTCACGTGACGAAACGCTTATTTTTCCGCTGATGTGAGGTCTGTTGGTTATATCAAGTTATATTTAGACATCTAGACAAGCGGAGCAATACGATTAGGACTCCACTGCTGAAACCTTTCATCAATATTATCAAGTCTACCTGTGGCATTGTTATTCTAGATAGGGTAATAGCAATTTTGGATCTGTGTAGCAATAAAAGAGTTGCTCTTTTAGATTTATCATAGAATGAGTTGTTGTTGTTTTTCTTTAACAGAAAAAGAAGTCACGAGCCATACTATATGTAGTGAAACAATAGATCCATAAGTGAGTCTCTTTTGTTAGATGAAAGATTGCATCATGGAACTTAATATTACCAGCTGGGGCTACAACAATGCTAGCGTAGGAGAGTTAACACTGGAAGTGTCCAAAGTCTCATATGTAGCTGTGCTGTTAGGTGTTGTCATCGTCGTAGGAAACGCCATCACTCTGCTGACCATCAAGCTGACCCCCAGTTTCAGGACGACAACGAACATGTATCTGGCCTCGCTGACCACAGCGGATCTTCTCATTGGCGTTGTGATAATTTTGAGTGTTGTCTTAAACGCAAGGTACAGACAGTTAATAATAAATAATGATAATAATAATAATAAAAATATTGATAATACTTAGAAAAAGGAAAACACTGAAGAGACAGTGCTTAAATCAATTTGACAAAATTAACATCAAATATAAATTCACTTATATAAATCGTATTAGTACAACAATCAAAATTAAAAAAAAAATACTTTATAAAAAATGAGCCTCTGGGACTTCACAGGAATAAGCCAAGTCAAGTCAATAACTAATTTAGAAAAAGTAATATTTTGAAGATTATAACAGTAATATCAAAAATTTTTAGAGACTATTCTTCCTTTATGAAGGTGATTGATTTTCTTTTATTGATATAAGTTAATTAGGTAGTTTGACTTTTTCAGCCCATATTCTTTCTGGCAATTTCTTTCTTTATTTCTATCTGGCTCTCTCATTCTCTCTCTCTCTCTCTCTTTCTCTCTGTGCCGCTCTCTTACCTCCATTGTAAATTAATTAATTTTTCTAGATTTCATTATCTGTTATAAAGCTGCTTAACATGCTGTTTTCTAACATTATCATGGTTGCTGTTTAACTATTAAAATAGGTTGAAACTATAAATTAGTTGAAAATTGTTTAGATTATAAACTTAATGTTAGGCCTTCATAAACACGGACTGTAATAGCACTGCCACCCTCACAATCATAAAACGATTAACACGATCGCCCCAAACTCTTTCCCTGAATCCAACCGTGCCTCCGATAAGTAAGAATTTATTCTTGAGTTCTTGAATATATACTTCTACTTGAATTATATTTTCTCATTTCTAGCAACGAATTATTTGACCGGAGTGGAATGGTCTTCAAATATGTCTGCCTGTCATTACAGTGTGTGGCAGGGACTGTTGGTATGGCCTCTGTCAGCAACCTGGCTTTAGTTTCACTGGATCGATGCATGGCTGTGTCGTATCCTTTCTTTTACAGAAGGCAAGAAATATAAATATATGTGTGTGTGCAGTGGCGTAGCGAGGTACATATGGGGGCCCTGTTCAAGAATATGATGGTGGGCCCCCTAAGTAAAAACATATCTAACTATCAAGTATACATCAGTAAATTTTATTTTTTAAAAGTCATTCCGTTGTTGGTACTACCTTTTAAAAGTAATGCAGTAATTACATTCGACTCACTTTTTATATTTGCTTACTTAGACTGAAGCACCCCAGCAGCGTTTGGCGCAGACATCAGTGTCAAGCAGAAATCAGTCTCAATGGTAGGCCTAATCATCGCGTTTACATTCCTTTGTTTTATTTTTGTTTTTTCTATATCAAGATCTCTATGTTAGATAATTAATAACACTAAATAAATTTTATAAGAATTTGATAGATTTAGAGCGCCTTTATGGCCCCTGTTGATCATAGGCCCGGGTTCATTGAACCCCTTCGCGCCAAGGATGCTACGCCACAGTGTGTATGTGTGTTTTTGTGTGTGTGTTTACTCTTAGTTTCCGTAAGGTTATTACCGGAAGTAGTAATGAATGTAAGCACTCCACTATCAATAAAATGATTCCAACAGCGTGCGTCTCAAATAGCCTCTAACAACTAGTCCAATTCTAGATAGCCTCTACGTGTGACTCAGATATTTCTTTTTATGGTCAGAACATGTCGCCTCAAAACGTTCAACGCCAAAATGGCTGCGCGTTCAGAAATGTTTGATACCGAGATGAGGACGTTCACCTTTACCTTCACCTTCAAAGATAACAACAAAAACCTATGGTCATACATTAAGTCTAAGAAAATGGAAACAACAGGCATAGCGCCATTAAAAGATGAACATAACATAATACATAATGATAATGAAACTAAAGCAAACATCCTAAACAAATACTTTGCATCAGCATTCTCAGCCCCAGGAGACAAAGACATATTTCTTAATTTGAACCAAGTAGACAACATAGAAGATTTAGTAGTACAAGAATATGGAATTCAAAAACTATTAGCCAACACCAAACCAAATAAAGCGTCTGGACCTGATGGTATTCCAGCTAGATTACTCAAAGAACTAAGCAATGAGCTAGCCCCAGTGTTCAAAATACTCTTTCAGGCATCGCTTAACCAGGGCAGAGTACCAAAGGACTGGAAAGAAGTTAATGTCACCCCCCTATTTAAAAAAGGAGAAAAATCTGATCCAGGAAACTACAGACCAGTATCACTTACCAGCATCACATGTAAAATACTAGAACACATAATATGTAGCAACATCATAAACCACTTAGACAAACATAATGTCCTCACCCCATACCAACATGGCTTTAGGAAATATAGATCATGTGAAACACAACTAATAGGACTAATTGATGATTTCTCAAAAGGTTTAGATAATAGTGAACAAATAGATGCTATCTTACTAGATTTTTCCAAGGCTTTTGACAAAGTTCACCACCATAGTTTGCTTAAAAAATTAAAATATTTCGGCATTAACGGTCCACTGCATCAGTGGATTAAAGATTTTCTGATAGGGAGAGAACAAACTGTAATAATAAATGGCTCTAAATCAACACCAATAACAGTAAACTCAGGTGTACCTCAAGGAACAGTCTTGGGTCCACTACTATTTTTAATTTACATAAATGATTTACCAAATTGCATTAGTTCAGGAACAAAAGTCGGATTATTTGCAGACGATTGCATAATATATAGAACAATAAAAACAAAACAAGACACATATATTTTACAAAGAGAATTAGATGAATTACAGAAATGGGAATCAAATTGGAGCATGTCTTTCCACCCAGAAAAATGTCAGTTGTTAAGAGTAACAAAAAAAATTAAACAAATTAATTCCACTTATCTTATTCATGGCAAACCAGTAACACAGACTAAAAACTCAAAATACCTAGGTGTTATAATAAATGAAAAACTGTCATGGAATCCACATATTGATGAAACTATAAAAAAAATCCAACAAAGCATTAGGGTTTATTAAAAGAAATTTCTATAAATCAAATAAGAACATAAAACTAAAATGTTATTTAACCTTGGTTAGGCCAATAATAGAATATGCATCCACCGTGTGGGACCCCTCAACTCAAGAAAACATTAAGAAACTGGAACAAACACAAAATAGAGCAGTGAGATTCATAACAAACGAATATTCACATTTGACTAGGGTAACACCATTAGTAAAATCACTAAATTTAGAAAGCCTTCAGGACAGAAGACTCAAAAGTAAAGTAGCAATTATACATAAAACACTGAACCATAATCTTCAAATACAAAAACAAAATTTAATAAAATACTCTGAAAGACACAAAAATAAAGGCACATTCCTCGTCCCATATGCTAGGACAAATTTGTACAAATACTCCTTCTTCCCTAGTGCTATTAGAGCATGGAATGGGTTGCCTGAGCTAGCCAGAAAAACCAGTGACTTGGCAGAATTTAAGTAATTGGTTAATATGCATGACTAAATGCATGACGCGTAGGACGTAATCATCTTCTTTTTTGAAGTAACGTCTGTATTATATAAGATAAGATAAGACATATCCCATAAGTCTGTAGGATCGTTGCAACAGCAAATAAGATTTGTTGACCGTCTTTCTCTGGGAAGCGTGGTCGAGAGGCCAAGTGCGCTTGAACTTGGCTTGGCTACCTAGAGAGGGGGCTCGAGGTTCGACCCGTGTTTACTGAGCGCCTAAAGGCAGCACGGAAAACCAACTCCTAGATCCCCCTCCCCCCCCCCCCCACTGGTCCACAAATGAGATTGGACCAAAAGCGCTCTGAGCATGCTATAAGCATGAAAGTAGCGCTATATAAAAGCCATAATAATAATTACCCTCTGTTTTTTTGCCTTCGATATAATCTCTTTCAATGGCAGTTGAAATGTGGGTTGATATTATGTTTGTATGTTTGTTTAAGGGGAAAAAAAAGTTAATGCCTTGGATGATGTAGATGAGATTCTTTAAGTGTATTTATGTCGGGCATAATGTTTGTAAGTAGCAGCCACAAATCTCAACGAGCGCAAATTTCTAGTCGGTTTCTTTTGTTTGTGAGGAGGTAATACATTCAAATTAGTAGCACATTTTTTACAATGACCCAGAATATTCAGAATATAAAATTGAAATCTGTTGTTGAAATCAGATATGTGGTATCATTGTTCAAACATTAGTTTCAGTTCCTCGTTTGTGGATATTTCGATAAGCGGTTTCTGTATTAGTATGGATTCATCTGTGATTGAGAACTGAGTTCGCCTACGCTCTAAAGGTTGTATAAAGTAGACTGGAAACCGGAAATAAATTCGTTTTCGCGACTGATCAATTCACAGACCTATATATATATTTTTTTATGTACGTAAACTCTTTTTTTTAAGCTCTAAGGGAAGTCGCCCAAATCAATCTTTTCTGTCTTAGAAAAGTAATGATCTTTAGTTTTCAAAGTTTAGAAATAATGCAAAATCATTTCTCGGATATTCACCCAAATATATGAAACAAAGCCATTTCCTGTTTGTTTCCATTGTGATAATGTTTCAAAAATCCTAGATGGAAATAATTCATGTTGATTTAAATCATCTTATGTACATTTAAATAGATTGATAACCTATATCTTTCTAGATTATGTATCTAAAAATTGCAAAATAATAATTATAAGACGAGAGTATTCTTATTTTTGATGTTCAATTACTAGATCTAGATCTAAAAATTAAATTATATGATACATAGGTTAGGGTTGAAAAAAACAACAACCTTACTTCTTTCAACCACTTTAAAAATCAACGCCTTGATCCAACTTTAAAAAAAATGTCGACATTTTTGTAGTGTTAAAAAATCTCCATTTTCAGTCTAGTATAATATATAAGTCTATGGTCGTAACATTCAGACTGGAATATCCAAATAAAATATGTCTGAAAATCTTTGGTTTGCTTATTTTAAAGGTGTCCTATCGGATAGCTGGCTTTTAGCGCAGAAGTTCTTATAATTGTATATAATCTAATCTTCATCCTTCTGTAGACCCCCTGCAGTCATCTCGCGGACCCCTGGGTATCCGCTTATTACAGTTTGAGAACCAGTTCTCCAAAGTACTTATATCTTCAATGTTTTACTTGCAATTCTCTACTCTGACCCCACCCAACCCCCAACCTAAATACTAAAAGATATCAAATTGCTTTCAAGATTTATAAGTGCCATTATTCATAGTTACCACAGTTTCCACATATATAAATAGACCGCTATAAAAAATAATTTGTTGAGCTCTGTTTATTTGTTCTTTATCTCAAGGAAAGAACTAAGAGCTAATTGAACTTATTGATACAATGCTGTTATTTTTTACTCATTGAGACAGTAAGAGAAAAAAGCGTTTCACTTAATCTAACAACCTAACTACTATTTTGTTTAAGCGATAGCGTCAAACAATTCTAAGCTCAATAATATTTCGCTTGACATCAACAGTTCAAAGTACAGCTCTCATGAGAATTTTCGTGTATCAGCGAAATGAAAAGATGTTAGCAACTGCTTCTAAAGATAGCTTTAAACACATATACACACTCGTGCACTCGGGATTAATTTACTAAACAATAGAGGACCTAATAGAACAAGAAAACTTTCTCATGGCGTATGATAAATGTTATGATAGGCCTATATGTAAATATATGTATATGGGATATGGTATGCCAGTCTTTTGATAAAACTGGCATACGTATTTACAGAAGTTGAAAGCGCATTTCTGTTGTTTTTTTTCTCTGTATAATAACAAGTATATTAGTATATTGAAAATATTCAATGGCAATGTAACTGTCTACGCTGCTACTTTCCAATCTGGGCCCTATAACCATCAGCTTATTGAAGTTTGTTGTTACCGGTCGTTGACTTGTAGCACCAAACTGCTGGTAGACAATTGACCGTTCTAGGCGTAATATTTCTTAACTAATGAAACTTGAAAAACTTGAATAACTTCCTTGTGAACAATACTAAATTTATTTATAATATAGAACAAAATCAAGTTAATATGAGATCAAATAAATGTACTAGACTTTAGTAATAATATGTCTTAATAAAATCTAATTCAATACAATAACACAACCTTTCAGTCTCACGTTTTGCAGTCGTTTCCCCCCATCTAAGATCAAGTGAATACAACGACACCTATGTTGCATCATTCACAACCAATCGCTAACCTCTTCCCACCGTCACCATAGAAACATACACACAAACACAATCCATAACATAGATTTTTTTTTCAATAAACTAAACAATATCAAGGACGCCAAATTAAACGTTACAGCTGCTAATTAAAAAAAAAGTATTTTGAGCTATGGTGTGAACTTCTCAATTTCTCAATGTGTGGGTGTTCGATGTCATATCAAATCTACGTTATAATCTTTTATCGTTATCTTTCCTTTAGGTTCCTAGTGGAACATATGGCCTCAGTAAAAACACGCCACTCTCCACGGTCTCTTGCTAGTTTTGTAATGACTTCCCAGCTCTTTCCTGTCCTCTCGGCTCCATCTAATACACTGCGTCGCCATGTTCTTTTTGGTCTTCCGCTACATCAGCGGTTCTAAACCTCTTTGGCTCGGCGACCCCTTTTTACAATTCTCCACTATGCAGCGACACCCTACCGTAAAATTATTTTCATTGATAAGCATAATAAACCCTAATCATAATGTAAATGTATGATATTTATATATTGCAAACGTTATATACGTTATCATGAAACATACGTAATCGTTTTGTGTTTTTGTATTAGATAAACTTTTTATAATTAAGTGACAAATATATTAAATTGTATCTCTGACTTGCATATTTACTTATCTATTTCTGATTCACCATATTTATGTTGTGTACATATGTGACGACACTTTCAAAAGGATGGCGGAACGTTACCACATTTGTTTCTGATTCACCAGGCAGTATCTTTCCTCATCATCTGCATCAAGTCTTTTTCCCGTATCTAGACTTTGTAACTAACAGACCGAAAAAACTTGTTTCTCAAAAATATATTATTGGAAATGGATTTTGAAAAGGTGCAACTCAGACATTTGGAATATGATTGCAAACACTTGAATTAAATTTGTGTAACTGACATTGAAGAGAAATCTTTTATCGCTGCATCGCTATTGAGAATAAAATGCTTTCTTTTTGTAGTCTCCGTAAAACATCTTTAACTTTGATTTTGAATAAACGTCTGGCAAACGTTCGTGATGTCAAGTAAATTTGGAAAGTATGATGGCATTTTGTCCGCAACCATTCGCAAATGTTATTTCACAGAAATTATTATTTGATCTCTTTGTCAAGTTCAATGTCATTTTTCTCGTAGAGAGCAGATACGGTTGGCAGCTTGTTTTGTCTAATTTGCTTGCTAATCTGAAGTTTTACTTGGAAGGATTGATTTTTTTCCAGCAAATCAAGGCATGTTGCATTTGATCCTTGATGTGACGCTTTTTATTGCTTCTTTTAGTGTCTTCATTACTAATATTTGTCCATGAGTTCCCATGACATTCGGTGACTCATTCTTTACCAGACCTTGAAATCCAGACCAAAACGCTATCAAACTTGGAGCACCATCTGTGCAGACACCACTAAATTTGGCTCAAGAGATTTTACACTTTTCCAAAAATGAGCCAACTTTCTCTTTTACCTCACATGCTGCAGTAGTCTTTTGAAGAGTTAGGCCTAAGAGAAACTCGTTTTTAAAACCACCATCATTTATTTATATACCTAACTTAACATCTAAAATTCTGGGTATACTTGTCAGCCTTCAAGTGATTTTGGTTCCATAGATTCGGCTTATATAACTTTTTACAAATGACCCATTGGGGTTTTTTAATTCCTGCGTCAACTATTGAAGTAAAACGATAATGTCAGAAATCGACATTATGTTTAGTTTTCTCAACGTCTTAAGGCTCAGGATCTATATGTTAATTGTTTGTTTCATAATCAAATATTACCTTCAATAACATGAACAAGTACGTATTAAAGCTTTTCAATTACGCCATGGCGTCACCATGATTCCAAAATCGTATCACTTTACGTTATGCATTAATTTACCCTCATCGCGACCCACAGGTTGAAAACACCTCCTCTACGTTTTTATGCCCTGGGGGTTCCACTCTAGGGCCTGTCAAGCTCTCTTGCTCTGTTGCCATTGTTATTTTTTCCAAATAACCGCTGGTTAGCTACTTAATTACAGAATTCAGGACAAACAATTCGTAAAAAATATTTTCTGATACAAACGAAGGTCTTAAAAAATTAGATTCTGCAGGGCTAACAAGAGTGCATAATTTATATATATCTTCTAAAATGTATATATATATCTTCTAATAAAAACAAAGCTTATCAGAACCTCCTTCATTTTGTACACCGGATACACCAAAAAAAGTTGTTATTTATGGTTGTAGTCTTTTCCGCCATGTATAAAAGATCTTTATTATAAAAATTTCGGTAGTATTCTATGACTATAATGTATTTGTACGTGGTGGCATTGCATTTCATGCGATAATATGAAAAACTACTTAATAATTGTTGTTTTAAACTATGTTTCACTTATATGCATACTAAATAGATTTTTTCTCTTTTAAATAAAGTAAACATTTTTTTTTTACAAATGTAGTAATTAGTATGACAGAACTTATTTAACTTAGCAATACATATACATTTGTAAACACATTTGTTTTTATAACAAATTTAAACCGTTTGCATAAATATGTTTATCACCCTTACTAAAAAGCCTCCTATGTTTGTTATTATTAATAGTCAATAGTTTTAAAATAGTGAATTTTTACGAGAAAATTGCTTGCGTAATTGATTTTAACAATTAGATTTTTCGCTTTCAGAAAAGAAAAAAGTAGCCGTTGCATCAGAACTTTGAATGGTCTAAATTATTATGATGTCATTGATTTTCACCATCTTTTCTAGTTTACGAGATCTAAACGGGACGGACTGACAAACGGACAGACATACTACTCAAAACTAAAAGCGTCTTTTCCCCTTTCGGGGGCCGTTAAAAACATAACATATTTGTACCGAGTAATTTTTTTAAAATTGCTTTTATATAGCCCATGTTTCATGTTTATAGGCAGTTCATTGAGCTATGGTATGGTCCAGTCTCTTTTGTAGACTTTGGGGATAGGGGTGTATCTGGTAGAGATTTTCCGTGATACGTTTAGGCGCTCAGCAGACACAACTCTGTTCGAGTCTGGATTTTGATCCACCTGTGACCAGGGACGTAGCCAAGCGATTTTTGACATAAACATAAAATCCGAACAATTAACAATATTACAAATGAGATTTATATGTATTAGTTAGTTAAATAACTGATAATAGTATAGACTGATCAAGAAAGGAAAATTAGATCCAATATCTCGCTCTGTCTTTTATAACTCTTTTTTTTGTGTTTCTCCTTCTTCCCTAGTGCTATTAGAGCGTGGAATGGGTTGCCTGAGTCAGCCAGGAAAACCAGTGACTTGGCAGAATTGAAGTCATTGATTAATATGCATGACTAAATGCACGACGCGTACGACGCAATCATCTTCTTTTTTGAAGTAACGTCTGTATTATATAAGATAAGAAGATAAGATAAGAACTATTCAAGGTCTCGCTTTCACCTTTGCCTATCCATTGTCTGTTGTACCATTGGGGCACAACGTGTGATCTGCCGAACGTCTTTATACATTCCTATGTTGTTGTTGTTTTTTACCATGAATACAATTTCTTTCAATAACAGGCCCGTACATTCTTTTTATGTTGTCTTCCCATCTGTCTGCCTCTTCTTCTTTTCACCGGTACTGTTCCATGTAGGAAAGTTTTTGCGATCACTGAGGACTGCGGACCTCATAACATGGTCATACAGTTTAAGTTTGCGTTTTTTACAATAGGTCAGCATGTCATCGTGGGGCTCAGTTGCCACTGTGATCCTGTTTCGAATAGTTCTTTTTTAGTGCTGTCTTTGTATGTAATACTTAGGATCCTTCTATACTAGTGATGCCCAAAATACGGCACGCAGGCCATATCCGGCCCGCGATGTGTTTCAAATCGGCCCGCCGAAAAGTCAGCAAATAGCGTAGAAAAATAAAAGGTTAAAAATGTATCTTTACCTAAGTTAGGGCTCTCACATTCTATCTGGTAGATTGGTGCCATAACCATTAACATTCTGTGCGTTTATGAAATGGGAATCTGAAGGTAGAATCTAACAGGAAGAGTGAATGCATTTTACTTTTTTTTTGTGGATATTAAGCCAACATATTTGATTTGTAAAGAATGTGAGGATGTTTTATAAAGGAACAACGTATAAACAGCATTATTAAACAAATTTGACGGCATTCTTGGTTTGATCCGCGATAAAAGATTGTTAAACTAAGCTTAGAGACAGGAGGATTGATGGAAATATTTACCAAAAAGCGAGAAGAAAAGGAGGCGGTTGCTCATATTTTAAGTAGAGAAATGAATCCATTTTCTGACGCGTGAAAACTAAGATGTATTGGCCTCCTTCAGTCGTAGAACAACCATTGTCACATCTCGAACACCTTTCATGTGGCTGTGGAGCCCTAATTTTGGAGAGACACTCCCGTCCATATATACTGCAGGTCAAGGTGGCTTTTGCTTTGGTGGTATAGGAGCCTGCCATTTAGTGTATTTCACGCTTTTCTTCAGGAGCGGAGGCCCCATGTTTTCTCGCTGTCTATAACTTTCTTGGTCACCGTGTCACTCCAACTAGTGCGGTCTAAGGCTATGTCTTCCCAATGATCTGTTGCAATGTTCACTGATTTTTAAATCCCGTTTAATCACATCCACGTAACGGCGGTTGGGGCGACCAGTTTTTCTTGAGCCAAACGCGAGTTGCCCGTACAGAATGAGTTTTCGAGATGCGATTGTCCTCCATTCGGAGACGTGTGAAAAATAAACTAACTTTCAAATATCTTATTAATTAATACAACTATTAGATCCACGGATTTTGTGATAAAATAATTTCAGGTCAATTTCATTTCTCTTTTTTTTTTATACCGTTTTGTTCATGTGGCCCGCGACATGAGAGTCGGAAATGAAAATGGCCGCAGGTCGAATTAGGTTGGGCATCACTGTAATCTATACCATCTCGGTTCCATGGCTAGGATCATCTTCTCTAATTCAGCAGTTAGCGTCCAAGATTCTCAAGCATACAAGAATTCGTTGTCTCAACTTTGCCAAACATGTAACACTTTTGTTTTGTTTTTTTTACCCACCTCTTTAAGCAATTTACTGGATTGAATATGCAGTCGAGCGTGACAATGTACAACTTAACTCTGTTGTCTCATTCAGCCATGTTGTTCGAAGCCGAACTTGGATGGCGATCGTCAGCTGTTGGAGCTGCTGCCTCCTCTACGGTCTTCTGATAATTGTCCGTAATCGTTACTCAAGTAAAGTCAAGTGCCATTTTTATTTATTGGTAAGTCTTCTCATTGTCTCTGAAACTAAATGTTGTCAAATGTTAACCAAAAAAAAAAACATCAATTCATATCGTACATTTTTTTACCTTAAAAACTCTTTTATCATATAATAATGAATTTGACTTTTTTTTTTCGCAATTGTTTGTGTTGCATTAGGACTTATGAGATTTGATTCATTCACGCAGAAAGTCATGTTGTAATTTATAAAGGAACATGCACAGTTGCTTTTTAGTCTTGATTGTCCGTTTGGTAGAAGTAAAATAGTGTATTCAAAACTCTTTCTGCCTTGCAGCTAAGCCTAAAGAAATTTGAAAGGCGTGGAATACCAACCTAGAAAACAAATACCTTGTGTTGAACCTTAAAGAGCTTGCAGCGCACAGTGATTAATACTGTCACATTCTGCAATGTAGATGATCCCAATATGTCATTCATTTAGGCCCTTTATCTACGCGTAGAAGGTGTGGAGAGGGCTGCCGTTCTGCCCACATCGAATGCTCAGACATTCGTCTCATTTCATCCTTTTACTTTGAACAGTTCACTTGTCTTTACACAAGTCAAAGTCGCCCAAAAAGTCATGCATGTTAACCAATGACTTAAATTCTGCCAGGTCACTGGTTTTCCTGGCTGGCTCAGGCAACCCGTTCCATGCTCTAAATAGCATTAGGGAAGAAGGCAGGGGCGGACTAGGTGTCAAAATCGGCCCGGTCATTTCTATTTCATCGAGTTCTAAGTCTACCTGTCCTCAAAATCATTATGTTGAGTTTAATAAGGTATCGATAGGTGTACACATGCTTACAGTGAATATAAATACGTCGCTCAGAGGGTCCTTTTATTAGAGAATACTATAAAACCTTTAACAATTTAATACATGTCTTAGTAACATTCATGCAGCCCTTTTCTTACAAAACAGACGTGATTTTAAAAAAAGAAGATGATTATTGTGGTCCTAGCGGCCCCTTTTGGGTATCGGCTCACCGGGCTAGTCCGCCCTTGGAAGGAGGAGCAAATCTCAAATGTTTATAAAGGTTCAGCGGTCAAAAAAGTCCGATCTATATCCAGGGATTGTATTTCTCCAGGCGGAAGTTTGGTACATTCGTTACGTCACCCCATTTCTCATCATCGCCTTCATCGCCGTGAGCGTCATCTGCTACATCAAAATTGCTCTTGTGTTCCTTGAAAGCAAGCAGAATTTCATGCCGTCCATCGCAAGTAAGTATACATTCTTTTTGTCCATACCTCCAATCAACTCGTAGCTTCGTGGAAATGTCTGAGAGGTTGAGTGAAGAAGGAAAGGACTGATGCGTGGGCAGCATGTTTCAACCACAGCTAACGCCCAGGCATTCTTCTCATTTCCATGACGTGATCCTTTCGCGACTAAGGGAAGTCATAACTAACAATCGCTGCTCCACGATGGAAGTATAGCCTGTTTAGTTAGTCGAAGTAGTTGACTGTGCTTGTATGTAGCACATTTCCTGGCAATGTTTGATGTGTTGTATATGCTGTCTGGAATTGTGGTGGTTGAGCGATAAAGGGATGTTAAATTTCCGGATCTTTGGGCGCCTCTTGAGTCCACCCAGCTCTAATGGGTACCTAACATAATTTGGGGAAAAGTAAAGTCGGTTGGTCGTTGTGCTGGCCACATGACACACTCGCTAACCGTAGGCCAGAGAAACAGATGACCTTTTCATCATCCGCCCCATAGATTTTCAATGTCTGAAAGGAGAGCTTTCTATATCTGATTTTTAAAAAGATAACAAACTCTATAATAAAATATTACTTTAAGATATTGTATAACGAGTAAAAGCGTCACTTCTTTCAATATGTATCAGATTATGATTTATGGTAACAAAGATTTGTTTTTGCAGGTTTAACAAAGAAACGAATAAAAAAGTCAGATATTATTCCTCAACCACCAACATACAAGGTTCTGGCTACCATTGAAGTGAAGTCTTCCCTGGGACTGGCAAATCGCTCTAAGAAGCAAAATCACAGCCAAAGATTGAAACCGCTTAGTAAACACATTTCAGCACTGCACCATGGCAGTGTCAAGCTGAAGGCGGTACGAGCCTTTGAGAGATCTCGCAAACTGTTTAAAAAAGATCTTCAAGATGTCCATCAATGTCATCCTGCAAAAACACAGCCCAGAACAAGGAGTAACGAAGATTTAAAACTAAATAGATCTCTACCTGGGCACAGTGGATATGTTAGAAAGTGCCTGTCCACTTCTTCGCTTCCTGACCTTCCTTGTTTATTATGCTTATCTCCGTCAATAGCTTTTAATAAAAGCTACCCGACGCTTTCAAACGCAAAACGCATACCAGAAGTAAACACAATAGATAAAGCATACAACATCGAGCAGGAGCGTTCTCTAAACGCCAGCTCTTGTTCTGTTAAAATTGAGACATCCATAGATAAAATAGAATGGCCAAATATTTCAGCAGAAAAACAAGTTTACCACGCAAATGTTAAAAAGTCATTTACTGAGTCTGAAATAAGTAGGTTACTATTAGACCCTACCGAAAAACATTCAAATGTGGAGCAGTATTTTAAGGGATGTCCAGCTGACATATATAACTGTTACTGTCGACAAAAGCTTTTACAATCAAAATTTTCAATTCCGAATAGCCAAAAAAAGTTACAACTAGATTTTCATCTGGATCATACTAAAAAAGAACCATTTCCTGGATCAAGACAAACACACAAATGCAAGTCTATAAAACATCTGTTTGTACTAAATGAGAATGATGTGAGATTGGACAAGTGTCCCGTTCTGGAATTTCATTTTAATTCAGGAATACAATTTGCTGCTGACAAGCGATTTCTGGGAAAGTCATTTATCTCTTTACCAAATTTATTTGAAAAGACATTTTTGCTAACCAATGTTCTAAAGCGCGCACATTTAACGCAGGCTGTGCTATCTCCGAGTTATTCACCATTGCCTTTTCCCGACCTGAACTCTTCCAGTAACATACATCACATGCGTTCTAATTATAATAAGTATTCTCACTTGGATCCAACTCTACACAAAAAGAAATCAGACGAATGTTTTCTACCCCTCAGAAACTTGACTCTCACCAGGTCTTGTAACAATCTGACACATGCTTTCTCTGAGCCCATATCGTCACCAATATCCCTAGACAAGAGAGAGGTATTAAGTTGTAGTAAATGTGCTCCATCTAACATGTCTTTGCAAAGTTCACTGGGAAACGTCCAAAAACACTCCAGGTGTACAAGATGTAAATACGATGTCCACAAAGCCATACTGAAAGTAGCCCAAACAGAGTTAAGCACCCTTGGACATGATACAAAGTTATACAAGTCTTACTCATCACAAGGATTACAATATCTTACTAACATTGGGGTTAACGCCAAAGAAAAACAACTCCTAGGATTGAACCCTGACCTCATACATTCCAGTCACTCCACTCTATCGATTTCGAGTCTTTACCGGGTTCGTTCCGAGCCTAATATTGCCCGTAAAGCTCTAGCCAAAGAAATGTCCAAGAATAGCCGCCATGCCATCAACATAATATTTGTGACACAGATCATCTTCATCGTGTGTATGCTGCCCACTACGGTCATCTTTATCTGTCATGGGCTAGTGGATATTCCGACCTGGCTCTACAAGCTGTCCACCACATTGACCTCTCTCAACTCTCTAACCAATATTTTCGTGTACGCAGGGTTCAGTGTAAAGTACAGGGCAGCCATTTGGTCAGTCATCAGATGTCGCTTTCTGAAGTAAGCCCATTGAGGGGATGGCAGAAAAGTCTTATCATAAATTGGAATAGGACAAACCAAACAGTTTATAATGGAACGAGAAGCCAAGCAGTTGTTTTTTTTAGACATTTACCGTGTAAATGAAATATACTTTGCGGTATTCTAGTCCTATATCCGGAGTATTTTTCGTTGTTTATCTTTTTTTTTTAAATATCTAACAGCCTTCTTGGGAATAGTTGTAAGCACTTCATTTCAAAATATAAAAAAATCTAGGAAAACAGTCAACGAAGAACCAAGTTGAAGAGATGAAGGATGTTTATTTTATGGGATAAATGATGTACGGCGGTCTCAATGCCAATAAATGATGCTGGCCATGACTTAATTTGGCTCTGGCATGCCTCAGTGTTCACTGTTGCCGCCTGTGTCTTAATGTTCCTACGGGGTTCACTGTTTCCGCCTGTGTCTTAATGTCACTACGGGGTTCACTGTTGCCGTCTGTGTCTTAATGTTCCTACAGGGTTCACTGTTGCCGCCTGTGTCTTTATAATCCTATGGGGTTCACTGTTGCCGCCTTTGACAGGGTTCACTGTTGCCGACTGTGTCTTAATGTTCCTACGGGTTCACTGTTGCCGCCTATGTCTTAATGTTCCTACAGGGTTCACTGTTGCCGTCTGTGTCTTAATGTTCCTACAGGGTTCACTGTTGCCGTCTGTGTCTTAATGTTCCTATGGGGTTCACTGTTGCCGTCTGTGTCTTAATGTTCCTACAGGGTTCACTGTTGCCGTCTGTGTCTTAATGTTCCTAAAGGGTTCACTGTTGCCGCCTGTGTCTTTATAATCCTATGGCGTTCACTGTTGCCGCCTTTGACAGGGTTCACTGTTGCCGACTGTGTCTTAATGTTCCTACGGGGTTCACTGTTGCCGCCTGTGTCTTTATAATCCTATGGGGTTCACTGTTGCCGCCTTTGACAGGGTTCACTGTTGCCGACTGTGTCTTAATGTTCCTACGGGTTCACTGTTGCCGCCTATGTCTTAATGTTCCTACAGGGTTCACTGTTGCCGTCTGTGTCTTAATGTTCCTACAGGGTTCACTGTTGCCGTCTGTGTCTTAATGTTCCTATGGGGTTCACTGTTGCCGTCTGTGTCTTAATGTTCCTACGGGGTTCACTGTTGCCGTCTGTGTCTTAATGTTCCTACAGGGTTCACTGTTGCCGCCTGTGTCTTTATAATCCTATGGGGTTCACTGTTGCCGCCTTTGACAGGGTTCACTGTTGCCGACTGTGTCTTAATGTTCCTACGGGGTTCACTGTTGCCGTCTGTGTCTTAATGTCCCTACGGGGTTCACTGTTGCCGTCTGTGTCTTAATGTTCCTACGGGGTTCACTGTTGCCGTCTGTGTCTTAATGTCCCTACGGGGTTCACTGTTGCCGTCTGTGTCTTAATGTTCCTACGGGGTTCACTGTTGCCGTCTGTGTCTTAATGTTCCTACGGGGTTCACTGTTGCCGTCTGTGTCTTAATGTTCCTACGGGGTTCACTGTTGCCGTCTGTGTCTTAATGTCCCTACGGGGTTCACTGTTGCCGTCTGTGTCTTAATGTTCCTACGGGGTTCACTGTTGCCGTCTGTGTCTTAATGTCCCTACGGGGTTCACTGTTGCCGCCTGTGTCTTAATGTTCCTACAGGGTTCACTGTTGTCATTGTAGACAATCTACACTAATCCCAACCTTCTGACCTCACTTGCATGATCCCTTTGACAACTCAGAAGATTGTAACATATCTTAAGCTCTGCTTCTCACATCTACCTGTGTTCTTCATACATTATACCTAGACTGGACATGGAACTCTCTAACACAACACAAGAATGTCGTGAAAAACTTCAAAAAAGCTGAAACAAGGCGTTGTTTTGTAAAGCAATTATATAAGAAGTTACGTTGTTGTTTTTCAACCCTGACCTATGTGACATCTAATTTAATGTTTACATCTAGATCTAGTAATTGAACATCGAAATCAGAACACTATTATTATTTAATTATTTTGCACTGTTTAGATGCATAATTTAAAAAGATCTAGGTAATCAATCTATTTTAATGTACATAAGATGATTAAAATCGAATCATCGTGACTGAACTTTTATGTGTGTTGTATTTGTGAACGTGTGTATCGATTGTTTATATTGTTATAAACCTGGTGGTGGCACAGAGAGGGGTAGTGGTCTGTGTGTAGTCAGCCGACGCAAATCGCCTCAGGCCAGCGCTAGACGAGCGGTCAACCGTGACGAGTTACAACGGTCGGCCGAGACGCGTGTCAACATGGTGGTTCGGTAAGGATCGGCGTCGTGAACAGAGCTCAGGAGCGTCACGAGAGTTGTAGTCATCTGACCACCTAGAAACGGCCAGTAGGGACCCTCTATAAGAGAGGAGGTATCGCAGTCAAGACGGGTTGACGAAAGGAGGTTCACGCTAAGAGTTCAGAACACGGTCGACTACAGCACAGTTCAGCGGTGTGGTTCTGTACGGAGCATTACGACGGTTCAGCGCGGAGTACTATCAAGTACAGTTGAGACGAACGGCGTCTTGATCTTGGTCTGTGATCGAGTCCGACACAACGAGCCTAGTGTGTGAAGTCAGTCCTGAACTGTTAAACCCTGTGCAACCTGGAACGAGACGGAGAGGCCAGTGCAAGAGTTGATACGGCGGTACGGTGTTATCGGAGAGATATTTGTACAGTCTTGTGTTACGTGCAGCCAATGGTACAGTATTGGCTGTTATTTATTCAACTATTAAAGTGTTACGTTACTTTGGAGCCCTGAGTTGTCAAGTTCTTTAAGTTGGTGGTGTATGGTGCAGTTTGCAGAGAGCCTGGATAGTGAGATTCGTAACAATATGCTAGTCAAACAAGAGCATAACACTTGTATAACAACAGTTTCATACCACTTACATAAAACTTGCATAACACTTGTATAACATCTGAACAACACTTTTATAACACTTTCATAACAATTTCATAACACTTTTATAAAACTTGTATAACATCTGAACCACACTTTTATAACAATTTCATAACACTTTCATAACACTAGAGTAACGTGGTCTAATCTTGTCAGAAACATAATTGTTGCAAAACTAACATCTGATCTTTTTCTAAAGTTAGTTTGAAAGTAATCGTTTTATGTACTATGGTGTAGTCGATGCGGTAAGAAACTAATACCGTGATTATAAAAATAGATTGTATTTCACATTATCTAGGTGATATAGTCAATGAATAAATTTTCCTCACATAAAAAAATTACTACCGTAAATCTGTACAACACCTAGATAATCTGTAGAATAACTGATTACAGCACTTAAGCTGTAAGATATATTCCACCAGAGACTATTATTAATAAATGAGCTGGGCATTTTACACGACGTAAATGGATTTGTTTTGTCTAGGGTTTTTGTGGGGTTTTTTTTGTAAGCTTATATTTTTAGTTTTAACTCTTTCTCTCCGCAATTATTTTTTCACGTTTTGAAGGAATTCTTCATTTGCTCATTACAATTTCACTACCCCTGTTATGATTGAGCTTCAATAGCTTTGTTGTTTGTTATCAGAAAATATTGCATTTGGTATGGAATTAAAAGGAAATGCACGCTCTTTTTACATAATTCAAAGTCAAGTTTAAAAAAATTAAACATTACTTTAATTTAATGAGGTCAAAATCAACGATGGTATCGTCGATTAGGAGCTAAAGAGTTCATATTGTTAATAAATACAAGTACACCCTTTTTTTTGTATTCTGAATAGAAAATTAATTTAAGACATAATTGAGACTTTAGAGAATGTAAAGTGAGGTCACCTGATAGAATCATTTGTCATCGTCAGCGCATATGTGGTCCTGATTATGACACTCGCCTTGGGCTCCAAGCACTGCTACCGTTGCATCTGGTTGATTCATATCCTAGTCCATCAAGCTCTAATGCAGGGGTTCTCAACCTGTGAGCCGCGGCCCCCTTTGGGGTCGATTGACGATTTGACAGGGGTCGCCTAAGACCATCGAAAATATGGATTGTTATTGTCTATTTTTCTATTGCTGTATGTGTGTGTGTGTGGGGGGGGGGGTCGCGGCAGAGTGGGAGATTGTAATAAGAGTCGCCGAGCATAAAAGGTTGAGAACTGCTGCTCTAATGGGTACCTGACATATGTTGGGGAAAAGTAAAGGTTGCTCGTTGTGCTGGCTACAAGACATCCTCGTCAACCTTGGCCATAGAAACAGATGACCCTTACATAGAGAGCAAGGTCTCAAAGTGAAATATGCTTCATAAAACTTGAAATAACTTGAATAACTTCTTGGTGAACAATATTATATAAACCTTTTATTACAATCAGGGCCGGTCCTACAGATTGCGGGGCCCTATGCGAAACGGATTGCGCGGGGCCTATTCTGGGTTGTGAAAAGGATGATAAGTGAAAATTAAGATTTTGTATTAGAAAATAAATTCGTCTTTGCATTTTATTCATACTTTACTAAGTACAAAATCACTGTCAAATTAACTTTACGAACCGTCTACAGTAGATGGTAGTTTTTCAACAAAAAGCCGATAAACATTCTGCCTTTTAGATTTACTATCAGGATAGATTATCTAAATCTGTATGCTAGGTATTATTAAAGTAGATTAAGTATTTGAAGTTCTTGTTTTGTTTAAATTTCACCTTATTATTACATTTTTATTAAATGAAAGCTGACAATGTCGTTTTTTTTTAATCGCGAGTCCGACACCCCGAAATGACAATTTGGTCTGTTTTTATGGAGATTTGCATCAATTTTCAGATTTCAATAATTTCAGGAGATTTTCATGACCTTTTTTTATATTTTACACTTTTACGAGAATTCCAGAAACCCTTTCATAATAGATTAAATAATAAATTAAAATGGTTTAATTTAATAATTTACACCTAGAAATTTACAGCCTATGAAAGTGCTGGGCCCACTGCGGCCGCATAGGTAGGTTGCAGTGACCTAAGACCGGCACTGATTACCATATAGAAAAAATCAACTTGTGATTAAATGAAATAGATGTAGCAGACTTGAGTTAGAATATAAAAATGTATTATTAACAAAATATAGCTCTTTTTAAAAACGCCTTTTCACTCTGGCAATCAGGAGTCGTCTTACTTATCTAAGACCGCTGACGACAATGCCTCTTATCTTGCATCATTTACAACCAATCGCTAACCTCTTTCCATCGTCACAATAGAAACACACACACACTCCATAACAGGGAGTACAGTATTTTACGTGGCTATTCAGTCCCACCTGCGACTTTCATATTTTGGCACATCCAGCGAAGACATAAGTAAACAGACTCTAAAATGTCTAGTAAGGAAGGACATGTTTGCCAACTAAAGAACACAAATTACTTAGTGATAAAGGCGAAGAAGCTTATAAATTGATTGCTTACAATCTCGAAGTGTACATACAGTATCGTCGTATAGCTCGTAAAGTACATAGCTATTCAATACTTCTGATATTCTATCCACCGGATACACCAACAAGCCAGCTTTTCAACACTTCTGATATTCTATACACCGGATACACCATCAAGCCAGCTTTTCAACACTTCTGATATTCTATACACCGGATACACCATCAAGCCAGCTTTTCAACACTTCTGATATTCTATACACCGGATACACCAACAAGCCAGCTTTTCAACACTTCTGATATTCTATACGCCGGATACACCATCAAGCCAGCTTTTCAACACTTCTGATATTCTATACACCGGATACACCATCAAGCCAGCTTTTCAACACTTCTAATATTCTATACACCGGATACACCATCAAGCCAGCTTTTCAACACTTCTGATATTCTATACACCGGATACACCATCAAGCCAGCTTTTCAACACTTCTAATATTCTATACACCGGATACACCATCAAGCCAGCTTTTCAACACTTCTGATATTCTATACACCGGATACACCAACAAGCTACATTTGTTTTCCGTCACAGGTGGGAATTAACAATATTTCCGAACTTCCTTCAAACAACATAATAACCTTTTTAATTCAGAATTGTCGGAAATGTAGAACAATAAAAATAAAGTGAAATAAAAAAAATCGCGAGAATTTGTAAATGCGACCGTGCACTTGTCATAGAGGAAAGCAAACCTATTGCGTAGTAAGAATTAGTTTTCAGATCGATACTTCAAGGAGAGAGATCAAACTGTTTGGACATACTAGCTTCATTAGCTTGTGAACGTCGGTGGCACATATCCGATTGCTTGCAGTTCAACTCAGAAATGTCCACAGTTACGCCATACATCTTTAAACCTGTGTGGCATTTTTTACGTCTGGTGAAATTATGTTTTCCCTTTGCAACTTCTTGTGTGACTAAACAGGCCAACCCTTGTTGCACAGCTGCGGTCATAAGTTGGGCATCTGTAATCACCAGGCGCCGTTGCATTTTCACCCTTCTTTCTTCTACTGTTGTGTATTAAATCTGCAATCCGGGACCCTTCCTTTATGCTCGCTTTCCATATGGATCTATCCAGTGCCACTTTTTCCCAGCAGCTTATATCGATTTTGAAGATCTTCATGTCAGGTTTGCATACATCCTTATACTACCAGCAGCTCTCCTGCCTTCTGTTAGATCGCCATACAGAGTGGAAGTCGACCTACTTGCATTCTATGAAGGTAGCCAGCCAGCCAAATGGTCTGCTGCTGATAACACAGCGGATGCCCTTGTTATAGATATATGATTAAACCCCTTGAGGAAACAAAATCCCAACTCTTATTGAAGATTTTCATTTATGGCGGAAAACCTACAATCTGGTGTATCCGGTGTACAAAGTAAAGAAAGTGTCGATATGGTATGTGTGTAAATTTTAGCACTGCAGAATAAGAAGTTTTGAAGCTCTTCTGTTTTTTGAGTTTTATTTAGCTTTCAATTTGACCCAACCATGCTGTACACCACGATGAAAAAGTCATGGAAATATAACGCTATTATTTCTGCAAGTCGGACTAGAGTTACCCCACGTAACTTTCGCAGTAAAAGAGAGTAAGGCTTAGAAAAAAAAAGAGGGGGGAACGTATGCTACGCCGCCTGTCGGCTCCTTTTAGAATACTGCTGTAACTTAGCCAACAGTTAAACCAAAGAATCTCAACGAAATGAGTATATAACAAAACTATTTTAACAATAATGTCGCAGTTATCTATGTAACTGTATAGTAGCAGTATTTCCCTATTAATAGTACGACGTTCCTTGCTATATTGATGACGTCATTCGCGCTATTAATCTTCTCCTGTGTACTTTAGGGGAATGATCTCCCCTTGTTGCTTGTCACAACTTCTAGTGACATAAAGTGTTTGTGTGTGTAGCTTTCGTCATTTATCGTATGATACAGTCTCTCCATTTTGTGAACGATGGTAGTAAGACGTGTCTTGAGAGCTCCTTAATTTCTCCTTGTGCTTATGTTACTGGATAGCCTTAACATTTGCCTTGGACAATTTCTTGTTGGATTATTTTGACCCCTGTTTAGGGTGAGTTTTATTTTTTTTTTGTATAGTTTTTCTATTTGAATTCGTTCGTATTTGTAAGTCTATAATTAGACTATATCTAGATTATTCCGTTTATCTCCCCGACAGCTTTTCTTTACTTTCAGATCTGCTTCCCTATAGGCTTCTTCCGCTAAACTGCGATCCTGTGTTTCATTTTTCTGATCTACATTTGGCCTCTTTCCTCTCATCTATCAATTTCCATGTTCTGTCTTGTATCCACCGTTCCTTGTATAGATTGAGCAGAAGGGACAAGAGGCAGAAGCAGCTGTAAGCAGAAATGACACAAAAACCCTCCATCGTATTGTCCGAGATCTCACTGGAGCAAAGAGTGGACATGGGGCACCGATAAAAGACAAGCAAGACAAAACTTTGTTAACGAAAGAAGAACAGGATGCAAGATGGGTAGAGCACTTTAAAGAGACCCTTAACCAACTGTCGCCAGACCTAACTTACATATTCAAGGACTCCTCTCCAGACAATGATCTCAAGGTCAAGACAGACCCAATAGCTGCTGAGGAGGCTGCCATGGCCATTGCAGTGTTAAAGAATAACAAAGCACCAGGGCTAGACATGATATCAGCAGAAATGCTAAAATATGGGGGACAGTGCATTGTTAACAGAATGACTGATCTCTTAAGTCTTTGTTGGCGAACTTCAAAAGTCCCAGAGGACTGGCAAAAGGGAGTGATTGTAAAGCTTCCAAAAAAGGGCAACTTGGCAGACTGCAACAACTGGAAGGGCATTACTCTCCTCTCTGTCCCGGGCCAAGTTTTCAGCACTGTTTTGTTGAGACGGCTTTAACAGTCTGTAGAAGAAAGGCTCAGAGAAGAACAAGCAGGTTTCCGAAGAGGCAGATCATGTACAGAGCAGATTTTCATTCTACGAAATATCATAGAACAAAGTCTTGAGTACCAACAACGGCTAACGATCAGTTTCGTGGACTTCAAAAAAGCGTTTGATAGTGTCCACCGAGAATCACTATGGAAAATAGTTAGAGAATATGGTATCCCAGAAAAATTTGTCCAGATCCTACGAAACCTTTACAGTCAGTCTAGTTGCTGCATTAAAACAGAAGAGGGAACAACAGAGTTTTTTAACATCGAGACAGGTGTGAGATGCATCTTATCTCCCTTCCTTTTCCTCCTAGCCATTGACTACATAATGAGAAGAGCAATGAACCAGACTGCCTTTGGTATTCCATGGCATGAACAACTCCGATTGACGGGCATGGACTTTGCTGATGATGTTGCACTACTCTGGGCTACAAATAAATGCATTCAAGAAATGACGGAGAGCCTAGACAGAGAGGCACCCAAAATTGGCCTCCGCATAAACTTGGATAAGAATAAAATTATGTGAGTGGGATATAAGGCAAAGGGTGTTCCCGTCAGACTTGGTGAGTCAAAGCTTGAAGAGCTGGACAAGTTCACGTACCTTGGCAGCATCATAACAAATGATGGAGATGCCTACCATGATGTAGCGTGCCGAATAGGAAAGGCAGGGATCATTTTCCAAAAGCTGCAGCCTATTTGGACTAGCCAAGCCATTGGACTCGAGACAAAAATACACCTTCTCAACACAATCGTCATTCCAACTGCTACATATGCATGTGAGACGTGGAAGTCATCTGTCAAAATTGAGAAAAGACTAAATGTGGCTCAACAGAGATGGCTGAGATGGATTTTGGGAGACAGTTACACAGATCGGGTCTCAAACAAGGAAATCCTATGCCGAACTGGGAGTCGAACACTTAGTGAGGTTGTGACTGAGCGTCGCATGAGTTTTGCGGGACATGTTCTACGTCAAAATGAATTACGCACACCAAGAGTTGCGATAACATGGAAGCCAAAACGAGGAAAGCGCAAACAGGGACGTCCTCGTATTACTTGGCGACACACCTTCATGGAGGACCTCAGAACAGTGGACACCAGGTGGGAGGGGGCTTCAGACATTGCCAGTGACAGATCTTTATGGAGACAGCTTGCCGCCCAATGCGCCGAACGGCGCAGGAGGACCTAAGTCTAAGTAAGTCTAGATTATTCTAGATGATTAGAAGAATCCTTTCTTTTATCTTCTATAGGGTTTTAGCGTCAAGTCTAAGTTTTGGTCGTAGTCTCAGTTCAAGACTCTATTTCAAGTTTAGCGTCAAGACTAAGTAGTGATCTTAGCTTGGTGTCAAGTCTATGTGTTAGACTCAGTGTCAAGTTTTGGTGTCAAGACTTGTTTATCCAGTCTCAATTTTTTTATATTGAGAGTACAACTTTAGATCTACAGTCTACAGAACTGAGGTAGTCATCTCACTAATCTCAGTTGATTGGGTGTTCAAGTTGGTTTTTCATGAGTCTTAGGTTCAAGATTCCAGACTGCGGGTTGCCATGATCAGACCTGATTTTAAAGTATAAACTATAAACTTTTAGAATTGTCGTCAGTGAACATTATCGGATATAGAGGCTAGATCTATGTGGATTACCAGTTGTTGTGTTGGAAGTCTATTTGAACAACTTGTAATGAATATATTAAGGTAATGATATTGTTCAAATAATGATCATTTATATGTTGCAAAGAGAATAACTATCATTTTAGATTACATGTTATTGCACATATATCTATTGATATTGATACTACTATTATCATTCATCATACATCAGTTCATTTGTAAATATATCACTGGAATAAATTTTTATTGTTATTTAACATCCTACATTTAGTTTATTAATTTATATCCATCTGTATGTGTATGGTGTGCTTGTCAGGCTGAACTTGGGCCAAAATATTACAAGTTCAGAAAAAAATAACAATAACACACATTGAAGTAATATTAATTTTAAATAAATATTCACATTTGAAATATCTAATAATAGTTTGATAAGTACAAGAACACAAGAACCTGACAAATAACAAAGAATTAAAATACATATTTAAAAAAACAAAGCTTATATTAAGTGTAATTGTATAATTTCTTAGGATCAGTCGATTACTTAATAACCCTGTGCGATTAGAAATATTTTTACCAATTGTTTTTATTTCGCTTTTAGTTTGCTCAATTCGCTAGGATCATATCTTTTGTCTGGACCAGTTGTCAAAAGGAGGGGGGGGGGGAGAGAAGAAGGGTTATCTTGGTGAATGTTTACATGTTCGTTTTTTTTTTTAATGTATAAAAAATGTTCGCTCAGATCTCAAGGGGACTAATTCAACTTATACCCACCACATCTGTCAAGTACGATTTCTTTCCCTTTTTGTACATGCCAAACAAAATAATTAATTCCCAAAAGTTAATCATCGAATTGATTTTTTAAATTTATTCTTGTGTTGTCAGGGGAAAGAAAAAAAAAATGTGCGAAATTTCAGCTAGATCCAAGATTGAGTGTGGGAGAAATAACGTGTACAAACTTTTTACCAGACAAACAGACCAAGTTGTTATAAACTTTATAATAATAAATAATAAAATAGAGCGAAACCAGTAACAGCTAAAGCTTCCTTGATAACATCCTTAAGATCCTATGTTTCTCGCTGCCTCTATTTTTACCAATCTCTCTCGTGTCCCATGGTGCGCGTATCGTACCCAATATCAGTGTGCAATGCATGTTTCTTTTAAGACTAAGACTATGTTTAGTTTATCGAAAAAAAATCTTCAATTTTGTAAGAATTAAAACGTAAGGTACAGTTCTTATTCCATTATGCTAAGACAAATTCGTGCAAGTGCTCTCTTCTTTTTCTCTGGTTTCGTTAAGGCATGAAACGGAATGCATGAATCAGACTTACTTACTTAGACTTAGGTCCTCCCGCGCCGTCCAGCGCATTGGGCAGCAAGCTGTCTCCAAAAAGATCTAGGTTTTTTTTTATGTGTCAAGTTTGCTGTTTCTGTAGCATGAATCATAAATGACTTATCAAGCTTAAGTCTCTAACATTCTGGATACGGGTATGACATCTTCATTTTTAAAGACACGATAAGACAAGATGAGACAAGATAAGACAAGATGAGACAAGATAAGACAAGATGAGACTAATTATGAAATGGTAGCAGGTTATATGCGTTGTCTAGATCCATGTCTAGATTCGTCAATTTGGGTGGTTTTTTTTGTTGTTTTTTTTTTGTTTTTTTTAGTTTTTTTGACCCGATAAATGTGCAAGCAGAATAGAGCTATTGTATTAAATAACTTCCGTGACGTAACAACTAGACAAGAAACTAAGTATTTGTTTCATTGACTGAAAACTTGTTTTGAAAGGATTTTTGTCTAGGTGACGGTCGATGATAAATTTTAAAAATGCGTGTACTTTGGTTATTTGAAAAAACTAATTATCCACTCTATATATTTTTTTAAAAAAGTCTCAAAAGAAACAAAGCAACAAAAAAAAAAAATTGAAAATTGTAAAGTGTACATGATTCTAAAAGCGTGTTGTTGTTTTTATTTGACAGATCTTGATCCTTTTGACTCAACCTTAAAAACTTGTTTCAATATTTGAAAACATTTTCCTCTTTTCTATAAATCTTGCTTAAAATACATTGACACCTGTCATTGGATTAAGACAATGACGTGAATTGATTTTTTAAAATTTGATTAGAGACAACGAAAGGCAGTGCCTATAAATAAAATGGTAATATTTTTCACCTGACCCCCCCCCCACACCGAAAGAGAGAAAAAAGAGGAAGACCCAGATGTACATGGCACCGTGGTTTTGGATAATATGCCAAACAGCTGGCTAAGATATGGGGGCTTTTAGATGTAGAGTTTTTTTATGTGCATTAAATCTTCACATGATTTAAACATAGAATTATGAATTGATAAAAAAGAATATAATGTTGATCATATTTACTGCAAAATTTTTTATTCCCAAAGGAATCCTAAAAAATAAATCAAGTCTTGGAAACAAAATGTTGAATAAAGTAAAAGAGAGGCTCAAAATACAATCTGCACAGATAAACTTAGCTAATAGAATTTAGCATTGACAAGTAAAAGATACATTTCAAAGCAAATATGTATATAATAGTACATGATACACTAGTTATATCTATATCTTAAACTTATAGAAGTGGTCTCTTCTTCAACAGAACCTTAGAATCCTATACATGTGTTGAGCAATGCAATTAACAAATAAAAATAATCATTCAATTTCACTTGTTATATACTGAACAATAGAAAGTATGCACCATGTCGGAGCAGAATACTTAAGATCTAAATCATTGCGAACTCCTTGTATATCAACACTCCACTGTAGCATACATATTGCAATAGCGAATTCATTGTTATTCATTACACCACTGTAGCATACATATTGCAATAGTGCGAACACATTTTATATCAACACTCCACTGTTGCATACATATTGCAATTTTTCACTCTAGAGTTTCTCCTCCTCTCATGCAATGCAGTCAACTCAAAGCTGTAATTAGGGATTATCTATGTCGCCAGTGAATGACAACGTCCTTGAATCATGCTATGCTGCTTTGGCATTTTAACAGAATACGCCGTTTTTAATTAGAATCACGATGACTCATAAAGTAGGATTGAATTAAATATTTTTAAAAAATTAAGCAAAATGTAGTCTACATTATTCTTAAAGTAAAATACAATATGCTTAGAATGGCATAGATTAATGTGTATCAAGACAGAGTGTCTTGTTTAACATTTTTGTTGATACAATCTGCTGAGAATGGCATAGATTAATGTGTATCAAGACAGGGTGTTTTGTTTAACATTTTTGTTGATACAATCTGCTGAGAATGGCATAGATTAATGTGTATCAAGACAGGGTGTTTTGTTTAACATTTTTGTTGATAACGCTGCTTAACACGGTGAGAAAACCCCAATTAAGTTCATTTATAAAATAAAGAAGGCTGAAGAAAAACCACAAACACTTACATCTCCCCAGATTTTTTTGGTTTCTTCTCTAATATAATTCAAGATAAATAATCCACATGTGTTAGGTGTTAAGTAGAGAGAGCAATGATTCTCAAAAATCTTATATTTAACTCTTTCTATAAATCGGATCTTAGATGGATCATACGAGATTATGCATAAATGTTTCTAGCGACAACAATGTGTCCCATCTCATATTTCTTCCTTTACATAGTGTAAAATCGATGGTAAAATGCTTCACATGTTTGTAGAAAATATCTCTAAAGATCTAAAAATTCTGACAATATTTTTAAGGATGCGACATCATTGTGGGTATAAGGCCTGCATTATGTAAAATATTTTGCAAACAATTCAGATTAAAACAAAAAAAATAGGTGGAGATCTTTATAAATAATTATAATACTAATGAAAACATCTCAGAGTTATTACATATACTCAAATAGAACAAACAATGATGTTGAATATGTCTATAACTTATTCTGAACCATACTTACTTCATGTTTTTTAACTCCCATATTTTTGTGTTTCTCCCCGTTAACGTAGACATTTATGGCAGGCAATACAAAAAAGCTGAACTCATGTAATTAAATAAAAACTAGAATGGCCAGAACTTTACACAAAGCACCACAAAGGGATCAGATCGTACATTCTTGACCTCAGCTGAACGATGAATCAGTCATATACAAGACTTTATCAGGCTAGATCAATAACGTATTTTTAGAAAATGAACACAATGTTATTTTGTGTATTAAACATGAAATCTTGTTTTAATAATTTTACAGTATCGAAACTTCAAAAGTAAAGCAACTTTTTTAGACTAAGACTAATATAAAGTGACTGGGATACACAGACAGACATGTGTTAGTTCCAATCTAGGGTCACAAAAGTTCACTTATGTTTGATACTACACTGTTTTGTCTTTGTTATCGTTTGTGTTTCAGGAGAGGTCAAATTTTTCTTCAATATTTAAATCATTAAAATCAAGGCAACGTTTTTAAAACATTCTAAACGTATTGGTTCATCAACTTTGAGACATTGCTTCATCATATGTGGGAGGCTCCTCAATCGGTGGAGCGCTAGGCGCTGTACCTCGAATCGGTCCCAAAGAGATAGGTGCTAAAGCCGAAGAAGGGCTGTGTTCTGTTCTGCAAGGAAACGCCTCTGGAGGCTGCAAATGTTGTTGGTGTAATCTTGTTGGTTGATGGACGTAAGATGTAGACGGCACGCTAGAGGCAGAATTTGAAGGAAATGAGTCGGGACTGTGTCTGGGATGCCTGTCTGCTGGGCCAAACGTTTTATCATGCTTTACAGGCGTGTGGCTGTGATGGGTCCCACTGGATGATCCGCCCATGCTAGCAAGGTCATTGGGGAGAGGCGTCACCATTCTATTTTGTTTCGAAAACAAGGTAAACTTGCGCAGCGCTTTCTTTCTGGAGACGATGGCCAGCACAATTCCAACCGCTGCCAGCCCCACAGAAGCTGCTGACATGTTGAATGACCAGGAGATAGTGTCGGGATGAGGCATCTCAAGGCCGAACATGAGAACACTACACAGATGAAAAACAACTGTTGAGAAGTTTAAAAGAAACAGTTTAGCATGCAATTAACTTTAACATATTTAAAATATAAATATTAAGTTAATAAGCTAAATTTTAAACAAAAAATACTTTAAAAATAAAAAGGTTATATAAGGGTAAGAATTTCACAGTTTAACAACTATTTTAATACTGTATGATTTATTTCCCTTTTTTCTTTACTAACCAAAATTAATCAATTTCCACTAATTAATTATTAGGTTAATTTTTTTTATTCATGTTTTGTTAAGGAAAATGAATAATTGTACAAAGTTTAGACTTGATCCGAGAACGGAAAGTGTGAGAAATAACGTACAAACTCTGTACCAGACAGACAGACAGACAGAGTGATTTGATATCGATATTGTAAAAAAAAAAATAGGCCTATAAAAAATGTGTGTAAATTTGCCTTGTGATCTGTCTTGCTATCGAAGGAGTCAGATTTATGCAAAGCCCACCTGTTTCTATGGTGACGGTTAATAGAGTGTCATGTGGCCAGCACAATGACCCATTGCCTTTACTTCTCAAACGTAGATCAGGTACCCATTAGAATTGGTTGAACTCAGTCGCTTCTTAAAAAATCCAGAAGTTCAAAATCCCAGACTTCACAGCGATTCCAACCCAAGACCCCTCAGTTCGACAGCCAAATGCTTTAACCCACAACGCCACAAGCTAGTAATGAAGTTGTACTGGCCACAAGCTAGTAATGAAGTTGTTCTGGCCACAAGCTAGTAATGAAGTTGTACTGGCCACAAGCTAGTAATGAAGTTGTACTGGCCACAAGCTAGTAATGCAGTTGTACTGGCCACAAGCTAGTAATGAAGTTGTACTGGCCACAAGCTAGTAATGAAGTTGTACTGGCCACAAGCTAGTAATGCAGTTGTACTGGCCACAAGCTAGTAATGCAGTTGTACTGGCCACAAGCTAGTAATGAAGTTGTACTGGCCACAAGCTAGTAATGAAGTTGTACTGGCCACAAGCTAGTAATGAAGTTGTACTGGTTTAGAACAAAAAATCAATTACAAGTAAATGGATTTTTGTAAGCAGTGGCAGTGGCGTAGCTAGGGTAGGGAGGTTCCGAAATCGAAAGTCCTCCCTGTCCCCGACTTGAATGTCCTAAATTTTTTCTTACATTAAATATTAAATAGTACGCCAATATCATGTAACCTTGCTATTAACGCGTAGTTAAAAATACTAGACAGCATTAATCTAGATTCTAGATGATGTTATTAGCGCATTGGCTGCACAGACAGCACGTAAGACGGTATAAATTGAGATTTGTCACTTGTGCATTATTTCGATAATAAAATACGGTATTATTCATTAAAAGAGTCTTAATGAATTGTTTAGTTGTTGTTAATTTTACACTTATATATATATACTTTACCGATTGAAATTGAGACATACATTAATTAAGTTCATTATCTCATGTCATGATATCAATGTCAAAATGCAGGTGCCCCTAAAAAGGTCAAGCCCCCAAAATTACGAGCTACGCCACTGTTTGTAGGTTTCAGCTATTGAGACTTAAATGGTTGTGGTGTTTTTCATGAGTTTGTACGCTCCTGACATGAAAATCATCTATGCAACATAGTAAACCAAACAAGTTAGTTTATCTTTACACAGAAATATGTTCAAGTACATCAAATGAGAATGTCAAAGTACTTGCCTCCAATGCTGTATCCAACATCAAAGATCCTAGACTTGGGGCCATCTCCTGGCTTGACCCCCATAAAGACAAAGAAGTGGACGATAGGTGACAGAGTGTACATTGCTAGGGCTATGATTTGAAACGCCTGGGTGGCACCAAGATAGGCTTAAAATAACAAAACAAAAGCATTTTTTTTATTTAAAAAATAATTCAACCGAAATGATTTTTCTTTAAAAATATATATTTAATATCAGAGGAGATCAGAGCCGGATCTAAGCTAGTGGAGTCCCTGGGTACATTTGTTTCTTCTGTACACCCATTCCCTTGTCCCAACACTATGAATAAATAGGCACTGAATAGATTTAATAAATATTTTTAAAACTGTGTGACTTGTTTTTTCAAAAGAAAGAAATTGTGTACATGTAAATGTTTAAATATCAAGATTTTTAAGTATCAAGATTTTTAAGTATCAAGATTTTTAAATATCAAGATTTTTAAATATCAAGATTTTTAAATATCAAGATTTTTAAATATCAAGATTTTTAAATATCAAGATTTTTAAATATCAAGATTTTTAAATATCAAGATTTTTAAATATCAAGATTTTTAAATATCAAGATTTTTAAAGTCATTTTTAGCCCCCCCCCCCTTTTTTTTTGGGAATGTGGTACGTCCGTAGTGTCTGCACTGCGGTAAATGTGGTCTCACTTTATACAACTCCATGAAAATCAATGTTGAATATTTATGATATGACCACTATTCAATAAATGTCTGTAGTAGGACTAAACAAAGTGTTGGCCAACATACGGCCCGTGGCCCATATTAGACTTAAGACTCGATGCTAACTGAAGTTTCCCCTTTCAGAACTTGTGATCTATTTGGCAGATGATCTAAAGGTCATCTGTTTCTGTGGCCCACTGTTATTGAGGGTGCCACGTGGCCAGGACAACGACCAACCACCTGTACTTTTTCCCAACTAATCGCATGTACCCAATAGAGCTAGGTGACTCAGAGGCGCCCTAAAATCCCGGAATTCAAAATCCCAGTCTTCATCAGGATTCGAACCAGAAACTCTCGATTCAAAAGCCAAGCGCTTTACTGCTCAGCCACCGCGCCTCCAAAATACTAACTGACGCCTCGAAAATTAAATTATGCCCATAGAGCAATAAATCGGTAATTAGTAAAAAAAAAAAAGTATTGACTTGGATGCCAGAAATATACATGGTCACCGGGTAAAAAAAAAGTAAAGAAAAGGTTTAGAACCAGGGCCGGCCCTGCTGAGAATCATTGATGTAACAAGGTAGCTAGCTCTCGCAGTAACCGTCCTCTGATTTCCAGAGTCAGAGAGAAACAAAAGTTAAAAAAACAGGAAGACGATATCTTCAAGTTGTAACATAGGATAAAGAGGAAACATGAATCTATTGGCTTTTTTTTTCAAATTTGTTAAATAAGTCAGCAGTAACAAAAAAAAGTTTATGATAACTTCTGGCCGACTTGACAGTCTTTAATGTTTGACATTTTAATTTCAGCTCATAAAGGTCGAAGCTTCCAACCAGGCCTCACAAGGTCCTATATCACATATAAAGCTTTCTACTAGCGGTTGGTATATGAAAAAAAGCGCAATGTTAAGATTACTTTCCAAATTTTTTTTTTTTCAATTCCTGCTAGCTCATACTTTGATCCAAAGTCAAGGGTTATGGACTGCTGGTCACAAGTGAAATATAGAATAATTTATTTGAAGATAAAATTTTGGCAAAGGCTTGTTTGATTCGTTGTTAGAGCGCAGCGCTAAATAATGTAATGGCGTCCATGTCGAGGGCATAATCAAGAGCATAGCATAGAGGGTGAATTTTTATATTACTTTGTATATATCTACATATATCTAATTATCTATCGATATTAATCTATATTTATGTATCAGCCGTCTATATCTATGTATCTATCTGATATATACATATACATTTTTGTAACAAAATAGGTGCGGTATTTAGTGATGGATGACCTAAGTTTTAACTACTAATAAATTAATAATAAACGTTAAAATGCATGAACAATAATAATTTTTCTCCCCACATTGAAAAGGTGCCTTTACGCCGTATCGGTGCGTAACCGTCACAAAAAAGCACAGTGTGTGTGTGTGTATATATATATATATATTGACATATCCGTCTAGAAATATAACACGAGCGACAACGGAAAAATAGTTACCATGGCAACCGGCTTGTGACTGAAAAGGAGAAAAATTATTGACACAGTTACTTTTATTCTAGAACAGCAAACCGAAAGCCACTTGCCAGCTGCCAGAGATACTTTGTATTGATAAGGGAACAATGTATTGATAAGGGAACAATGTATTAATAAGGGAACAATGTATTGATAATGAAACAAAGGTCAAGACATTTTATCCTTCTCCTGGACACTCACTAACTACTTTTACAAAGACAAGATCAAAAGAACGGGCTTTAGCAGTGTTTCTCAAACACAAAGAGTAGATTTTAGAAAGGGGTTTACCACTGTTTCTCAAACTAGCAAAAAGTAAAGTTTATGCGACCTTAGGGTACTGGGGTGTAGCTTCGGCACCATGCGATGCCGCAATTTTGAGCTTCTGAAATTCATTATCCAGGTGTCAACAATACCTTATTTCTCTTAGTAAGAAGATCGATGGGCAAATAAAGACATATTTAAAGTAACAAAAATGTTTTACAATACCTCTTTTCAACTCTAACCTTCATGGAACCTAGAAGCTTTTGGGTGGGCTCAAAAACATGGATACTCATCTCAAAAATGCCTTTATTTTCTTAGAAATTTGATAGTTTCTGTATATCATTGGAAAAAGAAATACTAGCTCGTTGGCCACACTGGGAAAACTTTGATTAGACCGTTATAATTTTTCGTCCAAAATTGGGAAAAAAAAAGGTTTGAGAAACGCTGTGTTTAACCTAATCCTACCTGACCCAGAAAAAAATAAAATTAACATTAAAGCGTGTGTATAAGAAGAAGAATAGTATATAGTATATAGATCAGTCAGTATCTCGTTTCATCTGTCCTTTGAATTTCATTGTAGGACTGCTGGGACAGTTAGCGTAACAAAATGTCTCTATTTACCCTGTCAGCAGCTGTCCTTAGCAGGATATCAAGAGGCAGGATATCAAGAGGCAGGATATCAAGAGGCAGGATATCAAGAGGCAGGATATCAAGAGGCAGGATATCAAGAGGCAGGATATCAAGAGACAGGATATCAAGAGGCAGGATATCAAGAGGCAGGATATCAAGAGACAGGATATCAAGAGGCAGGATATCAAGAGACAGGATATCAAGAGACAGGATATCAAGAGACAGGCCAGTCCCAGTCTTGTACGTTACCCTGCCACCTTTTTTTTTTGGTCGTTTAGTCGACCCTTTTTTCGTGTTTCTACCGCTGTACCTTGAAGAATGACTTTTGATAATGAGTCATGTCTTACACTATGACTGAACCAGCGCAGCTTTCTTCTCTCCAAAGTATTGTGGGGTTCCTTCTTTTTGCCAACCAGAGTGTTAACTTGTAAAAATACAAACCTCATTTAACTTCTTTTCCTGGTATCTGATACCCAGCACACAAAAAAAAGTCTATGGCTGCAGTAAAAAGTTTTTGTTGTTGTTTTGTTTGTAAAATTGCGTTTCGTTTCTTGACAAATTAGTATTTTACGCTAAACTCATTATGTTTTGTCCAAACCTAATATTATTATTTTTAGAAATCTCATTGATGACATTTTGAAACGAAGTTTTCGGTGAAAAGTTACTGATAACCTGACCCTTTTGACCATTTACGCCAGTGTTTCCCAAACTTTGTTCCGCGGAACATTCGTTTTTAGTAAGGCCTTAATAGAAGTTCCATGAACTACTGGAATAATTAAGTAGTAAGGCCAGCTCGTGAATGGACCTCATTCACCAATCGTAAACAAACAACATTTTGCCACGTGGTTCTCTCTATCTTCTATACAAATTACGCAATCTGCCAATCCATAAAGGCTGTCACGTGATACCTAATTTCCATTGTTTTATCAATATTATCACGTGGCTAGATGTTGTTTGTTTACGATTGGAGAATGAGGTCGATTAATCTCTCTAAAAAAAATAAGTAAAAAATGTGCGAAATATTCCGTTATGGAAAAAAATGGAAAACACTATCATACACTATTTACATCCAGAACATAGGCTAATTGGGCGGATGTTATTTACTGACCTGGTACATCTCCAACAAGACTGGTACACAGCAACCCGGAACACGTTTCCCATAATCCAGATTTATTTCCGCTCTGGCTGGACCAGTTGTTAGTGGCAAACCCAATGAGGAAGAGAAGGCTGGCCAGCAGAATGAGGCCGACGCCAGTCCTGAAGATCCACAGCCAGGCGTCAGACCTGGAGGACATCGTCAGGAACGTCACCTCGACCGCAGTGAAGAAAGCCTCGGCCCCCCGTCAGCACTATTTATCATCGTGACGATTTGCGGCTGGGTTGTGAAATCAATGAGGGTTCAACACACGTTCTATCTGTAACACTGAATGGCAGAAGTGTGATCACAAAAAGCATGTGGATTTCGTGACCTGTGGAAAAAAAATGTATAATCTTTCTGTGCCGTCATAGGCTCGGGAACATAATATTTAATGTGAATGTGGTCAATTATGGAGTCGTGTGATATTTACGTCAAACCCACCCACACACACAAAACTATAATATTTAATACACCCCCCACATACACGCACACATACACATTATGCACACAAGAAATCACAGACTATAGTTAGGATTTTGATTTAGACTGATTTATAATTAAGGAACGCAATTTGAAATCAATTAGTAACTCATTTAGCAAAAGTATAAAGTTCCCTTTACAGACCTTACGATCTATAGGACAGATGATGTAAAGGTCATATATCTCTGTGGCCCAAGGTTTACGAGGGTGTCGTGTGGCCAGCCTTTACTTTTCACGAACTATCGTCATGTATTTTTTAGAGCTGAGTGGATGCGCCCTAAAAATACTGAAATTAATAAAATCCCAGTCTTCAACAGGATAGGAACTGGGACCTCTCGGTTCGGAAGCCAAGCGCTTTACCACTCAGCCACTGCCTTACCTCAGGATGGCTGCCTGGTCGTGCGGTTGGCGCGCTGGACTGTCGTTCAGATTTATCGATGGTCGAGGGTTCAAACCCAGCCCGCTCCAATCCCCTGTCGTCCTGCGGGAGGTTTGGAGTAGGAAGTAATTATCTTCAACTCTGAAGGAACATCCGTAACATGTAAAAACACTTTACAAAAACACTTATTTACTTACTTTTAAAGATATTTATAGAGTTGCTTTAACTGTCAAGATTTACAAAGTTTAGTGTTGACGACTAATCTTATAGCAATAAACGCTACTACTGCCAACAAGGCCATTGATAAAGTTGTTTTGTTGTTGTTTTTGTTGTTGTTTTTGTTGTTGTTTTTGTTGTTGTTGTTTTTGTTGTTGTTTTTGTTGTTGTTTTTGTTGTTGTTGTTTTTGTTGTTGTTTTTGTTGTTGTTTTTGTTGTTGTTTTTGTTGTTGTTTTGTTGTTGTTGTTGTTTTTGTTGTTGTTGTTGTTGTTTTTGTTGTTGTTTTTGTTGTTGTTTTTGTTGTTGTTTTTGTTGTTTTTGTTGTTGTTTTTGTTGTTGTTGTTGTTTTTTGTTGTTGTTTTTGTTGTTGTTGTTTTGTTGTTGTTTTTGTTGTTGTTGTTTTTGTTGTTGTTGTTTTTGTTGTTGTTGTTTTTGTTGTTGTTTTGTTGTTGTTGTTTTGTTGTTTTTGTTGTTGTTTTTTTGTTGTTGTTTTGTTGTTGTTGTTTTGTTGTTGTTGTTTTTGTTGTTGTTTTTGTTGTTGTTTTTCCTTCTACATGAGAACTTGCTTGTTAAAATACTATTTCATCAGGGTTCCAACATAGGGACCACAACATGGATAGATCTAAAATGTATTATTAATTTTGTCTTTACATAATGAAATAGTTCCAAGATTAAATCATACCAATACCTACGGTTAAGGGCTTGATCTCTGTATGTGTGCACATCAATATATCACCATGAACATTGGAACACTATAAGGCTTATTTAAGTTATGCTTCCTCGTTACAGTTAAGACAATACATTAACAACATTGACGGCGCTTGCTATATTAAAAAATGCAACTACCGTGTTAAGTTCTTGTTTACGGTCAGTAGGCACGTGATGTTTTTTGGGTTTGTTTTGTTTTTTTGTCGTCTGCACCGACATGCTTTAACGTTTTATGTTCACGTATCAAACACAGCCATAATGAAATAGAGACACACACACAGAAGGAGTGGTGGCTGAGGAGTAAGGCGTTTGGTTTTCGAACCGGCAAACCCAGATTCGAATCTTGGCTTCTGAATTTCGGGATTTTGAGAAAGTGCTGACATTAGTTGGGGGAAAGTAAAGGAGGTCGGCTGTTTTATTGGTCACGTGAAACAAAAACAAACAAGGTCTGAAATAGACACTATCAAACGCACCCTTAAACAAAAGCTAGCGGCCGAGACATTCCAGCTCTGTTAGCGGTTTCTAATCGTTGATCTAGACTGTCTGCTTCTTTACAACTTCTCTTTTGTTCTTTTTGTCCAGACTCTCTGCTTTTTTATCTGTTTTCTATAGTTCTTTTTTGTCCAGACTTTCTGCTTTTTTATCTCTTTTCTATAGTTCTTTTTTGTCCAGACTCTCTGCTTTTTTATCTGTTTTCTATAGTTCTTTTTTGTCCAGACTTTCTGCTTTTTTATCTGTTTTCTATAGTTCTTTTTTGTCCAGACTTTCTGCTTTTTTATCTCTTTTCTATAGTTCTTTTTTGTCCAGACTTTCTGCTTCTTTATCTCTTTTCTATAGTTCTTTTTTGTCCAGACTTTCTGCTTTTTTATCTCTTTTCTATAGTTCTTTTTTGTCCAGACTTTCTGCTTCTTTATCTCTTTTCTATAGTTCTTTTTTGTCCAGACTTTCTGCTTTTTTATCTGTTTTCTATAGTTCTTTTTTGTCCAGACTTTCTGCTTTTTTATCTGTTTTCTATAGTTCTTTTTTGTCCAGACTTTCTGCTTTTTTATCTCTTTTCTATAGTTCTTTTTTGTCCAGACTTTCTGCTTCTTTATCTCTTTTCTATAGTTCTTTTTTGTCCAGACTTTCTGCTTTTTTATCTCTTTTCTATAGTTCTTTTTTGTCCAGACTCTCTGTTTCTTTATCTCTTTTCTATAGTTCTTTTTTGTCCAGACTCTCTGCTTCTTTATCTCTTTTCTATAGTTCTTTTTTTGTCCAGACTCTCTGCTTCTTTATCTCTTTTCTATGGTTCTTTTTTGTCCAGACTTTCTGCTTCTTTATCTCTTTTCTATAGTTCTTTTTTGTCCAGACTTTCTGCTTTTTTATCTCTTTTCTATAGTTCTTTTTTGTCCAGACTCTCTGTTTCTTTATCTCTTTTCTATAGTTCTTTTTTGTCCAGACTCTCTGCTTCTTTATCTCTTTTCTATAGTTCTTTTTTTGTCCAGACTCTCTGCTTCTTTATCTCTTTTCTATGGTTCTTTTTTGTCCAGACTCTCTGCTTCTTTATCTCTTTTCTATAGTTCTTTTTTGCCCAGACTGTCTGCTTATTTACATCTTCTCTTTTGTTCTTTTTGTCCAGACTCTCTGTTTCTTTATCTCTTTTCTATAGTTCTTTTTTGTCCAGACTCTCTGTTTCTTTATCTCTTTTCTATAGTTCTTTTTTGTCCAGACTCTCTGTTTCTTTATCTCTTTTCTATAGTTCTTTTCTAAAAAACTGCCTAAGTTCCTATTTACTGTAATCTTGAATGTCAGTCTCTTATCTTATATTATTCTCATCTAAGCTTCTTTTTTCTTACGTTTTATGATCAAGACTGCCTGTCTCTTATCTTTAGCCTGTCCGTGTCTAAACTGTCTATTTATGCCGGATTTAAAGTAATGCAGGGCATCCGGCCTCACTTTCAAAATTAAACTCCACATTTTTAAAGAAGTAAAAAGGTTTTTAAAATATGAGAATCGAACACACAAATAAAAATATCCATTAAAAAAGCTTTTATTATGTGTAATCGTATTAATTTGTAAATTGTTCTCCACGCGTGCTGTTGTAAAATTTAAAACTCTGTGCGACTAAAAATATTTACCAATTGCTTCTGTTTAGCTTTTATCTTTCTGAATAATTTTATCACTAGTATGGACCAGTTGTGAAGGAGGAGGGAGGAATGGAGTATCTTGGTGAATGTTTACATAATCGTTTTTTTTTTAATGCATACAAAAATGTTTCCTCGGGGCTCATGAGTTCTAAAGGGAACTGATTCAACTTATACCACATCTGTCAAGCACGATTTGTTTCCCTTTTCAAGATATCAAGGAAAATAATTTATTACCAATAATTTTTGTCATCTAATTAGTTTTAAAATTTTGTTTTGATTCTTGTGTTGCCAGGTAAAAGAAAGAGCTGTACAAGATTTCAGCTTGATCCGAAATTGGGTGTGGGATAAATAACATATACATTTTTTTTGACCATACAGACAGACAGAGGTAGTTAATATAGGCTTTGTAAAAAAGAAAACAAAGATTTAAATTGCAAGCTCTATCTCATTGCTCTAGCTTTCATTCAGATTATTTTCTCTTGTCTTATAGGAAGGTAAGGGCCTCCACACTAACACAAAATTACCGCCTAACCCTAACCCATCGCCTCAATCTCTTAAATGGAGCCCTATGAATCCTAACACATCTTCTCAATGTTCCTTGTTTGGGTCCTCTTTCCATGGATCGCGATCCACAGTTCACCTTCTTGTCTGCAGTACCATTTCATTGTAGCAATTGGTTTAATTTTATTTGACTTTTAATAATGCTTTTAAGCAATTTATTGGGTTTTTTTTTTTGGTCTTCATTTTATGGGTATTTGTGCATGGGACACGTGGAAGTCATCTGTAACAAACGAGAGAAGGCTCAATGTTTTGCAGAACTGGCTAAGAATTTAGGAGTCACAGAGATCGGGCCAGAGAAAAACAGAAATTCTATGCCGAGCAGCACGCCAAGCGCTAGCGTGTGTAATTCGTGTCAGCACAATTAACGCTATCCGCATCACTAACAGAATTATAACTATGTAAGTCCTCTGACAGAATAAATCGAGCACCCTATGAGTAGCAATGGAGGTCACTAAGGTGAAAACGCAAAAGGGACGCCCTCAAATAACCTGGCTCCGCACTTTCATTTAGGACCTAGCGCCGTAGACACCAGTTGGGAAGAGGTTGCAGACATTGCTAGTACCAACTTCTATGGAGACAGCTTGCCGCCCATTGTGCCAAACCTCGATCTAAGTAAGTAACAATGCTTATCCACTCACCACTTTTCTTTTTAAAATAAAAAGAGTAACTAATTTACTTAGTGTGAAACATATTATTTATATTCTTTTTAATGTTAATATTTATTGAAAAAGACTTAAAATAGTCAAAGTTCATCTTTAAAAAAATAAACGTAATTTTTTTTTTATATTTAAGAGCAATTTAATGAAGAAAACATTATATATGTACTTTCTTATATTACAAATCTGTGTGAAATGTTTCGATACAATGTATGTATATTAAGTCACACATTTCTTTATAAAGGCGTTGATTATTTTAAAAGAATATAATTTTCGTTGTATTCACTAGACATTATATTATAATTTCAGCTTACAGTAATCATCGACGTCTATAGAAAGTACATTTTTGTCCAAACATATTTTACTTATTTCTCTTTGAAAGCATATTGATTTGTTTAAGAGAATTGAAAGACTAGATCACAAAAAGCTTTAGGCATATCAAGAATAGATCTAAAAATCTTGGCTAGGATCTAAGCTTCAGGAACAAGTTAAGAACATATTTCAAAGTCTTATATAAAGTCTGTAAGTTTGTAGAACAAATTAAGAATAGATCTAAATGACGCAGGATCTAAGATTCTGGAACAATTTAAGAATAGATCTAAATGTCTACGATAGGGCCTGTAAGTTTGTAGAACAAATTAAGAATAGATCTAAAAGATTCAGGATCTAAGTTCTGGAACAATTTAAGAATTTAATATCAAGATTATATCAAGAAAAGATCAAGAACAGACCAAGAATATATCAAGAATAAAATATATGAGGGACAAACAATACAAAAACTTAGTAGTATCGATTGATTGATGTACTAAGACTACTAATAAGACTCTTTTCTCAAAAACGGAGACAACTCGAAATTCATTGACATAAATAGAACAGACACAAAACATAAAGAGTTCATTGACAGACTTCACGCAGACGTCCTGTCTATTAGAAAAACCTTCACTTATCATCAATTAATTCAACTATAAGAGAAAAACACGAAAATAGTCAGAGGACTAGTATAAACTGAAATAGCGTCTTACTAGTACAGCGTTTCTCAATCTAGCGGACCAATGTTAATAACACGCCAGTCTTAGGGTGGCTTAGGCTGACGGTAAGCAGTAATTTTAAAAGATTGAGACCAGCTGTCTTGCAAATTGAGCCCCAATTAGAAGTCTAGTTGCTAAGAGCTTTTTTTTTTTATCTACTAAGGATGGGACTGTACATTTAAATCCAACACGCATTTATACCTCTTTCTGTACTAGCCATGTTTACAGTTATCTCCCGCGAGTGACAAAAATAGACAATAAACAAATAAGTCTCACAAAATAATAAAAAATGGCAAATGTCAGGAAAAAAAAAACCCCTCTATTGTGGAAAGATAACTTAGCTAATGATGACAAGTGAAGAAGGTGTGACAGTATGTATCCGTACGAGCCATCCTGACTTCAGGTTCCAAGTTGAGTCTCTCTAGCAAAGTCTTTCCAACGCCTACGTGTCAGTCGTTTAGTGACTGCAGAACAAATTAATGGTGAAAAGAGGAGGGGAAGGCTTCTTTTGAGAAGATTCTTTTTTTTAATTTTATTTTAATTGAATTTTTAATAAGGCAGCAGCGTCTCCACAATGTCAACACAATTTGTACCCGACAGACAGACAGACAAAATTGATATAAATTTTGTAAAAGACAAATGTTTTATGAACAGAACAAATGAAAGCCCTAGTGCATGAGTCATTAGACGAGAGGGGGGGGGGGGGGAGATGGACCTGGTACTGTGTCTGTTCGAGAGTCAATTAATCTAGAGTTCTGAAGTGGTTAAATGCATGACTTGACCTGAGTACTGCCTAAACCCTAACCTATAAGTACTGCCTAAACCCTAACCTAAGTACTGCTTAAACCCTAACCTATAAGTACTGCCTCAACCCTAGCTTAAGTACTGGCTAAACCCTAACCTATAAGTACTGCCTAAATCCTAACCTATAAGTACTGCCTAAACAAACCATATCCTATACGTACTGCCTAAACCCTTACCTATAAGTACTATCTAAACCCTTACCTATAAGTACTGCCTAAACCTTAACCTAAGTACTGCCTAAATCCTAGCATAAGTACTGCCTAAACCTTAACCTAAGTACTGCCTAAACCTTAGCCTAACTACTGCCGCCAGCAGTCATAAAGCCGCTGTTCCTTCGCAAATAGAATGACGCATTATGCTGACTAACAACAGAATGTGAGGTCGTGAAGATCTTAGACTTTGGGTTATGAAACTAGATCACAGCAGATCAATGCAAATCGATGAGGCAATGTTATGTGTATGTGTTTCTTTACAAGTGCTTATTTAATAATACCGACATTCGCTTAGCAAATGAAGGCCCAAAATACCATGTGTGTGGTTGTGTTCGTAAAGGGTTTGTGTGTGCCTGTATGTGTACGAGTGTACTGGCGAATGTTGAGTGCGTACAACTGGCCGAAACAAATAGAAACAGAAGTAGTGCAATTTGTATTATACCGCCACTAAAAACCCAATAGAAGCAACATGAACGTTTTTCTTGTTGTTGTTTTTTGCTATTATTAATAATATTCTGTTTTACTATTTTTATATACAAATTATAATATATTGTAATTTACTTTTTTGAAAGTATTCGTGCTCCTGTATTCACCTATGACTCTTTTATCTTGACCAGCCAGTAAAAGACTATATATGAGTAATTTTTTTTAAAGAAGGGTTTCTTAACAAAGCCAAAATGGTCATGTAGTTTCTTAAATAGGATCGATCTATACCAGGATCGGGGGGGGGGGGGGGGGGTGGCACTCGGACAGGAGGAGACGATTAGGTAGCGGAATAAGACTCCCGTGGGAGTGTCTAAGGCAGCGGTTCTCAACCTTTTAAGCTCGGAGACCCCCTGTTACTATCCCCACCCACACACACACACAGCAATAGTAGAGTAGGAAAAAAATACAATTTCAATGGTGTTAAGCGACCCCTGACAAATCGTCAATCGACCTCCCAAGGGGTCGCGAGCCACAGGTTGAGAGCCCCTGGTCTAAGGGGTGCGAGAGTATTTCCGTTGCACGGTGCGAGGTTGTAAAAGAGCTCCTCCGCAACCTCGTCAATAATTTAGGCGCCCTTCCTTAATGTTCCGTTTCATAAATGTCATGTCCCGCACAGGTTAGCCTGGTAAAAAAAAAAAAAAGAAAATGGCAGCGTCAACATAGACACACGTAAGACATAACCCACTGTTCTATCAGGCCGGTCAGAGTGGTGCTCCTGTTCGCTTTTGTTTGGTCTAGAGTTTCGAGACCCTACTGCTCAACTCTACCTGACATTTCAAATGGGGGGGGGGGGGGATACAGTCTCATACTTGGCTTAATGACATTCATGTTTCAACTGCCCCAATATGACTTACATTTTTATGTTTATGTGATGACACAGATACAATTATCTGATACGTTTCAGCTTCCGTGGATGACATTTAAAGCTTGCAATGAAATATTTGACTTTCATCCTACAGTTACACTAATTACTTCCCCTTGCAATCAACTGTAACACCTTCTGCAAGATCAAATTTATAGAGCCATATATTTTATACGGGATTTTTCTTTCTCAAGCATAGCACTCATATCTGTTATGTATACATTACTACTATTTTTGAGATAATTTTTTAAAGATATTTTTCTTAATATAGTGTTTTGCTTTTGAATCTGTTGTTGGTGCTACAGAATATCCTACTTCTACTATACCCCCATTACTTTCTGTGATAATTAAACAATTAATATCATTATATTTGGATATGATATGTTATCTCTTCTTCTGTATTTACGTAACTACATTCAAATAAATATATCGTAACAGAGGCCTACGCAAGGGAGGACTGGGTGTCAAAATCTGCCCGGGCATTTCTACACAACCTGGCCTATAAATTGTCTATCATATGATAGGCATCTGATTGTAGGCCTGCCTGTCCTCAAAATCATTATGTTAATTTTGATAATGTATCGATAACTAAACGCATGCATACAGTGAACTCTATATCTTTATAAGAAATATAGGTCTTATGTTGTTTTTTTATCACTAAGTGTGTAAGTCCTAAAAGTATGAAGCTTACTAGAAGCACTATCTGAGGATGTAAGCTATTACAAACACGACGCTCACTTTCAGGGGCGTAGCTAAGAATTTTCCAACGTTTTTTGGGCTCGGGAGGGGGATTGACCTCATTGTGGGCTTCTGCATTTTGTATAATATTTAATTTTAAATTTTAAAAACAATCATTTGGGGGCCCCCTTCGAAAGGGGGCCCGGGGGGGGTCAAATTTCCCACCTCCTCCCCCACCCTAGCTACGCCACTGCTCACTTTTAGAGAATATTACAAAATATTGAACAATTTAGTTAGTGTCACAGTGGCATTCATGCGCCCCTTTCGGTGGCCCTACCTGCCCATTTGAATACAGACCCACCGGATATTTGCTCGAATACCCATATAGTTAGTCCTCCCCTGCGCCTACGTATAAATATGTATGTCACTTGCAGTATCTTAAACGTCCTGGTGTAGAACTATTTGATATACGATCACCTTTTTGATAAGTGCGGTGTGGAGTTCGTCGCATTGTTCCCTATTTCGAAATACATTCAAATATTTGGTTTGAACAAGCCTTCCATGATGATGCATTTTTAATTGCGTTTCCTGATCTCCTTGAGATTCATTGGAAACAATATCAGCAGTATGAGTCCGTCAAACAAAACGGTATATGAGGCTGACGACTGGAGTAACTAAACAGAGACATGGAGCCCTAGCAAGCCATATTCCTTCAAGGATTCTGTCTAGACCCCCTTCTCTCCCTCCTCTGCACAGACACGCACAGACATTAATGAATGTATTAATTTGTTGACAATGTGTTTGGACGAAACTCTTGATGTTCACTGTTTCTATAAAGCAAGCAATTTATATAAAAGAAGTAGTTTTCACCCGTCACTAAATAGCGGGGCTGGACTTAACCATTGTGACCAAGAAGTCATGGAAAGAGAATATCACTGGGTTTTTTTTTTTCTTCTCTTATTCTAACATGTTGATTCCAATTTACGTTTGTCCCATGATTATGTTCTTACAGATTGACTCATTGTTTGTCTTTCACCTAACACAGCTTAAAATGTAGATTTGGTCTCTCTCTCTCTCTCTTTTCTTCCTTTCTCTATCTCTCTTTTCTTCCTTTCTCTCTCTCTCTCTCTTTTCTTCCTTTCTCTCTTTCTTTTTCTTTCTTTCTCTCTTTTCTTCCTTTCTCTCTCTCTTTTTCTTTCTTTCTCTCTTTTCTTCCTTTCTCTCTTTTTCTTTTATTTCTTCATCTCTCTCGCTTTTTTTTCTTTCTTTCTCTCTCTATCTCTCTTTTCTTCCTTTCTATCTCTCTCTCTTTTCTTCCTTTCTCTCTCTCTCTTTTCTTCCTTTCTCTCTCTTTTCTTCCTTTCTCTCTCTCTTTTCTTCCTTTTTTTCTCTCTCTCTTTTCTTCCTTTCTCTCTCTCTCTTTTCTTCTTTTCTCTATCTCTCTTTTCTTCCTTTCTCTATCTCTCTTTTCTTCCTCTCTCTCTCTTTTTCTTTCTTTTTCTATTTTTCTTTCTTTCTCTCTTTTCTTCCTTTCTCTTTTTCTTCTTTTCCCTTTCTCTCTCTTTTTCTTCATATCTCTCACTTTCTTCTCTTTTCTTCTTTTCTCTCTCTCTTCTTTTTTTTACCTTTCTCTTTTTCCTTATCTAATCTCTCTCTTCTTTTTCCTGTCTCTGTCTCTCTTTTTCTTTCTTCCTTTCTCTCTCTATCTTTCTCTGTCTATACCTATTGTGTTCTTAATACATTTTCTTTCAACCGTCATTCGTATATAACTTTAGTTGTTCCTTTATTTCTGCGTTTCTTTTCTCTCTCTCTCTCTCTTTCTCTCATTCTCTCTCTCTCTTTCATTCTTCTTACCACTAACTAACCTGATCTGATAAAACGTCCCACTATCCAGAAATTATCCGATAACAAACTTTCCACACAAGGCGAAATCTAAGAAATACACTATCTACCTCTTAGAGTTTTAAGTAAGTTCTAATATGTCTTTACCTGGTTCTCCGAACTATTTGGTCGATCTGGCAATCAACCGCGACTGCTCCGGAACCGTTGATTCTAATATTAACTAACTTCGCTTGACTAAATCAAGCACCCCCGTTCCATCCCCCAGTTCATTACAGATCCCTCACCCCTCCGTCTCAAGTTTTATAGGTCATAATAGGTGTGTATGTTACAGTTATATATATATATATATATATATATATATATATAATATTAAAAGTGTATTAATGGGACTGGCGTGTCTGGGGGTGGGTAGGAGAGACCCAGGGCCCTAGTATTGCGTATGCTATTCTGTGTGATTTTTTTTTTTTTGTGGTTGTATTTAGCCCATTCACAACTCCGTAACTACGGTGTTGGTGATAATAATATACCATTAACTGTTTCCTCCACGTGGTACGGTTACCATAACTCACACACACACACATACACGCACAGGCTATAAATCAAAGCCAACAATGGCTATTCTGAATCGATCGTCCTTTCTCTTTGTTATAGTCTTCTTTAGGAAAAGAAATATATATTTTAAAAAAAGTTAATTAACATCCATTAAAGCTTGGGCTTTGGGTAGAATAGAAAAAAAATGTTATGATCAATCTTTATACTTTTTTGTTCGATTTTATTATAATTGCTAATATTTATAATGATGACACGTGTCTTTTATATAATTTGTTTACCCAACTCTAAATAGACATTTTGAATGTGAGGGGGAGGGTGAAAACGGGAACTAATTGAAATAGGAGGCAATTCGAACTAGAAAAAAAGTAACGAACGCATTCCACTATAGCCCAACTCTCTCTCTCTCTGTCTCTCACTCTCTCTCTCGTTCTCCCTATCTCTCTTCCTTTTTATCTCTTTCTCTCTTTCTTTCCTCCTCTCTTACTCACTCTCTTTCTCTCTCTCTCTTTCTCTCTCTCTCACTCTCTTTCTCTACCCTCTCTTTAACTCTCTCTCTAATAATGGGAACGTCTACGCTTCGGAATATTAAGGATGAGTTCAATGCTTCTCTGGATTACGCAATCCCACCTGCGACCTACATATTTTGCCACATCTGATACAGACTAAGCCATGTCCGCTTGGGGTTTATTTCCGTTGTTGTATTTTTTTACGTTTTCTGCGCCAGTCTTTTTCTCTCGCTATGTAAAGTAGACAGATAGACAAACAGACAGACAGAAGCTATTTACAATTCATGGGATTATAGGCCTTCATTTTGAGTAACACATTAAAGAATAAGCGGTACAGGTGCATAAATACAAACCCTATTTCGTTATATATAAATTACCCTTTTCAGAACTTGCGATTAGTAGGTCAGATGATTTAAAGGTCGTCCGCTTCTATAGCCTACCGTTAACGAGTGGGGTCTTGTGGCCAGCACAACGACCACCGGCAAACACCTTTATTTTTTTCCCCAACTACCCATTAGAAATAGTAGGACTCAGGGGCGTCCTATAAATCCGGAACTTCAAATCTCTGCCTTCAGGGGGATTTGAATCCGAGACCCCCTCGGTTCGTAAGCAAAGTTCTTCACCCCGCTGTCACCTCGTCCTTCTTTAAAAATAAATAAAAAAAAATAACAAGAAAAATATAACATTTTTTTAAAGAAAACTTATATTGGGTAAAGAACTGCACAATTGCTGTCATATTTCTTAATACTGGCAGATTTATCTTCGTTTAATATATAAAACAAAAATAATTACGACTAATTAATTAATTAATTGGTTCATTTTTTTACTCATATATTGTCTTGAGCAATAAATAATTGTGCAAAGTTTCGATTTGATCCAAGAATGGGAAGTGGGAGAAATATTGTATACAAGATTTGTACCAGACAGACAGACAGACAGACAGACAGGAAGGCAAGCAGAGTCATTTGAAATATGTTTTGTAAAAACAAAAATACTCAGAAATCAAAAGGTTTCCCTAAACAAGTGCAGTATTTTGAAAACTTGAAGACACTGGCCTCTTTAAGCTCTAATATGAATGCACTTAGAACTAATAATATTTATAAAGCTGAGAGGATGTCGAATTCGTACAGAAAAATAAGAAAACTTAAAATTTAAATCTTATTTCTCTTCTATCTCATATATAATATGTATATTTGGTTAAGAACTTTAAATCTTTGAAATGTCATGGCCCCCTTTAAGGTTAAGGCCCTGGGCGCTGCTTAGTTTCACACTGTCGTAAATCCGGCCTTGTCTCAAGTTAACTTTCTCATATGGTTATTACATGTACCGTTAATGTACTTAGCTAGTACATCGCATGTGACTGGTTGGCTTAGCAACAGGAGCGAGCATTAGGCAAGGCAATAGACAAGCCATAAGAATAGATGCACTGATCAATACGACTCGAAACTGAGTTCATGAGAACTTAGCCCCCTTTTTTTTTTTTTCAGTTACGTCCCCCTATGTTTGCCCTAGCAACCACTGCCAACATCTTTTGTGTGTTGGTCATGTACTTTGGATTCATACCAGTACCGGATTTTTCATAAGTGGAGGCCTTTAGCCATTTCGAGCTTCAATAAAGTACTTAATAAATTAAAAGCGTGTCAGAAAGAAACAGAACACTTGTAACATTTCACTCCTTTTTTTTTTATTTATTTATGAAAGGCGCATTTGGTTAAAAAATTATTTCGCAATCGAGAGGCCCGGTTGAGGGTCTTTTAAAGAGTGAGGACCTGGGGATGCGCCAAATGTACATAGTGCACTAGGATGTATACCTAAATTCGGCCCTGATTCATACAAATCATTCATTAATCTAATATAAGTTACATATAAATGAATATATTTTAATTCCTTGTAAAGAAGGCTACACTGTGATAAGAAGATAGTCTTTAGATGAAGATGTAAAAAAAATTTTTTTTTAAATTGGATCATGCTCTGTATAATTAAATTAAATTAATTTAATTAAATTTCTCAACTCTTTCCTTCGTAGCATAAAGTAATTATTTAGTTTGCCTAAGTGATCTTATAATATGGCTACACGGACTTTTCTATGTGTTCGTCTGCTATATTTCAAAATCTTTCCCAATCTTTCTATTTTATTTTTTTAGCGTTTTTATTTAGCTTCCATTCTATCGCCACTTCATTGCTTTATATCGCTTTCTTTTCTTTCTCTCAATTAATGTATTTTTTTTAAAAACAATGTAAACAGGATCGTGAAAAACAGTGTGTAGAGAAAGAGCAGTTTTCTGTGATTAGCTTTTAGCGTCAAAATCCCCCATTATAACATTTTCGGCATCTGAAAAAAACCTTACAATGTAGAGTTATGTATTATTAATTCTACAAAGGGTCTATCCCAGGGGTTCTCAACCTGTAGGCTGCGACCCCCTCTGGGTCGACTAACAAACTGTCAGGGGTAGCATAAGACCATCGAAAATATGGATTTTTTTAGGTCTATTTTAACATAAAACTTGACACATACAAAAGTTTTTTTTTTCATTGGAATTTACAATTTTTATTGTTGTTTAAGGATAGATGTTGCAGACAGCTGAATCATAATTAATTTCAAACATTTTAATAGTGACAGCAGAAATAATGTTAGCAGTGTATGTTAATGCCCATTAATGCAAAACATATCAGGCCTTCAAGACAGAAGACTCAAAAGTAAAGTAGCAATTATACATAAAACACTGAACCATAATCTTCAAATACAAAAACAAAATTTAATAAAATACTCTGAAAGACACAAAAATAAAGGCACATTCCTCGTCCCATATGCTAGGACAAATTTGTACAAATACTCTTTCTTCCCTAGTGCTATTAGAGCATGGAATGGGTTGCCTGAGCTAGCCAGAAAAAACAGTGACTTGGCAGAATTTAAGTCATTGGTTAATATGCATGACTAAATGCATGACGCGTAGGACGTAATCATCTTCTTTTTTGAAGTAACGTTTGTATTATATAAGATAAGATAAGATTTTTTGGAAAAGTCTAAAATATTGAAAAATATCAGTGGTGTCTGGACAGATAGTGCTCCTAGTATGGTAGTATGTTGATCTGGTAAAGAATGAGTCCCCAAAAGTTTTCGGTACTCAGTTTGTGATTCATAGTCGAATATTAATATCGAAGACAATGTTAACTAAAATAACACAAAGCAATGAAAAGCGCCAGTAAGGATCAATTGCAATTTACCTAACGTCTGAAAAAAAAATCCAATCCTTCCAAATGAAACATCACATTGGCAAACAAGATTAGAGAAAAATAATAGTATATGTTCCCAATCTTATCTCTATGAGGAAAACGACATTGAACCTGACAAACGAATAGAATGACAATTTTGTGACTGAACATTTGCTAAAGCTTGCGACAAAATTTCATCCAACTTTTTAAATGTACTTCACGTTCCCTATGCACTTGCCAGAACTCCAACGAAGGGTCAAAGTTGAAGATGTTTAGGAGACAGAAATAGTTGATGGAACTCATTCATACAGATGCAGCAAAGCATGTCTCTATAATTTCACAAATCTGGATCCAGCGTTTGTAGTCATGTCCCAATTTGTCTGTGTTGCACCTTCTTTTTCAATCGGCACGCATACATTATAACAGCATGTTAATTAAAAAGTCTAATTACTGAAACTCGTCACATGTGTATGAAACGTGGATAATGTGACTAAGAAATAGGTCAATAAATGCAAGACATAAAGATATTATTTCATTTATTTGTGATTTGATGATAACGAGATAAATATATTTCAAGAATGTAATTCCATATTGTTTCATGATTAAACATAAAGCTTTGGCTATGCATATCATTTTTTCATTAGGTCTACAATTCTAATTTTGTAACATTTGCGAAATCACAGTTATTTACATCTATGAACGAAAATAATTTACTGTTGGGGGGTCGCGGCATTGTGAGGAATTGTAAAAAGGGTCGCCGAGTAAAAAAGGTTGAGAACCGCTGGTCTATCCTCTCGTAGACAAACCTGCAGTCAAAGTCTAATTAACAAAATGTACCAATTATATTCGTTTTTAATAATTGACATCCGCTGGCAATAATTTCTGACAAATAACTCTGCTGGTTTACACAGTATAGAAGCACTACTGACCTACTATTCGACTGGGTTGGATACCTATCCAGTATGAGAAATGACCGCATGTCAAAGGCGATTTTTTATTGGCGAGCTTAAAGGAGGACGGGGCGAGGTGGCTGAGTGGTTAAGCGCTTAGCTTTGGAACCTGGGGCCCTGGGTTCGAATCTCGATGAAGGCTGGGATTTTGATTTTAGGGATTTTTAGGGTGCCCCATAGGTCCATCCAACTCTTATGGGTACCTGACTTTCGTTAGGCAAAGTAAAGGCGGTTGGTCGTTGTGGTGGACACATGAAACCATGCTCGTTAACCGTTGGCCAAAGAAGCAGATGACCTAAACATCATCTGTACTTTAGATTTTAAGGTCTGAAAGGGGGTATAATTTTTAAAGGACAATGTAAACAATTTGTCTCCCTTCAACAAAAGCGCTATAAAGATACTACACCATTTTGCCCTTACTGGCGGATGGGGTCTCTAATGGAGACAGCTGGAGACTTCTAACGAAGGTTGCGGGACACACACTTGATGCCCTCAAGAAGGGGTCTGGACGAAGACATAGGCAGATGACAAAAAGAAAATTAAAATAGGTATTTGGCGGACAACGGCTTCGTCTACATTAGATGCATCAAAATATGCAGGTCGAAAATGGATTAGCGTGGTACTGTGTGATACTGCGCTCATCCTTAATCTTCGGAATCGAAGACAAAGCATTATAATACTTGATGACCTAACATTTTATCCTGCTAATATATATATATATATATATGGTTGTTCATACTTTAACCTAAATTCGATTCTAAAAATTGTTAACGGCTTAGGGTTTTTTCGGGATCCAATAAATACTTCACTACGTTGATTACAGTGGTTCTTACATTTTGAAATAGTTGGGTTCAGCAAAGAAAAAAGTGAAAGCTTAGCAACCTAGAGGAGTCGTGGTAGTTGAGGGGTAAAGCGCTTGGCAACCGAACATAGGAATCTCAGGTTCAAATTCCAGTGAAGACTGGGGTTTTAAATTTCGGGATTTTTAAGGCTTCCCTGAGTCCAACCAGTTGTAATAGGTACCTGACAATAGTTGGGGAAAAGTAACGGCGGTTGGACGTTGTGCTGGTCACATGACATCCTCGTTATCCGTGGGGCACAGAAACAGGTGCCCTTTCATTATCTATTCCGCCCCCTAGATAGTAAGTTCTGGTAGGAGAACTTTACTTACCAGTGTAAAGATTCGCATGAAAGAAACAAATCAGCGAGATCATGTCTACATCGTTTCGTGAATTTACGCATGAACACTTCGAAGAACTGATACCAAGAATTGACAGGTTCAACACAGTTATGGCGCTTGCTTCTAAATTTAACTTCTTATCTCGATTTCCTAGAAGTCCATTGGCTTTTTTTTTCTCTCCGTAAACGCCTCCTCAATCCCGCCCCTTTCTCATCCTCCCCCATCGTCAAGCACCTACTTTCCATTCTTACAACTTCTTCCACTGTTCCAACCTAGATCCACTTTCAAGAAGAATAAATGGAGGAAAAAAAAAACATATATCTAGTTTCAATATCAATTATTGGGGGAAAGAAAACTAGGTCTAGTTTCCTTCCAAGGCCAAAGTATTCCAATCTTCTCATCGACCTGTTTTAGAACCTACAAATAAATACTAAATATATGCGTGTAATCGTCTACTCAAACCGGTCATACAATATACCCCACAAGACGTATTTTATATGAGATATGGGGCCCTTTATAAATCTAGATGTTTTATGCTAAAATTTATTACAGATTTAATCACATTACTGATCCAAAATAATTGAGTACAATTACACTTCGTGTGAGCTTTTTAGTTATAATTTTTTAAGAATGTTTTCATGTTAAGAAAAGCTACAAAAGCAGAGGGGAAAGAGATAAACAAGAAATATTGACCTTGTTTTCATTTATTAAACATTTTTATTGAAGTAAAATTATCTTTTATTCATTTTATATATTTTAAAATAATATTATTTGGGTAGATTGGTAGAAGCATTTCTTTAGAACTCGTGCACACTGATCAAATTGCAAATAAATTCATATTTCAACTTCTTAAGGTATTTCGTATAAATAAACCAGTTCTGATTGAAAGAATACTTATACCTTAAAAATTCAGCTGTACTATAATTTAGGATTTCATTTGTTGTATTGGAGGCTAACAGGAGTCTCACATCGCAAGAGCCGTTTAATGTCCGTAAGAGCTGAGCCGAAGGCTCTTCGAGCTCTAAGTTTGAAAAAAAACCTGCTTAGTCGTCCAGCCAGAACAGTAAAAAAAAAAAAACCTGTGTGAACGCACAGTTCTGTTTGAGAGCGACCCGAGTCAATGCCTATATAAAGCATTGCTGTATCCAATGTCTTCAGCCCCCGACACATGACCGAAGGCCTAGGAGCACTGGGAGCCTCCGTCATCTTCCTTCTTTGTACCAAGCTAACCGTGGGGGACTCGCCATTTATGGAACGGTCCTTTGAGGAACGGCGCATGGATGTGTGACAGTTTTTGTGAGGACTTTTTTACAACCCCGCCCGTGCAAGGGGTGGACTCTCGTCTACCCGTGGGCATCCCCACGGGAGTTATGTTTTGCCATTCATTTCGCCTAGCTATCTCCTCAAATAGCCGTTTCCACCCGGGTGCCACGATGAGGCAGAACAGCGAACCCGGGTATCATCACAAGAGCCTAAGATCAAGCTGGTAGTTCAAAACATATAATTTTCAGTCTCCATGCTCAAGTAATGTTTATAGCATTACAGTAGAAATGAACTTTAAAATAGTACGTGAAGGCAGGTAATAGCACGTTTGAGATCAAAGCATATACGGTCACGTTATTATGGCCTAGTTGTGTGTGTGTGGGGGGGGGGGGAGATATGAGTCATTCCAAGCTAAAGCCATGTTGCAGAATACAATTTTTTTTTCGTTCAAAAGTCTTTAACCACTCCTTTTCAGTTTTTGACTTGACTAGAGTGTCTTTCAGTGACAGACATGTCCATTCTTTGATCTTGTCTTTTCTGTCTGCATTATTTCTTTTCCCTGGTACTGTTCCCCGAAGGAGGGTCTTTGCTAGTCCTGTGGACTTCGTGGTATGGCGGATCAACCAAGGGTAAAGCATTCTCGGAATACTGGGAAAGGGTGATAACAATATTCTATATTTCTCTTAAACATATCAGCAAATTCAAGGGTAATCTTCTATAGCTAAAAGTAGGCGATGGGTGCTATATTTATATATTTAATAAAGTAACTTATTAGGTGTGGTTTATATAGCCCTCGACAATGTTTCCCCCAAATGTGTTACGCGGAAATCTACCGTTCCACGAGGCCTGAGTTTTATGTTCCACGAACTACTGGAATAATTAACTAGTAGGCCACCACGTGTATTAATCTCTCAAAAAAAAAAATAAGCAAAGTGTCTAGCTAACTACTAAGAATGTGCGAAGTGTCCCGTTATGGAAAAATTTAGAGAAACCCTGGCCTATGATATAGGAAAATGTATAATTTTGTTAGTAGGCCTACGCTCTTCTAGGAAGACAAGGGGCTTTGTCTATATTAGAAATAACAGAATGTAGGTCACAGCTGATTCTTTGATACTGCACTCTTCCTAAGTCGTAGGACGGGATCAACTTCCTTATTATTATATTATTATTCTTATTGTTTTATTATTATTTTATTTTTATTTTTATTATTTTATTATTATTGTTGTTATTGTTGTTAAGTAAAAGATTAAAACCATGTCAAGCGCACTTTAGAGATTTACATACTCCTCTATTTCTTTGTTTATCTTTGTACAAATGATGCTTTACATAAGATAGCTCTTTGATTAAACATTAAGGGCAGAGGGGACACTGGAAAAGGGCATTAGCCAACCTTTGATGGTCCGGTATGCTGTACCTTCGGTCGGACAACGACCTCACTGGCCTCCTTTAACCCCTAAATCTCTCACATGTAGTTCCTACCGCCATGCCCTGGAAAACCGCTTCACATAGCGGACCAAACCGTGTGGTGGCGCGGTGTTAACATAGCACCACTCAGCGAAAGGCCATCTCGACTTAGGTCACCGGCCATACGGAAGCGTCCCAGGACGAACTGTAACGGCCACATGTTTAGGACGAAGGCGAACCATATATTTGGAGCAGGGCCGGATTTAAGGGAGGGCCAAAGCTCCAAAAGAAAAGGGCCTCCACAAAAGAGATAGAAATATTTCCGAATTCCGACGAGTCAGAAACTTTAACGTTTTGTTTTGTTTTTCTATCATTTTTTTTTTCGCATTTTTACAAGTGTAAAAATGTCTTGATAAAAAGTGTACGCTTGTAGCATGCTCGGAATAAGTAAATATACAGCTCCGGATTGACGGCAGTGCGTCTACCAAGGGCCTCGCCCTCCACAAACTCAAATAAATATATACCTTTTTTAAAACTAAAATATTCATATGAATTTTTTAATTTTTTTTTTGAAAAGGAAACCAACACAATTTCATTTGGACTCAAATTATTGTAAAATATAACATGCTTTTAGATAGGCCTATAATTGATTATAAGGCTTTCAAAAAGTTGAAAGGGGCCTTAACAAAAATGCTGCTCCCAGCTATGATTTGCAGATACTGGGCTTTGGTCGTTGCAGGCATGAGGGGTTAACGCCACAAGTATTTCCCCGGCCACGATACACCATTTGAAATCATCCTGATTGGTGCCCAAAAGGCTTATCAGATTAAGTGATAAACGTGATGGTAAAGGAAATTAACCATAATGTAAGGTCAGGGCGTCATGAAAACACAACATACAATAAAAACGAGAGTTCAAATAACCAACAAATCTAACTTACTCAGATCTAAATGTACTTCTTCAATGTAGTACAGCATGTTGTTTTTTGAGCTCAACGGTCAACGGGTTTCGGGTACCAAACCGTAATTTTTATGGGGAAATATGGAACATTCACTAAAGTAAGAAAGCGGTTCATTGTTATAGTTCCACTGATGACAAACTGGGCTAGTACAGTATTAGTAATGATTTATGCAGGCTTAGGAAGTCCCAATTTTGACCCAGATGCCTTTCCTCACCCGGGTCGATTCAGATTCTCTTTTCGTATAGGCCTACGTCTTTCCTCGGGAGTAGATTTTTTTTTTTTCTCAATTGTATATCACACTGCCTTTGTAAGTGGTCGCCTACACTGTCTTGTTCCGAAGCTTCCTGCAGTCAGGTGCTTTCTTCTATGTCAGTTAAAGCAAGTTGGCGCCTAAGCTGGTTTCCGTGAGGCTTCTCTTTTGCGTCGACCACCTTTCAGCTCACTAAAATATAGATGTAGATCTAACGGTTTCAGATGAATAGTCAAGTTTTATTTATTTAATCTTCGGTGCTAAAGAGTGGTTGTTAGGTTTAAAAAAATGCTAAAATGGAAGACTTGAAGAGGTCCTGCTGCTAGAGACTTGTTTTAACTAATTTTACGATATCATAGGTCTGTTAAATGCACCAGATCTAGTAAATATAATTCTTGAGATCGGAGCATTTTATATGACTGATCTATTTTACCATAGTAGTATGTATCTAGATCTATCTAGTCTATATAATTACATATTATTATTATTATATATATATTATAATATATATAATATATAATTATAAATATTTTAATATAAATATTATATTTATATATATATATATTTAATATATTATCATATAATATTATATTATTTATATATATTATATACTTATTATGACTTATATAGTTATAATGACTTATATTTTATATTAATTATGTAGATCTAGATGATCATGATATCTGAGATTACTAAAACTAAAATGACTGTTAACTGTTAGTATTATATTATGACAGTCTATGACTATGAGATTCTTAGACTTATTTCATGTCATGTCAGTTATGATTTTAATTTTTATTGACACTATCTGTCACTATCATGAGTATGACATACTAAACTATTGTGACAATGACAGACACTGTGAGACAGTCACAGTGATTGACGTGACAAGATCTAGATCTTGTGACGGTGTTCAAATTGTTAATTTATTAGTTTTTTAAGTTATCAGTTTCATACTTTATCAAATATATTATATAGATCTATATAATAGTATATATATATATATATAAATATATATATATATTATATAGATCTATATAATAGTATATATATATATATATATATATATAAATATATATATATATTATATAGATCTATATAATAGTATATATATATATATATATATAAATATATATATATAAATATATATATATAATATATTACAATTTTTGGAATTTTTAGATAGTTATTGATCTAGAAAATAGATCTATACATTTAAATTATAGAACCATAATGTTTAGATCTGTCACTAGATAGTTTGTCTATAGATCTCAAGTCAACAGTTTATAGATCAAGATAAAATGTAACTAGTTTCACTGAAATATTGATTGGCCAAAATAGTTGTTTAGCACATTCTGGTTCGATATGCGCTTGGTCATAGTACCAAACAAGGAGTCTTTCTCACATGCCTACCAGCCTTCGCCCAATAGTTAGTGTTTTTTATCACAGTTTTTTGTATGTAGTGAATTGTTTCTCATTATAATACATTCCCAAGATGCTTGCTATATATTCTTTACCAAATGTTACTTTACGTTATTGTACCAATTCTTTCTAAACTGTAATACAACATACAATATAAAATAATATATAGAAAGGTTGTTAAGGGAATGGAAGATTATTTAGGGCTTGAAAGTGTTAGGGGATGTCTTGCTATACTGTATATATATCCAAAAATAGTGTATGAAAATTAGACTTTAATGGGTGACTTGGAACATATGCTCTGCGAAATTCATGAGAACACTGTATATGGAGCTTTCGTTTTCTTCTGTTTTGGATCTTTGAATCCTCTTTGTTTTAACAGACTATAAATGATATTAAATGGCTGATTCTGAGTCTAGTAGATAAATTTTAAAGGCGTTTAGGATCATTTTTATTTACACTTTAACACCACGCCTTTTATCGTCCCCTGAGACAAAACAAAGTTTATACACTTTTATCTTTATGTTTCATATCTTTGTTATTGACTAAATAAATTACAATTACAACACAGGACAATGGATGAAAATACATCGTGGAGAACATTGGCAGATCAGAAAGAAAAGGAATGGCGCCAAGTTCTTGAATCTAGGTAGGAAATATATTGTATTGCAAAGTCATGTATGTAGAGGTATGATTATTTTTTAGAATGCCTGAAAAGTATTAAATTTTGGCACGCCAAACTCATTTAAAGTTGTTAGGCTTACAAGACAGTGGTTTTTTTTTAACCAAGCTGCTTTAACCTAAATTATATAAGAAACCAATACAAAATATTTTTTTTTTAAATTCTGAATTTTAAAATAAGTAATTTTTGTTATTTCTTTAAAATTGTAATAATTGAGTGTATTAGTTGGTTTTGCATATTCTTTTTTTTTTAATTATTGATAATTGTCAATGTCAGTTCTACATATTCTACTAATAATGTTATTGTTTTTCTGGTATTTAGAATTGAAACACTTGAGAAGGAGTGTGAAACTAAAGACAAGGCTCTCTCAGAAACAATTTCCAAATTTAATGAGCTAAAAGAGCATTTTAAATATAATTTAAAATTACTGGAGGACAGAGACAGAGAATTGGAAAAATATGATTTATCTTTTGCAGGTACTGGCATAATATTTGATATAGTTACCTTTAAAGAAAATATTAATGTTCTCACTTGGAATTATTTTTTTTTCGCCTCGCTGTCTTGTAAGAGACTGAAGGGCATGAGAGTTATTAGTACCCCACTGGTTTTCAATATCTTCGTCCTCTGTCTTTATTCTTAAGTGTTCTTAAAAAAGTGAAATGATAAGCCAGTCTTAGCATCGACAATATCCTTGCTAATTTTTCTTTGTTGATTTCTTTGACCTAGTAATGCTACTTTGAAAAAAAATTGTTTAATGAAAGTTTAGATTGAACACCTAAAGTTAACTCTTTGGCTCCGCAACAACGCACAGGACGTTGATTTTAAAAAAGGAAAAAAAGTCGGACCAACGCTGGGGGCATCGGCTATTTAAAATTTATTTTTTCGTTTCTATTTCTCCAATTCATGTTTTTTATTGCTGAATTTTTTATCTAGAATAGTTTCCCTTTGCTAAACATCCGGAATTTCCTTCATTTAACGTGTTTTTATTTTGTATGAAGTTTGTAAAGAGATGACATTTATTTTTTCTGTGTGCGTGTTTTTTTAACATGGAGCTTCAACCAAGGCCATATAAACTTTGTATATCTAAATACCTTGGTTAGGCCAATAATAGAATATGCATCCTCCATTTGGGACCCCTCAACTCAAGAAAACATCAAGAAACTGGAACAGACACAAAATAGAGCAGTGAGATTCATAACAAATGAATATTCACATTTGACTAGAGTAACACCTATAGTAAAATCACTAAATTTAGAAACCCTTCAGGATAAAAGACTCAAAAGTAAAGTAGCAATTATACATAAAACACTGAACCATAATCTTCAAATACAAAAACAAAATTTAATAAAATACTCTGAAAGACACAAAGATATAGGCACATTCCTCCTCCCATATGCTAGGACGAATTTGTAAAAATACTCCTTCTTCCCTAGTGCTATTAGAGCATGGATTGGGTTGCCTGAGCTAGCCAGGAAAACCAGTGACTTGGCAGAATTTAAGTCATTGGCTAATTTGCATGACTAAATGCATGACGCGTAGGACGTAATCATCTTCTTTTTTGAAGTAACGTCTGTATTATATAAGATAAGATAAGATTTCTTTAATGAGGAAGTATAATAAATCAGATGACAGTGATTTTGTTTCATCTGATGGTGATACTGATAAATCTAATTATATAGCTAGATCTAGTAAATTAATTTATAGATCTAGAATCTAGACCTAGGGCGAGGTCTAGTAATGTTGAAGTTTATCAGCTGATGAAGCAGCTCCACCCCTAGCTAATGTTCAATGTAGATCTATAACTAGTTTAGCTGTCTCTACATCATCTAGATCTAAATCTAATCAGATAGAGGTAGATCTCTAGATCTATCATCTAGGCACTGAAACAGATCAATTTCAGATTTGTTCCATCAAGAAATTGGATTGTCAACCTAGACTTAGTCAGCACTGCATCTATTGAGCTGGAATGTTGTTTTTTTTCATTTACAATCACATTGTTGATAGTCTTGTCAGCTATGCTGACCATAGGATTAAATTGAACACCCCTGCTAGAATAAGATCCATTTTCAGAGAATGGAGACCTATAACTATAAAGAAAGACAGAGTATGTAAACACTGTAGGTCAGGGAGAACGGTTTATGTTTGCGCTGGATGGGAGTCGAACCCACACATTCATATTGACTGATTCCATGAATATCGCAACTAGAAGGAATATTTATATTATAAATATATATATGCTGTACAGTTGGACTAGTTTTAGGGTAAAAGTTTTTTGTTCCAAGAGTGTTGCTTTTTTTATGGGCCTTTTCATTAAAGTAGTGACATAAGTTCCAGTTTATTATTTTTGCATCTATTGCTGTTTCTTCTATGGTGTTCTGTAAACAAATGGATAAAAATGAGAAAAAAAGCTATTTGGATTCAATTTGAACAATAAATTTCTTGTAACATGCACTTGGATGGATATTTTCAATGTCAGTTGGTGAGTTTTTAATTTTTATATTCAAAACCCAAAATTACAAAAACAACATGATTTGCAAACTAGAAAACATAAGAAATGGAAAGAGCATCCATTTCTCTTTAATTCTATATCAAATTTATTATTTTCCAATAATAAATAAAAATGTTATACAAGTTATATTGAAGCAAAGTAGCGCACTATGAAATGGCGGAAAAATTAATTCCGCCCAAAAGTGGAAAAAAATTCCGAAGTAATTCCGGAGCCAAAGAGTTACGTTACTTATTTTCAAAGAGCTAGAAAAAAAAAAAGAAAATTATTTTTGCTTCATGCACTATCAAATTAATTGGCTGATGCATTAGAAAAGTACCTAAAATTTTGCAAAACTTTATTTATCAATAAACAGAATTGGCAATGTACATTATAAGAAATTTCATTTATCATGTTTAATTCAAATTATTGTTATTATTTCATTAAGATTTTCAAATTAATGTTCTTATTTCATTAAGATATTCAGATTTAATGCTATTCATTAAGATCTTCAAATAAATATTATTATTTCATTAAGATACTTCTACTGTTTAATATTTGATAGAACTCCGCAATGCATTAAATGAAAAAAATGCTGAAATCAGTGAGCTAAAAATACATCTCGACGACTTGAAAAATGTAATCAAAAGGGAGGAGAAAACTAAAGATGAGCTTCAGGCCAACTACCAGAGGCGACTTCGTGAAAAACAAGTTGAAGTTGACAACTACAAAAGGTTTTAAATTTCTATATTAATCTTGTTTATTCTTAATATGGGGTGAGGTGGTTGATCATCTGAAAATAAATAAAAAATACTTATTTTAAATTTCATATCTAGGTCAGTGACACTTTTTATTCAAGCTCATTTTGTTTGTGTGGGAAATGTTTAGCTTGTTATTAAAATAGTCTTGCCGAAAGAACAATCTGATTCTTTATTATGTTGTTTTACTTAGTTGACTTTTTACAAAGCCAAATAATACTTTTAGTTTTTCCTATCCAAGATCACTCAACGTCTCAGTTGTATTAGCCACCTAGTCCTAAATCTTTCTCTCTTTTCTTTTAATAGTATTATTAGTACTGCGGTGCATACTTAGGGCATGTGTCTGCTCAGTATCCCTGCACCATCAATACTGAGCGCATGATAATTTGTCATTTTTGCTGGGATATCTAAGTATAATTAATTAATCATGGGGTATAATTAATTAATCATAATCAGTTTTCAAGAGGTACTTGGCAAGATCTTGGTGGGGAAAAATCAAAAGCAGCTTATAAACTTTGTAATAATTACAGAGTCAAAAGCCCTATGGATGACATTAAAGCTACAATTTATTATCTGTAAATATTTTCTCTGGTCAGTTACAAAGACAAAGAGCTGTTAGATGAGAGAAAAGAGTATGAAGAGTTTCGAAGAAACTTACAGCGACAGCTGACCAATGTCCAGAATGAATTAGATATTCAAAAGAGGGAGCTCACAATGGGTATAAATTTGTATTTGGTATTTATTATACTTACTAATTAATTATGGAAATAATTTTTGAATAGTTATTTGCAATGTAATGACTTTGTCAATTGTCATGTCATGTAATTTAAAATAGTTCATCTATTCATTTGTCTCATTCTTTTGGTTGAATTGTTCATCATTGTTTATTTAATAGAATTTGAAGACGAACTGAAAAAAAGAGAGCACGAGTTTAAACTGCGTCTTGATGAAGTCAGTACGAAGGCTCTTGAGTATGAACTGAAGGTAGGTTTTATGAACAACTTCATATCAAACAAATAACACAAGAAATGTGCATCGACTCAGGTGTTCACTTTTCAGGTAGTAAAAAAAGTTGAGAGATCAAAGAAAAATAGAATAGATGCAATTTAGAAAAAGATGCCATCGAAATAACAGCTTGACCTACTTAAATCCTGTACATTGAACAGTAGTGATTGAATCAAATGAATTTATGATTAATTATAATTAATATAGCATGGTGCAGAACAGGCTACTGTCCTGTTGGCTCATATTTCTCATGGCTAAGGCCAAACTTTGACTCACCGTGCCCTTGCTGCGGCGAAGAAGAGGAAACCTCGTCTCATATTCTTCTTGACTGCCCCAGACTTGCTAATTTCCATCTCAGGTCTGGGAAACCGAAAATTCTCAACCTGTATGGTGATTTTATACACTACACAATACAGCAGGGTTTCAGTCCAGGGCTTTTGCCAGAGAGGATTTGAGCCTCTCCAGCCCTTACTCAAATGGAGTTTGATGATGATGATGATTAATGAAGCTTGATTGTCACTTCCATGAGAATTGTCACATTGTGTACAGTTATTTATTCCCACCTGAAAGTGATGCAAGCTCATGATGCAATAAAACACTGGAACAGAGACCATGAAACAATCATTTGATCTTAAATTATTAAACACTATATAAACAGGTGCAGTAGTTTCTTTAATTACAATCATTCCTTTATATGCTCAACCCTCAATCTCCTTGATAAGTAGTCAAGCAGTTCAAGTTAGCCACACATCCCACCTTCCTTATAAGACTTTTGTACCTAATATAATATACTTTGCATTTATGAGTCCACTCTAGACATCAACTAAGCTGAAGCCAGAACTTTCCCTGAAGCTGACATAGGTAATGACCTTGACATGGTCTTGATGACTGAAATGGAAATTAAAAAAGAGTCGTGTAAGCCTATGAACCAGGGCATTTAATACGACATTATCTTTGATCTCTTCTTATATTCTTATATACTTGTTTTACTAACACTTTTAGCATGCGAAATCTCTACACTGCTCTTTATTTGTGGCCTGGCAATTCCTAACCTGTGCTAGTTAGACACCTGAGTAGTAAATCACTCGTAATATCACCCTTGTTAAACTTGCTAACAATGTATTGCAGTTTCTTTTGTGACATAAACTTTTGGACATAAAATAAAATTAATTATAGCTTTTATATAGTGCTACTTTCAAGCTTATAGCATGCTCAGAGCCCTTTGTTCCAAGCTCATTTGTGTGGATTGGTGGGGGAGGGGGTATTAAGGAGAAGGTTTTTTGTTTAGGCGCTCATTTAACACAACTCTGCTCAAGTCCAGTGTCAAACCTTGAGACCCCTTCATAGATAGTTAAGCCAAGTTCAAGGATACTTAGCCTCTCGATCATGCATCCCACATAGGGTTTTTTTTTTTCTTTCTCTTCTCTATGCATAAGTCTTGCCTGTAGATTTTTATAAATATGTATGTGTTTTATTTTATTTCAACAAAAAAAGTAAATAACATTCAGACTTTGGTATCTATTCCATTGTATTAGGTGAAAGTTATAACCAAAGAGCTGGAACTTGCCAGAGAAAGTCATGATAAGACAACAGCCGTAGTGGAGGAAGTGGAAGATGCTCAGAGAAAGTTAGAAAAGTTCCTGAAACAGAAGGAGTGGGAGTTGAGTGATGTAACAGCCATTAAAGATGCAGAGTATGTATATTTCAAATTCAAGACCTGACAAATTTTGTATTGATAGTATTTGTTAATATAAACAATGAGCTGGTTACTAAGTATTAGAATATTTGTTTTCTAAGGAGAAGATCCTTGTTTCCAATCTTTGTTAAAAACAAAGACTTTTATTTGACTATTGAGGATGTAAATGAATTCACTTAGCCCAAATGAGTATGTGCTATATTTATAAATTAGGCATATTGGTGACTGAAACCTTTTTTTTTTTCAACTACTTGTGTGGAGCGCATCTTTCATGCTATAGTAGGCTCAGTGTGTTATGGTCCAATCTCTTTTGTGAAAATGTGTTTCATGCTATAGTAGGCTCAGTGTGTTATGGTCCAATCTCTTTTGTGAAAATGTGTTTCATGCTATAGTAGGCTCAGTGTGTTATGGTCCAATCTCTTTTGTGAAAATGTGTTTCATGCTCTAGTAGGCTCAGTGTGTTATGGTCCAATCTCTTTTGTGAAAATGTGTTTCATGCTCTAGTAGGCTCAGTGTGTTATGGTCCAATCTCTTTTGTGAAAATGTGTTTCATGCTATAGTAGGCTCAGTGTGTTATGGTCCAATCTCTTTTGTGAAAATGTGTTTCATGCTATAGTAGGCTCAGTGTGTTATGGTCCAATCTCTTTTGTGAAAATGTGAGGGGAGAAGGTACCTGGGAGAACGTTTCTTTAATTACTTTATGTGCTTAATGCTAAACCTCCTTTGTGCTAATATGTTTATATTGCGCCATTGTTTGTTGTGAATGTTTAATGTGAGAAAGTACTTAAAAAGAATGTGACGCAATAAAATAAGTCTTCAATGTCTACTTATATCAATACAAAATCTCTGTTTATTGATTGCTATTATTAATGTCTACAGTATTTTATTTATTTCTCTGTGACAACAGAACACCCTTGATAGGTAGCCTAGCCACACATCCCACCTTCCTTATAAGACTTTTGAACCTAATGTAACATATTTTGTATTTATAAGTCCACTCTAGACATCAACAAATCAAATACCAGAACTTTCCTTGGAGCTGACATAGGCAATGACCCTGACTGTGAAATTAAAATTTTAAAAAGCATATAGAATCACCCACACATTAAATATGGCATTGAAAAAATTCAAAGACCCAAACATTATTGAATTGTTTCAAGCCAGCATGGTTGGGACATTTGCAGCTCTCAACCTTATACATGAGGACATTGACTCACAGTATTCTCAATATCTTAGCTATTTTCATTTTTTTTGTTAGCATTCTTATGTCTCTGGAATAAATTCACATTCGCTATGTCATCCAAAAAATTTTTAAAGCACACTTGTTCAATACACTACTATTAGAAACTTTCCTTAATTTTCTAAGTTTCAACATCTTTCCGCATCTATTATATATCATTAATCAAGCAATTAACACATAAAATATACCATATTGCGGATTTTTTACAAGATATCCAATTACCATTTATTTTGCAAATTTTTTAACAGCAAAAAACCCCCAAAAAACAATTATAATAATAATTACCTAAAAAAGAAATTTACTTTTTATGTTTGTATTTATTTCATTTTTCACTTTGATCACTAGGATTTCTGATTTAAAAAATAAGCTCTCGTCTTGTGAGGCAGCAATGAAAAAGATGCAAGAAGATTTTCAAAGGAAGTAAGCAATGTGTGACAAAGTTTTTAGTTTTGTTTGGCATGTTCCTTCAGGATTGAATATTGAATAATACTACATCCTAGCCAAGGAGTTGTGCTGGCCAAGTGGTGAAGCACTTGGTTACCAAACCAAAGAGTCCCAGGTTTGAATCCTGGTGATGACTGGTATTTTTAATTTTGGGATCTTATGGGCACCTCTGAATCTTCCCAGTTCTATTGGGTACCTGACATTAGTTGGGGAAAAGTAAAGGTGGTTGGTTCTTTGTGCTGGCCACACAACACTCAGTGGGCTACAGAAACAAATGACCTTTACATCATCTGCCTCATGGATTGCAAGGTCTGAAAGAGGGAACTTTACATCCTAACCCGAATTGACCCAAACTTCTACTAGATGACAGGATGTCAGCAGGCAGAGCTCGAACCCAGGATCATCGAGATGGCAGTTCAAAATGCATGCCACAAGATTAGGCAGCCATAGAAAATCTTACTAATAATATGTTGCATAAAAACATCATCATTTTTTTTTAATAATAAATTAATTAATAAATTTATAATTTTTAATTTACTTTAAAAATTCCCAAATTTTTTTATCAACAAACACATTTTACCTCAGTGCCTTTAGAACTATATTGCTGCTAAAATCAAATTCATCTTTTGAATTTATATCTTTTTAAAATGTCACAATTTGATTTCTTGATTATCTCCAAAGATTCACTGAGATGGATAAAATGACGAGAGATAAAGAGGAATTAGTAGAAAGGGTGAAAAATGGTTATCGTGAGAAAGAGGAATCTCTGACAGCTACAATTCAAGACTTGCAGGCCAAGCTGGAGGATTCTCGCATCAGGGAGAGACAACTCCAATGGTCCAAGGAAGATCTGATAAAGGAAAAAGAAATGCAGACTGAAAAGTAATTTGTTAGAATAGAACTTGACTTCTTCTTCTTCCTTCTCATATTTATGCTCATTCTGTTGTGTCCAGTCCTGAGTCGAAAGATTAGACGTTGATCTTGTTGGGATAGCTTATAGTAGGCATCATCTTTCTTGTGATTCGGATGAGAGCTTGTCCAGTTCTCATTTATTTTATTTACTATTAGTTTCTTCATTTCTTCTGTGTAGAGTGCAATGTTTAATTGTGAGTTTGTTCTCCCACTCTTGGCGAGTGTGTCAGCCTTCTAATTTCCTTCTAGTTTTTAGAACTTGACATTTTAAACCTTTCTAAGGGTAATATATTTACACATATTGTTTTACCTATATACTTTGACAATTTGAAATCTATATTTGTATTATCATTTCGTATTTGCTGAATGAATGTATACATTTATGCATATTTTCATATAAACATTTAAATATTTCATAGCTTGAAAGAAGAAATCAAAAACATAAAGGAGAAATGGGATCGACACGTGGCAGAACTTTCAAGAGAGCATGTGAACAGAGACTTTGAACTTGAAACAGCACTGGAAGAGCAGAGGAGACTTAAACTTGAGCTAGACCAGAGAAAAGAAGATTTAGAAAGGTGAGAGCCATCATAGTTAGCTGTCACAACTGAGAGCCATGTCAGTTTGCTAAACTAGATGAGAGACATGTCAGTTAGCCATCATAGCTTAGAGCCTTCTTCTTATGAAATATAGATGTTACTTCAAAAAAAGAATATGATTACGTCCTATGCATGTTCAGTCAGTTAGCCATCATGGCTGAGAGACATGTGAGTTAGCCAACATAGCTGAGAGCCATGTCAGTCAATTAACTAAAAATTTTGAATTGAGATGGAATATTATACCAAAGAAAGGAAAGTTTAGACACTTGAAATTCATTGCTTAATGCAATATGTCAATATGCAAATACATACATTGTAAATCTTTTATGGATCGTCTTTAAATTTGGAGATTATTTAAGACTGTGTTCAGTATTAGTTCCAATTTTGAAACTAAACAATTTTAGTCCTAGGTCTGTTTCACGTAAAATGTTTTTTAGTTTCTCTTTACTTTCTAAAGCATTTTAAACCCATCTACTTCATTCTTACATTCTGTGTTGCTAAGACTTTGGAACTGACAAGACTTCACTAGCTTAGTACATTCGTAAATGGAGTTTTTATTTTATAGCATTCATTGTTTTGTTGTTGTTTTTTGTAAATGTCTTCAAATTATGCTTGGAGTTAAAATTTATTAGTGAAAATTTGTCTGGATATAGCATCAATGGCTTGAACTGTATTTTTGTTTGATCTTATTGTAATACTTGTTTGATACTTTTTTTTTTGCATTTGATTTGATCATTTTTATGTTTTTACATTTTTAAAGTCTAAACTTGTTTTCTCTGTTGTATAAATGTTCTTCTTCTGTGTGTTAGGTATAAAAATGAACTGAAAGACGCAGCTGTGAGAGAAGAGAAACTGGACAAAGCCAAGACTCAAGCTGAGCTGGACTGGCAGCGAAGGTGTGAAGACTTGGAAAGACAACAGTTTGATAAGTCCGAGGACTTGATCAAGCGACTGACCACTGCCAGAAATGATGTAAGGGCTGCAGCTCCATTCTCAGAGTATTTTATATGCATGCTATTAATAATTATATCTTTTGTACAGTGTTTTTTTCATGCCATAGCGTGCTCAGAGCACTATGGTCCAATCTCATTTGTGGGGTAGGGGTATCTGAGAGATGGTTTTTCGTGCTGCCTTTAGGTGCTCAGTAAACACAACTCTGCTCAAGTCAGGTGTCGAACCTCGAGCCCCTTTCATAGGTAGCCAAGCCAAGCATACGTAGCCTATCGACCATGCATCCCATATTACTAGATAGACCATCATTTTTTGTATTAGCTAAGGTCTTATTGAAATATCATTGAAATATCAGTGTTCTATTTTAAATGCTTCACAGTCAAGTTTGTGCCCCTCTATAACACTTTTGGTGAAATTCTTGTAAGGATTTTGGGCTAACTTAAAAGAGAAACATTCAGATTTTAAACTTTTTATTAGATTTCACATTCTGCTAACATTATTGTTCAGAGGAAGATACTTTACCTTCTCTTTTTACTGTAAAACTTTGATATTCTGAAATGTTTCAGTTATAATCATTAAAGTGGACTAAATTAAATGATCAAATTGATATTTTGAAGATTTCAGTGAAATATTATTTTTTTTAATCATTGGAATTATAATGATAATCCACTTTAAGATGGGGTTGGTGAGTAGCTGTTGGTCTGGAGATCAGAGTCCAATCAAGTTGGGTGGCGATATAATATTGTTGTTTATTAAAACTCACGAAAGATGTCTGTACTTCTTTATGAACATACAATTGCTAGTCCTCACCAGAAATAAGGAATGCCAGTAGGGATGGTATAAATTGACAGCTATGCTGTTACAATGATATATTTTGTTTTATTTCACTAAGTGGACTGATTTATTTAAATACCAGGCTGAGGCTTTGTTGAAAGAAAGGGAGAGAGAACTCCGTCATAAGGTTCTTCTGATTAAATCCCTTCATCGAGAGAGAGACCAGCTACGTACTCTTTTAAAGAAGGCTGACATTCCTTTAGACAGTTTTACAAAAGTGAGTCTAAGCTTTATTTTTTTAATTTGAATAAATATTTGTTTAGCATTATTTGGTGTAAGTGTAATGTCTCTGTTGATCTAAGGCAACAAAAATGTATTGTGAAAGTTCCCCTTTCAGGCCTTTCGATCTATAGGGCAGATGATGTTAAGGTCATCTGTTTCTTAGGCCAAAGATAACAAGCAGGGTGTCAGCCAGCAAACGACCAAGTGCCTTTACTTTCCCCAAGTAAAGTCAGGTACTAAGTAGCTTAGTAATCAGCTAAGGGAAAACTGCATTTAATTTTCTGTGTCAGATCAATATAGAAAAAAAAGATGATTAAATCCTAGCAGAATGGTTTGGGATAGGACAAGCAGGGTTCAAATCAGGTACCACCGAGATGATTTTTCTTTCACAAACGTCAGATACCTAACAAAATGTTTGAAACCAGCGCATATAATATTAAAATATCTGTCTTCAAAACACAGGTATTTTTGTTGAGTGGTCATTTTAAATATAAAGGAAACAACAATTCCTGCATTCAAATTTTAAAAGCAATAAAAAAAGCCTTGAAAAACAAACAACTACAGGTTAAATTTTATTTCTTAATAAAAAAAAGAATAATATAAATACAATTGGTCGAAAACAGCAAATGTTTGAGAGAAAAGTTAAAGAAATTAACAAAGCGTTTCAACATGTTCACTACATTAAGGGGGCGTAGAGACTGAGTGGTTAAATGCTTGGATTCCAAACCTGGGGTCCTGAGTTTGAACCTAAATGTAGACAGGGATTTTGAATTTCTTGATTTTTAGGATACCCCTGAGTCCACCCAGCTCTAATGAACTGTAATTAACAATTTAAAACAACACAGACAGAACCCCATAAAGTAAAACAGAAGAGCTGGGTATCATTTCAATGATTTAATTACACAAATGTGACATTCTGTTTAATGTCCATCACTAAATGTGTGTGTGAAGGTTCCATAGTAGATCTTAGCATATTTTCTATTCCTAACCTTAAGTCAATCCTAAATATGTCAAACTCTATGTTGTGTTTAAAGTCTATTTTTATAAGGGGCATCTCCTAATTCTACTTACTTAACAATATGAACTTTGACCCCAAAATGTTCATACATCATTTTATTTTCATAGACAAAATGACACTAAAAGCAAACCAACCTAAAAGCACCAAACCAAAAGTATGTTTTGTCTGTCAAAAATTTGGGACTCATACAGTGAATGGTGAAATATGTTATATTAAAAAGTAAAATATAGACCTTTCAATCTATAGGGGAGATGTAAAGGTCATGTTTTTGTGGCCCACTGTTAACAAGGGTGTCATGTGGCCAGCTCAACGACCAACCGCATGTACATTTCCCCAACTTCCAAAAATCACAGTTTTCACCAGGATCCAAACTCAGGACCACCAGTCAGGAAGGCAAGTGCTTTGCCACTCATGTACTATTGATGGACTTTGAAAATGACTTTATTTTATTTATTTCTTATGCTAGTATTCCCTTGAGTCTGTGGAGAATGATGAAGAAGATTTGGAATACATAGAGAAACTGCAGAAAGAAAACTCCAGCCTAAAAGAGCTGATATCTCACATGCGACAAGAAATGGAAGCACTGGGTGGGGAGATGCCAAAATCAAGTTCGGCTAAATCTTCTAATAGTAAGTTCTTTTAACAAGCGATTTGACAATAAACATGCATATATCAAAATAAAGCTTTTTTATAGTCTATAATGACAAAAAGTCACTATTCTGAGAGGCTTATATTTAATTAGCTTCAGCTGTCTTTTATATCTTAATCTTTTTATAATATCTTAAGTTGAAATAATCTTTTTTTTATGATTTTACTTAGAAACTAGCATAATTTAATTTTTGTCATTGTAGATCATTTTTTTAAATGATATTTTAGTCAAATTTCCAAAAAAAAAATAGGTGATGGAGCAATGTGGTAGAGCACTTGACTGTCTAGTGAAGATCCTGTTTTTTTTTCTGTCTGCTCAAAAGAATAATTGACACTTCCTATGAAAAACAAAAAATGGATGGTTATTGCTAGTTTTGAAAATAAGCTATTTCTACTTTGCCTATCAAAATAACTTAATATTCTTTACTATTGAATTTTTGTAAAGTTAATATGGATTAAATTTGTAAGATATCAAATTAATTTCATTTCTACTTTAATCTGACATGTGTAAGCTGATAAGTGATTTAAAAAAAACAGTAATAAGATATTGCTAGGTTTTATATTTACCCTAGGGGCATAAATAAATCAGTGGATATCATTTTAAAAACAAAACTTTTCACAAAGTATTAATAGCATTTATTTGAACATTTATAATGATGTGAATAGTATATAAAGTACTAGCAAGTCAAATCATGACTTACTTAGGGATTGGATAACAGAGTAATACAAAACAATTGGCAATCAATTAGATTCAAGTTTGAGTCTTGATACACTCTGTGATATTTTTAAAACAATTTTATTATTAAGATAAGTTATGCTACAAGAGCACCAGCAGTGTAACAGCAGGACACTTATGATAACTCATTATGGAGATAAGCTCACTACAAAAGCAGCATCCTCTGTAAATCTTAAAATTCAAAGTTAATCGTTGAACTAGTCATTTAAAAAAAAAAAGATCTTTTTCTTGAGTCTATGATTCACAAGGATTTGTTATTATAGCCATTGCGTTGATGACCTTTATGTTCATTCCTAAGATGCCTTCTCTGAAGAGCTTCAAGAACTGCGCAGAGAAAACAAAGAACTTAAGCAAAAGCTGAAAGAGAGCAGAAAGTTGAATCTTCCCACATCTCTGAATGCTTCGCCAAGCCTGCAGGATCAAAGTGAAGTCATGAAGTCAGTGGATGGAAATACTGCAGTCAGAAATCACATCTTGGCTCTGAATGCATCAATAGGTATTGACAGACATAATTGTTTGAATTATTTGTTGTGGGGCTTTTGTTAAATGTCATTTCTGAATTAGTTTAATGTATCTTGCTTTTTCAACCTGTATATTTTTAAACCTTTTCTTATCATTGTATATCACTGTGCTTGGTCTTGTACTATAAAAAAAGAGCCTTATAAGGTAACACTGTGTGTTCTACTGGCAAGATATTTCATATAATGAGATCATTCAGTTTGTCTAATGTTGTTCTAAAACACCGATTATAAAACATTATTTAATTTTTTTTTCTATATAAATCTTTAGAAGACTGATTATTATTTTTCTCTCAAAATCTGCAACAGGAAACTTGAGGTCTGAAAAAGTTGAATTGGCAGCGAGTGTTAAAAAACAGCAAGCTCGCATTGCCTTTCTGGAGAACTCTTTGGAAAATATTTCTAGCCAGGTTTGTTGGTTATTGAGTGTCAAATTTTTATTACATTGTTAATAATTTGGCTTGAAAAAAGAACTTAAGTTTCATTATTTTTAACAGTCATATTTGAATGCAATTATCTGTTTTAAGTTTAGTCTTTATTCTTTCATGCACTATCACTAATTTTAAAGCTCATTGGGATAATTAATGTCCATATGGGAAAACTGTAAAGTAACTTTAGTAATGACACATAGCTTTTTCAACAAGACAGTGTTTTGCATGGATGTTGAAAGGAAGCAGATACTTCAAAATGAAAAGTGTTTTACGATTTCTTGAAACTAAAAAAATGCTGGTCTCAGAACAAAAAAAACTTGTTTGATTTTGAAAATCTTTTACATCTTAAGTTATGTGCACAAATACAGTTTATGTAATGTGATTTAAATGCAAGTAAAAAGATATTCTGAAAAATTATAATTATTGGATGAAATTTCTATAGCCAAGACAAAAGCAAATTCAGATTGACCAGTTAACTTATGAATTGAGTACGTGTCGTCGAAGATATGAAGCAGAAATAAATGGACTTAAGTCTAGAGTGGCTGACCTTGAACTCTTGTTGAGTGAGGCTCGCAGGGAAGCAGACGAGTACCACCGTGCAAGTTTGGAAAGAAATGAAGAGCTCGTCGCTTTAGGAAATCAGGTAATTGAAAAATTATGTTTTCATTAATCATTAGTTTGAGAACACTAGTTTTTTTTTTCTGTAGTGGGAATCTAAGGGCACTGATACCTATGAAAGGGAAAAGTATTGACTTAACTTTTTGTCTAGATGTAGCCTAAATTTCATTCTATTTTTTCCACCTTGTTCTGTAACCTCTATACTATCAGTAGTTTAAATCCATACCCTAATTTCAACCAATTAGTTGTTTGCTAAATAATACTAAGTGATTTAATTATTTATTTCTAAAGTACTAGCATTTGTTTTGCATCATTTATTATTTCGACTCAACAAAAAAATGCTTATGCTTGTTAAAATCAAATATTCTGTTTCCCTGTTGGAAAATGAATAAGCACATGTAGAATGTTTTCTCTGTTAATACAATTCCTTCTATTAGCTTGCAAACTCTTCATGAGTTCAAAAGGGTGAATGGAAACTGGATCTGTATTTCAAAAACGGCTCTAATGATTTTGCTAGATATTTGAAAGTTATATATATCTTTGGAGAAACAAAAAACTACCTAATTGGCCTGACAGTGAAAACTCTGGTCTGTCCATTAGAATTTTTTGATAATTTAAAATAAAATTTGGTTTATGTCTTTATATTTTGAACACTGCTTTAGCTGGAATTACAGCACTTGACTCCTCAAATGTTTCTTTATATTCAGTAACAGTTGAATGAATAAATAGATACACATGAACAATTTGCGTAATATTTCATGTAGAAATCATGAGCTGTTCTGATAATAGAATAACTTGGTTGTGCAACAATGAAGCATGACAAGAAATAAATAGAATGAAAAATTGTAAACCTCCATCTGCTTCTTTAATGGGGATTAGATTTTTGTTTTTTATATTTCCATTGTCTATTTCCATTGTTGTTTCGTAACTTCAAACTCTCTTTCTAAGAAAGTAAAAAAGATAATGAGCTCTTCTTATTGTCTGCAGCTCTCTGCCTTGAAAATGGAAATGGCTGAAGCGAATCCCTCCATTCATTTCGGAGCTCAGGTAAAATAGAAATTTGTTTTATTTTTAGATTTTCAGAACCAGTAAAACATGTCGCAAAGGTAAATATAAAAAGTGGTGTAGCATTTTTTTTTAATGGCTAAAATAATCTGTAAAAGTCAAATTTGAAAATCTATCACTTGCTTTGTAAAAATATATCCAGTGTGAAAATTAGACCTGCTGTTTTGTGCATGTGCAATGTAAATAAAAGTATGCTTATAAGTTTCTAGATTTCAGCAATCACTAATGTTATAGCCAAGCTTGTAGCATTGTATAGTTGTTCACAAGCTGCATACTTCTTGAATGAAAGGAAACGGAAGATTTGAAACACTTTAGTACTACTTCTGCTCTTACTTTCTCTATGAAATTTCATTTCTGCATCTATTAATGTTCACCTTGACATATCCCTAAGACTGTTGAACATTTGGGTCACCACACATGACCTGTCGACCATCTTTCTCCATTCCTCTCTTAATGTTAAGCTCTTCTTAACACTCATCCTGAATTATTCGAATATTTGTTTTCATTTTGTCGCAGTCTGACCTGTTAGGTCAGTATCTGTTTTGTAGTTCAAAGTTCTCTGTTGTTTTTTTTATTTGGCTGTATTGAACTTGGTCTGTTAGGACAATTGCTTCTTTTGAATAGTTTCTGTATAGTTAAAAGTAAATGCACATGATCTGAATCACCGAATCATTTCAATTTCTTTTTTGTTTATGTGTCATAAGTTTTCTTCAATTAGACCTTTGAATAGTGGAGATGGGCCATGTATCTTATTTTTGAGCATGGAATATGACATAATCAGTCATGTAGTGTTTAAAAACATTGACATTTGATTGCATACAACTATTCATTTACACTTAACTTTGAGAAGCTTTGTTAAAGATCTTTCTATTTCATTCCAGGAACTGTACATACAACAGCTGCAGTCAGAGATCAGCCAGTTACGTCGAACCACTACAGTGGCTGATGAATCTGTCAATAATTTTCTGGAGAGTAAACTGGACAAGTTCAGTGCTACTGATGTGAAGAGTAAACTAAAGTTGGCGGCTGCAAAAATTATTCAATTAGCCAAAGAGAACATGCAGCTGACTGAATCTAACAACAGGCTGAGAACTGAGCTCAAGGTAGCAAGTAAGTGATGTGACTAACCATAATTTCAATCAATACCATAAGGAATTTTCTGCTGCTTGTAGCTAAGACTTTTATACATATGTAGTAAAATTTTCTTATAGTTCACACTTTGGAATGTTTAGAAATGTTCATTGTATTCTTTGGCTACAGAAACTCACTATAATCCAAATATTGTGATTACGAGTTTCTATTTTATTTTTGACATTGTAATTAGGACCATGCAAATGTGATGAATAAGAATTGCATTGATTATTAAACATTACCTTTTTTAAATGTTCTTTAAGAAATTAGATTTTTTGTATGGGGGGTATTTTTTCAGAATGCTTTTCTTAACTTTTCATAAATAAAGTTATGTATTATTGTTTACATTTTATTTACAAAATGTTGAAGAGAAAAATAACTGGCCTTAGATAATGACTACTTTTATCTTGAGATATTTCTTGTTGTTTCAACTGTTTCATGTTTTAGGCTATGCTTTGTTTACAATTAGGAATTTGGTGCGTAAAAGTGTTAAAATTCATTTTGTTTTGTGCATTTCAGATTACGTTTTGTATAGAGACAATAACGTAATAATAAAAACCAAGACTAGGGTTGGTTATGAAATGAAAAACAGTTCATATTTTATCGTCTTTCTTTGGAGACAGGCTTTGTAGAGAAGTTGTTGGACTTAGTTATTTGGTTAGTGACATCGAAGACATAGTCAGATTACCTTCAGTACCGGATGAAATGTTTTGATCGTCAACACTCTTGATTGTCTCATTTCATTGTTGGCCTCTGTGTTCATTAGGTTAGCTGGACTTAGTTGTTACCTCCACCTGAACATTGTCAACTCTCTACTCAAGACACAATGAAGATGTGCTCAACACATTCTAAATTTTCTTTTCTCATGACTTCTTGTTTATAGCATCAGAAAATAAAACTACTAAACCAATCTCCAATGGTGCTCATCTATCTGTGGACCATTTAAAAAGGCCCAATTATGATGCTGAATCTAAAGAGAACCAGCCAACAATGTCACAGCACGACCGTTTGGCAGATTTGGAGAAATTACAGTACCAGCTAACCAAACAAGTAAGATAGTTAAAAAGTAACTATTTTAATCACAATTTTACTATAGCTACCTAGCAATTGCCATTTTCTTTTCTTTTTTTTTTTCAATGTTGTTAAAGTAGTTTTTGGTGAATAAATCAAATGTAATGTATTTTGTTTATTTTTTTTTTATTATTATCATTTTTTTTTAAATTTATTTTTTTTATTTCATAAAGTAACACATTTTTTTAACAGGAACTCCAGTTTGCACAGAGATTTAGAAATGAGAAAACCGAAGATTCTAGGCATGCTTTGAATAACATTAATATACCTGAAAAAGATATGAGTGGTATATACATATATATATATATATCATTATTTATCAAGCTAAACTTTAAGTTAAATATCACAATGAAAATGTTAAATTATCTAAAAATCTAACATTTTTATTTTACACATCAGATTCCGGTGATAGAGTCGAGTCTCCAATCTATGATTTTCAACCCAGAAAGGCTAAGTCAACTCCACCAAGAACAAAGTCTGGTGGGCTGAGTGCTAGACAAGTGGACTCACATATGTTTATGAGCATGTCATCAGGTGGAGGTGACTCTATACAAAAAGTATGGGAACTGCTGGAGCAGGAGTCAGTCACCAGTGGGGGATCAACTAAACTGCCATCAGCTCAAATGGTGTCAGTGCTTTATCCTCAGCAGTCAGGTCAGATATCTCACTGTGGTCAGAGTGTGGGGTGTTGTAAATCTATTAGTCTTTACCTTGTTTTAGTAGGTTACGACAATGTGTCAGTATTTGATGACAGATGCTTTTCCAAAAGATATAAAAACTTTAAAGACAATTAGCACCAATTAAACCAGAGTTAAATCAGATATGGAGGAAGTTGTTGGCTACTCTCCATTAAGGCTAGAACAGAAAGATTTAAATACTTCCCTAATCCACTTTTAGTCACTCAAAAGTACATAAAAGCACAATTCATTTAATTCATTAAGCGCTGGTTGTATGTGCATGTTTTTTTTTCCTTTTCAGTAGGCTACATTGCTTGTATTTGCATGGCCATCATTTTTGTTATGGTATTTGTATTGCTGAGGTGGACAATTGTGGTCATACCGAATTATCATTTGTTTGGACAAAAAAAAAATTTATTTTAGTCCCAAGAATTGAAATATTGTGATTAGAGTCATTCAATGTGACACCTGCGATGAATGGTACCATGCATCATGTCTCCATATGAATACACCTGTGTATTATGCCTAAGGCAACAAAGATGCATTATGGCACTGTGTACCGTGTGGGTTACCTCAGTTTACATCAGGACTGTTTGATTCCTTTGATGCGGACACTTCTAACCCATTCAACATCCTAAACACCATCCCAAAACCAACTCACCAACCACTAGCCAGATCCACTCCTGTTAAACCTAAATCTACCAAAATTAATACAACAGCCTCACTAAACAAACCTACTAAAGAAGTAATACCAAAATACCTTAAAACCTTAGTAATAAATTTTCAAAGCATTAGGAACAAAACAGCAGACTTAGAAATTTTATTAGAATGTGAGAAACCAGACATAATTGCAGGAACAGAAACTTGGCTACATCCTGAAATTTATAATGCAGAAATTTTCAATAGTAATTATGAAATTTTTAGAAAAGATAGGGCTGATAATCATGGAGGAGTTCTTTTAGCAATAAAAAACACTCTTATAGCAGAAGAAATTACCTTACCTAACTAAAAAAACATAGAATCTACATTTTGTAAAATTAATACCACCTCAACATCCCTTATAATAGGCAGCATTTACAGACCACCAAATTCTAGTTTAGAATACATGCAGGAACTATGTAATCAGATTACTACACTTAAAGAGACAAATAAAAATGCAGTTTTTTGGATTATGGGTGACTTCAACCTACCTGATATAAATTGGAAAACACTAACCATAGATAAACACCAAAACCTTAAGGACATAAATGAGCTTTTCATAGAAACTTTACACAACCTAAGTTTAGATCAAATCACTAAAAAGCCAACTAGATTAAACAACACATTAGATCTCTTCTTAACCAACAGACCTGGATTAGTAGTTGATTATGATATTATCCCTGGTCTATCAGACCATGAGATCATAAAAATACACAGTCAGATAAAAGCAGTAGCCAATACACATCACACAAAATAAATAAATGCTGGTTTAATAATAGACTAAAGAAGCTTTGTAAACAGAAGGAAAACCTATATAGAAAATTTAAAGAAACCAAGGCAAATAGAGTTTACAAAAAGTATATAAAAATTAAACACCTAACCCAAAAAGTAAGCAGACAGCTGCAGAGTGAATACATAAACATATCTAAAGATAACAACAAAAACCTATGGTCATACATTAAGTCTAAGAAAATGGAAACAACAGGCATAGCGCCATTAAAAGATGAACATAACATAATACATAATGATAATGAAACTAAGCAAACATCCTAAACAAATACTTTGCATCAGCATTCTCAGCCCCAGGAGACAAAGACATATTTCTTAATTTGAACCAAGTAGACAACATAGAAGATTTAGTAGTACAAGAAAATGGAATTAAAAAACTATTAGCCAACACCAAACCAAATAAAGCGTCTGGACCAGATGGTATTCCAGCTAGATTACTCAAAGAACTAAGCAATGAGCTAGCCCCAGTGTTCAAAATACTCTTTCAGGCATCGCTTAACCAGGGCAGAGTACCAAAGGACTGGAAAGAAGCTAATGTCACCCCCCTATTTAAAAAAGGAGAAAAATCTGATCCAGGAAACTACAGACCAGTATCACTTACCAGCATCACATGTAAAATACTAGAACACATAATATGTAGCAATATCATAAACCACTTAGACAAACATAATGTCCTCACCCCATACCAACATGGCTTTAGGAAATATAGATCATGTGAAACACAACTAATAGGACTAATTGATGATTTTTCAAAAGGTTTAGATAATAGTGAACAAATAGATGCTATCTTACTAGATTTTTCCAAGGCTTTTGACAAAGTTCACCACCATAGTTTGCTTAAAAAATTAAAATATTTCGGCATTAACGGTCCACTGCATCAGTGGATTAAAGATTTTCTGATAGGGAGAGAACAAACTGTAATAATAAATGGCTCTAAATCAACACCAATAACAGTAAACTCAGGTGTACCTCAAGGAACAGTCTTGGGTCCACTACTATTTTTAATTTACATAAATGATTTACCAAATTGCATTAGTTCAGGAACAAAAGTCAGATTATTTGCAGACGATTGCATAATATATAGAACAATAAAAACAAAACAAGACACAGATATTTTACAAAGAGAATTAGATGAATTACAGAAATGGGAATCAAATTGGAGCATGTCTTTCCACCCAGGAAAATGTCAGTTGTTAAGAGTAACAAAAAAACTAAAACAAATTAATTCCACTTATCTTATTCATGGCAAACCAGTATTACAGACTAAAAACGCAAAATACCTAGGTGTTATAGTAAATGAAAAACTGTCATGGAATCCACATATTGATGAAACTATAAAAAAATCCAACAAAGCATTAGGGTTTATTAAAAGAAATTTCTATAAATCAAATAAGAACATAAAACTAAAATGTTATTTAACCTTGGTTAGGTCAATAATAGAATATGCATCCACCGTGTGGGACCCCTCAACTCAAGAAAACATTAAGAAACTGGAACAAACACAAAATAGAGCAGTGAGATTCATAACAAACGAATATTCACATTTGACTAGGGTAACACCATTTGTAAAATCACTAAATTTAGAAAGCCTTCAGGACAGAAGACTCAAAAGTAAAGTAGCAATTTTACATAAAACACTGAACCATAATCTTAAAATACAAAAAACAAAATCTAATAAAATACTCTGAAAGACACAAAGATACAGGCACATTCCTCGTCCCATATGCTAGGACAAATTTGTACAAATACTCCTTCTTCCCTAGTGCTATTAGAGCATGGAATGGGTTGCCTGAGCTAGCCAGAAAAACCAGTGACTTGGCAGAATTTAAGTCATTGGTTAATATGCATGACTAAATGCATGACGCGTAGGACGTAATCATCTTCTTTTTTGAAGTAACGTCTGTATTATATAAGATAAGATAAGTTATTTTTTGACATTTTGATTTAGTGTGATAAGGACCAATACAATCTAAAAACCAATAAGACTTGCATTGCTTTGTTATGTACCCATATGTATCTTTATAAAATTTGAAAAAATCGTCATATTTGTTTTTATTTTGTTGGGGTTTTTTTGGTGAAAACAATTAAACATAAAATAAGAAAAAAATACAAAATGTATTTAACTTTACTCTAAGATCATTTCATTTTTTATCATAGACAAAAAAAATTTATAGAGACTATCTCTCAAACATCTAAATGAATTTTTTTTTTTTATTTATTTAATTGTCATGTCGATTTTCAAAATTTATCTATGCTATAAGTCCTTTGATAACAGTGCGCTTAAAAAGTGTACCAAAGGCAAAAAATATTTGGAAAAGCGACTCCGTTTATTGATCTTGTAAGTCAAAATAGCACTAATTAGTATCAACTTTATTACCCCCTAAAATTTTACAAGCGAAATGTAGCTGGAAGACACTTAAAAAAAAAAAAAGAATTTTCCAGTTATTGTGATAAAAAAAGTCACTGCATACCTTATGTTTTATTATTATTTTTTTTAAATTTATTACAATTTCCATTTTTGTTTTAAGGGGAGGCTAATGATAGTATCAAGTTCAACAACCCTGAGGAACTTACCTTGAAAGGGCAAAAAGCAGAAATTAAGTCAGCATTAAGACATCCGCCATCCACAGCCAAGGTTTCTGTTAAAAGGCCTACACAGGCAAGACAGAAAGTAAGAAACTATAATGTCAAAGATGACTCTTTCGCCAGGTGATAGTTTAAGATAATACAAGTTGCACCTAATACCAACTTGTCTACCTATCATGCATAATTTATAAGTGAAGATCTCAGTGGATATTGAAGTGTCACTAGACATTCCACAAAACTTAATTACAAAGTTATGTTAATGCTTTGAAGCAGTGTATCTGTGCTGCAATGTGCATGTTTCTCAGGAAAATTTGACAATTAGAGAAAAAAATATTTTTTTTTTGTTTACATTTTACCAAACATATCATTTTCATGTCATTTTCTGATATCTCTGTTTGGTTAATGCAAAGGCTATTTTTTTAAGATTGAAGATTGTACATTTCTAAGTACATACAACAGCTAAATAATTCTAAACACGATTTATTTTTTAGAGCAGAGTTAGCGTACATGCAGCATGTTGAATGGAAAGTAACATTAAAATGACATTAGACCTACGCACATGAGGCTTATACTTAATGTATCATTGTTGCAGTAGTATAACAATAATGAAATTAGAAATGCACCATTTATACAATAAGCTGCTCAGAAATGTTTGATAATTACTACAATCTCATTTCCTATTAATTTTGCCTGTGAAGTTTGATCTTCTCTCTGAAAAGTCTGTTACAGTCAAGGCGTGGGAATGTTTCATCTTGTGCAACTGCTGCAATTGCTCTTTGTTTTTTTTGTTGTTTTTTTTTGGCTAATATTTTTTTCTTTGACATGTGCCCTGAAACTCACTCAGGAATTTAAGTCAGTGAGACTATCATGGGCTGAAATTGGACACTTATATCCCCTTTAAATATAAGCCAGGATTTGGTAGATAGCCTGCGTCAATAGCAATCAGAAATGACCTACACAGGTTAGAATTTAGGTCTCAAATAGTTGCATTGTATTCGCAGCCCTGTGTCAATCAAGTTCATTTATTTGTATAAATTGAAATAAAACTGTGATATGATTTATTTCAATGCACAATTGTCTCCCTTCAACAAGTTATTTTTAGGACATTTTATTACAATATTAGTTCTATTTATTTATTTGTTGTTGTTTTTTTATTCATTAATGATTGTTAATTATATTGAATATACTTATAATATATATATATATAAACTATTTTGTAATCTAAGTATTATATTGTCCAAGAGCTCTCTCTGTACTGCTTAATGAGCTGTACTAATCCTTTGTTCTGCTAAGACAGAAGGAGAGATGAGGTACATTGTAATTTATTTTTTTTTGGGTCATTCTATTAAATTATGTCTCTTTGAAAATGAAAAATTTTGAATAAAATACAACTTTATTTATTTTGTTTTTTATTTTTTATTATTATGATTTTTTTTTCATACATTCACAGTTAATATTTTGTGAGATATTAATTAATCTCAACATTTAAACAGAGACACCTTTCTAAAGTTAAGGAATATGGCTAAGGACCTTACAACAACTATTTATAGCATTTATCTATAACCAGTTTGTTGTTGATGATCTTGTAGCACCAAACTGCTTGTAGACAACCAAACCTCTGTATGCGTATTACATCTTAACTTATAAAACTTAAATAACTTGAATAGCGTCTTTGTAAACAATACTAAATTTAACTTTTATTATAATATAAACAAATTCAACTTGATATAAAATAAAATAAATGTTCTAGACTTCAGTAACAAAAAATAAAAAAGTATTTTTAACAACATCTAACTCACTACAAAACGCAACTTTTCACCCTGGCTTTCTGCAGTCCTCTGTTCTAACTATGACAGATGACGACAATGCGCTTTTCTTGCATCATTCACACTGCATAGCTAGCCTCTTCCCATAGAAACACACATGCACAATCCACAACGCAGTTGCATATATTTTCATTCATAATTGTATTAAACTGATTTTGTTCATTTTGATCTCTGGACCCACTTGCCAAATTGATATATGAAGTCTTTATAATTGTTAAACAGCTCAAGAAATAACATTACATTCCTGCAACATAGTTGCTTAAGAATGTTTCCAGGACATAGTCAAGTTAGCTGATGGATTTCATTCATTTTTTTAGCACTAAGCTTGTGTATGCTTATTTAGTCTTATTGTTTCTGCTTTGTACATTTTTGTAAAACGTTGTACATGTTTCGGATGTTCCTTCAGAGTTTGAAGATAATTTACTTCCTAGTCCAAACCTCCCGCAGGACGACTAGGGATCGGACCGGGCAAAGTTTTTAACCCGGGACCATTGATATGTCCGAACGACAGTCTGGCATGCAAAACACAGGGGCAATTAGAGATTGTCTTTCTTTGTCTCTGATTGTCTTTCTTTGTCTCTGATTGTCTCTGATTGTCTTTCTTTGTCTCTGATTGTCGTTTTTTGTCTCTGATTGTCTTTCTTTGTCTCTGATTGTCTTTCTTTGTCTCTGATTGTCTTTCTTTGTCTCTGATTGTCTTTCTTTGTCTCTGATTGTCTTTCTTTGTCTCTGATTGTCTTTCTTTGTCTCTGATTGTCTTTCTTTGTCTCTGATTGTCTTTCTTTGTCTCTGATTGTCTTTCTTTGTCTCTGATTGTCGTTTTTTGTCTCTGATTGTCTTTCTTTGTCTCTGATTGTCTTTCTTTGTCTCTGATTGTCTTTCTTTGTCTCTGATTGTCTTTCTTTGTCTCTGATTGTCTTTCTTTGTCTCTGATTGTCTTTCTTTGTCTCTGATTGTCTTTCTTTGTCTCTGATTGTCTTTCTTTGTCTCTGATTGTCTTTCTTTGTCTCTGATTGTCTTTCTTTGTCTCTGATTGTCTTTCTTTGTCTCTGATTGTCTTTCTTTAACCTGGTTAGTTTGTTTATAGTAGAATTGTCTGTGTAACAGAAGGGTGTGTGGAGAAATGTAGGCGGGCTTACAGTAGTCACGTGACCACATCATCAATGAGTGGTGAAAACAGTTCTATTTTAACTGCATTGTTTTGAAAGATTTAGAGTGTGGGTGAGAGGGGTCCTCAAAGGTCACATGTCATTTGTTAACTTGGTATTGTTATTGCTTGACGGTGTTAATTAAATGGAGATCCTGCTGGTGTTGCTGAATCGGAGATGCGTGGAGAATCCTGAGCTTGCCTTTGCTTTGATGTATTTTCTTCACTATCTTATAACAAGAACAATTGTACCCTAGTTCTGCCATAAATGTGAAATGTCATGTCGATTTGATCCCTTGGAAAACATTTGCAACACACAAAAAAATCCCTTATTTTAGGTTATATAGACTCTTAACTTGTACATGCACATGGAATAGAAGTATTGTTGTTAATGTTTTCCTTACAACAGTGACATAAAAACTTGACTTTCCACATTACAATAAAAGTAGATTTTGATGAGGGGGCGCAGTGTCTGAGTGATAAAGCATGGGGCCCTGGGTTCAAATCTTGATGAAGATTTAGATTTTTGAATTTCGGGATTTTTAGAGCGCCCCTGAGTCCACCCATCTGTAATGGTCACCTGACTTTAGTTGTGGAAAGTAAAGGCGGTTGGTTGTTATGCTGACCACATGACACCCTGCTCGTTAACCATTGGCCATAGAAACAAATGGCTGCCTGGTCGTGCGGTTTGCGCACTGGAGTGTCGTTTGGATTTATCGATGGTCCCGGGTTCAAACCCTGCCCGCTCCTATCCCCCGTCGTCCTGCGGGATGTTTGGACTTGGAAGTAAACTCTCTTCAACTCTGAAGGAACAACAGAAACGTAATACATTTGACAAACAAACATGAACATCATCTCCTCCATAGATCGCAAAGTCTAAAATGGGAACTACACTTTTACTTTTAGATTTCGATGAATGCTGTAAAGTGTGAGAAAGTCTTGCGAAAAAACAAAAGTTCTGCCTCTTTTCTACTGTGCAGACATACCACTCAGGAGAAGAATCGATGACGCCACTACTGGGAGGAAGTTGGGTGTTGTCTCCACTTTCAACAATTTCTTTGAAGCTCTGAAGGAAAGATAACTCTCACTTAACCAGTACGACATAGATGTCACGTCCCTAGTGACACCTCATTGTTTACAAAATGAGGATATTGTACCTATCTCAAACCAGGTCAGCGTACCCACGCTTAAATGCCAGAAAAACACAGATTAAAACTTAGTTCAAGACTACAGCAGGGAAACAAAATTAACATAGTGTTATGACATGATTAGGAATTAGTTATTTGTTTCGGGAATAAGGGTAAAGTTTTACTTAGCGACAAATGACGTGACAGATCTTTAAAAAACAAGAACGCTCTTAGTGACGCTAGAAAGAGGATGCTTTGTGTAGAGCAGTAGAATATAGATACGGATTAACGGACATAGCTGACATAGGACGATTCCCTTCTTAGTAATTAATGGATTTGTAAACAGCATCAGCGTCGACTACATATTTTGTTTGTTTCGGCTTTTCGCCGGTGTTACTGAAGTAGTTTTGAGTTCGGTATTACCTCCAGTCAGACGTAGATCTACACTAGATCTATCTACAAGCATCAACACCGCGCAGAAGCCTGAACAACGTGGCGACCCCCGACTCGGAGCTTACTGGCAGCAACATCAAGAAGAATAGAAGCCCTCTGTTAGGAGGAGGCAGAAGTTAACGTCATCGGCCTAGTCTGCAGCTAGACCCTGATTATACAGCCACGTCGGCGAAGGAAAGCCAGTGAGATCCTGGACTCGTAGAACTAGGAGGTAACGAAATATAGATCTAGATCTACAGTTGTGATTTGTAAGTGCCCATACTTGTGGCATCGTATTGAAGCTTGTATCGAGAAGGCTACAGTTTTGGTGGAGGGAAGAAAACCGTCCTGTCGATTCCGTACTGAAGAGATATCGCCTGCCCGGCATAGTGAGAACGAACGTGAAGGTCACCTTCTGCAAGGCCAAGATCGACCGTTGGGGTCACGCCAAAGAACTTTTGACGTAGGAGACATCGTACTGCCTACGGCACTTAAGTACAGTAGTGCTAATTTGATTTACAGCTCGGCTGAATTCTGTGCTACACGTTAGATAGCCAGATAACCGGTGGTTTAGCACTGGACTTTGACTTTGTCGCTGTGTTAATAGTTGGACCGTTACAGGTTCACTTTGGACAGACGACCACCTGGAACCACCGTACCTGCGTCGGAACCAGCAACCGGAACCAGACTCTACGCCATCGACGAACCGGAGCCAGACGACAGATCACCGTGAACCAGAACCAGACGCCGTACCACCGAAGAACCGGAGCCATTGCAGACCAGTACCGGAGGACCTTGGAGAGCCGAAACGTTCGTTGGTCTTGTCTCACCGCTAGGGAAGACATCGCTGTGAGCCTTGCCGCCGGGACAGACATTAGCGTAGGAAGAGTGGACCCGAGACTGACTGTGGAGTTATCGCCGCTTCGTAGACAGATAAGTCAAGTGTTATTTAACTACTTTCTCCTTAGAATAATTAGAGTCTGTAAGGAAGTGACCACTCGCTAGATTATCACTACCAGGTTAAATCGTGGTGGATTGGGGATATCCTTAAAATTAGGTGTAATCTAGCAAGAGGTCCATATATATGTTTAGCTGTTAATGCGTCCTGTATGTGAGTGTGAATCATTTAGTTAAGCATTTTTTTTAGTAACGTCATGTATTAATTGTTTGCAATACTCCCGTCTTAAGTCTTACTGTCAGACGAAAGTCTCATTCATTAGAACTGGATCTGTAGTTTGGTGTTTATCGTATTTAAGTTTATTTTCATAGTTTATTTGTATGAGTTGTAAGTTATATACACTCCTGGCTGTGAAAGCAGGTAAGAGGTAATTAAGATCTAGCGTAATCTAGACTAGATCTGGGGAACAATCGAGGTGAAGCCTGATTGCCCAGTTGTAATTTTAGTATTTGTAAATAGACAGGTTGGTCTATTTACCGGCCACTCGTGTTGAGTAACACGGTGTCGGTTGAGTGTGCGTGTGTCGCACAGCGTATTCAGTCGGGTCAAAGTGTAGCCTACACACTTGTACCAAGGATACTAAGTGTATCTTGAGAAAGGGTAGAAGTGGTTATTAGTCTAAGTTGGTAGTTAGACGCCAAGGGTTTTGTTTGTTGGTATAAGAGGTACCATATCGTAGGATAAAGTAACAAATAAGGAATATGGCAACTACTTCAGGTTACGACCTAGAAGAATTTAGAAAAAAGCTAATTCATGAAGCCAAGACAGAATTGGAACTGCGAGGCAAAGAACTAACTGCCTATGTGCAGCAGATGGTGGCGGCGGAAGCAGAACGCTTGGAGAGAGAGAAAGCTAGAGGCAGAGAAAAGGAAAAAGAAGAAGCAGAGCGCTTGGAGAAGGAGAGAGTTAGGGAAGCAGAACGCCTAGAGAGAGAGAAGGTAGAGAAGCGGAAAAGACCAGAGAAAAGGAAAAAGAAGAAGCAGATCGCATAGAGCGGGAAAAGGTTAGAGAGGCAGAAAAGTTGGAGAGGGAAAAGGTTAGAGAGGCGGAACGTGTAGAGAGGGAGAAGAAAGAAGAGGCGGACAGAAAAGTGAGAATTCAAGTTGAGCAGATGAGGATAGAGGCTGGTGTAAGTGGGCCCATCGAAGGGAACAGCAACAATAGCGCCAATATAGAAAGCCATAGTAGCGCCGCATGGATGAAAAAGAAAATACAACCTTTTGCGGAAGACAAGGACGACATCGGCGACTATCTTAAACGCTTTGAAATTAAACTAGCAAAGTTTAATGTCCAAGAGAGGGAGTGGTCCGAAATCTTGTTGGACTTCGTGCATGGTAAAGCCCTCACGATTTGCCAGAACCACGACCACTCGATGCAAAACAGCTATCAGGTGCTAAAGAAGGAACTGCTAAACGCATACGGGCACAACGCGGCAACATTCCGAAAGAAGTATTACGAAAACACTCCATCCAGCCAAGTTGATCCGCAAACAACTATCAACTCAGAGAAGGACTTCTTCACTAAATGGCTCGGATTCGAGAATGTGGAGAACACCTACGAGGGGTTGAGGAACTTTATTCTGGTTGATAACTTTCTCAACAAATGCGATCTCCAGCTGCAGTCGTTTGTCAAAGAAAGGAACCCAAAGATGTTGGACGAAGTGACAGAAATTATTAGAACATATAAAAAGGCGTATCCCAGCAACCCACTTTCAAATAAAGACAGGAAAAATATTGACTTGGTGGGATACACACAGGAGAACAAGGATAGGGGTAGAAGCAGAGGGAGAGAGCCACAAACCGTCAGAGGGAATATTACTAACGGAATGGCTAAAGGAGTGACATGTTATACGTGTGGAAGGAAAGGGCACATTGCGGTGAACTGCATGAGGTCACAGAGCAGGGCCAGTGGTAGGAACAATTACAGCAATCGGAGGGGTTACAATAACTACAGTAATAATAGAAATAAGGAAAATAGAAGCAAAAGCAGAGAGCAGCAACCCAGAGGTGTGGACAGAGTGTACTTTGTGAAGGGGAACAGTGATAGTTTCACATTTTACCCAGGGTTTATAAATAAGCGGCCGGTACGGGCGGTCCGCGATAGTGGCTGTAACACGATCGTTATCAGGAGTAACTTGATTGAACCACAAGATTATAGAGGTTACCAGAGGAAGGTAGAGTTTGCGGACGGAAGCATCAAGGAATTTGAAGCATTTAGGGTCTTCATTGAGACGCCATTCTACACAGGATACTGCGAGGGAGTCGCAATGCCCGAGATGAGACAAGACATGTTAATTGGCAATATACCAGGAGTGAAGGAGTGCACTGCAGAGGAGCTAGCAGCATGGCAAAACAAGTATAAACAGATGAACCAGAACACGGACACTACGCCATACGAGAGCAACATGGTAATGACAAGAGCGCAGGGGATAAGGAAAGCAGAGGCGCAGGAAAATAGCATAGAGAGTGAATCGACGGAGGTGATGGAACAACCAAGGGGAAACGGACTCGAGAACAACCAACTAGCAGAAATGAAAGAAAATGATTCAATTAAAGAAGAGCAGGAGGACTTGGAAGAAACAAAGGAAATACCCAGGTTTGCACAGGAGCAAAAGTTGGATAACATAGTTGGGAGGATATATGCCAGGGTGGAAGACAAGAAGAATAATAATCCAATGGAAAAGTTCAAATTTGAAAATGATATACTGTTTAGACAGACAATGCTGAATGGGAGGAAAGTGAAACAATTGGTACTTCCCCAGAAGTATTGGCAAGACGCGCTTGTGATTGTACACGACAATAACATGGCGGCACATAGCGGGACAAAGAAGTGTTTCAAAAACCTGTCCAGGCATTTCTTTTGGCCGAACATGAAAACCACTATTGCCAAGTACGTAGGCTCATGTGACATATGTCAAAAGAAAGAAGCTAAGGGACGGCTAGGTAAGGCACCGTTGCAGGCCATGGACGAACCAACGGAACCTTTCCAGAAAATAGCCATCGACATTATAGGTCCATTGACTAAAACGGAAAGTAACAGCAGATACATACTAACAATAATCGACATGTTCACTAGGTACCCGGAAGCGGTGGCATTGTCTAATATAGACACGGAGAACATAATTAATGGCCTAACACAAAAGTGGATAACCCGATACGGGATGCCGAAGATATTGCTGACGGATAACGCATCTCAGTTCCGGTCGGAACAATTTAAGAATTGGATGGAGCAGGCAGGCATGCGGCATATGACGTCATCAGTTTACCACGCAGAAGGAAACGGGACCTGTGAGCGGTTCAACGGGGATCTTAAAAGGGCTTTGGCCAAAATTGTGCGGAACAACCAGAGTCAGTGGGATCGGTACATCAATTTCATACTTTTTGCACACAGGAATAATGTACACGAAGCCACACAATTCTCACCCTACGAACTAGTCTATGGACGAAAACCGCGGGACGAAATACAAATCTTTAAGGAGAGTTTTATAACAAACGTCATTGAAACAGAAGAGGAGGAAGCAGTACTAGATCTGAAGCAAATCTGGAAGGAAGCCTATGACAACAGCTCCAGATATAAACACAATACACGGGAGAGGGTGAACGAAAAAAGACAAATGAGAACTCTAGAGATCGGAGATAAAGTTCTGATTCTGGTGAATGATTTGAAGAACAAGATAGGCAAGCAATGGAAAGGGCCGTACACAATTACTGACAAGACAAGCGCAGTGAATTACAAAGTAGACATTAATGGTAAAGTAAGAACACACCACATCAACAATTTGAAAAGATATATGGAAAGAGATCTAGAGGAAACACTTGAAGAACAGGCAGAAGAATGTTTACTAGTGTTAATAGAAGAGGAGAACAACGACAACGATATTAAAGATATACCGCTGCTGGAAGTGAATAAGAATCAAACATGGGAAAAACTTAACTTGGAGAACTTGTCGCAGGAGAAAGCAAGAGATATAAAAAGCATGGTCTACGAATTCAAAGAAATTTTTTCGAGTTTACCAGGGAAGACGAACGTTATCAGCCATGATATAAAGTTAATGGAGGATAAGCCCATCTTCATGAGACCGTACAGAGTTCCATTACATTTACAAGAAAAGGTGAAGAAAGAAATAGACAGTTTGTTGAAGCTGGGGATTATAGAACCTTCAGTCTCTCCATACGCTTCACCAATAGTGGTAGTAAAGAAGAAAAATGGAGATATCAGACTTTGTGTAGATTATAGGAAGTTGAATAAAATAACGGAATTCGATCCGTATCCTATGCCAAATATCGACGATATATTGCACAAACTATCGAATGCTAAAATCTTCACTAAGCTGGATTTAACGAAGGGATATTGGCAAGTGCCACTGACTGAGAGGGCGAAACCATACACAGCATTCACGACGCCGTACGGGACGTTCCAATGGAACTGTATGAGCTTTGGACTGATAAACGCCCCTGCTACGTTTAACAGGATGATGGCAACGGTTATCGGTAATAGGCAGAACGTCATATGTTACCTGGACGACATATGTATATTTCATGAGAATTGGGATGACCATGTAAAAGGTATTAGAGATATCTTTAAAGTAATACAAGAGAACGGCTTGACCATACAGGCTGAGAAAGTAGAAATTGGGTTGGAAGAAATAACATTCTTAGGTCACAGGGTTAAAAACAACGTCATCAGTCCCGTGGGAGAAAACATTAAAAAGATATTGGAACTGGAGACACCTACAACTCAGAAGCAGGTTAAGAGTTTGTTAGGGCTGGTAAACTATTACAGGAAATTTATCAGGAACATGGCAGAAATTGTGAACCCGCTAAATAATTTGCTGAGAAAAGGGCAACCACAGAAAGTTACATGCGACTCGGAGTGCAGGGATGCAATAGAAAAGATTAAAAAGGTTTTCTCAACTGATCTGATACTAAGACTGCCGGACAAGGAGAAAGTGTTCTACGTATCAACGGATGCGTCAGGGAACGCTATAGGGGGATGTTTAATGCAACAATATGAGTGCCTGCATCCAATAGCGTATGTCAGCAGGAAACTGTCAGAAGCGGAGAGAAGATATAGTGTAGTGGAAAGGGAGGCTCTGGCAATAGTATGGGTGGTGACAAAGTTGGAAAGTTATTTGTTGGGCAAAGAATTTTGTTTGCTCACTGATCATAAACCTCTCCAGTTCATGCAACAGAAAAGCATGAAGAATGGGAGAATATGTAGATGGTTCCTGATACTACAGAATTTCAAATTTGAAATAAAGGCAATAAGCGGAAGTATCAATATAGTGGCGGACATGCTGTCTCGAGTTACGTTGAGATAGGGGATATAACTTGAACACAGTTGATTTTGTTTTAATTTAAGTAATCGAGTTGGCTAGTAGTCATAATCAGTTGGGTATTATGTTGTTGTAGTATTAGTTAGTATTAGATTGACTCATGTTAGTTATTTATTATGTATGAATATGTATGAATTGTAGGTATGGAGGTATGAATAGATAGGGCATTTATAAGGCGACGAGGTATTGATACCAAGGGAAAGTAAGTTTTATAAGTTATTTCTTGTTGTGGATCATGATCATACATCAGTAAAGAGTTAGGTCGCGCTGGGACAAGTAAGTGGAGAGAGGAAATAAAATACACTTGTAAATGCCCGAACGAACGTTAGGTGTATAGTGGGAGAATGATTATTGATAAATGTCAATTTGTCATATTAGGTAAAATGTCTGTCCTGACGTGTGAGGGAAAGTGGTGGAACCTCTGGAATGTGATGTGATAAAGTATGGATATACGGACTATGTCGGCGGCCACCTATGGCACATCACATTGGACAGTAGCACTTGGTGACAGTTGAGGGAAATATGTGTTCAGATCAACTTGAGTTTGGGACAATGATGAAGAAGTTGAAACCGAAATCAAGACTCAAGTTGTGTTGTCTTTTATGTTTCCCTACATTTTGGCCCTTGCACAATGTAAGACTAAGACAGTAGATAAAAAATTGACTGGCAATTTTTTTTAGCGGGAGGGGGAGGAGTTGTTATGACATGATTAGGAATTAGTTATTTGTTTCGGGAATAAGGGTAAAGTTTTACTTAGCGACAAATGACGTGACAGATCTTTAAAAAACAAGAACGCTCTTAGTGACGCTAGAAAGAGGATGCTTTGTGTAGAGCAGTAGAATATAGATACGGATTAACGGACATAGCTGACATAGGACGATTCCCTTCTTAGTAATTAAATGGATTTGTAAACAGCATCAGCGTCGACTACATATTTTGTTTGTTTCGGCTTTTCGCCGGTGTTACTGAAGTAGTTTTGAGTTCGGTATTACCTCCAGTCAGACGTAGATCTACACTAGATCTATCTACAAGCATCAACACCGCGCAGAAGCCTGTGACATGATTAGGAATTAGTTATTTGTTTCGGGAATAAGGGTAAAGTTTTACTTAGCGACAAATGACGTGACAGATCTTTAAAAAACAAGAACGCTCTTAGTGACGCTAGAAAGAGGATGCTTTGTGTAGAGCAGTAGAATATAGATACGGATTAACGGACATAGCTGACATAGGACGATTCCCTTCTTAGTAATTAAATGGATTTGTAAACAGCATCAGCGTCGACTACATATTTTGTTTGTTTCGGCTTTTCGCCGGTGTTACTGAAGTAGTTTTGAGTTCGGTATTACCTCCAGTCAGACGTAGATCTACACTAGATCTATCTACAAGCATCAACACCGCGCAGAAGCCTGAACAATAGCTTAAATTACAAAATGAGTTCCTAGTGACACCTCGTTGTTCACAGAATGGGACATTGTACCTATCTCAAATCGGGTTAGCGCGCTCGCGCTTTAATGCCAGAAGGACGCCGATTAAAACTTGGTTTAAGGCTACAGCAGGGAGACATAATTGGCGTAGGTTAAATTACAGAAACAATTGAGGGGAAAATTAAATGTAAACGAGTCAAGGATGGGTATTGAGATGTCACGGTTCTTGATTCTAAAGAAAGATATAAAAGGCGGAGTGTTAGCTTGAGACGGGAGAGAGAGCTAGACAGTTAGACTTAGAAGTCGCTAAGTTTTAAAGTAAATATTTACTCATTTTATTGAACATTTTCACTGAATCCAGTATCTGTTTTATATATCTTTGTACATACATTTATTGTTTCAAGTTCAAGTTTTAAATAATTAAAACTCAAGAAAACATATCAGCACTTTGTTACTTCATTGATTATTAAAGTGTTTGAACTATAATCAAGGCACCTCCGAACCCACATATGTCACAAGTTTATAGCATCAAGAACTCCAAGTCAAATAAACACGTGACAATAGACATGGCATTATTTCCCTTACTCAATCTTGAAACGGAAACGTGATAACAGACAGTCTGGTATTGAGTGTTGACAGTAAAATGAATATGCGTGTGAATTATTTGTTTTGGACAGTTTCATACATGGCGGATGTCATCTTCGTTTCCTATTTTAAATCGATTCTCTTCATTTTTTGGGTAATTGTCATACTTGAAATGAAGCATCGATTCTATATTTTGACATCTTTATGTTCCGACGGTAGTATCGATTCGCCTCTTGTAACGGGAGAACACTTCGCACTACTTGTGTGAATAATTTAAAACCAAAAAACCTGGCTAATCTCCCCTGAGATAACTCTCGCCTGCTATTGAAATTGTATTTGGTTTGTTTCGAAAGTATTTTGTCTCCCTTTAACGTCTTTGACTGACACACGTTTTTGATTGTTTTTAATTTTGTGTTTTAAAATAAGGAAATAGTGTAATCTCAGTGATACATAATTGGCGCTGACCTAGACTCAATGTAGTCGATATATAAAATGTTATTTAACCTTGCAAATATGCTTCCTCTGTTTGGGACACTTCAACTCAAGAAAACATTAAGAAACTGGAACAGACACAAAATAGAGCAGTGAGATTCATAACAAACGAATATAGACATTTGAATAGACTAACACCTTTACTAAAATCACTAAATTTAGAAAGCCTTCAGGACAGAAGACTTAAAAGTAAAGTAGCAATTATACATAAAACACTGAACCATAATCTTAAAATACAAAAAACAAAATCTAATCAAATACTCTGAAAGACACAGGCACATTCCTCGTCCCATATGCTAGGACAAATTTGTACAAAAACTTCTTCTTCCCTAGCGCTATTAGAGCATGGAATGGGTTGCCTGAGCTAGCCAGGAAAACCAGTGACTTGGCGGAGTTTAGGTCATTGCCTAATATGCATGACGCGTAAGACGTAATCATCTTCTGTTTTGAAGTAACGTCTGAATCATATAAGATAAGTAATGGCAGGCCCGTCCATTCTTTTATGTTGCCTTCCCACCGCTTTCTCCGTCTGCCTCTTCTTCTTCTTTTTCCTGGTACTGTTCCCTGAAGGAAGGTCTTGGCGCGCCCTGAGGACCTTGTGTTATGACCATAGAGTTTTACTTTGCCCATTATCTTATCATATATATATACAGACGTTACTTCAAAAAGAAAATAATTACGCCCTACGCATTTCACGTGTCAATCTAGTCATGCATGTTAATCTATGACTGACTTAAGCTCTGCTAAGCCGTTGTTTTTATTGGCTGATTCAGGCATTCCATTCTCTAATGGCTCTAGGGAAGACGGAGCACTTGTACGAATTTGCTGTAGCGTACAGATTTAGAAATGTGTCTCTATCCTTGTGACTTTCTGATTATTTCACCAGGCTTTGTTTTTCTCTTTGTACGTTATGGTTTAGTGTATTATATATTAAAATGTTTTACATGTTTCGGATGTTCCTTCAGAGAACGTCCTAGTCAAACCTCCCGCAGGACGACGGAGGATGGAAGCGGGGAGGGTTCAACATCGATATTTCCAAACGACAGTCCAGCGCGCAAACCGCACGACCAGGCAGCCACTATAGCTACTTTACTTCTTATTCTTCTGTCTGTTCAGTTCTAAAGTTTCGCACGCGGAGATTTAGTAAAGTAAAGTCCCCCCTTTCAGACCTTGTTGTCTATAGGGCAGACGATGTAAAGGTTATCTGTGTCTGTGGCCTACTGTTAACTTGGATGTCATGTGGCCAGCACAACGACCAACCACCTTTACTTTTTCCCCAACTAATGTCGGAGCTGGATGGACTAGGAGGCCGACGATCCTAAAATTAAAAATCCTACATCCTGGTGGTCGCCTGTATGCATAATTTAAACCTGACATGATGTGCGTTCTTTTAATGAAATTATTGTGAAGCTTTTTTTTTTTACGGGGAAGTCAGAATTTCTAATTGTTGGTCGAATCAAAAGACCTTTTTTTTGTGTGTGTGTGTCGTCTATGTCCCACTTCTTCCTAAAAAAAAAACCTCAGCTTAGCCCTAAGTGTAGCGTTAGATTTATATCTAGTTGAAAATTGTGTTAATCTAACCCTACTAGTAATGTTCAATTGTGCTTGACACAAACACTTATTCTATTTCTATTATTCTATTTACGTAACATACCGGCTCCATGGAGTTCTCTAAATTCTCAGCAGGCCTAGACCACAGACACAGACGGGCCGGATTAATCTTAAGGTAACACATAGCTTAGGGCCGCCCCCCTAGGAACTTTAGGAATAGAGATAGACAAGATGTAAGGCCGATTTATAAAGCACATGCACAGAGGCTTTGTCCAACTGTATTATTGAACGAGCTTTACATCACATTTCAATACATAGGCCTATATCATCTTCTTTTTTTTTGAAGTAACGTCTGTATTATTTAAGATCAGTGATATATTTAGACATAAAAGGGGCCCCAAAATGGCCCCATATCCCAAACAGCTATGGTCTTTTTGTTAAGTCTAAATACGGCTCAGTTCACACAGACATTTATTCAGCTGTTCTCACTCACCTGCTCCCTGAACTTGTCTGTATTCTTTGCATGCTCAATGTGAAGGTCACGTAATGTATTACCCCCCTCCCCATTTTTTTCTTTTTTTTTTTTCACCTCTAAACAGCCACCGATAATGATTGTTGACATTGTTGAATATTTCTTTTCTATTTGGTTGTCTGCCATTGGTTATTTTAACTCTTCGTGTGTCGTCTGCTAGGGTCGATATTAAAATAAAAAAGCGTGTGAATTATTTTTTTTTAAAAAAAGGATCTTTAAATGTACGGACACCGTTGTTTTCCATTAAAGCAATGCAGCAAATGGAAGCATCTTCATGAACTAGTTTGTTTTAATCAGTGGCGTAGCGAGGTAGGGGTGACTTCCAGATGAAAGAATACGATGATGGGCACCTCATTAGAAACTTGAAGGTTTAGTGTGACAAAATGGTGGATGTACATAAATAATAAGCAAAAAAAAAAAATTCTTTTAAAAAAACGACAACAAAGCTTTCATTAAGTGTATCAATAAGTTTGGACCAGTCTGGTAATTAAATTTGTGATAAGCCTCAAACGACAATCTAGAAGGGGGACTAATTCAGCCTATACCACAACTTCAGTCAGGTATTATAATTTATTACCAATAGTTAATTTACTAATTGTTTTTTTTTGGGTTGTCAGGTACAAGAAGTAATTAATTGTGCAAAATTTCAGCTTGATCGGAGGTCGGAGAAATAACGTGTACGAACTTTTTGGCCAGACAGACAGACAGACAGAGTGAGTTTATAGTGCTTTGTAAAAAATAATTACAAAGGCATTTTATAGGTAGTTCGTGTTTTCTCTTCTGTGTGGTACTGTACAATGTCATAACGATATATTAATGATGTGTAAGCGCAACTGATAAGTAAGGATAATTTTGTTGCTATCTTGACGATAATATTTTTACCTTTACATGAAGACATTTCAAGTAAACAATTTAAAGTTCCAGAGAGAAATTAAGTTTACTTTGTCATAGGTTTAAGGTTTAGGTTGCCCTTACTGTCAAAACAGAGCGTTGAACCTATGTCCAGATTGTACTGGCAAGTGCGGTAACCCAGATTGTAATTCATGGAGCAGACGTGAGCCATGCCGCAGTAATCCGTTGGTTTGCAGGGCGGATCCGGCATACAGATTCCACTTGGCATATCTCCCGTGTGATGCGCAGTCGTCTCTTCCGGTTTAGATCGACGAACGATTTGTATTGCTGACCTGGCGCCTAATCGCCGATCGTCATATCCTTGATTGCTTCCCTTGTAAAGCGGGAGGTAATTTTCTTTAGATCTTTCTGTGAATTTCGGCGCTGAAGTTCCCGTGTCGTCCGTAACGCCCTCTTTGGTTGTCGGCGTGTCCTGACCAACGCAACGTCCGTCTGGGCATCCGAAGTGACAGTGAATCTTGGGATAGCAGATGCGTTGAAAGGCACAGTATTCATGGACACAACAGCCTTCGTCACATGTTCTGTACTGGATGGAGGTATAAGGGAAACGCTGTAATTAACAAACTATCCATTAACGACATGCATTTTTATTTTATATCAAGAGCTAGATGTATTTGGGATTGTCAGGATGAGTCCTTTAATTAATTTGATTTTATTTATAAGATCCAGTCTAAATATTCTAAAGCAATCAATAATATTAAGATAGAAAAAGAATAAAAAGCGATCTGAAAAATGTGGGGTGATATAATGAACCTAAAGAAGAGAAAAAAAAAAGAAATAGAGGAAAATTTTGATTCGAAAGATCACTGGTGTCAACTAAATTTCTCAAACAGTAGCAATGAATCCTCGAATTTACTCCGCTTTATCATTTGTTATTATTAACCCATTTCTTTTTGCAATATGTTTTCAGTTGATATTATTGTGTGCTACTAAGGGAAGTATTTACAAAACTGATTCTGGGGAGCTAAAAAAAACCACAAATATGATCATACAGTTTTTAAAATACATAAAATACTTTCTATATTCTGTACACTAGGTACACTAAATTTATTAACATGATATATAAATATATATCCCCCCATGGTTAAAAGTCTCCCATGTCCATTTGTCTAGGTAGTGCCTATCAATTTAAGGTCATCTGTTTATTAATATTATTTTAAGAAAAATTGGTCTGAAAGATAAAAAATAACGAGAAGATGTAAATTTATCGCAAATAAACATTTAGATGATAATACAATTATAATTGCAAAATTGTATTAATCAAGCGAACGCATTTATTGACCTGCCAACACATTATATAGTGGTTCCCAAACTATTTCTTTAACGTAATACTCTGCCCTTATCCAAGTACTTAGCGGAACACTTTGCTTATTTTTTTAGAGAGGTTTACCACGTGATAGTCTACTACTTAATTATTCCTGCAGTAAGACGAACACATGTTCAGGCTTTGCGAAACACTAAGGTTCCACAGAACACAGTTTGGGAAACACTGCAACAGTATAAAAGCAACGATCTATTTAAAAAAAAATGACGTCCAGGAAAAAAAAAGATATTTTTAAATACAATATTAACCGTTGGAAGTTTTATAAAAAAAATGTTACTTACCCTTATAGCCTGAGAACCTCTGCAATAGAGCACAACCAAGAGAAGACAACTCGAGCGAATAAAAACTGTGTGCATGATTTACGAAGCTCCTGACAGCTCGCCACTCACCGGAAGCTCTGTCTTCATTCAGTCTAACAGACACGAGAAATGAATAGGCCTTGAGTAAGATTTGGTGATTGGGGGAACAAGATAAACTAAGAGATGTCATAAGGATCGATGATTGGTTACCTCCCTTTCTCCCCTTCCTAAACTTGATATTTTCATATTGCATGCAATACGGGACATCGTTTGCTCCGTTACAAATGTCCCGGATATTTATTTGATTCACTTATCAAAGAGCCAGCTACATCTTTGTTTCGTTTCTATTTCCTTTACTCTCAGCCACTATTTTTAGCGAATCAGTTTCCTTTATAGCTTCCTTTCGATTTGCATATTTCGGACATTCCTTCCGAAACGAAGATTTATTACATACGACTAGTCGACCCGCGGCGTAGCATACGCCGCTATTTAGTGAAAAATAGTTGTCCAAATGGGGTGGGCTTTGGGCAAACGACTGTGAGTGAATGAAGAGAAGGAACTCTGGAGAGAGCAACATACAATTGTCCGTGACTGAAAACAGGTTTTGGAAGTCTAATCTAACAGCGAATTGTCTGCGCGTAAAGGTAAAAGGCAAATTTGAATCCTATGGAGTCAGGGATATCCAGGGAATAAGGACAATTTGAGAGGTAGCAACTGCGAAAGTTTTACACTCCGTTACTTTTTCTCCCCCCATTTTTTTTTTCCTGAGCCGCGCTCTCTGTCACTGCCAATTTTACTTAGGGTAAATCTAGTCTGACTTGCAGAAATAAGAGTTATCTTTGCATGACTTTTTGATCGAGGGTTAGAGAGTCGGCGTGCGAGCGTGTCCCGCACAGTTGGGCGACGTAGAGAATTATATATATAGATACGCCCTAGCACGGAGGCACAGTGGCTTCCGAACCTGAGCTCCAGGGTTCGAATCTTGGGGAAGACTGAAATTTTTAATTTCGGGATCTTGTAAGGCGCCTCTGAGTCCACCCAGCTGTAATGGATACCTGACATTTAATTGGGGAAAAGTAAAGTTGGTTGGTCGTTGTGCTGACCACATGACACCCATGTAAACCATGGGCCACAGAAACAGATGACCTTTACATCATCTGCCCCTATAAGACCACAAGGTCTGAAAGGGGAACTTTAAACTACCTTACTACGTCCTAGCACAAACCACCTGCCGGAACGGCATGGACAGAAAGTGGGCAGGATTCAAACGATATCATAATGACAATTCTAATTGCCAACTCCACACACCGAAAAAACAACAGCAACAAAAATTCGTATACAAATTCCACTAAACCTTCTGAAAAGAAGTATACTAGAAAAATGGTAATTCCATGCTATGACTTCCTACAGTCTCAAGGCGACTATGGATCAATGGACCTTATTCACCCATAGTAAAAATTTAGTCACGTGATAATATTGATAAAACAACGAGAAAAAAACCGTCACGTGATAGCCATTATGTATTTAAAATTAGATCGTAATTTGTATAGAAGAGATAGAGAATCACGTGGCTAAATGTTGTTTGCTTACGATTGGTGTATGAGGTCCATTTATATAAATGAGGTGAAAGTCTGCGGAAGGTTTCCATCCACACAGTACTCCTCCCTTTCCACATAGGGTTAGGGTTATCTATCTATCTATCTATCTATCTATCTACACAGTACTCCTCCCTTTCCACATAGACGATGTGTCCAATGGGACGGCAGGTGCCGATATATGATCAGCGGCTTCGCAGGTTTTGCCAGGGTGTAGCACTGTGATCTGTAAGTTGTCTAAGGGTCCCCGGCTTCTTAACTCTTTCTCTTCTAACAGACGCTACCAGCGTTGATTCCATCAGAATGTGGTAAATAATTACAGAGAGAAAGAGTTAAGGATGACTCCCGAAGCTTTTCTTAAGTTATATAGTCGCAAGGCAGCAGAGGCTTACCTTCTTCTAGGTGGGTAGCCAGCCAAGGCAGCAGAGGTTTACCTTCTCCTAGGTGGTTAGCCAGCCAAGACTGCAGAGGTTTACCTTTTCCTAGGTGGGTAGCCAGCCAAGACTGCAGAGGTTTACCTTTTCCTAGGTGGGTAGCCAGCCAAGACTGCAGAGGTTTACCTTCTCCTAGGTGGGTAGCCAGCCAAGGCAGCAGAGGTTTACCTTCTCCTAGGTGGGTAGCCAGCCAAGACTGCAGACGTTTACCTTTTCCTAAGTGGGTAGCCAGCCAAGGCAGCAGAGGTTTACCTTTTCCTAAGTGGGTAGCCAGCCAAGGCAGCAGAGGTTTACCTTCTCCTAGGTGGGTAGCCAGCCAAGGCAGCAGAGGTTTACCTTCTCCTAGGTGGGTAGCCAGCCAAGACTGCAGAGGTTTACCTTTTCCTAAGTGGGTAGCCAGCCAAGGCAGCAGAGGTTTACCTTCTCCTAGGTGAGTAGCCAGCCATGGCTGAAGAGTTCCTCTTGCGCGAAGCTTTATTTATGGTTTAGGAGCCAGTTGCTCGCCTTGGCGCCATTTTTGTCAGTGATAACAGCTCAGTTTAGTTGAGATGCAAGCCGTTGGAAGCATTTCATATATTTCTTTAGTGCTATATTCAATGTCACCTTTGGCTATAACAATCTTGACGTATCCCTAGTACATGGTGTAACTAGAATGAATTCTCTTTTTTTTTTTAAATTGGGTGGGGGAGCAAGGGGAGCTCATCAGTGTTGGAATAACGAGCAAGATAGGAGTTTAATAGGGTCATTAGTCCCATACATTATCCTGATCTCTCGGTTATTGCCCCTTTTCATTACCCACAAGCCTCCGCCTCTCCTCATTGACTGAACTCAATACCTCTGTCTAGGACAGGTTCCTCTTTTATTTCCAATAATTTAACTCAAACTTACATTTTAAAAATTTCCGTATTTATAATTCGATGCCTTCTTTTCTAACTTGAATAACATTATTGAATATGTACATATTTAAAGTAGTTTAGATAGTATAGGTTTGTATGTTTTTGTTTGGAGAATAAATAAAAATGACTGTTGTCATAAAGGGATTCGTTTTCCTAGACCAGTGTTTCCCAAACTGGGGTACGCGTACCTTATTAACTATGCTGATTTTTTTAAAATAACCATTTATTGTGTTCTGTTAATAAATTAAAGTTTGGTGGGGGAGAGGAGCGAGGGGTACTCAGCATTACATAAAGGGGTACACATAGGTCAAAAGTTTGGGAGCCACTGTCCTAGAGTATTTATCCCCAGCCTTTATGTTGTGTATTCTACTTGATTAGCAGACGACCGTGGCTATTAATAAGGACAGCATCACAACAATGGGTCTTCAGGGGAAAAAAAAAACTAAATTAAATTATGATTTCGTTTTTAATAAAATTGATGACTATTATGGTAGCCTAAGAATTCTGAGCCAGCCATAGAGGTTGGACGTTTTAATAGATTATACAAGAAGGTTAATAACTATCTCTCTATCTATCTATCTATCTATCTATCTATCTATCTATCTATCTATCTATCTATCGATCTATCGATCTATCTATCTATCTATCTATCTATATAAATATCTATCTATCTCTCTCTATATATATATGATATATATATATCAGCGGCGTCCCTAGCGGAGTGTGTGTGTGGGGGAGGGGCGGTCGCTTCGGATGACAACCACTAGAAGGGCGACACCTTAATGGAAAAAAAAAGGAATATGGTGAGACACCCAAAGTTGATAGCCGGTGTGGGTTGACACCCTGATCTAACCGTACTGGATACCACCGACCATATATAAATATGTTTAGATAACAGATTTCAGTACAATTACATTCATTCATTATGACAGTCTGGTACCAAATCTAATACACGTTATTTCTCCCACCCTCCCATTCTTGAATCAAGTTAAAACTTTACAAACGTATTTAATTTTAAAAAAATATAACAAACTAGTGGTAATTAAATAACTGTTTTATATAGAAAACGAAATAAATCTCGCAGTATTGAGAGATATGGCATTAAATGTGCAGTTTTTCCCCTTTTTTAAACTTTTTTTAAAAATCTTTTTTTTTTTAGTCATCTAGTCCTAAGTATTGTTGTTGAGAAATGTTTTACCCCAATTTGTACAGTTTTAAATTAAGAACGAAAAGAAAAACATTGTGTTAACATTCATTCATTGGTTACCTTCAGTCGAAAGAGGACTCATTTTATAAAGGCCAAGGTGAGACCCTAACTGTTGAACTATTGCCATATAGCCCATACAGATGTCACGCAGTTGGTACCATAAGAACGGTAATAACCGATACAAATGGGATCAGCAGCAGCGTTGCAGGGTCTGCCAGGCTGAAGCAGAGCCTGCTACAAGCAGTCTAAGGGTCAGAGGCTCTTCAAGGTTGGCTCTGAAAACCTGGGTTTCGCAGGTTTGGATTCAGAGTTTATTCAAAGAAATTTCTATAAATCAAATAAGAACATAAAATTAAAATGTTATTTAACCTTGGTTAGGCCAATAATGAAATATGCATCCTCTGTTTGGGACCCCTCAACTCAAGAAAACATTAAGAAACTGGAATAGACACAAAAAATAGAGCAGTGAGATTCATAACAAACGAATATTCACATTTGACTAGAGTAACACCTTTAGTAAAATCACTAAATTTAGAAAGCCTTCAGGACAGAAGACTCAAAAGTAAAGTAGCAATTATACATAAAACACTGAACCATGATCTTCAAATACACAAACAAAATCTAATAAAATAATAATAATAATAATAATAATAATTTATTTTTAAAGCGCTGTTAACAAACAAAATGTAGGCTCAAGGCGCTGTAACAACATTACAAACAAAAAATACGAGAGCCAAAATGACAGTTAATCTAAAAAAGTTCTAAACAGATAGGTCTTAATGTTCTTCTTAAAAGTGGTGTAGCATGTTGTCTGTCTGAGAGCAATGAGGAGTGAGTTCCAAACCTTTGGTCCGTGAACTGAAAAAGCCCGCAGACCGTAGCTTTTGAGGGAGAAACGTGGCACTACTAAAAGTGTTTAGTCCATTGAGCGCAGGGCTCTCTGGGGGACATATGGAGTAATCAGTTCGCTAAGGTACAAGGGCATCTCGTTGTTATATATACACTGATGATAAAGTGTGGCGACCTTGTAATCGATTCTCGCTTTCACGGGAAGCCAATGGAGCGTGCGCAAGAGCGTAGTAGCAGAATCTTGTCTATTTTTTTTAAGGACTATTCGAGCGGCGTAGTTCTGTATACGTTGTAGCTTGGCTATTTTGTCATCAGGTATACCTGCTAGCACGGCGTTGCAGTAGTCAAGGCGGGAGAGTATGAATGCCACAGCTAGCGTTTTTGTTGACTCCGTAGTTAAATATGGTCGGATCTGGCCTAATCTGTGCATCTGCAGATAAAGACCTTTGCAGAGCTGACTTATGTGTGGGTCGAAAGATAGTGTTGAGTCGAAAAAACTCCAAGATTTCGCACTACATGGACAAAAGGAACATGGCAGTTCGTGATAAAGAGAGAATCTGTTCTTTCAACTTTTGAGACATTGTTCCTAGTGCCAATCTTAATTATTTCTGTGTTGTCTTCGTTCATCTTGAGTTTATTTTCAACCATCCAATCGCTCACCCTTGCAACGGTACTACTGATTTTCTCTGCCAGATGCGACACCTCTGAGGGTACTAATGAATCGTATAACTGTGAGTCATCGGCAAAGAAATGGTATAAGATACCGGTTGGCCGTATGACACCGCTGAGTGGATATGTGTACATAGTGAACAGTACTGGGCCTAGAACTGATCCTTGGGGTACTCCGTACTTCGTACTTCAAAAGTAAGCTTGTTGATTCCGTCCCGCTAACAACGACACTTTGGGTGCGTTCCACTTTAGGACGACTCCTGCTAAAATACTCAGAAAGACACAAAGATACAGGCACATTCCTCGTTCCATATGCTAGGACGGAATGGGTTGCATGAGACATCCAGGAAAACTAGTGACTTGTCAGAATTTAAGTCATTGGTTAATATGCATAACTAAATGCACGACGCGTAAGACGTTATCATCTTCTTTTTTGAAGTAACGTCTGTATTATATAAGATAAGATATGAAGTTTTCCTGATCAAAGTTGGGTAGCCAATTAAGGTTGACGAGCCTCGTCCTGCCCGAAGCTTTCTTATTTATGCCCAAGTTGCCTCGAATGTGTCAGCAAGTTCCGTTGTTTACCCCGTTGATAGTACAACAGGGTATATTGTTGTTTTAGTCAACTTTGTATATTTTTGTTAATAAATAAATAAATACAATATAAATATTTATTTATTTATTTGTATAGACAAAAGGTATATGGTACTTATCTTTCTGTTTTTAAACTAATATAAATTTTAAAAATATCTTCTTGTTCTACATAGAATATTAATCAAGGACAACTCACGGTTTTGTTACATGTTCCAAGAATATCCCTTGACGACTTGCACAATGATTCGTCTCTTATCATCTGTTTGGTCAGTTTTCAATTATACAAGTAATCGCCTGGACAAAGCCACCGAGCACGATTCAAGATTTCATTTCTTTTTATCCTCTTAGAATTTTTTTCCCACGGTTCCAGCATACATCAGCTGTAGCAAGTAGTGAGGGAGGAGCATACGAGGTGGTAATATATCAGTGCTCTCCCACTCTAGACTCCTTGAGCCCCAACGCTGGCACGTGCGGTTGGGAGTTGGCTATTTTAACGACGTTCGAGTTGGCTATTTTAACGACATTCGTATTTTCGTAACAATTGTGAGGCTTTGAAGCAATAATAAGCCTACATTGTTAGGCGTGTCAGAAATAATGCTTTGTGAAACGGGTCTGTAACAATACTTTGTAACGAGATTCAGTTGTCATAAACATAGAAACTAATTATTGTAAAAATAATAGACACCTAATGGTGTTTCAGTGAAAATAACATACAGTGTTTATTTATAGAAGACAGAGCAAAAATTATATTTATTATTATTATTATAGTAAAGAGTAATGATAATCACCTCTATAAGATAAATTGTAAGTAAAGTTTCCCCTTTCAGACCTTGCGATCCGGGCAGATATATGTCATCTGTGTCTGTGGCCAAGGTTAACGAGGGTGTCATGTGGCCAGCACAACAATAAACCGCCTTTACTTTTCCTCAAATTCGTGTACCCATTAGGGCTGGGTGGACTCAGAGGGGCCATAAGGATCCCAAAAGGAAAAATCAGTGCGATTAAATTCCACCGTTTTGTTGGTCAAAATAGGCCTATCCCAGTATAAGAGGTAGGAGGCGAGCTGGCTGAGCGGTAAAGCGCTTTACTTCCGAACTGGGGTCCGGGGTACGAATCCTGGGATTTTTAATTTCGGGATCTTCGGGCGCCTCTGAGTCCACCCAGCTCTATTAGGTACCTGACATTAGTTGGGGAAAAGTAAAGGCGGTAGGTCGTTGTACAGGCTTCTGTTTTTGAACCATATCTAGTCTTCTATATTTGTGAACTATACCTATTTTTCTGTATTTTTACCGGTCTAATACATCTTCTGTATTTGTGCAGGATTAATATACTCTGTCTTCAATTTGTACATTTCTTTTATAGTCACTCTTTTGTCAGTCTTTTGCATGTATATGCTATACATGGACTTAAGTATTCGTGTTTATACTCAGGCTGTATTGACATTTCATTATCTTGAAATAATTAGGTTTTATGAAAGCTTCCTTTAAACATTCTCAAGTTTATATGACGTTATTACTTGTATGTGTGTCTGTGCGTAAGTTTGTGTGTGTGAGTGAGTGTATGTGAGTGAGTGTGCCTGTTTGTAACAGCCATACCACTGGTCGATATTGTGATTATCTTCACGTAGCTTGTGGTCGCAGGAACTTGACGTTATAAATTCCCTGGTTGTGAAACAATCGCCATATTTGTTTGACAGTTCACTTCAGGAAACAAGGTGAAGGTTGACCATAATTTCAAACTTTTTTATCTCAGTAATTCATTGTAGAGTTTGATCTTTCAACATGCGTGGGTTTGTAACTTTCTAAGCCCAAACGAAAATACAGAACTTACAAAATGTATGTATAATAAATGTATACACCAGTGTGTATCACTTTAGTATTCAAAGTTTTGAGGTGTTTTTAAGAGATTTTATGCAGTAATGTAACGACTATTACGCTAGAGTTTGAGAATAATCCCATCATGTGTGGCCTATAATGCCCAATCTGGTATGGCGTGGGAAGCGCTTGAACTTGGCTTGTCTTGGCTACCTAGAAGGGGGCTCGAGGTTCGACACCCGACTCGGGCAGAGTTGCGTTTACTGAGCGCCTAAAGCGCCTAAAGGCAGCACGGAAAACCAACTCCTAGATTCCCCCTCTCCCCCCCCCCCCCCCGACAGGTCCACAAATGAGATTGGACCAAAGCGCTCTGAGCATGCTATAAGCATGAAAGTAGCGCTATATAAAAGCTATTATAATATTTAAAAAATATAATAATGGCATCCGCTGAGGATTCCAGATCCCGTGGGGCCTCTGTCAGTGGAAGCGGCGGTTGAGGAATTTCAGACCAGGCAATCATTGCTCAGTACAGGACGGAACACTGTCCTGTTGGGGCATGCTTTGCACTGTCCCTTCAAAACTTCTTCGATGCCGTCGCTGTGGAGAGCGTCGAAACAGTTTCGCATATTTTGTACGAGTGTCCCAAACTCCGAGAGCTAACGGGGAACGTGTCTGGGCAGTCACTCGACTTGTATGGTAGCTACGAGGCCCAGTTTCTTGCCAGGGCACTATGGGAGGACTATTCCTTCCTGATATGTTCCCACTCGTTCATCTCAGGTGAGTGGAAGCAGACGACGGGTTAGCAAACCTAGCCGAAACCATTCATTATGGCCTCAACACTGACCTACGACGTCACAACATCGTTTCCAATTAATATCAGCGAGACTGAGTCAAGTATTTTTTTTTTGGAGGGGGGGGGGCTTATGCCTCTTTTTTGATTATTCCGGCCTCATACCGTTTTGATCGTTAGACACCTACCGCAGATATTAATTCTTTCCGATTAATATCGGTTGAGGTTGAAGCCATTTTTTTTTGGGGGGGGGGGAGCTCATGCCTTTTAGTATATAGTACACCCACCAATGAAATTAATTTCTTTCGTATAATAGCGACTAAATTGAAATCATGTTTTATTTAAAGATTACTGAATTTTGAGAAGACATGGATAGATCTAACAAAGATTGTAATTTTAATGTATATTTATACTATTTTTTCATGAAAATTCAATTGGTATATACCGTAATATTATGGAAAAAAACAACAAACAAAAACATAATTTTACCTTATATTGCACTTTGACATTGCTTAGACATTATTATTATGTGGAAAAAAAAAACTAATATTTAATCTTTCATTTATTCTCGCCCTCTATGTGGACCTATCCAGTGACACTTTTTCGCAACTGTTAGTGTTACTTTATGTCTCGTTTTTTAGCGGCCTCCGATAGGGGAAAAGACACTATTAGTTTTGTGTGGAATGTCTGTCCGTCCGTCCCGTTTAGATGTCGTAAACTAGAAAATCCGACATCATAATATTTTCGACCATTGAAAGTTCTGATGCAACGGCTACTTTTCTGTTTTCTGAATGCGATAAATCTAATTTTTTTAAATCACTTATGCAAGCAGTTTTTTCATTAATAATACACCACTTTTACAACTATTAACTATTAATAGTAACAAACACTGGAGACTTTATTAGGGACACAACTCTCGATCACACTAATGCAAACGATTGTAGAATTTTAGTACAAAAACAAATATTTTTTTAAAATTTTTATTGTTAAGTTATGTAAGTTTTGTTATACTAATTACTAAATTTACACACAAAAAATGTTTATTATTTTTTTAAAGAGAAAAATCTATTTAGTATGCATATAAGTTAGACATAATTTAAAACAACAATTAATAAGAAGCTTTTTTCATATAATCGCGTAAACTTTAGTGCTACAGGAATACTATAATACACTTAACTAAAGGAAACAATTTTTTTTTACGAAAATGTTTTTTTTCTTCATAAATAAGAGATTGACCCTTTTCAAAACAATTAGATCAATTTGATATTCATTATAAGACATCAGTTAGACCATATATATATATGTAATTATTATATAAAAAATAATAGGTTGTTATTCTTTGCTTTTTTAAAATTTTATTCTTTAATGTCTCTAAGTATAAAGTAACAATACTTCACACAAATGCAATTTAGTAACTGTTTTATATAGATAATTATTTATATTTGCATAAATATCTTTTTTATCTTATTTACAATAGTGACCCAATTGGTTTATCACAAGACATAGGCTACAGAACTTTAAAAAAGTCATTTATTTTCAACAGTATCACAAGAATGACAGAATCAGAGTTGGCAACATAAGGTTCAGAAACAAGGTAACATATTATTATGAACATAAGGAAAACATTTCCTGGAGAACAATTGTTTTCAAATATATTTTCCAAAAAGTAAATTTAAAAAAAAATTAACTTGTACATTATGAGCCTAAACTAATTTTTTACAGAGGGCTCATTGTGCAGTTATTCATGTTCTGCGAACTATTAAAAAAGATTAGATGGATGGGTGGATTGTGTGGGCAGAGATATGACTTGATAGATGTCTTTATTGTGACCTCCTTCAGTCGCGACTATGGATCATCTCATGGAAATTAGATGAATGCCTGGGCATCAGTTTTCCCCTCCCCAAGCAGCTGATGTGTCCAAAGGAACTGCAAATGAGATGCAGTGCCCCTCCTGCATGAAGCTTGCTGGTTTAGGCGCCAGTTACTCGCTTTCGCCCCTTTTCCTTTCAGTGAAAACACTTTCGCCCGACTCAATATCTGAGGCACACGTGAAGGCCAGAAATTAAACTGGAGGTTAGAGGCTTTTTGAGACGCATGCCATTAGGAAGCATTTTATAGGTAGTGAAGTGCTTATATCTATTACAACTTCCGGCAATGACAACCTTGCAAAACCAGAAAGATGTCTTTAGTTTATAAAGTAGTCTGGTGAATGCACATTTCAATTGATCATAAAAACATTACATTTCAGAGACCTCAAATTCTATTTACTTGGCAAAGTAGAGCTAAGCATTTGTGACCTATCATAGGTCTTAGTGTTACAAGCCAACAGAAACATTTAAAAAAAATTTTTAAACAATTAATAAAAATAATGGACCTCATTCACCAAAACTAACGGTCACGTGATAATATTGATAAAACAACGAAAACAAACTGTCACGTGATAATCATTGTTGATTAAAATTAGACCGTAATTGGTATAGGAGAGATAGAGAATCACGTGGCTTAATGTTGTTTGTTTACGATTGGTAAATGAGGTCCATTAGAAAATTATATTAGATAGAAAAACAACAACATCATTTTCTAAGGGTTTATGAAATACACAGTAAAAGAAAATAAATAGGATTTGCTTTTTTTTTTTTAGTATAAGTATAAAGAAATATGTCGGTGGCAGCTGAGGCACATGAAGTAAATGCTCTCATCATCAGTGGCGTAGCAGGGTACCCGTGGGCCCAGGTTCAAGAATATGTTGATGGCCTTTGTGTAACAAAAAAATCGAGTAGTTTGTATGTTTAGGATATTCTAAGCCTCATTCGGTCATTAGTCATCGCCCAAGCGCAATGAGCCCCCTACGAGCCATGGAGTGCCCTAGTTAGAGCTGAAAAGGCCTTAAGCTATTTGAAATATGGGCCCCATATAAGTCCAGATATTATGTATTAAATAAAGTAAAGTTCCCTTTTCAGACCTTGTGGTCTATGGGACAGATGATATAAAGCTTGTATAACGAGGGTGTCATGTCTGTGGATGCTACGCCACTGCTCATCAGCAATCTTCAGACTCGAAGACGAGCCTCATTATTTAGAAATATAAATGAAAGACCAAGTGAATTATACAAATATCAACATGAGATGAGAGCATTTTTGGATTTCTTAACAAAACGTAATCATTGCTGATATTTGCCAACTGCAGTTTGTAAAATAAACATATTATTAAAATAAACGTTTATAAAGTGGTAGAATTAACGTTTGGAAAGACATAACATTATTAAGAAATATATACATGATTTAGAACCTTTTTTTTGTTATAAGAGTAGAGTCTATAAGAAAATGATCTATAAATATACATATATGCCAATATATGCATAGTAAAATATTATACTTATCATTGATATATGATATGGGCTTTTTATATGGCGATATGAAATTTGAGAATGCTCCATAAAAAACATGATCACAAAAGAACACAAATATGGCACAATTTATTTAGCACAGTAAAAACTATTTACTACATTCGCTACTATAACGTCACATTTTGAAGACAATTGTAGTTTATTTACAAGGTCTTTATAAGATTAAATTGCATGGTCTATAACTACCTTTTGCCAGTCTAAATGCATAGGCTAATTGTTAAATCTTTGCCATACATGAGGAAACCGGAATGAGGATTCGCACCAACCAAGAAATACATCAGCTGTATGAAGACCCCTCCATAGTGACTGAAATAAAAAGAAACAGATTACGTTGGGCAGGTCACCTTGAAAGAATGTCAGAGAACAGAGGAGCAAAGACAGTTCACTGGCAAAAACCAAAAAGCAGACGCTCCAAAGGCAGACCACGAGCACGGTGGCTTGATGACGTAGAGGCAGGTCTACAACAGCTAAAAGTCCAGGCATGGAGACGTAAAGCCCAGGATAGATCAGAATGGAGAGATATGCCAGAGCAGGCCAGGGCCCTCCATTGGGCTGTAGCGCCACTGGGACGAATGGATTTACCATCTTTACACTACTTGGTGCATATTTTATAACCGAACTAAACAAGATCAAATGCAAGGTGGGTTTATTATATAGCAAATACAAGTTTAGGTGTATGGTTGATACACTATGTTTACAGGTATTATGCATAACGTGTAAAATAGCATGGCAAGATTTGATCCATGGTACCTAAAAGGATTTACTGCTGCAGTGGTGAACTACTGCATAAAAAAAAATACAATAGCAATACATAAAGGAAAGTACTTTGATACAACAGGGTCCCCTATGAGTATGTCTATTGTAATTTTTATTTTTCCATAGTACCGGTACATAAAAAATATTTTTTTTTTCTAGATTTTATTATTCTAAAGCACCATCAGAAGAAGTTTCACTTTTTTCTAGGCAAAGGGAGATCATCTTAAAGCATCTTTAAGTGAAGTTTCATTAATCTAGGCAAAGGGAGATTATCAATAGAATCCGTGTCCTGTAAACTGTTGCGTATTTTTGAAAAGCATTTCTCCTGTAAGGTCACGTAGCGGCATGTCCTAGCTCCCAACTCGAGTTCAGTCTGAGTGGCTGAGGAGCTAATCAAGGGATACAGAGGCTCCTTGACAGCGTTCAAACCGTTGAAAGCCTCTCCCAAGCTCACGCCATTCTTGAAGAAAGAGAGCGTGCCCTTGTATCTGTTGAGCAGTACGCCAATGACCGTGGACCGCTCGTAGAATGGGTCACAGTAACGTTTGCTGATTCCATTATGCCAGATGAATCCTTTGTAAGACAGACCCCAGCTTTCTTTATCTTTACCTGGCAGAATGGAAAGTATATACAGACATTACTGGAGAAATCTAAACCTACTAATGTGTTAAACAATGATTAGATCAGCTTTAGAAATGGCCTTCATCATAGAACTATTATTTGTTTATAACCAATGTGTATACCAGTAATTAGTGTAACACCAAAAGTCAAATCACCAAATTTAGAGACACTCCAGGACCGAGGACTAAACAGTAATGCTGCAATAATACATAGGCCTACAGCCCTGAACAATAATTTACATTGACAGTGTTTCTCAAACTTTTAACCTATGTGTCCCCTTGTATAATTTTTGTAAAGCTATGTATCACTCGCCCCCCCCCCCAACACCTCATTTTAATTCATTAACAGAACATAATAAATGATGATTAAAAAAGAATTCCCCCTCCAAAGTCTTCCCGTACCCCTGGATGTATATTTAGCATTGCGTGCTCGGAAGCATTGCAAAGTCGGCGGCCTTCACCTCAACACCTAACTTTTCCCACAATTACATGCTGATCTGGTTTAATCTCTAACTTTGACTGCGTTCTCAATCATAACCCTAATTAGGCACGATTTTTACCTAGAAGATGTATGTACTGATAGTGCTTGGATTTCAACTGGGCCTTCCTTGTGCCGACCCCAATCATCACAGATGTTCCAATCGGAGGTTCCAGAAAGACAATCTCCCAGTAGTGTTCCCCATCGGCAAAACCTTTGGTACCCCTCACAGCTGAGAGGAAGAAGAAAAAAAAATGTTTCCAAAGGTCGATATAGTAAAAATAAAGTAACCTTTTCAGACCTTGAGATATATAGGCAGCTGGTGTGAAGGCTCTCTGTTTCTGCGGCCCACAGTTAAATAGGGTGTCATGTAGCCAGCACCATGACCAACCGCCTCCTTTAGAGTTGGATAGACTCAGGGGCGTCTTCAAAACCCTAAATGCTAACTAAATAAAATTCTAAAATACCCGGTATGTACAATGATTTGCCTTAATAATATGAGCATGAAAAACAAAGAAACTATTTTTTTCATGTAATAGTTTAATAGTTTACCATTATGATGATAGCTTGAAGCATGTGTTGTACTTCATGCTTTACAAAGCTTATATCAGTTCACTCTGTCTGACTATCTAGTGAAAGGTTTGTACACTTTATTTCTCCCACAGTTCCTAAGTGTTATGTACTTTGTATGCGTGTTTCTGGTGTAATCTTGAGTGAAGGTGGGCAGATTCTGATGAAACCATCAGGTGGTCTGTCATAGTTTAAGTTAATACTTAATGGTGTGTAAGTTGAAAGAAGGGGGAAGAGACGAGAGACGTGACAGAAAGTCATTCATTTTAGTGAGTTGTATCTTGTTTACGTGACCAAAAGAGCGGGCCTGCAAAGAATTCACACAATCATGATGCAGTAACAGCTGCGATGGGTAGGCCCCATCTACAAAATGGAAGACCCCCACATCCCTAAACGACTTCTGTATGGCCAATTAAGGGAAGGAAGGTGGACAAAGAAAACGCTCAAGAGACACCCTCAAAGCTTCTCTGAAAGCCTTCAGCATTGACCCAGCCACCTGGGAGACAGAAACACATGACAGAGCATCATGGCGTTGGGCTGTGAAAACTGGCGCACAAATTGCAGAGGACAAGAGAATAACGCTGACAGAATAAAAGCGTCAGAGAAAAAAAGCAAGGCCAATGACACTAGCTCCAGCTGAAATAACCTGCCCAGTGTGCAGCCGAACATTCCGGGCTCACATAGGTCTCACCAGCCATATGAGGAGGCACAAAACCCCAGTGCAAAGCCCTCGGCCCCCTGGTTGACAAAATAGGTCATCGTCCAACCACGATGGACGAACTATACAATATATATGTGTTTTTTCATCTTATTTTTTTTTTCAAATGATTATTATTATTATTTAAATTCTCTTATTACATACATCGACATTGAAGTTGAAATCTGTGTATATTTGTTAATAAAAGTTTTATTCTGCTTTGTTCACAAAAAGAAGTCTGCTCAAGTTTATTTTAAGTTACACATTAAGACTTTAATACGCCTACACCGGTTTAATTGGACTAGCTCAGGGGTGGGCAACCTTTTTCTACCGAGGGCCGCATTAAAAAAATTTGGGGACAGGCGGGCCGCATAATTTTGTTTTTACTCCCAATTGAGGAATTACAACAGCAGTTAGCAATTTCTTGAACTAATTTTACGAATAGTTTTTTAAATTTTGGTATTGTCTTTTTACATCACACCATTTCACCACAAATGTACCATTGTACTTAATGTGAAGCATTGAACTGTTTACATCCGTGCATAATGTTCTGTAACTGTAGAACTAGCTAACTAGTTGTTGTGTTCTTGTGACTGCTGTCAAATTACAGTCGTCAGTGAGCATCGGCCTGTTCTAGCACTTCATAATTTTCAAACAAACGAAATAAAGCGTGTTCACAGATGAATTAGGTTCCGAATAATGTGACAGCTTCGCAGCACAGTTTTCTTAAGTATGGGAATACAGCTTCTGGCAGTCATGAAACTTCTGTGGAAGAACTCATTGGAATTACTCTCTCAGGTCATAATTTGCTTGAAGGTATGTCATCTGGAGCTGATTCAGCTTCTGCATTAAATGGTTAGCTGATGGTATTGAAAACTAGTTCCAAGATCTGTACGTCTTAAAATTTGCTTTCAAATTCCACAATCAAGGAATCCAAAAAAGTCTTGTAATTTCATCCATTTCACTAGAAATAGTTTCACCTTTCAGCTAAGAAAAATGATAAAACCCGAGTTCACTCGCTGCCTTAAGAAGTGGAATAACTTTGTTTGAAAAGATTTAAGACGCAGATACATTTCATTTGCAAACAAAACATTGCAATGTCTCCAATGCATTAAAAAAACAACATGAAGTCTGTCTTCAACTCTTCATTAGAAATATTAGTAACAAAGTCACAATCAATGTCCTTCAATGAACTTAACTATTTCTTCCTTGAGATTCCATATTCTTCTAGGCCAGCGGATACTACTGTGTAACCGAACATCGGAATGTTTTTGTTCCAAATCTTCAAGTACTTCTCGGAACTGCCAGTCAAGGCCGGCAGATAATTGGAGGCCCCTTGGCAAAGTGAATTTGGTGGCCTCAAATAAAAAAAAAATAATAATATAAAAAAGCGACAACAGTAAAATTATTCAATTGATTACAAACCTATTGTACTTCACAAACCTATTGTACTTCAACAATAACATTGAGGACAAGTTTCGTTAATGTTTCTCTAAAATAATAATACAATAGTACATGCAAGGCCCTCACCAATTGGTGACCCTAAGCAGTTTGTCTATGCCTTAGGCTGGCCCTGTGCCAATAATAAGATCATTGAGAAATCAATTCCAACAATATATTTGATATTTAATGCTTTATTTGATTAAAAAGCCTGTTGTTCTTTGTCAAAGCACGAGCTCCATTAGTTGTTACACTTGCCATCTTGTACAAGCCGACCCAACACTTTCAACACAGTTTTTGATAGAATTGTATAAATACTGGCTTGTGTTTGTCTTTGAATGTTTCGAAATATTGCCAATAAGAATAATCTTCGTTTACTTGACACTTTTTAGAATGACGTTTAAAGACAATGTTTATTTAGCCTCTCCATGTTAAGTGATAAGAATCAGAAGTTTCAACAATTTCTAGATCTATAGATATTTACAATAATTTATTTCAATCTATTTGTATTTTTATATGTGTAATGTGTGAGAACATCTGATTTCTTCAGGCGTCGGCGGGAGACATAAAACACTTCGGCGGGCAGGGTAGGGGAGAGAAAAGCGTAGGCATACCCATTTATTACTATGACCATAGTGTCTGACTGTTTTTTTTATATTTCACTTTGTAGTTGAATGCTAAATTGATGCCTTGCTGAAGCGTAGTCTTAAATTCAAAAAGGGCTAGTAGACTTTAAAAAGAATGTTTTTACCCGAAACCAATCACCTTATTGCAGGGTCGGTCTTAGGCCACTGCAACCTATGCGCCCGCAGTGGGCCCCGCACTTTCATAGGTCCCAAGCTAATTCTAGGTGTACATTATAAAATTAAACCATTATAACTTATATATAATAAAAAGGTTTCCGTGGTCTCTGGTTTTTCCAGGGCCTACTAGAAATTTCCTAAAATTGCAAAATATACGAAAAATTCCTGGAAATCTCCCGAAATTATTAAAAATCTCCTGAAAACTTAAAAATAATCTCCTTGAAAAATAAACAATATTGTTATTTTGGCTTGCCAATTGAACGCGCAGTAAAAAAAAATCAAAATCAAATCATTGTCAGCTTTCATTTAATACAAATTTATTGCAAATACGAATGTAGGCCTATTTTCTAATACAAAATCTTAATTTTGACATTATGCTTATCGTTACCCAGACTGGGCCCGCGCAATCCGCTTCGCATAGGGCCCTGCAACAGTTAGGCCGGCCCTGCCTTATTGCATATATTAAAATCGTTTTGAATTATCTTTAACTTACAAGATATATTTTCAATCAGTAATATCGTTTGTTAATGTATTAAAGACTTACAATTATATCATAATATCAGAATTTCACTTTTCCTCTCGAAACTAATGTATTTTTTCTTGAAAAAAAATAAATTTCGAGTGTTGGGTACATTCGTTCAATTTGTCCATTAAGAAAACACATTTCTAAAAGTCCCTCTAAGTCAAGACTCTGGCTGGTAAAAAGAAAAAAGGAGGAACAACTCGGTACGGTGAAGAGAAGAAAAAGCTGACCTGGTTCGGTCTTGCTTTAAGACCCGACTCACTTTGAAAAGTTATTCGTCAAGGGGCAGCGAAGGGGAACACGACGAATGGGGGGGGGGTCGTCCAAAGAAAAGCTGGCTGGACAACGTGAAGCCTTGACCGAGCTCTCTAGTGATCAGCAAGAGTGGAGGGATAGGTTTACACAAAAACGTCACGGCACCCTTACGACAAAAGTCAAGGAATTAATGACGACAACAAGTAAGGCGGTAAATAAGCTGACTAACGGATGTTGACATGTTAACAAAGGTGCCACATTTAAAAGACAAATGTGTGTGAGTTTTGAATGAGACCTACCTACAGTCCCTGTACTTTCAATTATTGGATCGATGTAGAAATATGCAGCCTCGTGCGTAGACGATAGAAGAACTTCTGCTGGTTTAGAGTTGCGATCCCAAACCCAGTTTTCCAGATGATAGTCTCTTATTGCAGGCTGACCTGTCTGTGTCATATTTCAACTGGAATTAAGATTTTTTTTATTTATTTTAATAATGTAAAGATATGTGTAAAAAAATGAAGATAAAATGCGCACAATGAAAAAATTGAAAATCTTTATGTTTATTGATCATTTGGAAGCAAGATCTTTTTATTATGAAAGATTCTTAAATTACGGAGTTACAATAGGATCATGATATCATCTAATCATTCTTTGATATTTACATTTTTTGTTCTTATCATCTAGCAACTGTAAATTTCTTAAGTGCAAATTCTATCTTAAAATATTCAAGTTTTTGGATTATTTTGTTTTGTTTTTACAACTATTTTTGAAATATCAAAAATAAAACATGAGTGATTAACTTTAGACGGCTGACATGTGATTTCCAAACATTATAACTAGGATCTGTTGCAGATAAGCATTAAAACTGTTAAGAGCTTTTTACAAAGCTTATATCCATCTATCTGTCTATCTAATTCTCTTCATGTCTCAAGAGTTTGGACACAAAGTAATGGAAAGATCACTCTTATTATTTCTGCAAGTCGGGCGGACTAGAATTACCCCACGTAATTTTAGAGGCGAAAATAAAAAGGAACAATTAGTATTCACCCGTCACTAAAAAGCAGGGCCGGACTTAACCATTATGGGCCCAATGCGAAACGGATTTCGCGGGGCACAGTTTGGGTAGGGATATGGATAATAAGTGAAAATTAAGAGTTTGTATTAGAAAATATATTCGATTTGCATTTTATTCATTCTTTACTACGTATATAATTACTTTACGAGCCTTGCGTGTAGCAAAGTCATACAGTATATCATAATAATTCTGTTTCCTACATAGATCACGCTCAATAGCAAGAATTACCAAATGTTTTAATCTATCTACGAGAATTGTTGATCTCAAGCAATTCTTCATTATTTTGAGGCGCGAGAAGCTTCTTTCACCAGATTACACAATAACAGGTATTGTATAATGCTTTTTTTTTTATCGCGCGTAGTATTGGCGTTTTCCATATTGAATGACACCCCAAAAAGGCGATTTCCAGGAGCTCTGGTAAATCGACATGAGGCCGCGGGAAATCTGTTATAAGTTATAAAAGGGTTCAATTTAATAATTTATACACCTAGAATTAGCGCGGGTCCTATGAAAGTGCGGGGCTCACTACGGTCGCATAGGTTGCAGTGGTCTAAGGCCGCCCTGCAAAATAGCGGCGTTTCTTACGCCTCCAGTCGACTAGTTTATTATAAGTCTCTACAGGCACTACAGATTCAAAATATTAGACTGGTATGAATATTTGTATGAATTAATACCTAAGACACATATTTAACACATCCAGTGAATTGTAAAGCTTTCAAATGTTGAAGACAACATGAACGTTTTTATTCATGCCAATTTAAAAAAAAAAAATATTCCAGCCTCAGGAAAGAAAAGATAAAATCTTCAATTCGATTCATAGAGACTTATAGAGAAAAACGCGTTCTCCTCAATTTTACCTAGAAATGGAGGCTAAAAAAAATAAAAATTTAATTGACAATAAGTTTTTTCTTTGTATTAATATCTCAAGTTATTTTTTTACCATAACACAATTAGGCGCGGTGGCTGAGTAGTAAATCGCTTGGTTTCCAAACCTGGGGGAGGGGGGGTAAGGGGGCTTCGGGTCGAATCTTGGTGAAAACGGTTTATTAATTTCGGCATCTTAAGATCGCTTCTAAGTCTACCCAGCCCTAATAGTTGGGGAAAAGTAAAGGTGGTTGGTCGTTGTGCTACCAACATAACACCCTCGTTGACTACAGAAACATATGTATGATATGCCCCATAGATCGCAAGGTATTAATAAATATTATAGCCAATAGTAGATGCTAGATAGTATTATTAGCACATAAATTATGAAAAACAAAATGTAATGTCTTACCAATATCTACTACTGTTCTTTTAAAAAAATTAGTCAAGCTTAATTCGGTTGGTCTATGTATAGAATTGAAATATTCAGTAATCGGAAACAAATTCAAGAGAAGTTAAAATAATTAGGGCTAAGTAGTCATACTTTAATGACCTCAACACGCAAACACGCGCGCACACACACTTAAAATCGTGATGTCATCAGTTGAGCTCTTATCGTGAATCACGTTTTCAAACACACATTTCACTTACGCAAAACAATTTTCAAAAAATACACCATTAGAATTAATTTTTACTAACGCAGGATAGGTTCCTGGTTGGATGAACGTTGGACACGACGGCCAAGTGTTCAAACCCTACCCTCCACCATAGCCTGATGGGAGGGAGGGGCTAAGACGGAAGAAAGTAGCGTGTGAAACTTGACTAGATTCTGTTTTTAACATTTCAATTTTTTTGAACTGATTATTACAAAAACTGGAGGCGCGGTGGCTAAGCTTTAAAGCGCTTGGCTTCCGAACCGGGGGTCCGGGTTTGACTGGAATTAGTATTTTCGGGATCTTTGGGCGCCTTAATGGGTACCTGACATTAGTTGGGGAAAAGTAAAGGCGGTTGGTCGTCGTGCTGGTAGTGCGGCTTTGTTTTCCCTATACAAATTTAATAGCTTTAACTGCAAAAGAAGATCTTGGCTCATTTCGACTGTGCAACGATAGAAAAATCTGCTAACATATGGAACAATCAAGTTGGCAAGCAAGAGCAACACTTCATCTAAATTGTTGCGCTGCTTGGACAAGTTGCAAAAGAACACCAAAAAAAAAAACGCACCCACAACACTAGCTTATTTAAATGAATTTTTTTTTAACAAAATGTCTCAGAAAATATCTCGGAAATATCTTGGAAGAAAACCGACATTATAACTACCGGTACATCAAGTATTCGCGAAGTGGGTGACTTGAGCCCATCAAGACTATAAGCGAACGATAAAAAACTCGTTTGTCCCTTATTCTGCCTGGTCGTGCGGTTTGCGCGCTGGACTGTCGTTCAGATTTATCGATGGTCCAGGGTTCAAACCCTGCCCGCTCCCATCCCCCGTCGTCCTGCGGGAGGTTTGGACTAGGAAGTAATTATCTTCAACTCTGAAGGAACATCCGAAATATATAAAACATTTTTCTGTCAGACTGTATCAGCGCTCTTTGTTGACTATTTAACTTGAAACGGATCAATTTAAGACGTCTGTGTGTATTCACTGATTAATGTAGGCCTCCTCTTTATGTTGCGTCTGTTCTATCTATGTAAAAGTTTTTGTTATTGTTTTTATTTTAGAAAAGAGTCCTTGTAATCACAACAAAATTTCCAATAAGGATCAAAATAGCAGTGACCTTAGTCTTAGTGTTTTATAAATAATTAAATATCATGTATATATAAATCTATAAATTGATATTAAGCCTACATGTAGAATCACATATTCGTATTGTTTGAAATGTGTAACTTTTAAAACTATAAGAACAATCAAAATATTTTTAAAATTTACTTTTTTTTAAAAAAGGGGTTATATAAGGGGTCCCAGCCTAGGTTCGAATCCTGGTGGAGACATGCTTTTTTTTATATTTCGGAATCTTTGGGGCGCCTCTGAGTCCACCCAGCTCTAATGGGTACCTGGCATTAGCTGGAGAAAAGTAAAGGCAGTTGGTTGTTGTGCTGGCCACATGACACCCTCGTTAACCGTGGGGCACACACACACACAGTGATAGAGAAGAGAGACAGAGAGAGAGAGAGAGAGAGATGACCTTTAGATCGCATAGTATAGATAGACTAGGCTTAGACCAATACAATATCATATGAGCCCCATAGGTGGAACTTTGGGCTGTAACGTTAAATGAAATGTTTAATTACTTCAATAATTAATGAAGTGATCTTTAAAAACGTGTTGTCGGACAGCACATGTGTTTAGGCCTATCTGTGAAAGTTCAGCTCCATATAGGGATAGGTTATTGAAAAGTTGTCACTGTAATGATTCCTTTTTTTTTCTTTTGAGTATGAGTTAATGGTAGATGCTAACAAAATGTAACGCAGCCTATATAACACCCTAAACGTTTGAGCACCACTGATCGAGATTTTAAATAGATTAGTGGGTGTGTGAGAATAGTAAAAGTCGGTTAAGTTCGTTGGGAAATCCAAGGCCAAGGGTTATATTTGGGTCAAGGCATATTCCTATCTAGAATCTAGACTTTTATCTGAAGTTGTATAGAAATAAAATATACTACATAGCCGACCAAATAACGGTTTAAATAAGATCGAATTGAAAAGTAAACTTATAGTATTTACTAGATCTATCTAGGAAAAAAAATATTTTTAAAATTTTAAACATAGGCCTACATTATTATCATTATCATGATTATCTTCATTTGGCAACTTAGAAAAACAAGATGTGAACAACAAAATATATAGATCTAGAGTTAATAAGAATAAATCTGTACAATATAGAATCTATAAATCTATATTTACTTTTTTTGTCTTTTAATTCTGTTATGAATTAATAATCCAACAAGCAGTAATGACAACTGATGTGTAAAGCTAGCCTTGAAATTTGTTACCAAATAGTGAACTTGATTGAAGGTCGAGTAAACACCAACATTAGATCCTATTGGTTCTTAGAGACACACCTTCGCACACACCTCCACAATTAGCGAATCAGAAATAAGTAAGGTATTCTCTGCATTGCTTTTATAGCATCCGTCTAAAATGAAAACTTCCGGTGTTCATACTAAGACTTGACTACTTAATAGATATACCCCTATTATCGCCATCTAAAGTCTGGACAAGATTATTAAAGAAAAGAAAGTCAATATGTCAGATATGTTGGATTACGAAATTGAAGAGGACAAACTGTACGTAACTCCTTTAGACTAGGGCCACTAAGGCTTACATTTAGAAATGTAGAATCTAGAGATCTCGCTATATACTAATATAGCCTATATTCTTCATTTCATAACAAACAAATACAATGAAACGAATCGTCAATCGAACATGTCTTACATGTTGATCATGTTACATGATTCTCATTCTGACAAAATATACAAAATTAATTGACATCCTGATCATCTTTAATTATAATCAATAATAATCTAATCTATAAAATAAGTAATAAGTCTAATAAATTATACTAGATCTATACACTAGTAGCCTACCTAATTAATACTGACTATATAAATATAATAATTACCGATCTATCTTTTTCTAGTAGAGTTATATCATACTATACTATATTTTATATGTATATAACAAAGTATATTTTTATAAAAATTTATACTATAATATTATTAAATTAATATAGAGTATAGAGTCTAGTATATATATATATATAGTATTATAGATAGTATCTAGTATTTTTTATAAAAAGTATACTTTTATTACACTCTAGATTCTAGATCATTGATCATATTCTATAGTTGACAATCTATCTTTATATGAATTTATGAGCATATTGTTATAATTATATAAAATAATATATAGATGTCTAGAGTAACTTACATCTATCGAACACCTTTGTTTTAAGGTACTTATCGAACACCCCATTGTATTTTTAAAAATTCTCCTTTATTTCGATGATTATGAAGAAACTAGTTCACTCCTATTGTGCATCGTCCATTTCTTTATAGTCAAGTTATATTTAGTTTCATTTTCACCCGAGGATAATTTTTGTACTTATATTCAAAGTGCATTGGTAATATTGGTATAAAATTGTCACTTTTTTTTACCTCTTGGGAAAAGTGAAGAGAGTCTTGGGTTAAGGGTATTTTTTAATGCCAATGATGCTTCAGCTCAACAAACTAGATATAATATGGTTCTAATTAGGCTGAGAAATATTTGCAACTATTTTTTGGAAGTGTCCTTTGCTACCCAAACATGAAAATTGAGGTTTAAATAGGGGGTGTTCGATAGTAGCTGTTTTTATATAATCAATCTCAGCTTCGTAAAATATTGAACACCATTTTAATGTTAAAAATAAACATCAAAGGGATACAACCCAAAGAAGACAAAATATTTAAATTATATATTTTGCAATTGTTATTTTTTAAAATAATGTAATGCAAAGTACAGATATAAATTACTCATATGTTACAATTTGTATTATCAGCTATTTGTGGTTTACCGTAAATGTGCTATATTTTTTTAAGTAAATAGATTTACATCGTCTACGTTATTAATAAGTTACTTCTAAGTCTTCTATCTTGAAATGAAGTTTGAACTTTGAAATCAGTTCAAATTGAATGGTTTCTACATCTAGTCTAGATAACTCTAGATTAATGATTTTACTAAAAGTAAGTCTAATTTTCCAGATTATCTAGAATTAGATCTATCTGAAATACAGGTCTACGTTAATTAAAAAAAAAGATGATTTTATCCTATACATGTCCTTAGGTCAATCTAGTCAATGATCACTGACCTAGAATTAATCCCTAGTGTAGTGTGAAGGCCTAGTGCCAGTACTATTATTACTATTATTAGACTCATGGCATGGAATGTGGATTGCCTGAGTCAGCCAGGAAAACAAATGACATGGTGGATATTAAGTCATTAACATGCATGATGACTAGATTGACCTAGGCTAAGCCTAGGGAAGAAGGAGCATTTGTTAAAATTTTTCCTAGCAAATTTATATATATGGAACGCAGAATTTCCTTTTTATCTTTGTGTCTTTCTGAGTATTTTATTAGGTTTTGTTTTGGAAGATTATGGTTCATTGTTTTATGTATAATTGCTACTTTATTTTTAAGTCTTCTATCCTTAAGGCTTTCTAAATTTAGTGATTTAACTAAAGGTGTTACTCTAGTCAAATGTCAATATTCATTTGTTATGAATCTCACTGCTGTTCCAGTTTCTTTATGGTTTTTTAAGTAAATGGGTCCCAAACAGAGGATGCATTTATTCTATATTTGGCCTAACCAAGGATAAATAACATTTTAGTTTTATGTTCTTATTTGAATAGAAATTTCTTTTAATAAGCCCTTATACTTGATTTTTTGATAGTTTCATCAATATGGGGATTCCACGACAGTTTTTCATTTATTATAACACTTAAGTATTTTGCATTTTTAGTCTGTGTTACTGGTTTACCATGAATAAGATATCAGTGAAATTTATTTGGTTTATTTTTGTTGTTGTTACTCTTAATAACTGGCATTTTTCTGGGTGAAAAGACATGCCGCATTTTGATTTCCATTTCTGTAATTCATCTAATTCTCTTTGTAAAATCTCAGTATCTTGTGTTGTTTTTATTGTTCTATTATTATGCAATCATCTCTCCCTATCAGAAAATCCTTAATAAAATCCACTGATTGATGCATTGGACCATCTATGCCAAAATATTTTAATTTTTTAAGCAAACTATGGTGGTGAGCTTTGTGAAAAGCCTTAGAAAAATTTAGTAAGATAGCGATCTATTCGCTCACTATTATCTAAACCTTTTAAAAAATCATCAATTAGTCCTATTAGTTGTGTTTCACATCTATATTTCCTAAAGCTATGTTGGTATGGAGTAAGGATATTATGTTTGTCTAAGTGGTTTATAAAATGATGTTGCTACATATTATGTGTTCTGTGATTTTACACGTGATGCTGGTTAGTGATACTCTTCTGTACCTGGGTCAGATTTTTCTCCTTTTTTAAATAGAGGGGTGAGATTAGCTTCTTTCCAGTCCCTTGGTACTTTGCTCTGGTTAAGAGAAGCCTGAAAGAGTATTTTGAACACATTGCTTAGTTCTTTGAGTAATCTAGCTGGAATACCATCAGGTCCAGACGCTTTATTCGGTTTAATGTTTGCTAATAGTTTTTGGATCCCCTTTTCTTGTACTTCTATATCTCCTATATTGTTTACTTGGTTCAAATGAGTTTCTTGGATGCAAGCTACATCTATTTCTTTCTCATGCAAAAATATTTTTAGAGCTTCTTTTTTTTTTTTTGGATGCCCTCTGCGTTCCATTGTAGGATTTTTAAACTTTTGGTCTTGGAGTGTTGGCCAGTAGTATTTACTTTCTTGTCCCTGCTCCTGGCTCCACAGGCAGAGATAGAAGAACCACCAGCTCGCTTGTGTGGGCTCCTTCGAGGTGGAGAGCCCGGCCCCCTACCTGCGCGGCGGGATTCCACAGGCAGGACGCCACATCTATTAGAATCGTTACTGAACTCCAACATAGATGAGGTTGCGTGTCAATGTGTTTTGCGCCAGGAGGCCCATTGACTCCGACTTCAGCCTGCTTTTCTTTCTGGGTGTGCTCCCATAGCCTTTGATCATCCAAGATCATCTGCAAGGCAGCAGGTGTTTATTTTCGGAGTTTTCTCTCCTAGATGAACTGCTATCCCTAGCTAACGAGTTTCATCTACCCGGGTTTAGAGTTAGGAGATATGAACAGTCACTCTCAGAGCTGGGGATACCCAGACCTAAATGCCAGGGGAGAAGAAATTGAAGAATGGCAAGCAGAGAACAGACTTATCCTACTTAACAAACCTGAGGATAAACCAACATTTTTCTCAAGAGCCTGGCTAACATCAACCACTCCAGATCTAGCCTTTGCAACTGAAAACTTATCCAAAAAGTGCACCAGAGAAGTTGCAGACCAGCTAGCCACCAGTGACCACAGACCCATATTGATCAGTATGGATAGCTCCTTCAAAATATCAGAAAACTCCACCATCCCCAGATGGAACTACAAAAAAGCCAATCGGCACCTATTCTCAAAGCTCACAGACCTATACACAACTTCAATAAACTGCAAATCAAATCAGGTTAATAAGTCATACTCAGCTTTCTCCAAAGCAATCCTCCTAGCAGCTAAGGAATCAATTCCTAGAGGAGCAAGAAAAGATTATATTCCAAACTGGTCTGATCACCTTCAACAACTCCACAATGCCACCATTGAAGCCAGAAACACAGTAGAAAATAACCCTTGTACAGAAAATAACATAAATCTAAAAGCAGCTAACGCAGTTTTCAGGAAAAATTACCTTTCCGCCATGAGAAAAAGTTGGCATGAAAAAACAGAACGGCTAAACGTAGATAGAGACGGCCACAAACTCTGGCGTATAGCCAAATGTCTCAACCAGGAAGAAAACAGAAAAACTCCTACAGTAATAGAAAAGGACAACAAACCCCTGAAAGGCCAAGAAGCAGCAAATGAATTCATTAAGTTTTTCCAAAGCGTAGGACAAATACAAATCAGTGAAAGTAGAAATAAAGATGTGAACTCAGAAATCCAAGATAGAATCAAAGAAAACTATCCAGCTTACTCCTTGGGAATGACCACTAATCTTAAAATGAAGGAACTTGATGAATCCCTAAAAGTCCTCAAACCAAAACAAGCCCCGGGCCCAGACAAAATATCTAATGACATGCTTCTTCATTTGGGTCCTCAAGCCAAAAGAAAACTGCTACAAATATTCAATGCTAGCTGGAAATCTGGCAGAATTCCAAACATCTGGAAAAAAGCCATTATGATCCCTATACTAAAGCACGGCAAACCAAGAAACAAGCTGGATAGCTACCGCCCCATCAGCCTCACTAGCTGTTCCTGCAAACTGATGGAAAGAATGATAAATAGAAGGCTGACATGGATCCTTGAGTCAAATAACCTACTCACTGAAGCCCAGGCTGGCTTTAGAAAAGGCAGATCAACAGAAGATCAAATTGCCTTTATCACACAAGAAATAGAAGATGGCTTTCAAGAAAAGAAACCAACAACAATTGTGTGGGTTGACTTAGAAAAAGCATTTGACAAAGTCTGGGAACAAGGTCTCTTGCTCAAACTAATCCAGCATCACATATCCCACAGAATGTACAACTGGATAAAGGAATATCTAAATAATAGAAAAGCCTTAGTTTGCATGCAAGGACAAAGAAGCCACACAGTGGGTATAAAAAATGGTGTCCCCCAAGGAGGAGTCCTATCCCCAACACTTTTCCTAATATTCATAAACGATCTAAATCAAAACCTACCAAGAAAAGTTAAAAGCAGCATGTATGCAGATGACCTTGCCTTAATTAGCACAGAAGAATATGTAGGTACATCGAAATTTCGATTACAAGATGCTCTCGATATACTCAATAATTGGTCCAAAGACTGGGGCATGTCCATCAACACAAAAAAGACCACATATACCATATTCTCACTGTCAACAAAACAGCAAACAATAAAATTAACATTAGATAAGGAAGCTTTAGAAAAAAATGACAGCCCTACATACCTTGGAGTCACCTATGACCCGAGACTAACCTGGAAAAGCCAAATAGATAAAACACAGAGTAAAGGCATCCAGAGACTATCCCTCTTGAAAAAATTAGCTGGCTCAGATTGGGGAGCAAATCACAACATTATGAAAAAGACCTATACCAGTTACGTGAGACCTGTATTAGAATATGGTGCCACAGCATGGGGCTCAGCAGCCCAAACCAACCTAAGAAAAATAGACAAGGTTCAAAATATTGGTCTAAGGATAATGACAGGAGCTATCAAAACAACACCCATAAGAGCTATGGAGGAAACCGCTGCCCTGATCTCTCTGGATGAAAGAAGAGAAATAAAAATCCTTTCCCAATTCACTAAATTGGAAACCATGGAGAGGCACCCACTCAGAACAAAAATCCATAAAACTGGCACCAAAAAACGCCTCAAAAGGACCAATTTCATACAGGAATCTCTAAACCTAAAAAAGAAACACCAACTTGAAAAAATTACCCTGGAATCCTCGATACACTATAATGAATCTCCACCCTGGGACGAAAGCCCTCTTCCTACTATAAGGGACCATATTGAAAGCATTAAAAGAAAATCTGATTACAGACCAACAGAGCTCAAGAAAATAGTGAACTGTTTTCTACATACCAATTATCCTACCAATCAGTGGATCAGAGTTTACACAGATGGCTCAACCCATAAAGCCACCACAAATGGAGGAGCTGGAATACTTATCGAATGGCCAGATGGAGGAAAACTAGAAAAATCTATTGCAACTGGAGAGCTCTCTGACAGTCACAGAGCAGAAAGGGAAGCACTAGCACTAGCTGCTACCATCCTAGCAAATCATCCAAATTCCCCACACAGTCAGATTGTCTTACTAACCGATGCATAAACAACCCTCCAAAGCCTGCAAAACTCTGATTCCTCATATATTAATAACCTCAAAACAGCACTTATAAAGCTCAACAACATCAGCAAAAAAACTGTAATTCAATGGATCCCAGCTCATATAGAACTAGAAGGAAATGAGAAGGCTGACACACTCGCCAAGAGTGGGAGAACTAACACACTAATAAACTCTGCACTCTATCCAGAAGAATTGAAGAAACTAATAGTAAATAAAATAAATGAGAAATGGACAAGCTCTCATCCAAATCACAAGAAAGATGACGCTTACTATAAGCTATCCCGACAAGACCAACGTCTAATCTTTCGACTCAGGACCGGACACAACAGAATGCGACAACACATGTACCGGAAGCTCAAAATTGGAACCAGTGAAATCTGCCCATGTGGAGAATCACCAGAGAATACAGACCACGTCCTCCAAAACTGCTCTCTATACCAAGAGGCCCGTATAAGACATTGGCCCCAAATCACCCCACTAGAAAGGAAACTATATGGAGAGCTCCCTGATCTGGAAACCACTGCGCATTTCATCTCATGTATTGGTCTACTCATCTGAACACTCCAACATAACAATGAGAACGAAGAAGAAGAAGAAGAAGTTTACTTGGTTCAAATTAAGTAATATGTCTTTGTCTCCTGGGGTTGAGAATGCTGATGCAAAGTATTTATTTAGAATGTTAGCTTTAGTTTCATTATCATTATGTGTTATCTTTGCTTTTTAATGATGCCACTCCTGTTGTTTACATTTTCTTAGACTTAATTTATGACCATAGGTTTTTGTTGTTATCCTTAGATATCACATTGTTTATGTATGTATTCACTCTGCATTTGACTGCTTACTTTTTGGGTTAGGTGTTTAATTTTAATATATACTTTTTATAAACTCTTTCTGCCTTAGTTTCTTTCAATTTTCTATAAAGGTTTTCCTTTTGTTTGCAAAGCTACTCACATCTATTATTAAACCAGCATTTAATTATTTTGTTCAAGGTGAAGTGAATATATATATATAGTTGGTATATGATTTTCTATATAATGTTTTAAAGATAGCTTTTAATGAAATTTCAGAGGTCATCAACTGGTTGGTTAATATCTTTTTTCTGAGAAGAATATTTGTTGAAAGTTTAATGCAGCTTGGTTTAGTTGTGTTAAGTTGCTTTGTTGACATTGTGTTTATGTGTATGTGTTTGTTGTTAGAATGTAGAGTTCTTTCACTTGGTATAAAAGCTCATATTGTGATGTGTGTAACCTTAATTATGTGAGAGTGTGTTATTAAAGAGAATGATGTACCCAGCATCTAGTGTTTTTTAGTGTATTGTTAAGCCTATAAGTGTATCATTATTAAGCTAACATCATTTAGCTTAATAATGAATGTTAGGGGGCACCACCTGTAAAAGTTTGAGAAACGTTGCAGTAGGATATACTTGACTAGTCTGGATCTAGTATATCTAGATGAGATCTATATCTCAAGACTTAGAGGTCTAGATCTAGAATCTTCTGGACATAATTTTATTAAATGAATATTTTGAGTGTTTATTGTTCTTCAAGATTCTCAAATTTCTATGTCTTGCTAAGGATGGCTTAGATCTAGATCCAAATTAATTACTCAGTAATTCACTGTCTGTGTAGTGTGTAGTAAATTAGTCTATAATCTTGATTTAGAAAAAAATGTTTGATCTAGAACCTATATATCAAACAATATTAATAAACTGCCACTATTTAATTTCAATTAACTAATGGTTAATTTTTTGACTGATTTAAATGTTCCCTTAGGACTATTGAATAATTGTGTTAAGTTTCAACTTCAATGATAAGAAATAACATGTTCAAAATGTGTATCACAAAAATCAAAATCAAGCAACAAGAAAAAAAAAATTTGAACATCACATAAAAAGCTTTTTTAATAAAAATCAATAGTTTTGTTGTTTTTTCAACTCAGTGTAATATACACCTTTGAATTGTATTATGTATGTTAGTGAAGCATTTATAAACTATCAGTTGACTGCTATTGGGCTCTATAATTTGATCAATAGCTAAGTTTTATTTGTCTCAATGGCAATTATCTCTTGTTGGTGGGAGGGGAGGAGGCAGCTGTAAGATTAAACTCCTAAAGTTTCAATAGCTTAAATAAATTCAGTAGTCACACTTACAGTTAGGTGCATTTGTCTGTGATAAGCCTCTCTCTCTCTATAATCTGGCTTGTATCATCTATAATGTCAATTTTACAGCTCTGTTCCTTTTTTCAGTTTTCTTCTGAGGCAGTTTTTAATTTGCATTCCCACTTTTTTTTTTCTGTCTTTTTTTGGGTTTGTATCCCATCCAGTGATAGGCCATTCTAAAAATAGCCTTCCCCTTCTCCTTGTGTTGGGTGAGCTCATTGGTTAATCCTGTTGTAATTATAGACAACTTAGTATTAGTCTACCATATACACAGGTACACAGCTCACAAACATGTGTAGGTCAACCCACTGTGACCTAGGCTCAACACACAATCACAACCAAACCACTGGCACCTGCACACACACACTTGAAAATCTGTTTGCAGACACACGCACACACGCTGCAGTAGCTGTTTATGTGCTAAACTGTTTTTCATTGATACATTGATTATTTGTTTCTCCTTGGCTCTCCTGTATAAGACAGTTTGTTGGGGAACTAACAAGTAGAACAGAATACATTTAATTGTAACAGCTGCAAACTCTTAAGTATGGTGGAATAATTATATATTAAAACAGTTCTCTATTTGATGCTAGTGTAGCTACTATTGACACATTGATTGGGTTTCTCTAAAAACTTAATAACAAAAAAACTACAGATCTATGTGGGTTTTAGAAAAGATGAGAGAGCATTGCAAATTAAACTCTTAGGTTATAAAAGACTTGGATATATGAGAAAAATATCACTTGTATGGTAAAAGTCGCATGTCACCTGGTACATCCTGTTATTTTTTTTTCTTATGAAACTTGTCTGTTGTATGAAGGATAGACAATAGCAATAGCTGTCAGAGAGGTGGATGTTAGAAAGGGGAGGGTGGACCTGACCTCCCTCTCTCTCTCTGTAATTTAAGTCACCATATGTTGCATACTCATCTTGCCATGTTGCTGTGCTCGTGAGAACAGCAGGCTGTTGAACTTTTATGTGTTGGTGTGTGCTAGTTGGTCCTTAGTGGGGACAAGGTACTTTGTTATAGTCAGACAGCAGCTGATAATATAAAAGGGGGGAAGGGAAGCAATCATTCACTAATGAGTGGAAGTTATGATTATTCTCTAGTGTCCACCATGGATATGGATGAAATGTATGCGGATCACAACAAACATATGCCCATGCCTTGGGAAGACAATATGTAAGTCTTTGTGAGGAGAATAAATAAAATAAAAAAAACACAGCCAGATTGGAATTACCTCTGAATAAATTTAGGCCTTTCATTTGTAAACATGAGGTAATAAAAGGGCTACACTTTGTATTTGCTGATAGAGTGACTTTTTTTATGAGCTAGGAAGTTGTGTGTGCATACTAATTACTTGATAACAATTATTACCAACATGTTTGTCAAAAAGGAGGTGTGTTTAAGAGAAAGACAATTCTAGATCTTAGTGAAAATCACATGTTTAGCCTGGCTGCCTTGTAGTGTGTATTCGTTTTCTTCATCGGTAATATTAACTGACTTTATATATATATATATTTATATATACAATTATAAGAATATATATTTATAAGAATATATATATGTACAGGGCTTTTTGTGGCGGTATGCATCGGTACGCGTACCAGCACCTTTTAGAAAAAATTATTACTTTTCTTGTATTTTGATGTACATGATTAATTTTTAGTAGTTAAAAATTAAGCTATCAACTACTGATTACCGGCACCTAATCACTTAGTACCTGCACCTATTGTTTTTTACAAAAAAAATATTTCTATATATAGTTATATATATATATATATATATATATATATATATATATATATATATATATATATATATATATATATATATATATATATATATATATATATATATATATATATATATATATTATATATATATATATATATTATATATATATATATATATATATATATATATATATATATATAGTTCGTCCATCGTGGTTCGATGATGACCACTTTGTCATCCAGGGGGCTGAGGGCTTTGCACTGGGGTTTTATGCCTCCTCATGTGGCTTGTGAGCCCGGAATGTTCGGCTGCACACTGGGCAGGTTATTCCAGCTGGAGCTAGTGTTGTTAGCCTTGCTTTTCTTCTCTGGCGTATTTCTACTGCCAGCGTTGTTCTTTTTTCCTCAACAACTTGTGTCCCAGTTTTCACAGCGCGACGACATGATGCTCTGTCATGTGCCTCTATCCCCCAGGTGCCTGGGTCTATGCTGAATGCCTTCAGAGAAGCTTTGAGGGTGTCCCTGAAGCGCTTTCTTTGACCACCTTGCGAGCGCTTTCCTTCACTTTGTTGGCCATACAAGAGTCTTTTAGGGATGCGGTGGTCTTCCATTCTGCAGACTTGACCTGCCCATCGCTGCTGGGACTGCATCAGGATTGTGTGGATGCTTTGCAGACACACTCTTCGAAGGACTTCAGTATCTGGTATTTTGTCTTGCCATTTGACATTCAGTATTTTTCTCAGACATGTCATGTGGAAGTGGTTCAGTTTCTTTGCATGTTTTCTGTACACTGTCCTTGTTTCTGAGGCATAGAGCAATGTAGGGAGGATGACAGCTCTATAGATCCCTAGCTTTGTATTTGTGGTGATACCACGTCTGTTCCATTTTTAGACATTCTGCCATAGGATGCACTGGCCTTGGCGATACGCAGGTCAATTTCACTATCGTTTTTTCCATTTCTGGAGTGTGCTGCCAAGTCATGTGAATTAGTCCACTGCGTTTATATATATAAACTATATATATATAACAGTAATAACAAATAGGTCTGCTATTGGATTTCTTTCTATACTTTATGTTTAAGTCTGCATGAGCTTCTGGTTATTTTAACCAATTAACCTGATTCGACTTTTTATACATTTATAATATGTTACCACCCCTTTTTTTTTAATTCTAGGGGTATGACTGTTACCTCGGGTCATGTGGTCTTGAAGAAGGATGCTCAGAATTTGATAGGAATCAGCATAGGTGGCGGTGCCCCACTTTGTCCGTGCCTGTATGTGGTCCAGGTTTTTGACAACACTCCAGCTGCTAAAGAGGGCTCCTTGGCTGCAGGGGATGAGATCGTGGGTGTCAATGGCCAGTCTGTGAAAGGTCGGACTAAGGTGGAGGTGGCACGTATGATTCAATCTATAAAGGTAACCATCACTTTTATTATTGCATTATCTCAAAGAAACATGAGTATTACATATCTTTCTAAGGGGCTTAGTGATTGAATACTACAGAGTTTGATTACTAAAGGGTCTAAAACTCTAAATCATAATTCCCTGCTCTAGAGATATTTTTCTACTCTAAGATGTTCTAGGGTCTACCCAGATCATATGGAACCTCCTCTTATCGAGGAAATGTAAACAAAGTAGGTGGTAGTGATGCCTCTGAACTGTTACTGTATGTTACATACTTTAACTAAGGACTTATGGGGAAACAAAAATTTGTTTCTTTATATATATATATATATATATATATATATATATATATATATATTATATTATACGTTTTTGTATGCTATATTGTTTTATTGCTTAGTTTTACTTGTTACAATACAATACTAATGGCTTTAAAAATGTTACAAAAATAGTTAAAACCAGATAATAGTATATTTAGTTAATAACAATTTTTTTTCTGTCCCATAGGCAGAAGTGACAATCAATTACAATAAGCTTCATGCTGATCCAAAACAAGGCAAAAGTTTAGATATAGGTAAGTTACAACAAATTGTAAGTAAATTATCTTACAAGCTTATTTTAATATTTAAGTGTAAAGTTTGCAAAAGCAATGATTTTCATTTTCTTAATTGTTTTTTTGTTTCTTTAACTCTTTCTCTCCTAATTAATTATACCATCCTTGATTTGACCTTTTTAAATGTAACTAATGTTTAATTTTGTAAACTTTATTTTGTGTTATTTAAAAGGAACATGCATTCCCCTTTAAGTCTAGACCAAATAAAACATTTTCTGATAACAAACGACAAAGCTATTGAAGCTTAATCATATAAGGTTAGTGAAATAGTATTGAGCAAAATGAAAAAATCTGTCAAAACATGGACAAATAATTAAGGAGAGAAAGAGTTAAATACATTTTCTACTTTGAAAAGAAAAACGAAAAAAAAAAAAAAATCTCTCTTACTCTCTTTCTGATTCAATCTAAATATTTTTCTTTCATCTTATAGGCCTCAAATGTTTAATAATAATAATAATAATAATTTTATTTATAAAGCGCTGTTAACAAACAAAATGTAGGCTCAAGGCGCTGTAATACCATTACAAACACAAACATGACAGCCAAAATGACAATAATCTAAAAAAAATTTTAAACACATAGGTCTTAATGTTCTTCTTATAAGTGGTGTAGCATGTTTTCTATCTGAGATCAATGGGGAGTGAGTTCCAAACCTTTGGTCTGTGCACTGAAAAAGCCTGCAGACTATAGCTTTTGAGGGAGAAACGTGGCACCACTAAAAGCGTTGAGTCCATATAATTCAAGAAAACAATCCAACTATTAGTCCTCTGTTATATTTCAGTGAATGAAAAACAAATTAAACCTCTTTTGTTGTGTAGCTCCTAGATATTGCAAGTGTAGCTTCTAACCAAAATTATGATTTTTTAAGGCAAAACTAAATCTCATATAAAAATTTACACTAGTGAAAATATCACTATGTTTGTTAAATTGTAGTCATTTGGCATGTCCCCAGTTCAAGACATCATGGTCACTAGGACCGGAAGGAGTAGTTAACAAATGTATAATTCCAGTAGCTTATAATGTTTTAGAAGCTTTTAATCCATTCAGCTGTACATGTACCAACCATTGTCATAACTAAAATTATACACCACTTGACTTACTAAGTTTGACTCCCTAGGCAATCTAAGTTTTAAATCACAAAGTTAACTAAGTTTGACCCACTGTGCTAAGTTTTAAATCACACTGCTTATTAAGTTTGACCCTATTAGGTTTTGAATCACACAGTTAGCTTAACTGACCATCTGGGCTATCTAAGTTTTAAATCCCACAGTTAAATAAGTTTGACCCACTGGGCTAAGTTTTGAACCACACAGTTAGCTAAGTTTAAAAAATTAGGCTATCTAATTTTTTATTTCACCTCTTTGCTGTGAATGTTTAAACTTTTTTTTTGTCATTGATTTCATGACTTCAACTTGAACATTTCTTTATGTTCAAAGTTCTGAAGAAAGTCAAGCACAGGGTGGTAGAAAACATGAACACTAATACTGCTGATGCTCTAGGCTTAAGTCGAGCTATTTTATGTAATGGTAAGCATTTTTTTTTTTTTCATTTTTTGAATTGTATACATTTAAAACAGCTATTGCTTGCACATAAAAAAAATTATATTCTAAAAAATGTTATAATTATTATTAATTATTATAACAATGCGTCCTAAAGATTTTGCATATATATAATTAATCTATTTTAAATCTTACATTTTTCTCCTAATTCCATTGATCATTGTAAATGTTAACATTTCATAACTCTGAAAATTTATTGTTAATTTTTTTTTTTTTTATGTGTTCACTCATAATACTAATGTTCATTTATCTAAGTAGAAAAAACTTAACTTAGGTTTCTCTCCTATGTACTTCTGACTGTGTTGTCTGTTCAGATTTGTTCTCTTTGCTAATGAAAGTTTGTGTCGAACAGATGGACTGTTGAAGAAGCTGGAAGAGATGGAGAGAACAGCAACCATGTACAGCGGGCTTATTATACAGACTCGTAGATTGCTGAAGGCAATTTTCGATCTGTCACAGTCACACAAAGGTTTGTGTCTAGTTTGGTTTGAATATGCATATACATTATAAATCTAAACAATCCATTTTGTTATTTGTTCTGTACCATGAACATTCACTCTCATTATATCTTTAATAAATATAAATGCTTTTTAGATGGAAATGAATATCTGCAATGGATAGCTGAACATTGTTTTTTTGTTTAAGACCATGGTCTTAATTTCAGAAATCTCAGGATTGACAGCCTGTTTGCTCAAACATACAGACTCATATTCCTCAAATAAACACTTTTTGGGGGGGGTTTGTTTTTGATACATTGGAGGAAAATATTCTTTTTCATGTGATTATTTCGTATATATAAATATTTTACAAAGGTATAATGTAGTGATAAGTCTAATAGCATTCAATCACAAATATTTAATCCTAACCCTGAAATTTCATATAGAAACTCACAAAAAAGAATTCCATCAGCATTCAAGCAGGATAGAGATTTCTTATGCTAGCCAGGGAACTTTTTAAAGTTACATTACATATAAACTATACCATATTTTTATTTATAAAAAAATATTTCAATTGTTTTCTTTCCAACCAGCATTTGGTGAAGTATTTTGTGACATTGGAGTCAGGGAACCACAGCCTGCGGCCAGCGAGGCTTTCTCCCAGTTTGGGGAAGCTCATCGTAACATGGAGAAGTTTGCTATCAAAATGTTGAAGACTGTCAAGCCTATGATAAGTGACCTGAACACATTTCTCCATAAAGCTGTTCCAGACACCAGACTGACTGTCAGGAAATATTTAGATGCTAAATTTGAATATCTGGTAAGCCTTTTTTTTTTTGGGTGGACGTATTTTATGTAATTAGCACACTATCAGAAATTACTGGAGAGTTTAATCCCTTGGATGGCTTTTGTTTTTACATTTCAACATTTTTTTCAAGAAAAGATAATTATATTGCTTTGGTCCCCTAAATGGTATAGCATCAAGGTAGCAGAGGGTTGGATTCAAGTTTTCCTTCTTCTAGGTGGATAGCCAGCCAAGGCTTTCATCTCATTTCTATGAGGTAATGTGGAAATAAAGTTAAAAAAAAGTTCCTCTTTCAGACTTTGCAATCTATAGTACAGATGATGTTAAGGTCATCTATTTCTTTGGCCATTGGTTACCGAGCAGGGTATCATGTGGCCATCACAAAGACTAACCCCTTTTACTTTCCCAACTAAAGTCAGGTACCCATTAGAGTTTGGTGGATTCAGGGGTGCCCTAAAAATCCAGAAATACAAAATTCCAGTCTTCACTAGGACCCCGGTTCAGAAACCAAGCGCTTAACCACTTGGCCAACGCGCCTTGGGAAATTGCTTTGCTATAAAAATTGCTTTGAACTTATCTTATTTTCAAACTGATTGTAACTCAAAAATACTTTTAATTGTAACTCAGTAATACTCCTAGTGTAAAGTATGTATCAAGTGTTTTTTTTATATAGTAGTTGATTGTAGTATTTTTTCTGGTTATAGTCATACTGTTTGAAAGTAAAGGAGATGGATGATGAGGAATACAGTTATGCTGCTTTGCAGGAACCTCTCTACAGGGTAGAGACTGGAAACTATGAGTACAGGTAAGTCTAAGTACCATAACCCCAACATTGTTATGAGAGTGACATTTTCTTTCCTCTTAGTTCTGTCCCAAACGTCCTGCAAGAAAATGAAAACCTGCAAAGTTATTAATTGTTAAGCTGTTTGAGAAAAAGATAAAGAGAACTGAAAGTGATGAGGGGTTTGAAGACATATTTATAATAGCCTTATCCTTATTATTAATGAATCAGTTTAAGTTAAATAAAAAAAAAAAGCAACAAAATCCACAATATTGACATTAAATTTGATTTTCAAATAATACATAAGTCTGTTGTTTTTTTTAAATTCCAAAAGACCTTTTCAGACTTTATTATCAGACATTGTCATTGTCATGTTCTGATACAGTACTGTACTGGAGTAAATGTTTCCTTACATTTTTTAAAAAGACAATACCTCCATTATTAAACTTAAAACATTTACAAAAAATTAAATAAAAAAATGTTTGGTTCAAAACGGGTATCGAACCTGTGATTTCGACACCATCAGATACTTGAACCGTGACCTTGAAAGAACAATGTTACAGATTTGGACAGTGGGCAATGCACACTTGTGCTATTATTTATTGGTATTTTCATTATATTTTATGGACATCTAGATCTAACACTAGACCTACATTGCTGATTTAAAAAAAATTAAGATCTAGTCTAGATCTCGATCTACTTCTAGATCTAGAATTTAGATGTAATCTGTATTAGATTAAAGTAAAAAATATAAACAAAGCTTAGATAATCTTTGTATACATTTTGTAAATGACATACTTTAAAATGATTATTGACATGTTTTCGTTGGAACTCATCAGGCTGATCCTCCGATGTAGACAAGAGGCCAGGTCAAGATTTGCCAAGATGAGATCTGATGTCCTTGTGAAAATGGAATTGCTTGATCAAAAACATGGTATTTTGTTTAACATTTATCAGAGGAGCTAGCTTAATGTAAATGTGGGAAATGAAAGTATTTGAATCTCTGTGAAGTCTTGGATTTTCTCATTTCTGGAATTTTTGGGCACTGAACTCTAGTGGGTACCTGACATTAGTAGGGAAAAGTAAAGGTGGTTGGCTAATGTGCTAGCAACATGACACGCTCATTAACCATGGCAATATAAAAAGAGGACGTTTACATTATCTTCCCTATAGATCAATAGTTTGTCCTTTTCTCTATTTGTTCTACTACAAAGAACATTCTGCTTTACGATATTCACTCTCATAAGAGTTGTGACTTTGTGAAAATCTGTACAGTTTACAATGGGATGGTTTTATCAAATCATCACCGGATAATTTTAAGCCAATAAGTATTATTATTATTATTGTGTAATAGCATTGTGTCATTAAAAGCAAGACTCATACTTACTCTTTAGTTGTGTTAATGTTAATTCAAAAATATTCTGAAGAAACAAACCTTTTTTTTTCCCCATTTTTTCACATTTTAATTAAAATTCAACAATTGAAAACTGTAATGTATTACATAAATATATTGCAGTTGTAACAATCAATAAAAGTTGACCAAAGTTAGAAGCCATATTTTTTTTTTTATTAAGAATTGGGAACAAATTCAAAATGTCATCTGTCTCATGTTAAATGAATCAATGAATAACATTGAAATGAAATAATTTTAAAAAATGATTTTTCTGAGCTCTCTAAAAATGGTTTTCTAATGGATAATTTCATTAAGATGAGACATCTTTGTGAAAAGTAAAAAAAACTTGGCTAAAATAAAAACCACTATCACAGAGGTGTAGCTAGGGGGTGGGGTGGGGGGAATTTGAACCCCCCCCCCCCCCTCCCCCGGCCCCAACTTGGAGGGGGCCCCAAATGAGTGTTTTTTACAAGCCTCCCGGGCCCCCAAATGATGGCAAATTCTTAGCTAAGCCACTGCACTATCATTGTTTATATAAATACTGATATCTTACATTTATTAAACATAAACATTTTCCTTTTTTTTGTGTGCCTTGAGTCATTATGACAGTGTTCCCTTTTTTTTTCTTGTGATATATAATTGCTTAAACTCATTTCCTTGTTTTGTGGTTCACAGTCCAGGATATTGTCTTCCAGCTTCAAAAGTTTGTCACTGCCATGGCCAAATATCACACAGACTGCCATGACGTCATGAAGGGTGCTGTTGTGTTCCCCATCGAGGTGGATCTGTCGCGAGGGACATTCACCTACGAGAGTGCAAACAACTTTAATGATGGTGGAGATGATGATGAGGAGGAGGATGATGATGAGGAGATGATTGGGCAGCACCATCCAGGTTCCCAGGGTGGAGTACTGACTGGTGACCTCTTGGGAGATTGATTCTGTAATCTTCAAACATTTCTAATTCTATTAGTGTTACATTTTTTAAAGGATATATTAAATTATTCATCAGCATCAGTTTATATAAAGGGTAGCTCTGATGTCTGATTTGTGGTCCATGAGCCAATACTTGTATAGACCATCTCCTGTGTCCCAGATCCAAATAATGTGTTACGGAAAAATAAAGTAGAGTTTAGATTTTTTTAATGTATGAATTTATTTGCAATACAAATCTAAGTTTGTGTTTGTCAAATTAATGCCATGAATTTATGTTTGGCTTTCGTGGTTTCAGTAGCATGGCAGTCTGCACCAAATCAACTGGATTTCATATTAAATTTTGTATTAAAATTACATAATTACACACTGAGTGCTCTAAATATTGCTATGTATTGTTATATTTTTATTTGTGATGCAAACCTAAAATTGTGAACTTTTTGTTTCTGATGTCTGACCTCCAGAAAAGGAGTTTCTGTGATATGTGTTACTTTATCTCTTGCATTTGAGTTTTAAATTTTTAACTTTAAACTTCATTTTTGACAAATGTGTTCAGTACAATTTATTTTTCATGTCTAGCTATAGATTTAACATACTTATAAAGATCTTATTTTACAAAATTTTTTTATTTTTTATAATGATCTGATTCTTGTGAAAAAGGCTCCTTTTTTGTTTTTGTTTTTTGTTTAATGAATATTTTACAATTAAATTCTTGGTTGGTGTGCCTAAGGACCAAGTCCATTGCACTGGCGAGGATGAAAGAAAGCTTCAACATGTCATTGTCCACACGCTGTTCCTCTAGGGGCTATTTTATGGTGGATACCTGCATGGCTGATGTGCTACAAAGAAGGATTATTGAGGAGTTTTCCTGATGTGATTGGCCTCACTTCTAACCCGAGCATCTTGGGATATGAGCCATCGGTAATAGGGATGTAATAATTTACATCTGCTTGGATCTTTCTCAACACAGACTTTGTTCAGACAGGCAGATGAAGGCAAGCTTTTATAGGCCTAGAATCCTAGGAGGTCACAAAGCAGAAAAGGAGAGGGGAGAAAGGGTAGTTTCTATCTTTTTGTTGGGAGACTCAGGAGATCCCTAAGGTACCAAACATAGCCTAAATCTTGAGCCCAACAAGCTCTTCCGCATCCTCGAAGCTTTCATATTAAACATAGCCTTGAGGTTTCCGGATTGGTCTAAAAAATTATTCCTTTTAAAAAAAACTATATTTTTAAAACCATTTTAATTTATCTTGATTTTTGTCAGTCATTCCAAATGTTCAGGTTTAACAAATGTTGTGTCTGTGTATACATTTTTAGTTTAATTTCCTAGTCATTCCTATGATTAAGACATTCTAAATAATTGTGCAATAGCTATGTTTATAGTCTATTTCAATTTTATGTAATGTAAATAAAACCCTTACTGTAACTAAATTAGTGTTTATTAATGTTGATATATTTGTAGAATTCTACCCAATTTGTATAGGGACTATCCAAAAAGTTTGACTGGCTTAAACCAAAAAGGGAGCAGACTGGCTCTAGCGCTAGTGATGTAGTAATTGAACATGTCCAGATACCCCCCAGAGAATTAGTATTTAATATGATACACTCCCTTTGAACTAAATGTCTGAATCCCTGCTTTTTATAAACTTACAGTAGGCCTACTAGGTTACACCACAGTTGAGAGGGATATGACTTTCTTCTTACCTGTGTAAATCTTGTTATAATAAAGGTTTGTATTTTCCCCCATAAATATCAACACACAATGTAATGTAGGCATGATGTTATGTTAAGTCGCCCTTCCACATCCTAGAAGCTTTAATATCAAACATAGCCTGAATCTTGAGCCCAACGATATTGAACCAAATTGGGCCATTGAAACCACATCCCTCTTTTTTAATAAAAATTCTAAATAAAAATTCCGACGGTTCTTTTAGTTTTTGAGTTGTATCACAAAAAGACAACTAGCAGCTTTTTCTCTTGCCACAAATGAATAAATAAATAATTGCTGTTCAGGAAAATAATTCATTTTATTTTGTTCATATGTTAATGAAGACAATACAATTTTAGCATTTAAGTAGACATAAACAAATGTGTGGCATGATTCACATAGAAATAGTTGAATCAAGCAGAATCATGTAACTAAGCATACAGAGTGTAATGGTTAAAAACACACATATTGAAGGTTCACCTCCTTCAACAATTCAATACACAAGGACCTTGAACTTGAAAGTTGATAAATGACAAACAGCAATGTTGAAACTCATACCTGTACCTTCATTCTAAACATTTTGAAACAGTTCAATTATGTTGACTTGCTTTACCAGCATTATTGTAATATACCTAGTTTAATGAAACTTTTAACAAAGTATTTATAGATAAACTGATTTTAAATAAGACTAAATTAAAATGGTAATTTCAAGAAAATAAAGACGGGGCCAAGAGTAAATTAAAATTAGCACATAAAAAGCTTTGCAAACAGTGATTTTAAAAATAAGAATGTGCTGGTATTATTTACAAATTATTTTTTTTTTCTCCAAATCTTTCATCATGCTAAGTTCAAAACCTATGCGATGATTAAAAAACAAAGCATATAAACAAATGTCATAGCACCTACAATACAAAGAAATGTGCAATTTAGAAGTAGCCTTCCAATCTCACACCTTGACGCTCATTTCAAAATATCACAAAAAGAACAAATGATAGAAATGCAAAAAAAAATATTTTTTTTACCATCAATGTAAACAATTCTAATTCTAGTTCATTAACTTAAAAAAACAACAACAACTGGTTAAGGCATTTTCTAAAATGTAAAACTATTTTATAACAATAATATTGTCTGTGCCCATGAGAGAATGCCACTTTCTGATGACTTAATCTATGTAATCATAATCATTAGTGACACTATTACACATACTCACACACAAGATTTTAAGACAGCAGTTTTAGAGAAGCAACATTTCCAACTGTAAAAAATGCAGACACAAACCCTAACAATTACATCTAGTAACTGAATATAATTAGAGTAACAATTAAATTAAATATCATCTACCTTATTGTTTATTAAAACCAAACAAATACAAAATGTATTAAATTACTGAACAAAAATAGGTGCAGTGGCCAAGCACTTGGCTTCCAAACTAGAGGGTTCAGGGTTTGAATCCTGGTGAAGACTGCAATTTTTAATTTCGTGATCGTTAGGGCACTTCTAAGTGATGATAATAAGGCAGCCCAGAAAATCCACAGATTTTTTACAACCAATGTATTTTTCAGCCAATTTCAGAGGCCCAGATTCTTATTTTTTTATTTTGCTGCATGTGTCATTAGTCTACTTAAGTTAATAAAGTGCTGTATTCATAATTCTAATAATACAATCTGTCAATATAGTTAGTCATGAAATTTTAAAGTTGATTTTACTCTGGTTGTGGGATGGGGAAACCCAGGGAGTGGCTGAAGGAGCCTATCTTACAACAACGGATGAGATTAAATCATCTAGTTGATGGGGATATTGGACAGAGTGATCGGTGAAGAGCTAGGTTATAAAATAAAAATTCAGTTGTCACAAACTATTCATTAAACAGAAGTCGACTTTTTAAAAAAAAATTGAAGTGATGTTATCATTGAACATTGTGGATTAAAAGAATGCAAAACTTTTTACATTGGCAGAGTCTTTCTCCTTAAACAAAGTAAGTCACATGAAAAGAACAAAAGACTCGTCAGGAAGAAAAAAAAACAAACTTTAACATGCCTGTAACAATAAAATTGAAACCTTGTAGTTTATGGCCAAGATGCAAAACTCATTTGTCTATGCATCTAAAATTTGATAAGTGTGTGATGTGGCTACTTTTTTTGTTTTAAAATTACATTAAAAAAACAACAACAAAAACTTGATAGAAATACAGCTTTTTTTTTCTATTTATTTGTTTTTCCCAAGGGGAATATAACCTTGTGACGTTTCACCCATATGAACTTCAATTGGTGTAGAGTGTCACCAGAAAATGCCTTGTCATCCAAAGCTGAAATCGAGAGGCTTGAATAGATACTGGTCCCCAAACACCCTAGAGAAGACAACTAGCTGGAGAACTGCCTGGGTCAGGAAGCCACTCTTACTAGTTATCTGAACCTTTGTAAAAGATAATGAGAAAGCAGAAGAAAGAAGAGCTTTTCCTAAGTGACAATATGTATGAAAATGTAAGAGTTTTTTTAACTCACTGAGCAAGCTCAAGGGTTACATCAGTTATTATCCACATTATAACAACTTCAAGACAGGCTACAAATAAAATTGATGCAAAGCACAGCAGTATGATTTGGAAAAACAAAAGAAATAGATCAGTGATAACACAAAAATACAAAGTTTCACAGAATCCTTCTGAAATTATGTGACTAACAGACTTTTACAAGTTCTAAATAAGTTTCAAAATAGCTGAGCTGCCCATTGCATACTGCAAATATATGTGTCAAAATTCATAATAGCCATTTCTTACACTCATTTTTCATTGGAACATTACATGAACAAAGAAAACTATTCTGAGAGTCAACCAACACAGCCACAGATATTTGTCAATGTTGTCTAATGTACCAGTAATCCATTTGGGTACTTAAGTTTGTACTCAAAACTATTTACAGTAGAAAAAAAGTCTACAAACTGAAAAAGCTTTGTTGTATAGTGTTAAAAAAAAAAAATTACAAAGAACAGTTCTAAGTTTAATAAATATTAATATAAAATGTTAAAACGACAAAAGATTATTTAACAAGCATAATTTAGTGTACAGTCTTTGTTGTGTAAACAGGAATGATAGAATAGCAAACTGAGATGGTCAGACTGTGCACAGCCTTCCCATCAAGCTCTTGATAAGTTCTCAGGTTCACTACCATGAAAGTTGTCTGCTCATCTACCATTTCTGTTTATACAATTCTCTTTGTTTGTCACTTCACTTCGATACATCATGTTTTTAAAGTGAAAACAAAACTAGTTGTAATAAATAATGATGATATAATAAAAGCAGATGGTTGAAGGTGATAACAAAGCAAAACCAAAATGTCTACAAACAGAAAGACAAGCGTGAAAATAATCAAATATCATGAAAACAAAACAAAAAAAAAATAAAACAGCCAATTTAAAAAAAAAAAAAAAATCTGCAAGAAATTGCATTTAAAGATATTAAAAGGCTTGGAATAAAATGTTTGTATAACAAAAAAAAAAGGTTTTGAAATATTGGTTAGGATTCTTTTTTGTCATTCATGTTATCATCTACATATTCTATTGCACATTTCCTGGGGAACCATCCTCTTAGTCTTTTGCCAGCTGAAAATGGAAAAAAAAATGTTTAAAGCTAAATGTCAGTCAAGAGTTGTAAAAAAATAAAAAGGTTTTGAAAATTTTTTTTGTAAGAGATAAATATATTCTAGTTCTATAACACAGGCCAAACATATCTCTAGCAGGTCTGTGGGTAATCCCTGGTAACATTTATTTTGACCAACAGTTTACTAAGTACCCAACAAATAGATATTTGTAATAGCTAGTTGCACACATGTGTTTATACAGGTTTTCAGTTAAACTCTCTATCTCCATTAGGTATAAGCAACTCAACCACATCCTCCTACTACAATAATAATTATACAAGTTTCTCAATCGGAGATCTACAATTCCATTGGTTTGGTAAAGTGAAAACAGTTGCTTTTTTTTTTTTAAAGCTCTTATCAGATAAATGATCATTTGATTTTCCTAAATGAAAGTAAAACTAGATTAAAAGAGCCTAATGCAGCTGTTATATATCTTGCAGAATTTGAATATTAAGTTGTGCAGTATTTCACCCATCTACACGTAGCAATAGGTTTCATTACAATTATTCAGGCATATTTTGTCAAAATTATTAACACATTGTGAAATATTTAAAATAAACAAATATTAATAATGATTGGGGTACATCATACATAGCTTCAGGTGCGACAGGGATGGTATGGTATGCCCAAATAATGAGTCAACAGGAAAGTTGATAGCAGCTTCGAGTTCTTCTCGGAATACAAAATTTTTTTTAGTGTAATTGATAAATATATACTTTAGTCATTTTGTTCAAAGATCAATATCTTTCTTTACAACTAAATAAAAATCATATAGAAATTCAAGCACTATGAACAAACTCACTAGTTTTCTTTCCATTAACGGACTCTGTGACAACTTTACATCCATACAGCCATCGCCTGGAATAAATAGACAAAATAAATGACAAGTAAGCCAACAGGAGAATCAAAACAAATAACAAATATTTAGTTTTATAATGTTCACTCAATGGTATATGAATGTAATAAAGTTTTTGAAATTTGACTAACAAATACAAATCTGAAAGATATTCTGCAGCCTCAAAAACTTGTATGCTATTGATAAGTGATGTCATTCCCTTTTCTTGGCTTTAAATGTATTCCAATTCTCAATTTCTATTCTCCAATGCTACAGGCAGAAAAGTTTTGTGGCCACTAAAGACTAAATCTTAACCTAGTTGCACACCAAGACAACCTTGTAGTCTAAATAGCTTTTTATATTGTAGTAAGGCCGTCTCAGATATCTGTCCCACTGCGGATGGCTTTTAGTGTAAAGAGTGGTATTGGCCTGCGCAAGCCAATTATCACTTTAAAAGTACTTAGTGCAGGCTGGAGGCTATATTCTAGCGTGGAGTGCTTCTCATGCTTGGCCAGCTGTCTCAGTACTGGTAAATGTAATGTCAAGAGTGACAAACATCCCGTTATGATTCAACTACGTTGACTAATCTTTTAGGTTTATTCTTAATTAGTCTTCTGATATCCAATTAGGTATGAATTTTTTATCTGTTCAATAGACCTGGTCAAGAAAGTTCCTTTCTCTGCTGTGTTTAGTCCTTTTTTTAAAAATATTCCCTCAAAACTTGAATAATTATTTCATTATTGTACAATTTTCTTGATTTAAACTATGGAAAAAATATTTAAATGCTATGAAGTTTTGTTTTATATTAAGCGATCAAATTGTTGATGAAAAAAGGTTTAATTGAAGCTGATATCAAAGTGTATTTATTGCCAACACAATTCCATGTTATAAATGATAATATTAAATTGTATATTTTGGATATAGACATCCTTTTAAGTCTGCCATAATATCTAGGCTTTTTTTTTTATATCTTAAGTAAAATCTCATTCTTTTTAATCCTAATGCTATATATTGAAAACAGCTCACGGTTTAGGCAGAAAGCCAGTGTCATGTTGAATAACTTTGTTATGTTACTTTGAGTATACAAATCAAATAATCTGCTTACTTTTTCCATCTTGTGACCGTGACCTTTTCTCCAACTTCTACAGGAAGTCGGGGCTCATCACTACAAGGCACACAACAGCCGACCTTGCAGCCTTTGGTTATTGGGAAAAGAGAGCCAGTGTATCTCTCTATAACCATGAAGTCCAGAGATCTGTCTCGTTTATCTCTCTTTTGAATGATCTGCTCTTTCTGTGGGCATAACAAAACAAAATGATTGCTACCATTCCTATCTAGCCTTTTTAAGCCTTGCCTACTAGGCAATGGTATTTCAAGTAATAAGAAAATAGAAGGTAATAAAAAAAAAAAAAAATTAACACCGATTCATTCATTGTATCGTCAAGTATATTTATATATAATAAACATTAAAAAAAATATTTAGATAATAAAGAAAAAACATTAACAAATAGAAAAATAATATATATATATATACTCAAATTACGATCTAGTGAATGATTAAACTCTATCACCCTCTATCTACTTTATATTAGGCATTAATTGATTTCAGAGGACAATTTGTAGATCTCTAAGGTATTCCTCTAAACTATTTTCTTCACCTCTCAGTCATAAAAACACAAGATTATCTACCTTACTTATGGGTACACATTGAAACTCAAAATTGGACAAAATCGTATTTCAACTACTTAGCAACAAAACTCATTTTCAGATCTACATATCGTTTTGAAAAGAAAATTTATATTTTTTTTTTAAATCTGGCCAACCCTAATGCCAGACAAGGTATTCTTTAAAAGTTAAGTACTTACAGTGAGAGTAAATTGATCACAACCCTTAGCTACATCCCACTTGAAACCAGTGGACTTGGGTCGTCCGGTGAAGGTGAACACTTGCTTCAAGTTGGCCTTCCAGCCTAAATTGTAAGGATAGACAAAATCTCCATCCTCCTCTTCCCTGTCTCTGTTTACAGCCTGTCAAAAACATGGACACTTAAAACATGTCAGCTATTAGTGTTTAAAACAAATGGATGCTAAGACATTTCAACATGATTGTTAAGACTTTACAAATATTTTGTGGCGACAAGAAACAACAGAAGAACTATGAAGTTATGAAAATACTTTTTAAAAAATAAAAGATACTCCTACAATATTATTGTTTACGAAATGTTAACATTGAACAATAAAGAAAAATAATTAAGTTATTGACTGTAAATATCTATATTTACCATTAAAAAAATTTATCTATAATAACATTTTAAAAAATTATAATTCAATGAACAACCTTATCTATAATCCAAGACTCAATGCCTGTTTCATTTTTCAATATACTGCGTATCTGAAATAAGAAGCAAAAAATGTCAAGCTGGAAAATAAATATATGTTATAATATTAAAAGCTGTGGTATCTCAATACTCAACTGCTGAAATGAGAATCTCATTGTGCTAGAAATCTTCATGGGGGTCTTTAACATTTGTCAGGGACATTAGAAATGGGCTACCAATAGAAAAACATAAAAAACACTTGGAAATTATAATTACATAACATAAAGGAAATTTTACAAGAAATCCAGCCATTACTCTTTTTTTGTTATAATTTCTAGGTTTTATTTTTATCAATAACAGATTAAACAAACAAGATTTTTATGCTGCTTGTTGGCCTATATTATTAAGCCCTCATGTAAGACTGGACAGTAGAAAAAAACAACTATAAAATATAGACATTATATTGTAAGGTATTAGAAAAAGTTAGTGTGACATAAAAGAAGGACAGTGAACACTGAAATAAAGTTAGGAAATAAAATAGATACTTATTACACGTTGACAGACAACATATGACCTTCACTGTAGCAACATTCCCATTCTGAATAAAATGTTATATTCAATTATTAATTTTTTTAGTTAGGTCTATTGCCTTATAACTTTGTAGGTATGTCTACTGTTATACTCAAACATCTTATGAGAAATCGTCACATTTGTAATCATGCTACAGCAAACAAACATATTGTTACGAATCTCACTATCCAGGCTCTCTGCAAACTGCACCATACACCACCAACTTAAAGAACTTGACAACTCAGGACTCCAAAGTAACGTAACACTTTAATAGTTGAATAAATAACAGCCAATAATGTACAATTGGAACACGTACACTGTACAAATATCTCTCCGATAACACCGTTCCGCCGTATCAACTCTTGCACTGGCCTCTCCATCTCATTCCGGGCTTGCACTGGGTTCAACAGTTCAGGACTGACTTCACACACTAGGCTCGTTGTGTCAGACTCGATCACAGACCAAGATCAAGACGCAGGTTGTCTCAACTGTACTTGACAGTACTCCGCACTGAACCGTCGTAATGCTCCGTACAGAACCACACCGTTGAACTGTGCTGTAGTTGACCGTGTTCTGAGCCCCTGTCGTGAACCTTCTGTCATGAACCGTTTTGACTGTGTCACCTCCACTCTTTATATAAGGTCCCTGCTGGCCTTCTAGAACCGGGCAGAACGTCACTGGACCATTCTGGGTGGTCAGATGACTACAACCCTCGTGACGCTCCTGAGCTCTGTTCACGACGTCGATCCTTCCCAAACCATCATGTTGACACTCGTCTTGGCCGACCGCCGTAACTCGTCACGGTTGACCGCTCGTCTAGCGCTGGCCTGGGGCGATTTGCATCAGCTGACTACACTCACACCACTTCCCCCTTCTGTGCCACCACCAGGTTTATAACAATATGAAAGATGCATGCTACAAAATAGAAAGTGATGAAGATTGAACGTTTATAATATTTTGAGCAGGAACATCATTATTGTCAATATTTGTTAGTTGTGAGGATGCTTACTAATTGGGCATACTATATGTAATAAGCAGCAGAAGTCACTGGAGCCAGCCAGGAAAACCAGTGACTTGGCAGAATTTTAAGTCATTGGTTAACACGCATGACGCTTAGGATTTAATAATCTCCTATTTTGAAGTAACGTCTGTGTTATATAACATAAGTGAGTGCAACAACTGTCTATTTTGTGCTAGTTAGGAGTGCTATGAGAGTCTAGTTCTGCTGTAAGCACATCTCTCTTTTTGATTGCTTCACCAATTAACTAGGGCATAGAATTCCAATGGACTATCTCCCACAACAGTTTTTAACACAATGAGTTTAACATGAGGTAAAGAATCCCTCATGCATTAAATACCTGTATATAGAACAACATTCCAACTGCTACTATCACCCCAATGGCCAGACCCACAGCAAACATGGTGACCACAAATCCAACAACTCCCAGATAGACGATTGGTTCACTGGGAAACTTGTAGTAATAATGATGCTGGAATAGAAAAAAGAGTTTAAAGATATAAGTATCTTAGATTATATAAGATGTATTCTTTTTTTAAAGCTTCTCTACATTAAAGATCTAATTTCTTTTTCTGTCTCGAAAAAATATATTTTATATGCAATTCTAAGGATAAACTCCAAAGTCAAAAGCTTTTTTTCTTTTTTCAAATTATTCTTAACAAAGCAATTAACTAAGACTATTAAAGAGTTTGTTATGACTTTGCTTTAAAGTTAAAAAGAGTAAAAAATTACATTTCTAAACATTTACTTGAACACAAAATATGTTACACCAATGAACACAATAACAGCACTTAATCGTCATGCTTTATGTAGACATTCTTGACAGAACAGAAAAAATATAAATAAACTTGACATTTAAGACTCAAAACAGATGACCTTTACATCATCTGCCCTATTGATCGCAAGGTCTGAAAGAGGAACTTTACATTTAATACTGAATACATAATTAAGTTTTAAAAAATTAAAATATTGAAGAAATCATTTAAGTGCTGTTGTTGAAAGCTGTAAACTGCAAAGTAATTTTATAAAAGTTTTGCTGAGTAGTACGCTATGTAAAGTACTGTACAAATACACTGTAAAGGGAAAAGAACTTATGCACAAAGTAATTGAAAATGTTAAAGTACTGATGTACAAAGTAGTTGTAAAGATTAAAGTAAAGATGTACAAAGAACTTATGAAGTGTAAAGTAGTGATGTACAAAGAAGTGTAAAGTACTGCTGTACAAAGAAGTGTAAAGTACTGCTGTACAAAGAAGTGTAAAGTACTAGTGTTGAATTGTTTTTAAATAAAAATGCCAACGACTCACAAAATTCAAGGCTCTGTATATTGAAGGGATGAGAATAAATAGTGCATGCAGACAGCCAATAGGTGCAAAGAACAGGAACATACAAAAGTTGGCATGATTGAAGTGACCACAGCAAGTGTTGATCCATGGACAGTGATGGTCCATTTTCATCACACACCTAGAAAGAAATGAATAAGTGGAAATTAAAAACTCAGCGACACTCAGAATGTGGGGAAGAGAGATAACTGGAAAGTTAGGAAAGATTTCTTGGCTGGAGCAAGATAATGTAAACATGAAGTTTTTATTATTTTTTTTTTTAAATGTGTTTACATGCAGAGGAGGCACGGTGGCTGAGCACTACAGCACTTGGCTTCTGAACCGGGGGTCCTGGGTTCGAATCCTGGTGAAGACTAGGATTTTTAATTTCAGGATCTTTGGGCGCCTCTGAGGCAACCCAGTTGGGGAAAAATAAAGGCAGTTAGTTGTTGTGCTGGCCACATGAAACCCTGAAGACTGGTGAAGACTAGGATTTTTAATTTAGGATCTTTGGGCACCTCTGAGGCAACCCAGTTGGGGAAAAGTAAAGACGGTTGGTGCTGTGCTGGCCACATCACACCCTCATTATCTGTTGGTCACAGAAACAGATGACATCATCTGCCCTATAGATCGCAAGGTCTGAAAGGGGAACCTTACTTCTTACATTGATAAAGACATACTATCAGTCCCTTTTTTCATTTTGTTTTTCAGTCACTACTTCCAAAATAAAGCATTATGGGAAAGAGACTAAATTTTAACCCATTTTGGATTGTTCACTATTTTAATAAATATTGATCAATGCGATACACCACATTTAGTTGACTTAATGTTTTATTTTCCTGACTTATTACATATACGTTAATAGATTACAAGTGTCTACATTTAATTGACTTAATGTTTTATTCTCCTGACTTATTACATATACATTAATGAATTCCAAGTGTCTACATTTAGTTGACTTAATGTTTTATTTTCCTGACTTATTACATATACTTTAATAGATTACAAGTGTCTTGGTATTTTTAAGACTCTTTAAGACAGATGGACATGTCATTTTAGATACATTAATGAATTTGCTTCAAATCAGCTGATCAATTTTTGTACTTAGTACTACTTAATATGAAAAAGACCTGCAGGGGTAAATGACTGTATTAGCAAACACAATAAACATACATATAGATAACCCTGCCAGACCAAGTCAAAACAAAGAATGTTTGCCTTAATACTAACTAATATAAAAAAAGACTATCAGGGGTAAATGACTGTATTAGCAAACACAATAAACATACATATAGATGGAACCCTGCCAGACCAAATAAAAACAAAGGATGTTTGGGCCATGAGGCCCTCATCAGCTACAAACAAACACATAAGAAGAACAATTAACTCCCTAGTTCCAATAGGTCAAGACAAGACAAGATAAACAAGACAAAATAAAGGACTAGTACATTCTATTGTAATTTTTTTATTCAACAAATAACTGAGACAGAGAGTAAGATTTCTTTTTTAAAACTGTCCTAAAAATAAAACACCATTAAGAGATAAGGTGATATAATAAAGAAGTTGTTTTAATCATGCAGTCATTTGGCTATATCACTGGATAAACATTAACCCCGCCAGCAAATTACTGATTTTTTTTTTTTTACTCTGTATCATTAATCTTATCGCAATGGATCAAATTGACAAGAAGAAAAGACCATAGAAAAGAAGAAGGAATTGGCTCATATGGATTCTCTTTAAGTAACTTTCAGGATACAAAATGTCGAATGCAGAATGTACAATGTAGTCTGGTAAATACTAAGAGTTTGAGCAGATTTGGTTTGGAATAAAGCACTATTCAAATAAAACTTTCCCCATAAACCTGACCACTACTGAACAAGCATAGAGATTCTTCTACCCCACCTCTTCAGTTTCATGTCATCTTTGTAGCATTAAATGTCAAGATGACTGTCTTCTAATTCTGTTTTGGCAAACCAAGTTTGTCTCACCTTTTTTTTTTAAATTTTGTTTTAGAGTACTCCTAAAAATAAATTGAATTTTTAGCAATGTATTTTCTAAAAGGCTACTAAAAGAAAACTGCCTGATAATGTTATGAAAATGTATCTAAATAAAAAAGAATCCAATTATTCTTTGTATGCAAATTAAATAAATACTTAATAAAAACATAGAAATGATGATTTAAAAAATCTACAATTTTGTTATATTTGTACATAATGGTATCCAAAAGTCTCCACATGCTGAAATTATTGAAGTACATGTACATTTAAGCATATATGAAAGATATATTTGAAATGTTTTTTTTTACCTGCCACATTTTCTACAATGATGTGACCTGGGTGCTTTGTATCCTTCACATGCTTCACAGAACTGGAGATACCTGACATGTTCTGGGTTTTTCTAAACAAAGAGAAAAGGAACAAATAAACACCTTAGGGTAGAAAGAAACTATTTTTCACAGTAAAAAATATGCAACACTTTAAAATTTCATTTCAATATTACAATCTCAAATGAACATTGCTGGGTGTCAAAAATAGTTCCATTTTAGTGACCAACTCTTTGATGGTGTTTCCAAATAAAGCAGCAGTTCACTGATGTAGATATCCTTCAGAGAAGGAGAAGATGGATAAGCCACACCGTTTGCAAGCTTAAATCCAACATTTACAAGGCAAAGAAAGACAGCCCAGGAATATGTGGCGCTGTGATTTTGAGGTAGATGCCAAGCACATGGGCAAAGTAGGAGAGACTTGCACAGAACCAAGATGCCTGGATAAAACTGGTTGGTGGCCTGTGATTCCCAGATGCAATCACGGGGAGAGATGATAACTCTTGTTGAGATGAACTCTGAATGGCATTGGCAACAAAGCAGGAAATTCTACATCTCTTGCAGTGTCATGGCAAGAAATCCTGCTGCTCCGCATAGTGCACCATACAAATAAAGGTGTCTCTGCAGACACATTGTCCAACAGCTCTGGGGTCACAGGTTGGGCGTCTGTAATCAACAAATGCTGTGGAACTTTCAGCCTTCTTTCTACTTCTGGTATGTACGCCATCTGCAACTCATTTATGCTTTGTCTTCATCTGGATCTATTGTCATATACCAGTTTTAGAACCCCTGTAATATCTGGTGACAGTAGTCACTGAACTATTCCGTGCAGTTAGCACGAGATTTTGTTTGGTCGGAAGCTGACCACAAGGTGGACACCTCAGTTGATTTTGGACTCTTGTAGAGAGAGGAGTGTTATGGATATTTTTGACAAGTAAAGTTATGTATAAGTATTGAAGTTATTATAATTGATTTGTATTCAGGACTTATTTCCTTGGATGTAATTTGTGATGGCTGAAGTCGCCAATATCTTTTGTGATTATATTTTATGTGAATAAAAACCATGTCTGCTACCAGTGAGTCTATTAATCATTCTAAATGTTGTGGTCGGAGAGTTCAGTATGTTAGTGTTCTCACGCACCAGCAAATCTAGTGCGTGTGAGAAAGTATTTGGTTAAGAAAACAAAGAATATTATAGTAGTACCAGTACAACACACAGAGACATTCGCGTCATCACACCTACAACCAGAACTAGGCTGTGACATCCATCCAGTGCCTCATTTTCTCAACTGTTGGTGTCAATGTTGAAGAGCTTCATGTCACGTTTGCATTCATTGATATACCTTAAAAGTGGGTGACCTGCAGCTCTCCTGCCTTCTATTAGATCACCATACAGATTGTCTTGTGGGAGTCGACATTGTGGCATTCTGTGAACATGACCAAGCCAGCCAAGACGACTACTGCTGATAACAGAGCGGATGTCCTGCTCCCTGCAGTACTTCCTCATTAGTTATTTTTCTTGGAAGATATTCAGCTTTTTTTTGTTTCTGCCAAGAGTAGGTTGACCATGACTCACTACTATATAGCAGAGTGCTGATCATACAGATCCAGTAGAATAGGGCTATTGTATTAGCAATCTCCAAAGGTATTGCTCCACACTCTTATGTGCAGCCATAACATGGTGCCCATTGCCTTGGCTATCCTTTTGTTGATGTCTTATCCAGCAGCACATCATTGGAGAAGATGGAGCCAAGATAGAAGAAATTGTAAAAAAATTTCCAGTGTTTCTTGTTTTGGACTAGTATTTTGGTCTTACTTGGACTAATATTTAACACTCTTAAGACGGAGCATTTTAGCATGTCTTGTGCCAAAAAAATAGAGCACTATTTCCAGACGAAGCACTTCTCTTACAAAAAAATTCCTAACAAATAAACTAATTACTTTACACACACAAAACTATATATTTTGTTGAAGAGAAATGACAGAGGCTAGGCTAGTAAGTAAAGTCAGGCTGTATTTAATTATAGTTATTGTAAACGAACTTACTGGTCTCCATTTTAAAGGTACAAAGCCTGGCCCCTTGACACAGGCGGCAAAATAGTTGTACAAGGTTAAGGTCACCCATAAGATAAAGCTGCTAAAATTGACAAAAGCTGCCAAACTGTGGTGGGGTGGCCACCACATCACATGGCACCGTATGGCTACCCAGCTGATGGTGAAAATTATGGACAAAGCAATCCCAGGTCCCCAGTGAAGAAACTGCTTCCATGTTCCAACTCTTTCATATCCCATGATGCAACAAATGTGAAAGGAAGCAATCAGCAAAACTGGAGGCAGTTAAAAAATATATTAAGTTTATTAAGATTCTGATAGATTAGAATCAAAACTATACCAACATGAACAAAAAATCTAAAATTCTAAACTGATTTTCAAGAATTAAATTTTAAGCACAAGGTTTACCAATTAAAAGTAAAAAATAAAATGAACCCCATTTTTAATTTTAATCATGAGAAAACTAAATTATAATGGTGAACTGATTTCAAGCAGTGTTTTACCACAGAGGTATGCACATCCTTAGCATGTTTTAACTTTGTACATGTATGAATTTTTTTTTCAATAATTTAAGATTTAAATCTAGATCTAAATCTAGATATATATATAACTCAGTTCAATAATTGATTCACAAATAAAACTCTTCAAAGTGAAGTAAAACAAGTATATATATAATATATATATATATTCTAGATAATTTTTTTTTTAGATCTTGTCAATTTAAATTCTAGAATCAAGATTTATGTTATAGATAGACTCTTTACTTTGTATTTCTAGAATGTAGATCTAATCTATAATCAAAATAATCTAGTCTATATGATAGATATCTAGATTCTAGATCTTAAGTCTAAATATCTATCATTCTAGATTCTAGTTAGTATATCTCCGATCTAATAAAAGACTATAGTATAGTACTAATTACTTTTAATTAGTAACTAGAATTTAGACCTATACTAGATTGTAGATTCCATTATAAATAGTATAGACTAGATCTAGATCTAGATATACTATCAAAATAATCATTACTATGTAATGTACTGTAGTACGTTACGTATGTCACTATGATTCTATGATATACTTGAATGACAGTTATTGAAGTTATAGATCTAGATTATTATTATTCTATGATAATGATTATATTATTATACTAGATCTAGAATGTCTAAGATCTAGATCTCATCTACTCATCATGATCTAGTAAGTAAAAAAACAAAAAATAAGATACTAGATCTAGATTACTACTAGATATAGTAGTTTATTTAATTCGGACATTACATGAATTCGAAAATTCGATGTTTTTGTGGTCATTAAAAAATTATTTTAATATTTATTATAAAACTAGCACGCTGTATAATGTGCTTGTCCATTTTCCAATGATTCTGATCCAATTTCCTTCAATTTAGCTGTCTTTTTATGTAAGAAAAACGAATTTCAAATTTGTAAGTCAGGTTGTTGTATTTTCCTATGTTACCCGGATGACTTTACCTCTTCCTAGGGTTAAGACTATATTTTTTGATTGGCTAAGTCTATACTAATGAGCCCGGCAATATTTATTCTGTTTTTGGAGCTGATTTATTTGATTCATAAGTCAAGTTGTTTGATTCCACACAAAAAAATTAATAGGGTGTCCGAATTAAATTATGATTTTCGTATGAAAATTTAGTTCGGACAGCCAGTTTTGGACATCAATAAAAATGATCTTATATTATATTTGTTCGTTTGTTGTTGTTTTTTTAATAGAGAATAAATGGGCAAATGTTTGGAGTGAGCTTGGTACATTGAATGAAGTTAAATGCTTAGATCTAGTCGACCTACTAGATAGATCTAGATTTATATAGAGAGAAAATAGAGGATTCAGTTAGGCAAGAATGGCTATCCTTACCTGTACTATACTACAAAAGATCATCTGTATTAGAAATTTAATAAATTAATAAACAAAAAACACAAACATTCAACACACATCTAATCATGCAAACAGAAAATGTCTTAAAGTCGGTATAGAAGTCAGTATCCCAGTGACCTAATTTAGGTAGAATAAGTGTGTTCATATTTTATTTTTTGTGTTTGTATTTATGCATAATCTTACAACATCTTAATGATATAATGTGAGGGGCTATGCCTGGGAATCTATAAATTTAGTTAATGTTAATAAATGTTAATGTTATAATCTGAGTTTATTGATGCCTAAATATAGAGACTGTCCGAAATAAATTATGGTGTCCGGAATCAAATAATGTGTGTCAAATTTGTCCAAATTAAATGAAAACGCACTGCCTCTTTGACCTTAAATATAATAACAAATACAGGTTAGGGGTACAAATATAAGTAGTCATCCTTATTCTCCTTAAACTAAAAAAGATTTTGATACTTCATTTTCTTTTACTATGTTGGACCATTGTCAAATAATGCGCTGTCAAAGTCAAACTTTCAAATTTGAGCCTTTAGACTATACTATAGGTGTCCAAATAGCATATATTATACTACTCTAACTCTAGATGATTAATTAGATCTCTAGATCTAGACATAGCACTTACTAGCAGGCTAGTATTCTAGTATCTAGATTTAAGTTAAAAGTCTCGATCTATACCATTATAATGGGCATTATAATCATATAATGATTATTTATTATTATCTTATCTTATCAACAGACGTTACTTCAAAAAAGAAGATGATTACGTCCTACTCTTCATGCATTTAGTCATGCATATTAACCATTAGTGTAAGTCTAGAGCTATATTTACTAGATCTAGCTAAGCCTATCTATAATTAAGATCTTATCTTATCTTCAGTCTAGTCAAATTATTACCATTGTAATGATTGTTAAAATATCTTCTAAATTATCTAGATTACAAAACAAGGGCTTTCCTTAGAAACTGCATGCCAAAGTTTACCTTTCTTTGCTACACTTGTTTTACTTCACTTTGAAGAGTTTTATTTGCGAATCAAATATTGAACTGAGTTATAGAATAATAGATCTTTATATCTAGATCTAGATTTAGAACTAGAATCTAGATCTATATAGATCTAGATCTAATTCTTAAATTATTTAAAAATAAATTCGTAGGAAAAAAAGATTTATCTTTTATTAAAATAAAGCGAATTGTGTATTTTCTAGATTTTAGCTTTGCGTGAATCTGAAAGAAATAAACATTAATTATGCTTTTGACCTTTGATTATAGTTTTTATATTTATAGAGCAAAAAAAAAAAAGAAAGTAAACAAGATGTGATCAACTAGGGGCCTGTCACTGAGTTCTTTCTGCGCTTTATTTTCATCTGTCTTTCGTTTTTTACATGAGCATATAAACGATTCAACAAATGGCTAGATATGAGGCTGCAAATTCTATTATAGGAAATATCAATTTTAAGAAAGCCCTTTTTCAATCACCTTCTCCAGTTCCTGATTGCTCAAAAACATCAGCAGGGTCAGGTAAATAAATAAAAATAATAGACATCACAAACATATATTATATATATATATAGACCTATCATCAGAAATTAATGATGGGGGCATCAGCATTGGATGGATGAAATATACTTTCAGAGTAAATTTTTTTCTTAGTTTTAACCATTAAGGAGCTATAAAAATTCAATGTTTAAATAATTACTTGATGTAGATCTACATTAAATATAATATCAAAATCAAGACTTATCAAGAATTTTGTATGATTGTTTACTGGACTCTTCTTTAACACATCCTAATTATAAGCTATTATCAGATTACTATCATGCCAAGACAAAGAAAAAGAAAGCTTTCATCATTTAAAAATGTGGAAGACACTGTTTTGTACAAGTTTCTATTTGTAAATTTTAACTACTCACAACTTGCATCTGATGATACTAATAAACTATGCCTTAAAGGATATGTACTACTCATTTATTTGCAAAATCAATCCTCCAAAACATCAACAGCTGAAATTGTTGCTTCCACATTTTGATTTCCCTTTACTCCAGTTTTAACTCAAAAAGCTCACAATTTAATTGAATACACCATTGAAAAGTAAAAAAAAAATTACAACATATTTGCCGGAAATTAAAAAAAATCTGTTGTGAAATTTTTCATCAGTTACCAAATACAACTGCTCCTAACCCTGATCTATAGTAAGTAGTTTATCACAGAGATTGGGTGTTCTTCTTGATTGCGTCCCTCACAGAACCTCAGTAGACAACTTTGTAAGAGGACTTGGTGTTATTTCAGACCTACAAGCCGCTGAAGTTGCCATGAAAACACCACATCTAACTCTTGGGTTTGATGCCACAACCCAAGAGGGTGTACTTGTCAACTCAGTACATCTCACCACTCCAACTGATATTTTTGTTATAGCTTTAGATCATTTGAGTGGTGGGAGGGCAGAGGATTATGAAAAACACTTAATTGAATCTATAAAAAATTTAGCCTATGTTTATTCTGATTTTCATACAATTGAGTTTACTAGTTGCCATGATCAAATTATCAAAAATATTTCCAACACTATGTCAGATCGAGCATCTGTTAATCATGCTTCTATCGTAAGATTAAGTGCAGTATGGGACCAAACATTAAATGAACTTAATTGTCACCTGCACCCACTTGATAGTATTTCAAAAGGCTGCAGGTTGGCACTTAAGTCCCTGCAGACAGAAAGGAGCAGCCTTATTGGGAGTGACTGCATAGCAGGCAACATTGTCTTGCAGTTAGACAAACTCCAATATCGAGAAGGAAAGGGTGACCCCAAAAATTTTATTTCTTTTCTCCTAAATGAAAATTTACAGAAGGGCCTTATTCCACGGTATAGGAAAAATCGTTTACATGTATTTTTCCATACTTGTGGAATACTGGTCCTTCATTTTGACAAAATTTTGTCATTTTTGAAATCCCCTTTCCTCTGGATCGCTGATAAGTTGTCTGCACAGTGACCTCAATAGTGAAACTGGGAAGAAACAACTGTTTGTTATGGGTATGGTAGGGAAACTGCTGACAAGCTCTTGGATGAAAAAATTTTACATTGTGCCTGGTGCGCAAGCTGTTTCTCATCTTGGGGCTATCACAGTTATTAAAGAAGTTCTAGCCCAAATAAATCAATGCCTTAATAATCCCTTCAGTATTTTCACAAGAAACCTAGACTTCTTTGGTGAAATCCTTGATGTTAATGATCCCATACTGGAGGTTCTTTTGCTTTGCCCTCAAGATAAGGAAGTTGAAAACATGATAAGAGCTAGTCTGTCTTCTATTGCAGAAACTATCAATAGGCAGTATAAGAGGTATCTTTGTATGAATGTGTCTGAGCTGATGAGCACTCAGACAGAATCTGCTAGGCTACATAACATGAATTCTGAAGAGGGGATTGGCATGTTTAGTGCAGCCAAGAAAAAAGCACCAAATGAAACAATGTGCTACATGTCCTCTAGAATCCGTTCCCTAAAGAACAGAACTGTAGCCTATCTAGATTCTCTGAGTGCCTCAGATATGACTGAAAGGGTGACTTGGGCCATTGGTGTCCCTCGCAGTAGGAGGCAGGCTAATCCAGTGAGGACGTCAGAGGTGGCTAAGGAGATTGCTCTGAGGGCCGAGCAAAAAAACCAGGAGACAGAACAGAAAGAAAGAAAAAAAAATTGAAAACCTTTTAAGAAAAGACAATTACATTGACAAAATTAAGAAACTGATTACTAACGTGACTGAACAGACTTGGATGGATGTGCAGGAATTGTTATCTGGAAATGTTATTGACAGGTTGATCTGTCACTATTGGTACAGTGCAGGCCCTGTATTATATAGTGGCAGGGTAAAGGGACTGCAAAAAGGAATGAAAGATGTATATTTGGTAAACTATTGGCTGGATGATGCGGACGAGAGTAGAGGGGTTGACTATGACATGAGTAAGTATCAGCTTGCCTGTGACATACTGTTCAAAGACTTGACATTACTGTAGTGTCCATTAACATCAAGGATTTTTTCCCTAACCATTGACAAAAATTGTTCCAGTTTCACTTCTGTCTGACAAACAGGGATTATTTATAACTAAAATAATACAATAATAAATCTGTTAGCTAATCATTAATAACCAGTACATTTAATTGAATAATACTTCTATAAAGTTTCTCATTGTAAAAATTTTAAACTTATAAATTTATTTTGATTTACATTTTCTATAGTATTATAGAATTAACTCATTGTAACCATAGTCCAAACCATATTCAACAATTTGTTTTAAGCTTTACAACAATTCAATATATAACTAGTCAATATAAATAAATATAAACATTTTGAAGTAAGCTAATACATTACTAAAAACTTTTTTTTTAGATGTAAATTTAAATATCCAGTTTAAAAAAAAAATGTACATTCAAGGTTGTTGTTTTTTTAATTTTGTTGTCTACCTATACTTTGCATTGTCAATAATGCTTTTTTTAGCACACTTTTTTTTTATAATAGCATCTACTTAAATAAAGCTAATTAACTAACTTTCTTTGCCATTTTTACTATATTGAGATTAATGATTTGTGGTACATCAACACTTTTTAGATACTGTTCCTTTGTAAAATTCTATATGATAGTAAATAAACAATTTAAAGTATGTGTAATGTAAAGCTATAACTTTAAAGTTGAAATCTTTATTTAATAATTTTATAAACAATAATATTTCTATTTTTATAAAATTTTCTTCACTTCAAGTTTGTGACTATAAAGATATGTAAACTTTCCTTTTTATATTTATGTACAACTTAATATTGATTTTTGTTAAAGTAGTTTTTCCAACAATAATCATTGTATATCCTATAAACCTTTCCATAAATTCCAAAATAAACTTCTTTTTTTTTTTTTTTCAAATTCATTTATTACAAAGCCTTCATTAAATCCAAAATTTAAACATTCCAAAATTCCCACATGTGCCTTATAGTCATTGTTTTATTTATACTGTTATGCGTTCCTTCCACTATTTGCATGTCGTCATAGTCCCTACAAAACTAACAAATAAACCACCATTGACTTAATCATCATTCTATGCTGCTTACTTTGCATGATATCTGATTCATGATGCTATTAACAAAGAAGCCACCATTCACTTAATCATCATTCAGTACAGCCTAACTTGCATGTCATCAGAGTCCCTACAGTACTAACAAATGAACTACCATTCACTTAATCATCATTCTATGCTGCTTACTTTGCATGATATCTGATTCATGATGCTATTAACAAAGAAGCCACTATTCACTTAATCATCATTCAATACAGCCTAACTTGCATGTCATAAGATTCACTCTGTTACTAAGACTTCATCATCATTTTATGGATCTTAATTTATATGTCGTCACATTCATCTTTTACGTTATCAGCACAAATTCAGCAATCATTTGTGCCTTCTATAATCAATAAACGTGGTCAGCTTACCATCATATACTTTACAATGAACGTCATATTATCAGTTTCAATTACCATTTTAAAAAAAAATCTATGTAAGTACTTAATTTTTTAATTTTTTTTTACTATACAAAATAATTTAAGTTTTTTTTTTTTTTTTCTTTAAATAAACATGAAGATAAGTTTCGCTGTTTGTTTCAAATGTTCCTACTGTGTTGGTTTTTTTTTAAGATCATTATATCTATTAGATATACATGTATATAAATATGATATAACATATTACTAAGTAATGTCTTTCTACAAAAAAAACACAACAAAGTAAATATATCACAAAAATAATTCAATAGAATCAAAATGTAAAAAAAAACTAAAATTGAAAATAACAATGTCATATTGGCTTAGTTAAAAAAAAAAAGAAAATTTTTTATAAATGAATTTTATAAAACAATACCATACTTCAATTAAGCACACTATGAGCTTTATTTTGATATATGGTTTTTAAATGGGCTTTTGGTGAAAATATTAGCAATTTTCCTTCAATTTTCATAAAATCTGGTGTCATCATTTCCATTGACTTAATGTTAAGTGAAAATGCGTAAAAAAATATTTTTTTTATCTATTCGCTGCACCTATACCAACAATCTATATATCATTGGAAAGCTCAGAAAAAGCATTAACAATCATATTATTTTTTGTTTGTTTTTAAAAATTTTGTCACATACCTACACATACTACATAGAATTGAATCTTTACAGCTATATATATTATTATTCAGTATATTATGATTATCTAGAGACTAGTCTGACTAGAGTAGATCTAGATAGTAGATATCTAGATTATGAATTTAGATTTAGAGTCTACATGATGAGTCAATTTTAGAATCTATGGTAATGGTAGATCTAATTTCCGTCTTCCGAACAAGTTAGGCACTGCCTCTGCAGTTTTTACATTTAAATTTTTTTAGCTCGTAATGATTTATCCTAGGAAAAAACTGCATAATCAGTACTGTAAACTCATCATCCATTGGTTAATAATAATAGTATTAATAGATAAGTTGGTTAGTTTCACTTTGTATAGTTGCAATAAAATATGATATGAAAGAGAGTTGGGTCAATGAGACCAAGGGCTTACACTAACAAACACCATTCCCAACTTTGTAACTTAACAAACACTTTTCAGTAGGCTAACAAATATTTCAAAGTTATTGTATTTAAAAATTGTTATTATAATAAATCTTTAATTTCCTTTTTTTTTAGATCAATTTCATTTCACACCAACTTAATATAGACAGGCCAGTATCACGTTGCAACTGCTCCCTTGTCTGCTAAACCCTTACACCACAAACCTAATAAAGAGTCTTATACTGTGGCCTACCCTATAGTTGACCAAAAAAAAAACTGCGTGACACAGTGCATCTAGCCCATTCAGCGATTGTGACCTAATTTGGTACCTGATTGATCAATAATTGTAATTGTAAACAGCTAAGTTTTTTTTTTCTGGTACATTTGATGATACTATGCTTAGTACCTACCTAGCCTGGTCGATCAAGGAGAAATAGAATAAAAGAGAGGAAGAGTAGGATTGTACCACTCATAAAAACATTCTTTTTTTCATTCACATATTATGTTCAACATTAGTACTATTCACTTTCTTTTCACCCGTTCACATCACACTTGAGTTTAACATTTAAGACAAAAACAAAATTAAGTAAGAAAATGTTACAAAATAAATCAAAGAAATTTTAATTTCTCGACCTTGAGTTACATCCCTTTGATGTACATTTTCAACATTAAAATAGCGCCAGTTAGCGTCATTGATAGTTATAAAGAGCTTTCGTTAATGTCATTGAAATAGCGTTCGTTAGTGTCATTGATAGTTATAAAGAGCTTTCGTTAATGTCATTGATTGTGACAACCGAATATTATGGAAAACACCATATTTACACATAGGCTATGTCATGCAAGTGTTTCCGTGCCTATTTATAAGCATTTTAGATATGTGTTGTTTAGCTTATACCTCAATGGTCTAAAAAATCTCCTTAACTCTACACCTACCCTCCTTCTGTCCTAGAGGAAAAAAATTGACGTAGTCTTACCAGTGCACATTGAGCCCGAGTAAAACCTTTGTTTTTCAAAGTAAAGGAAACAAAATGTGTCTGTACTGTAATGAAATGGAGTACGTACAACAACAATAGACTAGTTCTGTCATAGTTATAAACAAAAAGGAGGGGGTGTTCGGAAGATGAAAAATACTCCAGCTCTAGAAAATCCATAATACCCGGTACCATATAGATCAAGATCTGGCTTTGCTCAATGAAACTTAGAGTAGCATAAATTAGAGGACATTATAATTGAAGTTCAGTCTAATTTTTACAAAGCTTATAAGTTATCCGTATCAACTCACTCTGACTGAGTCTGTCTCAGTGTCAGTTAAAAATTGTGTACACATTATTTCTCCCACACCCATTTTCATATGATTTTCAGATCAAGTAGAATGTATGCACAATTATTCTTTGACATAGAATTTGATAAACCAATAATAAAAAAAAAACAGTCCATCAATTATTGGTAATTAATTATTTTGTTTGATACTAACAAGGCAAAATAATCTTTCAGTATTCATGGGCATGCCTAATATGTAGGGTTTTGTCCCTATTAGATAATTGAACACACTATCCTCAAGACCCATTCTCTGATCAATTTGAAAATTTAAATTACTTCGAGTAAGTTCCCCTTTCAGACTTTGTGATCTATAGAGCAGATCATATAAAGGTCATCTGTTTCTGTGGCCCTTGGTTAATGAGGTGTCATGTGACCAGCACATTGACCAACCCCTTTTACTTATCCCCTGAGGTACTCATTATAGATGGGCGGACTCGTAGGTGCCCCAATATCTGAAATTAAAAATACCAGGATTCGAACCTGTGATCCTGGTTCAGAAGCCAAGTGCTTTACCACTCAGCCACCTCGTCTTCAGTTAATTAATTATTGGTATTGTTTTTTGATATGGAATAAGGGAAATAACTTATGCATTATTGAGAGATATAGTTGTAATTGGGGAGTTCTTTCCCTTAGCTAAGCTTTGTCTTTTTTAAAATGGATTTAAAAAAAAAGTTTTGTTGTTATTTTTTAAAATTTTTATAGCTCCTTAATGGTTAAAACTAAAAAAAAAAACCTCTGAAAGTATATCTATAAACTGCTCATCCATCCAACGCTGATGCCCCCATCATTAATTTCTGATGATAGGTCTATATATTTACTATATATATGGAAGCATATTTTTATGGTGTGATGCAATTTTGAAAGATATTTGTGCATCTCTTTGTTTGAACATGTAGATCCAGTAGTAAAACTACAAATTAAACTTAAAAGCAAGTTTTACTGTTTCTTGCACAAATTTGAATAAGACAATTTAGCTAGCACTCACTCAGAGTTCAGGAATTCTATGCATTTCAGTCTTAGGATTTAAAAAGATTGTGAATGATAAAGTCTTCCTCTACAATGAATGTTTGGCATTGTTACTAGATGGTCAGACCAATTTATTATTTAATATATGATGTCGAACATCCTTCTTAATTCTCTTGAATTTCCCTAATTTTAACACATACATGTGCAGCTCAGACCTTGACTTTGTTTCAGTGCTTTTTTTGAGATGTCACTAGCTGTTAGCATTCTGAGTGCTATGTTTACATGTTCATTGAAGCCCTTCATTACACCAGAAAATTTCATTTTCATCCCATTTTTTGATAGTTTAGTTTATTTCCCCCTTCATGTATTTTTTGATAGTTTATTTTATTCCCCCCTTCAGGTATTGCTTGCTATTTCATTTATTCTGTTAATTACTTTGCTTCAAATTTCAAACAGTTTTAATTTCATCTTCAGAAATCATGTCTCATTTTTACAAAGTACAGTTGGAGCAGGAGATTGATATGAACCTTTTCTTTATTAAAAAAGGTAAGCTTCAAATTATTTTATTACAACTTTTTGAGGCTCATCTGATATGTGAGCTTAGGTAACATATGGAGCAAAACCTGCTAAGGTACAGAATACGTTTTTGGCAAGGCAACCTTCATCTAAACTGTAGCTTTTTGCTTAGAAATTATTATAAAAAGGGCATAAAAAATCACATGCACAACACTATCATATTTTTTAACAAAAATGTCTAAGAAAATTGGAAAATCTTGGAAGACAACAGCCACCCACTCCATCATAACTACATCAATTCATCAGGAAGTGGGCGACTACTGTCAATCAAGACAAGAATAGAGCGGTACAAAAACTCATTTGTACCTTACTCTGTCAGACTATATCAATGCCACTCGTTGATCAGGAAACATGAAACGAACCAAGATGATGCCTATGTGTAGTTGCTGAATGAACTCTTTATGTTGTGTCTGTTCTATTTATGTGAATGTTTATGTTGTGCTGCTTTTATATGAAAAAAGAGTCCTTGTAATCACAACAAATTTCTATAAGGATCAATAAAGCAGTCTTAGTCTTAATTTCTGAGAAAGGTGTATGTCAGTGCCTACTAAATTTATTTTTTTTACCCACTGGGCACAGCAGATGTTTTAAAGTGGTTTAATTTCTGTAATCATGTTCTCCAAGATGTTTTAGCTCTTCCTTCCAGAGGAATCTTTGATGTATTCATTAGATTTTTTTTATTTTTATTTATTTTCATGAAGCTTTTGTTTTCACCTGAAGACTTGCTGAAAAGAAGTTTTTATTTCTATGTAGTCAAAAAGAGAAAGTCTGTTTCTTGTTCCATATGCTAGGACAAATTTGTACAATTGTGCTATTAGAAGATGGAATGGGTTGCCTGAGTCAGCCAGAAAAACAAATGACATGGTAGAATTAAAGTTATTGATTAATTTGCATGACTAGATTGACCTAGGGATACATGTAGGTCGTAATCATCTTCTTTTTTGAAGTCACATCTGTATTTTATAAGATAAGAAGCAGATATTTGTAGTTGTTTATTTGAATGACTTGAAAGTGTATTACTAAATATTCTTACTGTTCACTAAATTTCATATACCTTTTTGTGCTTATAAATATTGCTTTTCATAAGCCTCTTAAAGTGTGATTATTGTTTCAGCCATTTCTTCTGTGTGCATAAGAGTATTTATGTGAAAGGAAAAACTGCTGATTATAATTTACATTTGTTCACAATCTGTCTTAGATTTTTGCTAGGGAATCAACATGGATGATAAGCTGATCTTATTATGAATGATATCAATCTTCTCTCTAAGATTCTTTGGTTTCCATACACTATTATGTTGTTAAGTGTTTGCATGGTTTCTGAATCTAGTTAAGTGAGCTGTTTACCATTGATTAACAAATCTTCAAATTGGCCAAATCTTTCTTTTGGTGGAATTTTTGAAGCTTTTTTTTTTTCTTTAGACAAAAAGCTAATGAAAGAAAATGGGGCCAATGTATTCAAATACTATCAAGAAGACACTTTGATGAATACCAGTACTGGTAGTTTAATGTAAAGGTAGTTTTTCTTCTGCTCTGTAGCTGCCAGAGAGATTGCCATCGCTATTGAATTTTTCAAGCATATCTCTTGTGTATTAAGCAATTGTTGTATTTACTCATAAAAGATATTTAAATTAAAAATAGATGTTCAAATTAGACTAAAGCATTTTAATAATGATATTTTAGACATTTTCTGTACTTTTTTTTGGTCTGACATAAAATTTTATATTTCAAAATTATTTATCTGGTAAAAATAAAATACTATCTCTTAAAAGAAAAGGAAAAAAAACCCACATAACTTGAAGAAAAATAAACAGAATCATTTGATCAGATAACAACTACTTCTGATCTGTTGTTTATAATTAGAGCTACATAATACTTATTTCATTTCATCATCTATACTATAACTCTTTTTCTCCTATTTGACAATACCATCGTTGATTTGACCCAATTAAATTAATTTTTGTCTTTTTAAAAAACATTTTCATTTGTGTCACATGAAAAGAGCACGCATTCCCCCCTTCAATTCTATACCAAATAAAACATTTTCTGATAACAAAGTGATAGAGGTTGAATCATAACAGGGAAGGGAACTGCAAGTGAACAAAATTAATAATTCCGTCGGATCATGGAAAAATAATTACGGAGAGAAAGAGTTACAGTGTAGTTTTAAACAACATTCAGCAAAAGTTGCCAACATATGTACATTATTTCAAGGGAGGAAAGTTTTTTTTTTTTTTTCTTACTTCGAAATATTTGAAATCTAATTGTGGTGTTGTTGAAGCTGAATAAAAAGTAAATGAATATAACAATTTTTTCCCCACCTTTGTACCAGAATTTCAATTTAATTTAATTTGTTCAGTGCTCAACAATCAGGCTTTCACTTCAAATGATGCTTTAATTTATTGGTAATTGTTTTGTTACAGATCTTCACCTCCAGCGGCTGAAAGAACTCAAAGAGTTATCTAACAAGCTACAAGATGATAATTGGATGTACGAGTCTGCAGAGAAATTAACAGGGCTACAATAGCTGAAGAGTGATAGTGTCTTTTCCTCTTGTAAAATAAAGCTGACTTCTGTTCAGCATCGTACAAAACAAATGAGAAGTCATAAAACTGGTTGCTGGTGTATGGTTCAAAAACTTGTTTTCTCCAAATGAATTTTTATGTCGAAAGTTGATCATTTTTTATCGAATCATTGCTCTCTTCATTATTTATTGAGCTGTACAAATGTATTTATTAATGTGGCAGTGATATATAAACTGTTATAAATATACATCACTAACATTTATCTGTTTTGATATTTTAATTGTCAATAGTGCTAGTGGTGTGTTTCTTCGGCTTGTTCTTAGAAACATTTTGCTGTTCTTAAGCTTATGTGCAGGGGCGGACGGGCTATATGGGCATTCGTGTCAATGCCTGGTGGGCCGGTACCCAATGGGCTGGTAGTATCATAGTAATCATCTTTTTTTTTTTAAGTCACATCAGTATTTTATAAGATAAGGGCCTCATGGATGTCACCTAGGCACATCTTAAATTCTTAAAGGTTTTTAATAGTATTCTCTAATAAAAGGGGTCCTCTGAGCAACATAGTTATATTCAATGTATGCATGTGTACAGCTATCAATACATTATCAAACTTAACATAATGATTTTGAGGACAGGTAGACCTAGATTTGGATGTCCATCAAGTAATATACAATTTATGGGCTGGATGAAATAGAAATGTCCGGACCAATTTTTGACACCCAGTCTGCCCCTGCTTATGTGAGTGTCAGTATAGTTTGTTTTGTTTTTTTCTTCTGTTAGCATAGAGTATTATGTTAATTTGGAAACAACTGCTGATTTTATTTTTCTATTTAAAAAAAAAACAACAAAAAAACTTGTAAATGTCATTTAGAGTTTAATTTCATGGTTCATGTGTTCACATTCCTAGCTTCATGAAATTCTGACTTGAACTCTTAAGTGGACACCAGTCAGACTCGCCACTGCTTAAATAAAGCTTTCATCTTTCTTAAAGATACACTCTAAAGTGCTATCAAAGACAATATTGTGAACTTCCATACACTAAAAACAACATTTTAAATGTTTACAAATTGACCTCTATTAATGTTTGTGTGTACTCTGAAAACTCTACTGATAATACCAATGACATTATTTACCATGAACTGCTATTATAAAGACTTATCATTAGTTTCTGCATTTAACTGTTGGCAGGGACATCTCAACTCAAACTCAAGATCTGTGACTGTATAAATTGTGGAAATCTTTTCATTTATTAAGGCTATCTTTGATTGAGCTTGAATTGTAAATGCATATGAATATGTAAAATCCATTTAGAAGTTTGAAGTTGTTTGAATTATATTTAATGTCTTGACATAATTTTTTTTCCATTGTACTGGCTACACCATTCTTTAGCCAACAAAATACTAGGCCTCCCACAAAAAGGGAGAAAAAACAACTTTCATATACATTTTAAAGAGCATAGACTATTATCCTATTATTTTGGGTCCAATTAGACTTGGTAGATCTGTTAAAGCTTTTGAAAATGCTAACAAAGCGTAGATATGAATATGGTATACTTTATTATTATAATTTAATCAATATATTTTCTTCTTCTTCGTTCTCATTCTTATGTTGTAGTGTTCAGATGACTAGACCAATATACGAGATGTACATTGGGGTGTTTTGGGGCCAGTGTCTTGTACGGGCCTCTTGGTAAAGAGAGCAGTTTTGGAGGACGTGGTCAGCACTCTCTGGTGACACTCCACATGGGCAGATTTCACTGGTTCCAATTTTGAGCTTCGGTACATCGTTTAGCAAGTATTGTTTGATGGCTGCCCGCTCGTGTGGTATGCGCTCTGGACTGTCGATCTATGGTCCCGGGCTCGAAACCAGCCCGTCGCCATTCCCTGTCGTCCTAAGGGAGGTTTGGGTTAGGATGTTATCATCTTCAAACTCTGAAGGAGCATCCTTAACATGTTAAAATTTTACATACATTTTACAGTCGATAAACTACTTAACCATTCTCTACTTTGGGTACCAACAACTAAAGTAAGTAATTTAATAGCTCTATATTATAAAGAGAAGTCTATGGAACCTAGAGTATTACATCTAGATGTATTTATAGCGTAGGCTTCGAGTAAAGTTCGGTTCCAAACAAAAAATGTTCACAAGACTGAATGCTACATAATGACGTCATGGGAGTCTGCACCTTGCACAAAATGCCAAAAAGTGATTAAAAAAAAAAAAAACTCTTCAGAACTTTGGTCAGACTTTCTTTAAACTCTGGCCACCAGAATGACGTCAAATAGAACCACCGTGATAAACACGCGTGCAGTGAGATAGACTTACGTAGACATTCTTTTTTTTTTTTGAATCTCGACAAGCACGGAGAACAAGAGGTCAGACAACAGTCAAACGTAAGCTTTTACAACCTCTCCTAGCCCTTAGACTGTTGGAGCACCACACAAGATCCCATGGCTTGGACAGAATCTCCCTCATTGGCGGCCCGTCCATTCTCTTATGGTGCGTCTTCCCATCTCTTTCTCTGTCTGTCTCTTCTTTTCCCTGTAACTGTTCCCTGAAGGAATGTCTTTGTGAGCCCTGAGGACCATTATTACAACTAAGTGAAAAAAAAAACAACGAAAAATGTCGGTGGTTGGGATAAATTTATATTTATTATTGTTATTATAATTATTTTTTACTTAAGAAAGAAAAAAAATCGCTGAAAATAACATCGAACCAGCTTTTCCCAATATGGCATATGCATTGCGAGTCATGTCAAAAAAAAAAAAAGGTCAATTTATTTTTCAAAAGGGTATTGTGAAGTCTGCATATTAAAGGTAAAATGACGATATTACCTATGTATCACATGATAAAATATTTTAAGTTCGAGACGTCATTCATCTTGTAATAAGGTCTTTTAAAATTTATACAGGTCTCGCGAAAGGATTCATCAAAAAATATCGTGGTAGAGCTCCTAGCATATCTAAGAAGCACGTAACCAATGACGCATCATTTTTCAAGAGAAGCAGATTACCGTCTTGCTTAGGCTAGAAGCGCTCTTGGCCACTTCAAATGAGTGTGTGCTGGAATAAATCACTCCGTCTGCAAATAGAGAATGTTTCGTTGACTTCTAAGTTCTCCCAATGTGCGAAGTGTTCCAATTAAAGAAATTTTTTTTTACTCGGTTTGTAAAGTGTTTTTCGTATGTTCCTTCAGATTGCGAAGGTTATTTCATCCAAGCCTCCCTCACAGTGTCGTAGCTAGGAATGAAGGGTGAGAATTTGAACCCCCCCCCCTTGAATGGGGCCCACAAATGAGTGTTTTTACATTAAATATTACGCAAAATGCATGGACCCCCAAAGAGGTCAACTCCCCCCCCCCCGGGCCCCCAAATGATGGCAAATTTCTAGCTGCGCCTGTAAGGTCCTGCATCCTTCCTTGAACCGGTTTCTGAACACCTTGCGCATTTACTTGCCTAAGGTACTGCATCCTTCTTGAACCGGTTTCTGATAACCTTGCAAATTTACTTCCTCAAGGCCTTGCATCCTTCTTGAGACTTATGATTGAAAGTTCTACCCTAATTTGGGAACAAACATCTAGAGTTTCACCCTTTTCCTATAGAAAAAATAGCTAGATGCTAAGAGTCAATCGCTTCAGACTGCTGGAGGTGAAAACATTGTTCAACTTGACTTGTGTATAGGTTTGTTTTAATGTTTGTCAGGTACAGGTATGCAGAATAGTTTTACTATCACGGCAATAAATATCTTCACCCCCTTTGCCCTTTCAGCTTTTTTTTTTCTTCAAGTTAGCAGGGAGAAGATGCACCGTGTTAAACCAAACAGCCACATGTCTCAAAAGAGAAAGAGTACTCACAATAGGTCTTATAGTGTCTTACAATACAGAATGATATAGTTAGGCGGCTTAAAAGACAAAATAATGTAGATACGTGTCTTACAAGGCAAAACAATGTAGCTACGAGTCTTACCAGACAAAATAATGTAGCTACGTGTCTTACCAGACAAAATAATGTAGCTACGTGTCTTACAAGGCAAAACAATGTAGCTACGTGTCTTACCAGACAAAATAATGTAGCTACGTGTCTTACAAGGCAAAACAATGTAGCTACGTGTCTTACCAGACAAAATAATGTAGATACGTGTCTTACAAGACAAAACAATGTAGCTACGAGTCTTACCAGACAAAATAATGTAGCTACGTGTCTTACAAGGCAAAATAATCTTGTTAGTCTAAGTTCGTGTCTTACAATATGACATTATAATATATATTCGAGTGTGTTATATATTAGACATTTAATATAATCAGAAAACGAAAATGAGGTTGGATTGAGCAGACTTTATGAAAAACAACAGAAATGATTGCTAAACAGGCGCTAGACTGGAACCCACAGGGGAAGAGAAAGGCTGGAAGACCAAAGAAAACATGAAGAAGATCAGTGGAACAAGAGGCAACGATGACAGGCTGGACATTAGTTATCATGGACATGGACGCAGCTGAGTGGAATGGCCCTGAACAAAGTCTGATGTCGGAAGTGCTGTGGCGGCCCTATGCTCCACTGGGAGTCAAAAGGACGAACTCAGTAAGTCAAGTAAATAGTTAATTGGAGGTAGTATAATAAGGTTACCAAGACAGTTTGTGTGGAAACACAAACTCAAAATCGGCCCCCGAAGTGGTCCACCCAGGCAGATTTTAAAAAAGGCAGAATACCTTATTTTGTTGTATTAAAAGAATACAAATTAATTTCTTTAATTTGCGAGTCTAATAACAAGATATCATAACACAGTAACGTCTCTTATTATCATCATTATCATCTTACTCCATTTGAGTTAGGGCTTTCGACGTTCAGATCCTTTCTTGCGAAAGCCCTGGACAGAAACCCTGCTGGTTTTCGTAGTGCATATGTGTCACCATACAGATCGAGACTTTGTGGTTTCCCAGGCCTTATCTTATAACAAACAATAAGTAAAAATAGATGAATATCATACAAGACATTGGATTAGCCTACTATCTTAATAAATACATTGGCAGTAGATATCTTAAGATATTTAAAAAAAAAGGTAAAGAAAGCGAATTTGAAATGTGTATTTCTTTACAGGAGTTCCATCTTTGTAATTGAAAATTGTCCCACCATTAAAGAATTCTGTTATTGTAGTACATCTGTATGAAAAATCAAATATGGCCGAAACTTCCTGACGTCATGACGACTGAAAGTACTGTGGAACAAAAAAAAAAAAAATGGAATTCGAAGCGAAAGAACACGTGTAGACCCAAACCCCAGACATCAGGCTAGGTAAGCATTGCTGGATCAGCGGTTATAATAAGCACAGCGTTACCTGGGAAAAAAGTATTTAGCAAAGAGAGGCAGACAGAGAGGAAGGAGAAAGCACTAGGAGTAAGGAAAAAAAAAAGATAAGGGAGTATCGAGGCAAAGGAGTCAGAGAATGGGAGGGCAGGTATAAAGTGTTACCTCGGCCGGGAGGAGGGCGAGGACGGATAGGTGAGTAAGTTAGCTTCGTGTAGATATAGGATTTAAAAAAAAATAAAAAAAAATTTCTTCTTGGAACACCTGAATCGCTAGCTTTGCCATGGCGTCTGCTGAAAGCTTTTCTGCACATGCGCACAGGAGCAGCGTGCCTTATATGGACGGCTCTCTCATTACTTACTCTCTGTTGTTTTCGTAACGTCGGCCATTCTTAGGAGTTTGTGGAGCGGTAGGAATAACACTATGAAAAGAGAGAGAAGAAGGATTTAGGCGTGTTCGATAAAGAGCGTATCATAAAAAAAGAAAAAAAAAACCACACACAATAACAATAGATGTTCAAGAAACCACAAAAATTTCCTGTTTCAAATATACATTGCTTTAAAACTGCGTAGGCCGTTGACCAAATGTACATTCATAAACTGAATGTTTTCAACAAAATTTAACTGCAAACAGTTACGTGCTGAAGTAGAGAGTAGCCACATTTCTGGTGTGGGGAGTGGGCCAAAAGGCATCTAAAATTGGAGAAAAAAGTTCCCCTTTCAGACCTTGAGATCTAGATGATGTTAAGGTCATCTGTTTCTTTGGCCAACGATTAACGAGTAGGGTGTCATGTGATCAGCACAACGACCAACCTCCTTCACTTTCCCCAACTTAAGTAACGCACATATTAGAGTTGGGTGGAATCAAGGGCGCCCTGAAATTCCCGAAATTCAAAATCCCAGTCTTCACTAAGATTCCAAGCGCATAACCCACTTGGCCATTGGATATAAAAAAAAAAAAAGATTTAGACTACATGTATGGCCTAAATAAAACTTTCTTCAGTGATAATATCTATTTCATAAGCGCAAAATACCACTAATTGACTAATTTACATATCAAGATATCTCAGCAATTGCCCTCCGGATTCGCATTTAATTTCTTAGTTTGAGTTTGAGTTTTGAGTTTAGGCACATCGGCACAATTTAGGCCATGTCGTGCCCGTAATGTAATTTCTTACACAAGTTCCTTTTATCCCTTAGATGCTCGAAAAGACACGCTTTCAACAGACTCACTATTCACTTAAAATCGCAAGCTTTCTATTAAAACTTTGTATTTTACTATAATTATACATACATATATTAAACATAAATGAATAACAGCACCAGGGACCAAGTTTTTAAGAGAGAAAGTAGTGAATTAAAATACTACGAAAATAAGGGCATGCGCCGACCGAGGCTCGAGCCTGTCACTCCGGATTCGACACCACCGCCTAGCGATAACGCACCAAGCGAAACTAACCTCTAGACCATCCGAATGTCAAAAAAAAAAACATTCTTCTGATCCAGAGTCATTTCGCCCGTATGCAAATTACCACCCCAGTGGTCAAAGGTCACAAGCTCCAGCTAGCCCCTCCCCCACCCTCGCTGCATCCGTTCACTAACAACTTCGATAGAGCCGACACAGACAGCCGTTAGGCAGACAAACGATGGCTCTTTCTAATTGTATATCTCTCACAAAGACAAGTGGACAACATAAACACATTACATATAGAAGCTTCAGTGGGTACGAGCAATAATGCTGTAAATGTAAACATAGAGTTGAAGCTAGGTGCTGAAACAAATGATACATACATATATTAAACATATATGAATAACAGCACCAGGGACCAAGCTTTTAAGAGAGAAAGTAGTGAATTAAAATGCTACGAAAATAAGGGCATGCGCCGACCGAGACTCTGGATTCGAATCCAGAAAAAAACTTGGTCCCTGGTGCTGTTATTCATTTATGTGCTCTTGTGTGTCTATATGTCTGTGGGATGGGGAGGGGGCGTTATGAAGCGCGTCGTTTCATTTCATATCAAAACGTCAATGCGTTAAATGAAAAGCCGCTTTTGTCGTCTCTCAGTCCACCTGCTACGTTTCTATCGGAAAAACAAATAATTAAAAAGCTGATTTCTCCTTTTGGCAAAATAAATAGGCCTAAAATAAATAAATAAAGGTAGCCTACTATCACTAATAAACGACAGATATCTTATTATCGAAAATATGTTGCTAAGTTTGTTTTCAAAATAAAAACATCAAAAGATTATATGAAATCGCTTTTCTGACTTATATATAAAATTTAGTTGTCTAGAAGTCTCATTATTGATAAAAGGTTGTTTGTTTTCGATAGGAAAACAACACCAAATGATTCTTTGATATTCTACTTTAGAGTTTAGACAATCAAAACAAGACTATGGCTTGCCCGTGGTCGGAATCCTATGGGTGCCGCCTCTGAGTTTGTGTGATAACACAATCCCTCTTTTTAATCATGTTTTCCATGATACAATCGACACTAAAAAATAATTGTATTATGACTTGAGGCTATTTCTTTTATTGATAGCCTTTTAGAAAGCCTTTTAGACACATTACCAACTACCATCACGCAGTCTTTTTTAGTTCTACCAATAGCCGATACAAACATGTTTAGCCTACGTACAAACAGAAGCAGCTTTAGGCGGTGGCAGTTATCTTCTGCTAGACAAAGTCGATGAATCAGGAGAACCAAACTGACTGACTTTGCAGACGATTTAGCATTATTCGAGAATGCAATTAAATGCATCCAAGAGACGACGGAGAACTTCGACTGAGATGCACCCAAAATCAGCCTCTGCAAAAACCTTACTAAAACCAAAATTATGCATAGTGGCTACATCATCCATCCATCCCAGTGGCGCCACAGCTCATGGAGGGCCATGGCCTGCTTTAGCACATCATTCCATTCTGATCTATTCGTCCGTTTACGTCTCCAAACCCGGGCCTTTAGCTGTTGTAGATCTGCCTCTTCGTCATTAAGCCACCGTACTCGTAGTCTGCCTTTAGAGCGCATGTCTTTTGTGGCTACCGCCCAAGTTAATCCTACAGAGCGTGATCAAACATAAAAGTTCACCTATTTTGACAGCGTTATCACCAGCGCTGGAGATGTATATCAAGATGTTGCATGTCGGATTGGGGGAAAGCTGGAACCGTCTATCAAAAAAAAAAAAAAACCACGACCTATCTGGGCAAATGAATTAGCTTGGGAGCAAGATACAACTCCTGAATACAAACATTATCCCAACCAAGCCATGTCATAAAGGTTGAAAAGATGCTAAAAGCTGCTCAGCAGCTATGGATGAAATAAAAGATTGGGAAAATATACCGAGATAATGTCACAGACATTTCTTTTCTCGGGCGAGACGTATCATTTACCATGAAGGTCGAAAAATAGATGGTGAAAACAAGGTCGTCCACTTCTAGTATGGCGTCGCACCTTCTTTGAAGACCTAAAAATCCGAGTGCATCAGCTAGAAAGAAGCTGTGCCGCTTTAAGCTCCGAACGCGCTAAAGGATGGGAGTCTAAGCATAATAAGTCACATGCAACATAGGGTTTAAAGGTGTATATGTATGGAGTTATATAAAGCAGATGCTTTATTTATAGAGCAGACACTTCATGTGTACAGCTGACACTTCATGTGTACAGCTGACACTTCGTGTGTACAGCAGACACTTCGTGTGTACACTTCGTGTGTACACTTCGTGTGTACAGCAGACACTTCGTGTGTACACTTCGTGTGTACAGCAGACACTTCGTGTGTACACTTCGTGTGTACACTTCGTGTGTACAGCAGACACTTCGTGTGTACAGCAGACACTTCGTGTGTACAGCAGACACTTCGTGTGTATACTTCGTGTGTACAGCAGACACTTCGTGTGTACAGCAGACACTTCATGTGTACAGCTGACACTTCATGCGTACAGCAGACACTTCGTGTGTACAGCTGACACTTCATGTGTACAGCTGACACTTCATGTGTACAGCTGACACTTCGTGTGTACAGCTGACACTTCGTGTGTACAGCAGACACTTCATGTGTACAGCTGACACTTCGTGTGTACAGCAGACACTTCATGTGTACAGCTGACACTTCATGTGTACAGCTGACACTTCGTGTGTACAGCTGACACTTCGTGTGTACAGCAGACACTTCATGTGTACAGCTGACACTTCATGTGTACAGCTGACACTTCGTGTGTACAGCAGACACTCCGTGTGTACAGCAGACGCTTCGTGTGTACAGCAGACACTTCGTGTGTACAGCAGACACTTCGTGTGTACAGCTGACACTTCATGTGTACAGCTGACACTTCGTGTGTACAGCAGACACTTCATGTGTACAGCAGACACTTCATGCATTCTCAAACAAAGCTTTTTAACCTATCGTTAAGGTCTCTTGATTTCGAATACCAGCTAGCCCGTGTCAGACGGTGGGTGAAGCTTGAGTTCTGCACCATAATTAGCTCGTTCTGTTTGCTTAAGAAATGGAAGAGACTTTTGAAATCTCTTATAGATATGTCACGGTGTCGAAAGTCAGCGATAATGAAATCTCAAACTTTACGCTTGATAAAATGTTTTACGATAAAAGGAGTTAAACATTGATTTCTAAGCATTCGTTTAGCTATAGGCCTACGTATAATTGTATAATATTTATATAATAATTCAAATAAATAAGTTTGAACAATTATTTTTACATTGACATTTAAAATATCATTTGAAAGTAAACAATGACATTTAACTTCAACGCTTTTAAATACCATTTCCCATGCTTTCCCATCACATGTGAAATAAAAGCTTTATGAAAATACAAACCCCCCCCCCCCCCCACTATTTTTCGTCCTTATTCTAGAACTTTTTATTATTAAAAATTAGAGAAGGGAGGGACGTGGTAGTTTCAAATTTATAAATTTCATCGATTATTTCTTTTCGGAAAAATTAGAAATTTTTTTTTTCAAAGAGGCAGGCTAGGTTTTTAATGTTGAAATGTGTGAGTCTGTCACGAGATAGTGAGATAGAGGCTTGCTTTTTTAAACACGTGAGGTCAATGTTTTCATCTATTTGTAAGAAGAAGCAGAACATCTATTGCTCCACTATCAGTTACAGTCAACATAAATATTTTTTTTAAAGGGCGCCTCTGAGTCCACCCAACTCTAATGTGTACTTGACATTAGTTGGGAAAAAGTAACGCGGTTAGTAGTTGTGCTGGCCACATGACATCATCTTTAATCGCAGGCCAAAGAAACAGATGATCTTTACATCATCTTTCAAAAACTATGAGCAAACATTAAACCCAATAAATATCTGGCCCTGATGGTATTCCAGATAGATTACTCAAAGAACTAAGCAATGAGCTAGCACCAGTGCTCAAAATACATTTTCAGGCATCTCTTACCCAGGGCAGAGTATCAAAGGACTGGAAAGAAGCTAATGTCACCCCCCTATTTAAAAAAAGGAGAAAAATCTGACCTAGGAAACTACAGACCAGTATCACTTACCAGCATCACATATAAAATCATAGAACACATAATATGTAGTAACAACATAAACCACTTAGACAAACAAAATGTCCTTACTACATACCAACATGGCTTTAGGAAATATAGATCATGCGAAACACAACAAATAGGACTAATCGATGCTATTTCAAAAGGTTTAGAATTTTTTAGTTTAGATGATATAAGTGAGCAAATAGATGCTATCTTACTATATTTTCCCAAGGCTTTGCTTAAAAAGTTAACATATTTTGGCATTTATGGTCCATTGCATCAGTGGATTAAAGATTTTCTGATCTGTGGCATTTTACGTCTCGAGAGACGATCCTTTCCCTTTGCAACTTCTTGTGTGACTAACTAGGCCAATCCTTGATACACAGCTGCGATTGCAGGTTGGCATATGTGATCATCAGGCGCAGTTACATTATCACCCTTCTTTCTGCTTCCGTAGTGTATGACATCTGCAATCCGAGACCCTCCCTTTATGCTCTCTCTCCATGTAGATCTATCCAGTGCTACTTTTCCCCAGCTGCAAGTGTCGATTTTGAAGAGCCTCATGTCGCGTTTGCATACATCCGTATAACGTAAACGTGGGCAACCAGCGGCTCTCCTGACCTCTATTAGATCGCCTACAGAATGTCTTGTGGAAGTCGACCTACTGGCAATTTACGAACGTGGCCAAACCAGCCAAGGCGTCTGCTGCTGAAAACAGAGCCGGACGTCCTGGCATCCTGCTCTTCGTAGCACTTCCTCATTTGTTATCTTGCCACCTTATTTTAAAGATACGCCATAGGCATCGGAGGTGGAAGACATTCAGCTTTTTTTCCTGCCATGAGTAAGTTGACCAAGTTTCACTTCCGTATAGCAAGGTGCTCAACACACAGGTCCGGTAGACTAGGGCTTTAGAAATGTTAGTCAGCAATATGTTGTCCCACGCTCTTTTCTGATAGGGAGAGAACAAACTGTAATAATAAATGACTCTAAATCAACACCATAATAGTAAACTGAGGTGTACCTCAAGGAACTGTCTTAGGTCCACTACTTTTTTAAATTTACATAAATGATTTACCAAATTGCATTACTTCAGGAACAAAAGTCAAATTATTTGCAGACGATTGCATAAAATATAGAACAATAAAAACAACACAAGATACAGAAATTTTACAAAGAGAATTAGATGAATTACAGAAATGGGAATCAAATTGGAGCATGTCTTTCCACCCAGAAAAATGTCAGTTATTAAGAGTAACAAAAAAACTAAACATATTAATTCCACTTATCTTATTCATGGTAAACCAGTAACACAAACTAAAAACGCAAATACCTAGGTGTTATAATAAATGAAAAACTGTCATGGAAGCCTTCAGGACAGAAGACTCAAAAGTAAAGTAGCAATTATACATAAAACACTGAACCATAATCTTCAAATACAAAAACAAAATTTAATAAAATACTCTGAAAGACACAAAAATAAAGGCACATTCCTCGTTCCATATGCTAGGTCAAATTTGTACAAATACTCCTTCTTCCCTAGTGCTATTAGAGCATGGAATGGGTTGCCTGAGCTAGCCAGAAAAACCAGTGACTTGGCAGAATTTAAGTCATTGGTTAATATGCATGACTAAATGCATGACGCGTAGGACGTAATCATCTTCTTTTTTGAAGTAACGTCTGTATTATATAAGATAAGATAAGAATCCCCATATTGAAGAAACTATCAAAAAATCAAAAAAAGCATTAGAGTTTATTAAATGAAATTTCTATAAATCAAATAAGAACAAAACTAAAATGTTATTTAACCTTGGTTAGGCTAATAATAGAATATCCATCCTCTGTTTGGGACCACTAAACTCAAGAAAACACAAGGTTACAAAGACAGTTTGTGTGGAAACACAAACTCAAAATCGGTCCCCGAAGTGGTCCACCCAGGCAGGCTTCAATATTTTCAGAAAGGACATCCAAATGAAATTATGTCAAAGACAAATGAGAGATAAAATGGAGAAAGAAGGTTGACAGATCTTTTGTAGTGCCCAAACGGTCCAGCAGATCAAAGGATAGGTGCAAGTGAATGCAAAGTTAGATGTGAACCTGGCCTAGCTAGTTCCCCTCTCAGACCTTGTGGTCTATAGGGCAGATGATGTAAAGTTCATCTGTTTTTTGGCCTACAGTTAACGAGGGTGTCATGTAGCCTGCACAACGACCAACCGCCTTTACTTTTCCCCAACTAATGTCAGGTACCATTAGAGCTAGGTGGACTCCAGGCGCTTAAGGATTCCGAAGTTGAAAATCCCAGTCTTCACCAGGATTCGAACCCGGGACCCCCGGTTCGGAAGCCAAGCGCTTTACCGCTCAGCTACAGCGCCTCTCCTGGCCTAACTGAAGTCTTATAATTGATGTAATTGTTTGAGCCCTAGTTTACGAGATCTAAACGGGACAGACGGACAGACATTTCACACAAAACTAATAACGTCTTTTCCCCTTTCGGAGGCCGCTAATAAATAAACTGGGTTAGAAACAATATAGAGCAGTAAGATTCATAACAAATTAATATTCACATTTGACTAAGAGTAACACTTTAGTACATAAAATAAGATAAGTAACATCACTAGAAAGCCTTCAGGACAGAAGACTTAAAAGTAAAGTAGCAATTATACACAAAACACAAAAAAAAAATTAATAAAATAATCAGAAAGACACAAAAATAAAGGCACATTCCTCGTTCCATATGCTAGGACAAATTTGTACAAATGCTTTTTCTTCCCTAGCGCTATTAGAGCATTAATTAAGGTCATTGCTTAATATGCATGACTAAATGAATGGGCTCAGGACGTATTCATCTTCATTTTTGAAGTAACGTCTGTTTTATATAAGATAATAAGATTTAGATCGCAGGGTCTGAAAGGAATACTTTACTGTACTAAAGTAATAGTGTTGGTAGAACTGTGCGAATGAAAAAGGAAAGAAAGTGTGGACCAGATATGAATTAAGTATTTCAACCTCGAGTACATTCAACCTCAATACCTTCTTCTGATTGTGGGTGGCATAGGCGTTGACAGGATTCTTTTCGGAGGGGGGGATTTATATATATATATATATAACAGTTGTTGTTTTTTTTGGTGACCGTAAGCGCCGGTACCTTTTTCAATGTGGGGAAAAATTATTACTTTTTTTTCATTTTAACGACGTTTATTATTAATTTATTAATATTTAAAACTTAGGCAATCCATCACTCAGTACCGGCAACTATTTTTGTTTTTACAAAAAAACACTGTTTATAAATATATATGTGTGTGTGTGTGCGTTTGTGTGTGTGTGTGTACATTATTAATTTTTATTACATTCTGACCCTTTATTCTTTCGGAAGACGTTCATTGTATCCTAGAATAGGTTCTTCCTGGAGTTTATGAGGAAATTGTAGACTTCCCACCTTTGCTAGTAAGGAGGTCTGAGAGATAGCTCTGAGCCCCTCCAGCGTGGTTTGGGGTGGAGCCCCAGCGTCAAGCACTATTTCCGGTATTGAAAGCCAACAAAATGCATATCCTAAGGTATCTACAGTGCATTATCCTGCTGTTAAAAAGTTTTATTTCAAAAACCTAATCTGCTATTCTTACTTACATAGATCCTGCCGCGCCGTTCGGTGCATTGGATGGCAAGCTGCTTCCACAGAAATCTGTCACTGGCAATGTCTGAAGCCTCTTACCACCTTCTCTGAGGTCCTCCATGAAAGTGTGGCGGCAAGTTATACCAAAATTTGTAATCTCTCTTGGTTACGCTCTTGGGATTAGGTGACTGTAGTTTGCTTTAGATTTTATATCGAAAAGGAAAGTTTTATCATCAAAATCATCTGTTGGGGGATTTTAAACTAAAAAATCTCTGAATTTTTTTTTTAACAAATTCAAAACCCCCTTAACTACGCTCATAGAATAATATTGAAGAGAGAGGTATTCAACCACAAAACTCTCTGTGGGAGGATTTTAAACGCAAACCCATCTAGAGGGGTTTTAAACTTTTAAAAAAGCCCTCTGGAGAAGGGGGGTGGGGTTTAAAGTAAAAAAACTCCTTGATTTGGCTATGCTCATAGAATTTTGAGACTGTAATTTGCTTTTTTTTTTATAGTGAAGAGGTATTTTTAGCTTCAAACCCCGCTGAAGGGTGGTTTAAACTCAAAGCCACTTTGGCTACGCTCATAGAATTTTTAGTTTGTAATTTGCTTTTTTATGTTGAAGAGGTATTTTTTTAGCTTCGAACCCCACTCAAGGGGAATCTGGTGACTGATGAATGGATAGTCTTATATTGAAGAGGGTGTTTTATCGTAAATTTCGGAGGGTGTTTTAAAATCAAAATCTTCCATAGCTATGCTCTTGGAATTTGGGAATTGTCGTTTACATTACTTTTTTTTTAACCCGTTTTAATACTATTAATAGCAGCCTCCTTGACTTAATGCGTCTTGGGAAGAGACTCTGGCATATACTCGCGTCCAGGTAAATTTCAATCATAATTTGACATTCTTAAATTTAAAACAGTAAAAATAAACATTTCAAGTAAATACGCGACTGAAATGCTGGCAACATTTAAAGTGAAAATATACAACAGGAAACGGTTAGGAAAAAAAAAAAACTAACGAAAAGAACAAAAAGTAAGTGGCTGTGACACGGTTACTATGTGTGGTCAACCGTGACACACGGTCAAGTGTTGGGTACCGGGGGAGTTAGGGGACTTGTGAGAAGTGACGAGTGTGTTGAAAGATATGCAGAAGGAAGTCATCTAGTGGAGTTGGTTATCTGTAGATAATGTGAGCCTTGTCAATATGTTAGGTTTGAATGCTGCCCAATAAAAGGCAGTTTATACTTAAAAGGACTTGTTTCTTCACAGTAAGCTACTTTAAAAGAAGAGAACCATTAAAACATGGCACAGCCAGGCAAAACAATAAAGTAAATTTTCCCATTTTAGACTGTGCTAGGCCTATGATGCAAAGGGCATCTGTTTCTGTGGTCCACGGGTTAATTAGGGTGTCATGTGGCCAACACAACGACCATCGCTTTTATTTTTTTTTCCAACTGGGTGGACTCAGAGGCGCCCTCAAGAAATAAAAAATCTGTCATCACCAGGATTCGAACCTGGGACCCCCGCTTCGGCAGCCAAGCACTTTGCCACTCAAACACCTGTACATGATGTGTACAACAATATTGATACGTGGATACGTGTTGGACGTAATTATCTTCTGTGAAGAAGGAAATTCTGTAATTTTTAATTAACTTTACGTTTACCTATCTCTTAGTCTGTTGGAGTGTTGGGGCACCATGCAAGATTTGTCGACCGTCTTTCTCCATTCCTCTGTCTTTTGCCTTAGTTAGAACCTCTTTCAATGGCAGGCCCGTCCATTCTTTTCTGTTGTCTTCCCGTCGCTTTCTCTGTCTGTCACTTCTTTTTTTTTTACCTGGTACTGTTCCCTGAAGGATGGTCCTTGCGAGCCTCGAAGACCTTGTAGTATGACCATAAAGTTTTCGCTTTTTTTTTAACGATAGTTATCAGGTCATCATGGGGTCCAATCTCTGCAGCATTTGAATTTTTTGTATAAGAATTTAATTGAGGAATTTCACGTTAATAAGATTGCCCTGCTTTTTTTTTTTTTTTGCTTTTTTAGATCCCTTTTCAATTCTTAAAGCAATAAAATACAGTAAGAGAGAAAAAGAAGAAAAAACAATAAGAAGAAATGTGGTGGGGATATAATGTAGCATAGAGTGAAACGTGTGAAAAAGAGGAAAGTTGGCAGAGAAAAAAAAAAAGACATCATTAAATGTTAAGGACGCCATAGTGTAGAATCTTAGTTGCCAACTTTATACAAGCGAAAGTGCTAAGAAATTTGATTCGTGAGTGCTGAAAAAATGCCAAAAGAAAAAAAAAGAGTACTTTATGATTTAATTCAAAATGCTTCTCTTACCAATAGTTCCGTATTCTGTACACCGGATACACTAAAAAAATATTGCTATTTATGTATTTATCTTCATGTATATCAATATCAAATACTAAGCCAGATATGAATTTTAATATTCTTACACGAGCAAAATAAAAAAAAAATATATGTATAAAAAAATGTTGATGAACGTAATATTTTACATTTGCTCCACGAGATCTGCCAATATTTTTGTGTACCTGACCGTTATGTGTACAGTTTTTATTTGCTGTAACACACCATTGAACTTGTGTGCGTCATGGGAACTTAAAAAGGAATTTATAAAAATATTTTTTTTTAATGCCAAATGTTTGGATATATATTTTTTAATTATGAAAACGTCATCGACAAAGAAGTGAGAAGAAAAAAACAAAAAATCAGCATTTTTAAAAAGGCAACAAAATAGAAGTGAAATGTTGAAAGAGGTATTAACAAAGAGAAGTGAAATGTTGAAAGAGGTATTAACAAAGAGAAGTGAAATGGTAAAAGTTGCAGGAACATAACATAGAACAGTGTTTCTTAGACTGTGGTCCCCAAATCCAAGGGTTCGGGTGATGAACGTAGGTGGTCCACTGAAAGATGAAAATTTAAATACATTCTTTGCTTGAAGCCTGTTAATCCGATTGGATAATCTGAATAATAATCAACTCGCCCCTCAATTCTGTTTACTATATCTAGTAGGTATTTTGTATGACGTTCTAGCCAAAGATTTGGAGACATTCTTCACTTGGACAATCTCAACTGGTTGTTGAACCCCTTTGCGCGTTGACAAACTTAGATCCAAGTTACAGATGAATACATACTAATACAGGAGCGGCTGATTGAAATATCCACAAACGAGGAACTTAAACATTTTTTTGAACAATGAGATTTTTATTTGTTTTTTGCTGCTATTTAAAAACATTAAGTCGCGCATAAATACCTTCATAATCTTTTAATTAACATCGTCTAAGTCTAAACTAATGCTTCAACAAAATGTTATTTTTAGCGACCCCCGAAAAGTGAAAATACACTATTAGTTTTGTGTGAAATGTTTGTCTGTCCGTCCGTCCGTTCTATTAATAGCAACAAACACGGGAGGCTCTTTAGTCGGGTAGATGACAATCTACCATGTTTTTAACACATTTATGCAAATGGTTCTTGACCTTTGTTAATATTTTCTTTTTTTACATTTGTATTGCTACGTTATGCTAACCACCACGCTAGTGTACTAACAAAGTTTCCTTTTTTTTTAAGAGAAAAAATCTATTTAGTATGCATATAAGTCGGACATAATTTAAAAAAACAAATAATAAGTAGATTTTCATATTATCGCGTGAACTGCAATGCTGCACTACAGCTGCTGAATATTCAACTAAAGGAATTTTTTAAAACTAAAATGTTTTTTTCTGTTTTTGAGGATTTGAATAAGAGATTGACCATTTACAAAACAATTAGATCAATTAGATATTCATTATAAGACATCAGTTAGGCCAGGTTCACATTTAACTTCACATTCACCTTCACCTATCCTGGGGCACCACACAAGATCTGTCAACCTTCTTTCTCAATTCTTTTCTGTCATTTGTCTTTGATACGATTTAATTCTGATGTTTTTTTTCTGAAAATATTGATACCTGCCTTTTTACCTGCCTGGGTGGACCACTTCGGGGGCCGATTTTGAGTTTGTGTTTCCACACAAACTGTCTTTGTATCCTTGTTTTTTTTTTTACATTTGTAACTTATGTAAAAGTAGTTTCCCCTTTCAGACCTTGCGATCTATAGGACAGATAATGTAAAGGTCATCTGTTTCTGTGGCCTACGGTTTAAGAGGGTGTCATGTGGCCAGGACAACGACCATCCGCCTTTAGCTTTCCCCAAATAACGTCAGGTACCCATTAGAGCTGGATGGACTCACAGGCGCCTAAAAATCACGAGATCCCAGTCTTCACCAGGTTCAGAAGCCAAGCGCTTTACCTTCAGGGGAAGGGTCGCTCCCCTGGATCCGCCAGTGTGTACTTTGCATTTATGTAGCTTTTACACTCAAGGGTTCGTGGGCAAATTTTGACTGCATAAAGGGTAAAAAAAAAGTTTGAGAATTTTTCATCCAGAAAAGAAAGAACAAATAAATAGAGAGAAAGGCAAAATGGACAGAAAGGAAGAGCCAGAGAGAAAAAGACCGAGAGAGAAAGAGAGATATAGAGTGGGAGAGAAAGAGAGAAAGCGAGAGAAAGAAAGAGAGTTGAAAGAGAGATAAAGAGAGAAAGAAAGAGAGAGAGTTTAAAGAAAAGAAAAAGAGTGAAAAAGAGAAAAACAAAATAATTAAAGGGAATCAGAGAATTAGAGAAGATGTAAAAAAGTAAAAGGTATAAGATAAGAGAAGGATATAATGTATAAGATAAGAGAAGGATGGAAAAAAAGAAATACATATATTTTTCAGGTGTAAAATATTTTAAGAGCAGCTTACATTATTTGTATCGTTTTCAGCAAAAATGAAATTTTAAAAAAAATTACTGGGTCACATTGAACTTTCTTCGTTGTCAGGTAAATCAGACAGACCAACACATTCTAACGCCGTACCTCCCTAAAACATGCTGATGTATTCCACATCTGCTCCGTGACTCACATTAAATTTAACTCAATTCTCAAAATACAACCCCGCTGCTTTTCAAAACAGTGTCGGCTTTTCTAAGTTAATGTGTGGGGCGTTTGTGTCAGATCTGAAGGAATAAATTATTTCAACCTTTGTTTATATTTTAAATATTCACACATGGTCATACTTTTTACAAACACTACATTGTCCATTCTAATGTAAACTAAAGACATTCTAAGTATAAGTACGGCCACTCTTGTTTCAGTTTTAAAAGTAGATTCTAATTATTACAAGATAGCAGAAATTAAAATGTGAATTCAATATATAGACACATAAGAACTGGGTGGACACAAACACTCTTTTGTTCCCCTGGCAATCAAATCATTAAATAAGAACAATCTGGTATAAACTTTGTCACATGTAAATTTTGAGTGAGTCTGGTGTGAATGTACACTTTGGTTTCTAATAGTTATAATGTTTTTTGTTTGGTGTAATGCACAAATTGTAAGACAAATTATTATTATTATTATTATTTGCGTGAATATACAGTTCTGTGATTAATAGCCCATTATATTTAAAATCTGCAAAGTGGTATTGCATTATTTCTAAACTTTGAAAACTCAAGACAGAAAAGAGCACTTGCCAAGATTCAGGGCGACTTCCTTTACAGCTTAAAAATGAGCTACTTACAAAACGATCGAATACTAATGGACAAATTCACCAATCGTAAACAAACAACATTTAGCTACGTGATTCTCTATCTCTTCTATACAAATAACGATCTAATTTTTAATACACAATGGCTATCACGTGACAGTTTTTCCCCCGTTGTTTTATCAATGTTATCACGTGACTAAATGTTGTTTGTTTACGATTGGTGAATGAGATCCATTGGTGTTTGTTTTGCTGTCTCGGTATAACATTTATATAGGACTGTGGGTTTCTTCTTCGCCTATCAATACTTCCGTGTTCTGAATTCACGACACAACTAAGAGCTTGCTATTTATACATTTGAAATCACAGAAATTAAATAGTGCAATAAATGGCATGTAAGATTATTCAGGATTTTCATGATTAACTCAACTGTGTACAGGACGCTAAAGTTTACTTTAATGTTTAAAGAAAAATAGCGACAAAAAGCTTAGCAAATTGATCTCTTCAGATCTAAGTACTGAACAAGAATTATCCTATAACTTTTAAACACATAGATTATCAACCCTTTATTTGTACTTTGCACCTATTTATAGTTTGTCAGCAATACAGCAAAATCTCCAATAACCCACATAAACCATTTTCTAACAAGTATGTACAGTTCTTAGCCTGAGAATTTACAAAAATTCTCCTATGCTTAGAAGATAGTTAAACAGATAATATAAACACAGTAACTGTTCAATTAGCGCATCAAGTGTGTAACCCATGGCAACAATAACAAGCTATCCACCCTTTGAAGCGCCATCTGCCTTAAATTTAGTTTTTACTACATCAAGCTAAGAGCATTAGAAGGTAACAATGGAATTAGACTAAGTTATCTCCTCTTTTTAAGTTTTTTCACGTAACTTGTACCCCTCTGCGGCTTATATCTTCATACTGAAGCCGTTACCTTTTTGTTTAAAATCATCTTATGCCACTGGCGGATCCGGGGGGGGGGGGGCGGTAGGGGCGATCGCCCCCCGCCCACTCGGCCGACCCCCCCCCCCCCCGAAGGGGAGGGGCGGATTATATTTAGTATAGAATTCGCACAATTTGTATTACAAATTTATTACTTATGTTAATAATATATACTAATTATTCATATTTCAACCTATTTTTAGATTATTTCGCCCCCCTCCTCTAGTATGTTGGCCGATTTGGTGGGGTCGGGAGGGGGCGATGGTATCAACCCCGCCCGCCCCCCTCCCCCTATACAATTTCGAGTGGGGGGGGGCAGTCCAATTTATTTTCAGAAATCACAGCTTGCTAACAGAATCAATTAAAAATCTATGTGATTAAAACTTGTTATTGATATTTTGACCGATCTTTATATTATGTCGTTCCCTGTTTGCTGATTTGGTGTGGGGGGGGGCGAATACCTCTACTGCCCTTCCCACATAAACCCTTTGAGTGGGGGGGCGGTCTACTTTTATGGAGAAATCATAGTCTGTGAACAAAATTAATTCAATTAATATATAAATTGTATATTATGTCAATCCCCTTCTGGTATCTTAGCGGATTCGGTGGGGTTGGGGGGAGGCTGATTGCATGTACTGCCCTCCCCACTCTAGCCCTCTGAGTGGGGGGGGGGCGGTCCTATTTTTATGGAGAATCATTGTTTGTGAGCAAAATTAGTAGAGTCGCCCCACCCCTATTCTTTAATGCCAAATGCAATCTTTAGCAGAAATTATTAAAGGAGCGAGGATTAATCGTTTTCACTCTACCGCTCCTCCCATTTTCAGACAGAGCTTATGTAATTTCATATGAATTTATCATAATTATTTTAAGAAAGTTAGAATTCAAACTAAATTTTTCAGTATAAAAGTCATGATTGAGATGAGTTCTAAACCTAAATAATCTTTTCATAGTCGCCTTTTCCCAACCTTTACTCAATCTGATATTTTTCTAGTTAAATAAATTTGGGACTATAACTCACAATATATACTTATATTGTATTAAATATTATTTATCGAATAATTCTTTTTTCGGCGGCGATCCTCAAAGCCAAAATGTAAATATGTGGGGTATCTTTTCTTTTTAGGGAACAAATCGGTTTTATTTGCAATGTATTAAGGGCCTATAAATTCATATTAGAATATTTTTCAAGTACATTTATCGAAAGGTCTTTTTTTAATAGTATGAACAATGAGCTATAGGTCAGGAGAATGCGTTTCTTCTGTGAAGTATGCAAGAAAATGTTTTTTGCGTCGGAACCCAACTGATGAATAATAAGCTGTACTTGTCAGGAGAATTCTTTTCTGCAGTAAAGAATGCAAAAAAACGCTTTTGGAGTCGGGGCTTTGCCCCGAACTCCATTGATAAATAATGAGCTGTAGATGTCAGGAAAATGCGTTTCTGCAATGAAGAATGCAAGAAAACGTTTTTGGCGTCGGGGCTTCCCCCCCGAGCTCCATTGTTGAATAATGAGCTGTAGATTTTGATAAATAATGAGCTGTAGATGTCAGGAGAATGCGTTTCTGCAATGAAGAATGCAAGAAAACGCTTTTGGCGTCGGGGCTTCGCCCCAAACTCCAATGATATATAATTAGCTGTAGATGTCGGAGAATACGTTTCTGCAGTGAAAAAAAGCAAGGAAACGCTTTTGGCGACGGGGCTTCACCCCGAATCCCACTATGGAACGCTACCCCAGTTTTTCACCGAAGGTTGGGAAATGCTGCTTTTTTAAATTCTCAAATATATAGTATAGTATATATATATAGGCCTATACATACATATATATATATATATATATATATATATATATGTGCTATACGCACGTTTATGCATAGGGTTAGGGTTTACTGGGCGTTAGGGTTAGGGTTTGCAAAAAAATCGCCTCCCCCCACTCCAAAGTTCTGGATCCGCTAGTGTCATATGCAGGATTGCTTTTAGATAACAGCCCCATTAAATGAGATGAGGGATGCGTATGTATATACACTTTTGTCTGAATTATAGAGAGTGTTCGGTTAAAGGCAAGGTTTCAGGGAATATGTTTTTTTCCGCGAGTCTACCTGAACGGCCCGGGCATGTGTTTCGCCTTATTTCTTCTTGTACACTTCTGATGCCGACTAGGTCTAGTGCCAGGTACCGTCCAAACATTGTATCCTGTCCAGGCTTTCAAATGTTACCTCATTTTCACTCTTTTCTTCTCATTCTACCTCTTCTAACACTCACTCCTGGAGTTTGTTTCCCAGATAGAAGAAACCAGTTTCTCTCTCATCTTTCAACAGCCCCTTCATATGATAAGATTATTTGATCCTCAAGCTATCTGTTTTCTTTATTTTATCTTGATAAACTAAAAATTCACAAAAATAGAAATACTTTGAAGCAAAAAAAAAAGGTATCTGAAATAGTTTTCAAAAATAAATAAAAAACCTGGCCTATTGCCAGCTTTTTTGTTATTCCCATTATAGACTAGCTTGCTATAAAAGTATTTATTTTGGAGATTAAATTTATATTCTTTTACCCAAAGGAGTATATTCCTTGGTCTAAAAGTATTATATATTCCAATAGCTCCATTCAACTCATATCTTCATAGAGCATTCTGGGTTGAAAGACCTGGACACGGAACTCTAAAAAGGATCTAACGATTTTCCTAGAAATGTAAAAATTCATATATATCGTTGGGAAAATAACTACTAGCTCGTTGGCCACATTGGAAAAAAACTATAGTTTGACCAGTATAGTCCTTAAAGTATAAAAAGACATTTTAATTAGGCTAGAAAACTAGAAAATATATAGAATATTATAGATGTAGTCTAGTGGATCTATACATTCGCGTAACCAGGATTCGACTCAGAGAGGAAGGGGGAACTGAGGCGGGTTAAAAAATATTCCATTTTCTTTAAAAAATCTAACATTCATTAGTTATTTATAAAAAAAATAATCGCTCTCTAAGTTGTCTAAAAGAGTATGGTCTTTTTTGAAAAAGTATTATATAACGTTTTTCTTGCTCAATTTTTGTCAATTGTTATCTAATAGTGAAGTATAATAAGATAATATGTTGAAAACTAAAAAAAAAATAAAAATAAATGAATGAATGGACGTTGACACTAAAATGCTTGTTTATTGTAAGAATTAGTCAAACTTCGATATCTGTTTAAGTTGATACCATGGGATAATTTAAAATTTGAAATTTTGTTTGTTGCTGAATGTGCTTCAACGATGAGATATGCATTCTATAAAAATGTACACACATTGCTAAATAATTTACACATTTCAGCATTCTATACAATTTTTGCATCATCAATCACATTCCATTGCATCTTCAATCAATCAATAATAATTATAATAATAATAGTAATAAACTTTCACATGTGGTACGTCGACTACAGAAAAGCATTCGATTCAGTTTCACATGATAGGCTATTGAAAACCCTGCGAATTCATAGAATCAAGAGGTTGCCCTGAGGGCGGTATGATGCAAAAAACAGGAAAATTAAATTACTAGCTGCAATTTAGGTGTTCCTTCCTTATCGACAGTTTGTAAAGGAATGCTCATTGCCAAATACAAGCTGCTTCTCCCAAAATAAAGGTAGAAGAAGAAGAAATACAAATGCAATAAGGAGAACATCAAAGAAAAACATTCTCAAATTAAATATAAAGTAAATATACAGATATTTAAATAAACATTATTCCTCCACACACACATCCCCCCACCCCCCAAAAACAAAGCGTTTGAAAGAAAAAAAAAGCAGGTAAGGTTCGCTGTAGTTAGAAAAACTAACATCTTGTGTGCTAAAAAAAGCTAGAATCCACTCAATGATCTCAAATCTAATAACATCAGATGCTTTCTCTGAGCTAAAAAATAGAGTGAAGGAAATCAAACAACAAGTGGAATTCCTTTTCCCTGACATTACGTCAGAGCTAAATCTGGAAAGGTTTGCGAATTCCCAGAGTTCAATGCTGTGAGTCTTTAAGCAGCTGCGAGAGTAAGCCTGGCACACAGAGATTTTTAAATGTCACGTGCTCTGCAGGAAGTAGATAAATACCTAAAATCACAGACCTGTATGCCTGAAATGCAATGTGTTCTGTCAGTTACGAGGTCACGTGATTAAATTATTTTACAATAAATACGCAATAAATATATGATAAAAACCGTTACAGATTTTCTGTTACACAAAGTACAAAACGATAAGAAACAGAAAATAATTAGACTCTAGGGGTTGTTTTTATTGGGGTCAAAGAACTCATCTATACATTGAACACTATGAGAGTATGGCTGCCTGGTCCGTGGGATATATCCTCTATACTGTCGTCGCGATGGTACCTGGTTTGAAAATGGCCCTCAACCTTCCCTTGCAATCTTTCGGGAGATCTAGACTAGAACGTGATAGTTATCATTTATCTCTTATCTTATAAAATACAGACGTAACTTAAAAAAAAAAATCAATAAGATGATTAAGTCTGTCTTTAGGTCAATCTATTCAAGCATGCTAATCAATCACTTAAACTCTGCTAATTCGTTGGTTTTCCTGGCTGATTCAGACAACCCATTCCATGCTCTAATAGCACTAGGGAAGAAAGAGCACTTGTGCTAATTTGTCATAGCATAAGGAACAAGGCGTTTCTGAAGGAACATCTGTAAAGCAGAAAACTAAAGAAACACACAACTGTTATCTGTAATAAGTCTGTACCCACACCAATGCTATCATGGAGTTGTTTAGAACTTTGTTAAACTTGTTAAGTAGAAGAAACAAAAATTCAAATCTTTGCTTACATTCAACAAATCCTCTCTTAAAGTTAAAACTACCTTCACTCATTTCTCTGTCTCTTCTTCTCTCTCTCTCTCTCTCACACACATTATCCGCACACCTGTTCCCAGCATGTCACCTCCGCCCCCTCAAAAACGACAAACGTTCACCTATTTCGTACTTTCGCCTATGCCCTGGGAGATTTCCTACCAAGTTAATCACAGTAATCTCCTCTTTGTTTACATTCTGAGGTTTTTACGATCGGATTAACGTCCTTTAAGCAATTAACAAAAAAAGCGATCTGTAGAAATGTGTGGGCGATAAAATGGAACATTTAGAAATACTTAAGAAAATAAATAGAGGCAGATAAAGAGAAGCAGATAGATTTTGAAATAGACACGATAACCGCTATAATGAGCATTTTTTAATGTTCTCAACTAAATAATAACATTGCATTGGGATACAAGCAAAAAGTGCTAACAAACAGGATTCTGTAGTGCTAACAAGCTTATAAAAATAATTCATCATCATCATAATCATTCCTTTGGGTTCCTCATGGAACATAGGGCCTCGACAAAAAGACGCCTCTCTCCACGGTCTCTTGCCTGTTTTTGATGGTTTCCCAGCTCTTCCCGGTCCTCTCTGCTTCTTCAAGTACACTGCGTCGCCATGTTCCTGGTCTTCCTCTGCGTCTCGTTCCCCGGGGGTTCCACTCTAAAGCCTGCCTAGCTCTGTTGCTGGTATCTTTTCTAAGGGTGTGACCAATCCATCTCCACTTCCTCTCTAAGATCTGCACTTCTATATTTAGCATTTACATAAACAAAAGATTATTACTATGTGCGTATCCTATAAAAAGGATACGCCGAAGACTCAACTGATCTACTTCTTCGAAGACATGTGGCCATGAATGACACAAGCTTTATAAACATTGCAAGGGAGAGGAATTCTGCGTTCCATTCATTTACGTCCGCCGTACTAATTTACTTTCATATGTCCTTTTAAAAGCTGAATATCCAAGGCAAAAGACCAAAATGAATGGGGCACCGTAATCTGCATTTAGCATAAGGCTCTTGTCCCAGGCTTTTATAGATGTAGAAATTAAATGGTTAATATATTTAGTGTATCGCGATTGAACCCTATTGCGCCTAATTGTTCCCAATAAATGTTGATATAATGAAATAATTAATAGTAATAGTTGTTATGGTATAAAAAAAAAGAAGGATATCGGGCCTCGCAAACTTACATTCAGTAAAGTAGACATGGAGTCAAGGGTTAATTCTTTCTTGCTCAGACGTAACTATTCTAATTATATGCAAATTTATTACTTTTATTTACAGATTACAATTAATTTTATTTGAATAATTATAACCGTTAACCTAGAGTTTCCTCAAATTGGCCAAATAGCTAGAATTTGTTTTTCCCAAATGTATACATCAACTGTCTAACTTCTATGAAAATCGTTAGGACCGTTTTTGAGATTTGGGTCCGCCCACCTATGAATTTGCAAGCTCAAAAGAGGAATAAAAAAGGTGGTGGGGGTGGAGGGAATTATTTCTACCCGTTCACCCTCTTTATGGCAAAATAACACAACAAAAAAAAAAAAATTAATTTATTCAAATAGTTTGCTGTTTTCAAACCAAATGTTCACAACTTCGGCATCTTATTTCAGAACAGCTAGCAGTAATGGTATCTTTATTCATTTGACATGGGCAGCACAACATGTTTTCTGTTCTTGTTCTATCAACATGCGGTAATCCAGATTTTTACTAGTATACATCAATCAAACAAAGACTAACCGAAGATGACGTATTAATATGTGTTGTAATTGAGACATTTGAAAGGAAAATGCAGAATGGATGAATGATGCAACAATTGCTGTCCTAGTTCTGCTAAAGGGTGTCAAAAATAAGAAGTAGACATAAAACGTCACCAAAAGCGTTGCAGACAGATGAAACCTTAAGAAAGATAATAACAGACAAACGCTTTAAAGACCAGCTTAAGCGCCAGATTGCTTTAAATGACATGTAAGAGTGCCCCCTGGTAGCAGTGCGGTTTCCGAACTAGACCTTTGGCGATTTCTTACAAAGGCCGCGGGATACACATTTGAGATTAAAATGAAATCTACTACTGAAAACAGACGCAGACGGCGAAGTGATTCAATCTAAACAAACCATCGGCAGACAACGGTTATGTCTAGAATGGGTGCTGCAAAATATGTAGGTCACAGCTAGGACTGAAGGTCATAGTTATCCACGTGGAATACTGCACTCTTCCTTAATCTTGGAGTTGAAGACAAGCCTTAATGTTTTGTTAGCAGACAAGTGTTTGTTTTACAAATTAAAGCTCTCGAAAGCTAGACTTCATGAGAAAGATTATGTAATTTTCTCTAGCAGTTATTCAATGCTGGAATAATTTGTTTATTTATTTTACATCTTTCAGAAATAAAGTTGATTACGTCCCTTTTTAGACCTCTTGCAGGACGTCAAGAAATGGAGGTGCGTTGTGTTCGAACTATGACCCGTCGGCTCGACAATGTGAAGAAAATATACGACCAGGCGTCCATCCAGACCAGACAGCACCACCATTTTAAGGACTTGGCGTCCATTCCTGCCAAATCTTTTATTTAGATCTAGCAGTGATACTTCATACTTTGCGCGCATTAAAATGTTTTCCCAACACAGAAGATCATCAATCTACGACTCTACAATAAAGGTTACTGCAGCAACAACAGAAATAATACGGAAAGACATTTAGGGTGGTGATACTAACAGTTCTCGTGACATTTATCTACAAAATACAAACTGGTGCTCAAATATCTGAATCTGAGGCTTGAAGCACGAGTTATCGTTCACTTTGTAAAAGTTTTGGGGCAGTATCTTCTAGCAAGTGGTTGAAAATAGATAAGACTCAACAATTCAGACACCGGGGTCTTCTGCAACAGCAAGAGCCTCGGTGGCGTCTGCTTTCATTTTTTTATTTTTTTATTTCTTCTCTTTGAAAAGGTTATCTCAAAAAGGGAGAGAATAAAAACAATGAGAAAATAAAATTGCGTTTCCCCCCCCCCCCCTTCTTCTTTAAGAAGGAAATCAGGAAAAGGGGATGAAGAGAATACAAAAAGGGGGGGGGGAAGGGGGAGAGTATGGGAGACGGAGATGCAGAAGTCTGGATAGAAAAGATATTTGCAGGTAGTTATCGCTTAACGCACGTGATATTACGTCACAAACCTATTGAAAGAGCAAAGGAAGGAAAAGATGGGGGGGGGGGAAAGACTTCCAGGGAACTTGACCCACGTGATTTTGTTACGTCTGCTAGGACCCCATCTCGACTCACCTACGCATGGATTCTTTCTGCCTCATCAAAGAGATGATATGTTTTTCTATTAGCTGCGGTGCTGCACTTGATAGGTCTAGATGCCTTCTTGAAGGTCAAACTTGTGTCCATGATCTCAAAGAAAGCTTTATATAATCACAGTTGTTTTACAGTCCCCCCCTCCCCCCCCCCCGAGCACTTGACCCTTTTACACTTTCTTCCCTTATCCCACTTTTATTGATATGGAAGCTCATTATAAGTTGTATAATAAAATTAGTGACATTTGTATTTTTTTTTTAAGCGGTCCCCGAAAGGGTGAAAAGACGCTATTATTTTTGTGTGGTCTGTCCGTCCGTCCGTCCATCCCGTTTATATCTAATAAACTAGAAAAGATATTGAAAATCCGACATCATAGTATTTTAGTCCATTCAAATTTTTGATGCAACGGCTTTTTTCTTTTCTGAAAGCGAAAATTTCAATTTTGAAAATCAATTATGCAAGCAGGTTTTTTTTTTTTTTAAAATAAAAATACAACATATTTACAACTATTCACTATTACTAGTGACAAATATGGGAGGCTCTTTAGTAGGGGAGACGACTGTTAACCATATTTTTAACACGTTTATGTAAATGGTTATAGATTTTTTTATTAAAATTTTTTTTTTTTTTTATACAATTCTATTGCTAAGTAAAGTAAGTTGTCATACTAACTACTACATTTACAAACAAAAAAAAAATTTTTTTTAAAGAGAAAAAAATATTTTTAGTATACATATAAGTGAAACATAAGTTAAAACAACAAGTAATAAGTAGTTTTTCATATTATTGCGTGAATGGCAAAACTACTGTGCAATTATAAAAAAATGAACTAAAGGAGGTTTGTTTTTTTTTTACGAGAATGTAGCACTCTTCAAGCTTTGAATAAGAGATTAATCTTTACAAAACAATAAGATCATTTAGATAATCATTATAAGATTCAGTTAGGCCATGTTCAGATCTAATTTCACATTTACTTTCATCTATCCCTTGGTCTGCTGAACCGTTGGGGGCACCACACAAGATCTGTCAACCTACTTTCTCCATTCTTCTCTGTCATTTGCCTTTGATTGAATTTCATTCTGATAATATTTCTGAAAATATTGAAACCTTTCCTTTTTACCTTCTTGGGCGGACCACTTAGGGGGGCCGATTTTGAGTTTGTGTTTCCACACAAACTGCCTTTTTAACCTTGTTTTGTAAATAATAATTATTGGGTGTGAGCGGTGGGGAAAAGGGAGAAGATGGCCAAGATTATAGATAATTATAGTGGATCAAATGTCTTATATTGAGTATAAGTGCTATATTGTGTTTCATAAAACATTTTATATTATCTTAAAACCACACATTTTGTTAGTGGAGATTTTTACGATAAACTTAACAATGTCAAGGACAATAAAATACATTTCAATGTTTCTAACCAAATAAAATACTACAAAAAGGAAGATACTAGAAAATTTAAATCTTCAGTGCTAAAAAAAATGCAAAAAGGTATTAACTTACATAAAAACAACGAAACATAGTGTTGTACTTAATAATAACAATACCATGTTACATTCAAAGCTTTATTTCACTGAATGACAAACAACTACACACATAGTAGAGTTCACAACACGGACTACGAAATACGGTCAGTACACAGGTTAACAAATGTAACAAACACTAAAGGGTGGCAATCCAAATAAGCAAATTCACGACATTCACCCCACGTTTAAATTTTATACATATGACACAACATCAAGTAGTCAAAGCAAATACAAAGATTAATAAGCATAAGCATCTAAACACATCTGCAATACTGGTTAATAGCAAACTGTTTATCAAACACATTAGTCTATTATACAGCAACTGTTTATCAAACACATTAGTCTGTTAAACGCGGTAGTTGGGTCTTGATTTTCTTTCTCTTAGGTTGTAGCGGCAGTTTGGATCGGCACTATTAGTACTATCAGTATCAGTACTAACAACATTACTTGGTGACTCGATGGTCGGGGCTTCAACCGGGTCCACTTCCCCCGATAGGGTTGGTTTGGTTGTTCGGTTAACAGGAGGGTTCAGAGAAGAGTTCTCTGCGTTGTTTTCTGTTTCGCTTTGAAGTGAGGGTGTCGCATTCCTGAACGAAGCGTCTCTCAGCACAGGGGGTCTCACATTCTCTGTGAAACAGTCTTTTTCTTTGGGTGCCAACAATCTTAAAGAAACTGTTTCTTCTCGGCCCGTAGATGTTTTGATAAGAGCGTATTGAGGGTTGCTATTCACAAGCTCTACCTCCTCTGTTAAAGGGTCATACTTAGAGGATCTATTATTTCTTTTTAACAACACGGGACCAGGAGATGTTAACCACGTTGGTAGGGATGTTCCAGAAGTACTTCTGCGATAGTATCCAAAGAGTCTCTCATGTGGAGTTTTATTCGTCGCCGTACACAAAAGTGACCGAATTGAGTGCAACGCATCTTGCAATACTAGTTCCCACCGAGACGTACTCAAGTCCTGGGAGTGTAAAGCTAAGGTTATAGCTTTCCAAAGGGTACTGTTCAGTTTCTCTATTTGACCATTTCCTCTAGGATTGTAGGCCGTGGTCCTGCTCGTAGCAACTCCTCTTTCGTTAAGGTACTTCTGTACTTCAGCAGACATAAAGGAAGTACCTCTGTCGGTATGGACATAGGAAGGTAGCCCAAATAAGGCGAACAACTCATTTAGGCATTTAACAACAGTAGCAGATGACATATCTGGGCATGCAAAGGCAAAAGGAAACCTAGAGAATTCGTCGATCATGGTAAGAAGATATTTATTGCGTGAGTTGGAAGGGAGAGGTCCCTTAAAGTCCATGCTTATTCTTTCGAATGGCTGAGTGGCTTTGATTAATTGTCCTATTGGTGGCCTGAAGAATCGAGGTTTAAGTTCAGCACATGACTGGCACTGGTTGATCACTGTTCTGACGTCATCGGTGGAAAAGGGTAGATTTTTTGATCTCACAAAATGTAGCATTCTTGTTACACCAGGGTGACACAAACTATTGTGGAGTAGTTTTAGGTCGTTACGTGACATTGCGGATAAGTAGCGATTTCTGCTGAAAGTGTCAGCAGCAGTGTTCTGTGTACCTGGTCTGTAAACGACGTCGTAGTGAAAGCAGGATAGCTCTAACCTCCACCTTTGGATCTTCTCATTCTTGATCTTGCCTTTATTTTGCCTACAATACATAAAGGACACGGATCGCTGGTCTGTGACAAGGGTAAAGGGTCTTCCAATAAGAAAGTGTTTCCACTTTCTCAAAGATTCTACTATTGCATACGCTTCTTTTTCCACTGATGAGTGCCTTCTTTCGCTTTGCGATAGTGTCCGGGAAAAGAAAGCCACAGGCCGGCCATCTTGATTAAGTGTAGCTGCTATAGCTATGTCAGACGCATCTGTCTCCACTGTTAGCGGGCGAGTGTAATCAATGGTGTACACGGCAGATTCCTCGAGCTCGTCCTTTAGGTTCTGGAATGCTTGTTTGACTTCCTCAGGGACAGGAAATCGTTTATTTCTAGCTAAGAGGCTGATTTTGTCTGAGAAGTTAGGAATCCATAGAGAATAATAAGCCAGCAGGCCCACTATTCGTTTCTGTTCTCGCAGGTTCGACGGAGCATTTAATTCCCGCAAGGCTGTGAATCTTTCTGGGTCAGGCTTGAGCTGACCTTTAGATATTTCGTATCCCAGCAGTCTGACACTATGTGTTCCAATCTCACTTTTAGCTTCGTTGAAGGTAATACCATACTTCTGAGCTACTTTGAAGAATCTCTGCAGGTTTCTATCATGAGATTTGGTATCACATCCACAGATGGTCACATTATCTACATAAGCGAATGTATTTTCTAGTTGCTCATCTTCGATTATTTTATCTATGGTTCGCTGGAAACAAGCCACTCCATTTGTAACTCCAAATGGAATTCTTCGAAACTGGTAAAGTCTACCCCCAGCCTCGAAAGCTGTATATGGCCTTTCTTCTTCTTTAATCGGGATCTGATGATAAGCATTTTTGAGGTCCAGAGTGCTGAAGACAGAAAATTGTGATATCTTCTCTGCTAATTCATCCATTCTTGGCATGGGATAGGCGTCTAGCAGCGTAAATCTGTTGATCGTCTGACTGTAGTCAATAACCATCCGTCTTTTGTGCCTCTCATTGGCTGTTATTAGAACCTGTGCCCGCCAGGGGGACTTTGAGGGTTCTATTACTTCTTCTTTGAGTAGTCTCTGAATCTCATCATTAATAAACTTAGAGTCCTGTAGTGAGTGTCTGCGTGACTTAGTTGCCACTGGGGTGCAGTTTGGAGATAAGTTACCAAAAAGACTAGGCGCCTCTACTTTAGCTGGTCTAAGGGTACTTACGCACAGAGGTGGTCTCTTTCCACTAAAAGGAATCTGTAGATTCTCGTGTAGGCTTATGAAGTCCAAGCCTAAAATAACATCTGAACACAGTCCATCTAAAAGTGACAGTTTAATATTTTCATATGTTTCATCTTTGAGTTGAATGGTAGCAAAGGTATGGCCTTCAGTAACTCGAGACAGGTGAGTAGAAGCCATAAATATTCTGTCCACGGAGGTTTTTATCGGCCATTTGTGACTCCTGGCAACTCGAGCTGATACATAACTCTCACAGCTTCCAGTGTCTATCAAGGCTTTAAGTGGCACCCCATTGAGAAGAATCAAGGAGGTCGATTTGCCTAGTCCTAAAGAGTGCAACGTAGCGAGGGCAAATGCAGTAGATTTTCTTGACTTGCAAGATCTCTGAAAATGTCCCTTCTTGCCACACTGATTACATGTGGCTTCACGTGCGGGGCACTCATTACGAGGATGTCTTCCTCTGCCACAGAAGTAACACTTGGTAGATATAGCGCTTACCTCTTGTTTTGTTTGAGTCGAATTAATCGAGGCTCGTAGATCAGGCAACTGGGGAGCGACAAGATCAGCAGGGTGTTCACTTACAGCATTTGTAGTAGCCCCACTAGTGGATTCTGGCTGTGACTCGTACAACAACGAATGTTGATAGGCGTGTTCAAGTACTCTGGCTTCCTCAAATGCATCCTTTAACTTTAAATCTGTTTTCTCTAGGAGACGTTTTCTAATGCTGTTGGAGGCAATCCCTGTGATGAATGCATCGCGTATGGACTCGTCACGATGTTGCTCAGCTGTCACGGCTTTGAAATTGCAATCCTTGGATAGACTGCGGAGTTTTTGTAGAAAGGCGTCAACGCTTTGACCCTGTTCTTGTCTGCACGTGGCTAACTTGTGCCTTGCGAAGACTTCGTTATTGGGCTGCACATAGATGTTGTTTAGTGACTGGATTGCTTCCTCATATGTTTCCTTGTCACTAATCATCTGGTACACCGATGGCGAAATGTAGTTAATTAGTAGTTTTTTGTTATCTACATTTTCTATAGTAACTACAGACACAAAGTTTTTAAATGTTTCGTACCAGTGCAGCCACTTTTCTTGTGCTTGAGGTGCGGTAGGTTCCACGTCGAATCTTTCAGGCCGAAGTAGTCTATCCATGTTTAGACAGATTCAGTGAAATAAATTGTTGTACTTAATAATAACAATACCATGTTACATTCAAAGCTTTATTTCACTGAATGACAAACAACTACACACATAGTAGAGTTCACAACACGGACTACGAAATACGGTCAGTACACAGGTTAACAAATGTAACAAACACTAAAGGGTGGCAATCCAAATAAGCAAATTCACGACATTTATCAACGCTTCCTTTATTCACTACAAGAGATTATCACTTATTGTACATAACAGAAAATGTGTCGCCATGTATGAAAATTCCCACAGGGTGTCTCAAAGAGATACGATTTGTATAGAGAAAGCTTCGATGTTCCACACGTTTGTTGCGGACCCCAGAGGCGCCCTCAAGGGGTGGAGAGTGGGGCCACCATCCCAGGCCACCACGCTTTAGGGGGACCCCGCGATAAAGATAATCTTTTGTCCCCAACCTCAGCCCATCGTATTCATATTCGTGGCCCTGACATGACACTCGCCAAGGACCCGGGTACTGCTAAGGCCGCCTCAGCGCACACCATCCTCGAGTCCAACGGAACTAAACTTCGGCGGTCCGATGGAACTTATAATACAGCATTACTGGCCGGGATGGGGGAAAGCCACAACAAACATGTCACTATTCACACACCGCTTATCAAATGACCGCTATTATGGCGGACACCTACACGGATGATCTAGTACAGAGAAGGAATTTGGAGGAGTTTCTCCGATGTGCTCGCTATTGGCCTCGCTGCCTTGGAATTTGATGCATCGTTGATAGTAAAGGTCCCCTTTCAGACCTATATGGCAAATGATGTAAAGGTCATCTGTTTCTGTGACCAACGGTTAACGAGGGTGTCATGTGGCCAGCACAACGACCAACCGCATTTACTTTTCCCCAACTAATGTCAGGTACCTATTAGAGTTGGGCGGACTAAAAGGCAACAGAAGATCCCGAAATGAAAAATACCAGTCTTCACCAGGATTCGAACCCGGGACCCCGATTCGGAAGCCAAGCGCTTTACCACTCATCCACTCATCGTTAATGGGGATGCAATAATTTACAATGTTTGGATCTTTCCAAGACAGAAATTAGTCCAGAAAGGCAGATGGAGGCAAGCTTACACAGTCCTAGCGTTCCAAGAGTCATAGACTCAATTCTTAAGACAATTAGAAGAAAAAGAAGAACAGCGTTATGGACCGAATATGTACCGCTGGTCGTAGTTTAGGCATCACTGCTGTATGTAGACCAAACCTAAAAAAAATCGTCCTTGAGACAATAATACATATGTTGTTTCAATTAGGATTCTCGAATAGGACAATTGGAAACTGAATCTCTGAATGGGACTTCTTGTTTACAGTAAGGAAATCTCAATGATTGCACAATGTGTTTTTACAGTTTCGCAGGTCTCGAATGCTTAAGAAAAGGGCTTGGTTTCCTGTTTAGAGATGATCATATTCAGGTACTGTTTATGTATACTTGGTGTGGACTACGGCGTGTACTTTTAATTAAAACAATAAACCTTATGTTGTAAATAAAAGGGAGGAAACTAAAGGAAGGTGTCAGGCAAGATACAATGTTTAATTACATAATGACTAAGAAGATAAACATACACTCGTAGTCTTTCAGTCTAGAGATCAACTTTGCCTCTATAGTCCAGTATGGTTCTTCTTACTTCGAGTGTATATTCCAAGTCTTATCGTGGCTCTCCCGTGAAAACGTCCGCTAGGGGCGACGGCTAGACTAACTGGGATATAACCCTGCCTCCAGTAGAACTTCCACAGCACGTTCTAGCTAACATACGTTGCACGAGGAAAGGGTAAAAGAAAGGTTGCGCTAACTAGTTCCATCTGCCACGCCGTTCCTTACGGGTGTCAAACGGGTGGTGATCATCCTCTCAATGCTAGTGGCGGTACATTAAAGGAAAATTTGGAAAACACTCGTATGCATGACCTCCGGCCTCACCTGAGAAGGAGGAATGTAGAAGTTATACGAGGACGTCCCTGTTTGTGCTTTCCTCGTATTGGCCTCCATGTCATCGCAACTCTTGGTTTGCTTAGTTCATTTTGTCGGAGAACATGTCCCACGACGCTCTGTCACAACCTCACTAAGTGTTCGACTCCCAGTTTGGCATAGGTTTTCTTTGTTTTAGACCCGATCTTGTAACTGACTCCTAAAATCCGCCTTAGCCATTTTTGTCGAGCCACATTTAGCCTTTTCTCACGACTTCCATGTCTCACATGCATATGTTGCAGTTGGGATGACAATTGAGTTGAGAAGGTGTATTTTTGTCTCGAGTCCAATGGCCTGGCTTGTACAATAGGCTGCAGCCTTTGGAAAATGCTCCATGCCTTTCCTATTCGGCACGCTACATCATGGTAGGCATCCCCATCATTTGTTATGATGCTGTCAAAGTATTTGAGCTTGTCCAACTCTTCAATCTTGACTCGCCAAATCTGACTGGGGCACAGTCATTCGGTTTTGTTCACGCCATGGAATACCAAAGGCAGTCTGATTCATTGCTCTCCTCATTATGTAGTCGTTGGCTAGGAGGAAGGATGGGAGATAAGATACACCCTTGTCTCACACCTGCCTCGATGCTAAAAAAAAAACTCGGCTGTTCCTTCTTCTGTTTAAATGCAGCAACTAGATTAACTCTATAGGTGTCGTAGGATCTGGAAGAATTTTTCTGGGATGCCGTATTCTCTAACTATTTTCCATAGTGATTTTTCGATGGACACTACCAAACGCTTTCTTAAAGTCAACGAAACTGATCGTCATCCGTTGTTGGTACTCGAGACTTTGTTCTATGATATTACGTAGAACGAGGATCTGCTCTGCACATGATCTACCTCTTCGGAAGCCTGCTTGTTCTTCTCTGAGCCTCTCATCTACAGACCTTGCTCTAAAGGGTACCTGATATTAATAAATGAAAAGTAAAGGTGGTTGGTCGTTGTGCAGGTCACGTGACAACCTCGTTAACCATGGGCCACTGGGCTACAGATACGTATGAAACATTGGACCTTTACATCATCAGCCCCATAGATCACAAGGTCTTAAAGGGGAACTTTTTTTTTTTTTTTTTGCTATTTTATTTTTACTGCATTTTAAAGGCCCTTGGTTTTAACTGTATTAAAAAACGCTTCTAATATTGCCAAGAGTGTAATATAATTAATTAGTACATATTTAGAATAACTATTATGTATTTATTTATGGTGGCCATGACATATAAACAATAATAATTAAAAAAATTATGCAGTGCAAATTTCACCTTTTTATACCTTTGGGTTCAATAATGTAAAGGGTAAGTTCTAAGGCTGGAAACTAATGGATATATAGTTCGTAATTTTGTTCAAGTTGGTTTACCATATTGGCGAATAATTTCATTGCTGGTATAATAGTTAAGTAGCAATGTGGGAACGAACTGAAGAACAACAAAAGTATTCCTCTAAAATGAAGAGTCTCTACGCACTCAGTAAAGAAGTCATTAAACAGCCAATCACAGACAAGCAAGCTATATTTAGACTTCCATAGATTTATCGTTAGTTTACTGAACTCGGCAAATGCAGGTGTTCAATGCTTCTCAAACAGATCAATTACATAGATACTTCGACGGTTTCAATAACTTGGATAAAACGAGAAATAACCTTAGCGGTGATGGTGAACTTTATAAAAATTAGATTTAATCATTTCACCAAGTGCAAATGTATGTTGCACATTTTAGACAAACTCGACAATCTCAAAGACTTTTACAAATTAACACAACTTTGCTTGTCCCAAAGTCAGTTTAATCTTTTAGTTACTTTAAACTGCTCCAAAGACTGTTGCATCTTTGATACACTTTTAGCTGATCCAAAGTTTTATACTTCTTTTAGGTCCTTTTAGCTGCTCCAAAGAAAGCGACGGGAAGACCACATAAAAGAATGGACGGGCCTGCCATTGAAAGAGGTTCTAACTAAGGCAAAAGACAGTGCAATGGAGAAAGACAGTGGACAAATCTTGCATGGTGCCCCAACGGTCCAACAGACTAAGGGATAGGTAAAGGTAAAAAGCTGCTCCAAAGTATGTTCCATACAATGTCTTATACTGAAAATCTCAACCAAAAAAAAAAATTAAATTTCTAAGATTATTTGAAATACGGAATATAATACCTCCGCATGTTAATGTCAGAGTTCAGATCAAAATGCAGGGTTGGATCATTGGAGATGTTTTTTAAAATGTATAGTAACTCATCTTCCACTGTCCCTCCCTTATAATAGAACTTAACCTCAAGTCTCAGTGGACCCCCAAAACTACTGGTTACGTTAGCCTTTCGAGTAAAGCATTAGGCTGTCAAAGTAAAGATAATCTGATAATAATCTTCCTGTTTGAATAAAACTGAAAAATAATTTATCTTCATGAATGAAAATGGAAGCTGACATGAAGCAAGAAATCTACAGGTAAGAAAAGTAAATTATCGCCCATTACGTTGATTATCTTCCCCTTTTGTCTTTAAAAAAAATGGCGAGTACCAAACAAGAAGAAAAAAAAAAGAACTTTGTGCAGACTTCAAGATCCACTTGCAGACGTCTGCTGTACACGTAAACACGTGATATTGATTAGACTTGATAGCCTGGCTATTTGGATCTCCCTAACCGATCATCTTTGACGTGGGTGTATCCATAACATTTGTTGAACTCCTGGGGAGGGGGGGTGGGCGGGCGGTGTCAGATCGGGCAATACTTTGTGAGATAAATAAACGTATCGTTGGGGAAACAAGTTGTCACTGCCTTGTGTACCTCGCTTTGTAGTGAAATGTCAAATCTCTTAGCATCAATGGGATCGCGCAATCGCGAATTGTCCATAACATCCATTATGAAGCGGCCATTGCTGTTTCTTGAAATAACTGTTATCACGGTAAACCGAAGCCTTATATCTGAAACTAAACAGAATAGATAGTGGAACCATCACGGCTGTGCTGGTAGTGGTAGTGTTCTAAAAATAACTATCAAGGCATGAGTAATAACATATATAAGTATTGGAAAATTGTATAATATCTAGGAAAGCAGACGAATAAGAAATTCCTTTTTTTTTCATATTTTATAATCATTTACAATATATAACAATAGTTATGAAATCAAAAAAAAATTTTCACCAATTATGAAACATACATTTTAAATTTAATTAATTTTATCACGAACGCTTTCTATTTCAGGTCAGTTTGTAAAAAAATAAGTGCTCAATGGAGTAGAATCAGGAAATCAAACATATGCAATTGCAAATATCTACCCACCAGCAAAAAACGCAGGAAAAACAGGACTTTGTTTTGGATAACTTGAGCGATATACTAAGCAATAATGATATAGGGGATACGCTAATTATAGGAGGGGACTTCAACTACATATCTTCCTCATTAGATAAACAGACCACTTTGGCAGTGGGCCCTCCCTCTCAACAAGACCTTTCCGAATCTTAATTTCTTAGAGAAGACAGAGATTTTAAATTAGTTGATGCTTACAGGACACTAGAACCTATGGGTCATGACACAACCATGCTTAGATAGAATGTATACGCCTAATAATGTCTATATAAGTCGGGTGTCGCATTTGGAAGAAACAGAATATACAGACCACAAAGCGGTGTTAGTTACTTTGAACATAAAAAAACAAAGAAATTAAAAGTCAGTCCACTGAAAATTTAACAATTCTCTCAAGGAAATTCCCCTTTTCGTGAAGTTAGTTTCTATTAATCTAAATTCTTACTTACAAGATATTAATGATCCACACTTCGATTTAACACAGACATGGCCACTCCTAAAAAATTGTAACAAGCAGCAATGCCAGTTAATATCTACACTAGCTCAGGGACGTAGGAGGCAAGAATATGAACATCTCAAACACACATTATTATACACAGAGGATGAAATGGTTAAAACAGACACTCTTTTAAAACTAGAAGAATTAAACAAGTACGCAGTGGGCTCCGCACTTTCATAGAAACCGCGCTAATTCTAGGTGTATAAATTATTAAATTATACCATTGTATAACTTATAACAGATTTCCCGCGGCCTTCAGTCAACTTACCAAGAGCTCCTGAAAATCTCCTGAAATTGCAAAATATACGAAAAAGTCCTGGAAATCTCCGGAAATTATTAAAATCTTTAGAAAACTTGTACGAATCTCATGAAATATATAGACAAACATTGTCATTTTGGGGTGTCATTCAATAAGAAAAATGCCAATCCCACGCGGGATTAAAAAAAACGGCATTATCCCGTAATTTTGAAATCTGGTTAAAGAAGCTCCTCCCGCCTCAAACTAATGAAGAATTATTTTAGTTCAACAATTCTCGTATATAGATTGAAACATTTGTTAATTCTTGCTATTGAGCGTGATCTATGTAGGAAATAGAATTTTTATGATATACTGTATGACTACACGCAAGGCTCGTAAAGTTCGTGGGATAACTATCCGCAGAAATAAAAGAGTGATCTTTCCTTTACTTCTTCTTCTCGTCCAAACTCTTGAGCGAAGAAGGGAATTATATATATAGATAGATAGATATTTATAGGGGTGCTGAAATTAGGTGTAAAAATTACTTAAACTATGAAGGTCCTAGTAAATTATTCCTATCGTTTGAACAGAATGTACAATCAAGTAAAATTATAAGCAACATCTGAGTAACCTAATGAAACACTACAAGAAGACATGTCTTAATCCTAGGTTTTATTGAACAAAAATGACAAAACAGTTCACAATAACACAGTACACACACACTAGCTTACCTAGCCATTTTGATACACAAGAACAGATCAGTTCACAACACACAACAAGAACATAATAGCACAACAACATCATAGATAGTAAGGGGAATAAAATAGATAATTATGAAGATATTAATAATATATTTACAAAACACTTTACTACTATATACAGTGAAGAGCCAGTACATACTGATGCTAAAGATAATTTTCTAAAATTTTGGAATCAGCTGTACAAGACAGATAAGATCTTTTAGAGAGTGCATTTACGCCATACGAACTCAGGACTGCCCTGGACTCGACTAAGAACAATAAATACCCCGGTCCAGATGGCTTATCCTTTGAATTCTGCAAAACCTTCTTCTCCCTGCTAGGTCCTCTATTACTGCGACTATATAGCGACCCCATTAAATTGGGGCAATTTCTGGCAAATACTAACGAAGCATACATCACACTTTTACCTAAGAAATCAGAAAATAACACATCACCTAGCGACTATATGCCAATTTCACTTTTCAACAGACTAGAAAATTCTCACAAAAATGATTTCCCTAAGGATGAAACCACTTATTAACCAAACTATAGGACAGGACCATACTGTTGTAACCCTGACAGAAACATAGACGGCATGACACATTTTTTACGGGATTTTATCATATACAGTAAGGATAAAAACATCAATGTGTCTTTTTTAGCTGTAGATGAAGAAAAAGCCTTTGACCGAGTAAGCCATAGCTTCTTGTTCAAGGTGCTTGAGAAATGTAAAACAAATTCCCTGTTAATCAGATATATAAAGCTTGTCTATACAAATGCAACAAGTAGATTGATAATTAATCATTCTCTCAGTAGGAGTATCCCCATACAAATGTCTGTCAGAAAGGGCAGTCCCTTATCCCCCTTCTTGCATATCCTTTGCTTGAAACCCGTCTTGAAATCTGTAAGATCTGACCCCTCTATTATTGGGATAAATATACTGGGTCGCCCCTTCTCAACCATCAAAGTAAAAGCCTACGCGGATGATACAATTTTTTTTCCTTCTTCTGAGGAAGATATTAGAAATATACTATAGAAATTTGCACTTTTCAAGGAAGCTAGTGGTTCAAAATAAATATAAATAAAATCTCAGTAATTAGGGATTAGGGAAATGGAAATTCAAAGAGAATTACGCTTTCAAAATGGTAGATAAAATCAAGATTTGTGGTATTGTCTATACCTGTAATCCTTTGTTCTATTGTAAAGACCAGTGGGAGAATATTTATGCATGTATTAATTATAGGCTAGATAATTATTTAGTTTGATTTTTTAAATGGTTGTACAATACTCAAGCAGTATTCCAAAAATGGTTTTAATGATATTTGATATTATGATATTTGTTTTAAGGTAGATAAAAGAATGTGTGTTTATATATGTATGAAGAGTATGTGTGTATGGTTATGCATGTATTAATGTGCAAGTATATTTGCGTATTTACTTTTATTCCCAGTTAGTTATTTATTAGTTTTATTTTGCACAAAATTTCAGTATGATCCAAGATTGGGTGTGGGAGAAATCACGTGTACAAACTTTTGACCAGACAGACAGACAGAGTGAGTTGATATAAGCCTTGTAAAAAAAAAGGGGGGGGGGACTTATATCACACGGCTAGCCATTTACCCAAATGTCCTCCCTGTTGTCACCTGTGACAAGAGGGACAATAAGGATAGCTACTTTTATTTTCAATAAGAGTTAGTCCCCTTTAGTACTTGATTTAAGTCCCTGTTAACTGTTTACAATTGCCACGCTCTCTTGAGTCTTTGAGCTGACCAGTGGAGTTTGAACTAAAACTCTATAATGTTTATGTAATACTTGTGTTGTTGTTTTATAACTGTGTTACTCAAGAGGAGTGTGCCACTGTTATGAGAAGAGTGTTTCGATAATGAGCTAAGTAGACTTTATTTATTTGTAAGTAATAAGTAGGCTTATGTAAATATTATATGTCTACTTAGTCTCTTATCCTCTCCTGTATATTTATTTGTAAAAGACATCTTTTGTTTTGATACGAGACAGTAGTGTGTCTCACGAATGATGTCATTTCATTGTTAATGCCTATATGATATTATTGTAAAGCATCTTTTTGGTTTTTGACATAAGACATTATTGTGCCCCTGTGATGGTGGTTCTTTAATTACGTAGACCTGAACCTGTCTTACTACTTTAATTTGTTTCATTATTTCATTTTCTTTTGTGAGATTTTATTGCCATGAATACTTTCCATGATCTTTTCTTTTGTTTCTAATTAAACTCTATTTTTTGTTGTTGCAACTGAATACTCAGAATTATTACTTGTCCGTCTGAGTAGTTTTGTATATCTAGAGGCTATAGTTAATAGCCTAGATAATATAATTTGGGACCACAAAGTACAGCAGAAGTCACTGCTCTTATGGCCTATCCTAATACAAGGTCACATGACCACATGTCATCCCTGTCGTCCTGTTGTGCTAGCTACCAAAAGCGTTGTACTTATCGCATGGGCTTCAAAAGTATCATTGTCTATGGTAATACGATTGTTGCATTAACCCCCACACCTTACAGTCCCCGAGTAAAGATTCAGCACTTGGACTAAAGACTTGATTTGAACTTTGAAAGGCCCTAGGCTTTTTAAGATTTGGGATCCTTTGTAATCAACATGGCCACCTGATCGTTGTACACGCGCTCTGGAATGTCGTTCGGTGGTCTCGACTGTCCCGGGTTCGAACTCTGCCAGCTGCCATCTCCCGTCGTCCTGCGGGAGGTTTGGGCTAGGATGTAATTATCTTCAAATCTTAAGGACCATCCGAAACATGTCGAACATTTCACAAACAAATGATTTACAATATCCATAGGTTTATTTGTGTTGGTGTATGTGGGGGAATGGGTTAACCTATATCTTATGCTGATTATAGATAAAACCAGAAGTGGTTGTGTGTTTCAGCAAGAATAAAAATTCTTATATTATTTTCTTGTCAGGTTTGTTTAGCAAAAGATGGTTTAACTTATTAACAAAAAAAAAGTGTTTTTTTTTTCCAAACACTCCCACATTGATACACACTCTCACACACAACTGCCCCCATTTAGCCAGCACAATGGCTGAGCTGCCAGTACACGCCTGTATATGTATGTATGAGTTTCATGCGCGTGCGTGTGTGTGTGTGTGTGAGCAAGGTTATGGCACGCGCGAGGTAAGTGTTTCAAGTTCTTACCAGTGAACGCTCAGCACGAAAAGGAAAAAAATGGCTGACAAAGTAAAGGGGGCGGGGGGGGGAGCGGGTACTCCTGATTAAAGAGTATATCACTTCCCCTTAACCCAGTATACTCACGCAAAGAATTCCCTTATCTTCCATATAGAGTGTACCTAGCACCCACCTCTGCTACCCCTGTCTGCCATTGGTGGGACACTGGGATTTCAGCCAATCCAGTGAGCGCTTACATAACTTGCCAAGAGGTCGCCAGAAGACTGGGGTATAAAAGCAAAGTGTTGAAGTGAAAACCTAGAACAGCCCAGCATCGTAAGTAGTTAGTTTCTTTCTATAACCCCCTTCCTAATTTTATTTTTTTTTTGGTTTTGGTGTGCAGTGTTATAATGAAATTTAGATATATAGTTTTTTTTCCCCCTTTAACGTAGCCAACCTCACAACCTTTCACCTTTATATGTAGCCCAATATATCCATATTTAAAAAAAAAATTGTTTCTCATATAATTTATTTATTTTGAATTAGACTTTTCCTTTTTTTTTTTCTTTGATTAACTACATTAGTCGTGGGAAAAGTGAGTAGCCTTTCAGGACAAGAAAACGTTTTATCTAGTCTATTAAACATAGACTAGATTATATTTCTGAGAAAGGGGAACAACTCAGTCCACGTTAACTAGAAACAGACGATTGATTGTGTTAAATATGGGAAAGAAAAAACTTTTAAAATTCTTAGACTGGAACTAGAAGTAGTAAGCTATCTTCTTTGGACTTTCATAGAGCTCAGCATTAGATATTGTAGATATGGTGTAGCATAGCCATCAACATCTTTATCAGGAGTAGTTAAAAATGTTTCCAACCAATTTTATAGTTTAATATAGCTAATAGTTGATTAACATAACACACTTACAATTTAAATTTATAATTTCACATACCATTAAGTTTTCTCTAAAAGTTTGTTATATTTAAGTATATTATACAGCAATGCACTTTATTAATGATATTAAATCTGATATTTGTTTTTACTGTTTGACCTACCTGTTTGCCCTTGTCAGTGTCGTTTTCGCGTGTGTTCTCTCCCCTTGTTTTTTGGATTAATCGCCTCATCCACTGTGGATTATTACTTTGTTTCTACTGACTTCCTGGATTACATAATACCAAAAAAAAAAGATTGGCAGCCTTTATGAGAAATATTTCACTAGGATCTGATGTGTTTTTTAGTTCTGTGTGAGTGTTTATTTTTCTTGCATCTTGAAAACTTTTACCGGAAGTGACGACGAAGTTTCGGTAATGGGCTTTTTTTTTTTTTTCTTTATGATCTTATTACTATTATAAAGATTTCACAATATTTATACACATGAAAATATTGTTTCTTTAAAAGTGTTTGGTAAAAAATTTGAAAAATAGGTATATATATATTTTTTTTTTAATTATTGGATTATTCACGGATATCAGAAATATCAGGTCTTGAAAGGAAATTTTTAAAAAAATAGGATTCTTATGGAGGAGTTCGCGAAAGAATTCTTGTTTTTCGAAACATCTTTGACCTTCTCCGAATGAATGTAATTAGTAAAACGAATTATTATTGACACACAACACACCTGTGTGTATAAGTGGAGGGGTGTAAACCTGCAACCTCCCCTCCTCCAAAACACGATGACATTTTTTTTTAACTTTTATCTCGCCCTCGGCGTGTATTTCGTGTGTGTGTGTGTACTATCTACCTGCATGGCCGAGCACCGTGTGCCAAATATGGGTAGCCGGTGAGGTCATACGCATGCGCAGGCGGGGATGCACGTGCGGGGGATGGTGTGCTCGTCAGTAACGTGAGCTCAAGCACCTCCCCCTTTCACCTTATACTCAGCTCCCTCCCCCCCTCCTCCCCCCCCTCCCTACCTATTTGATAGCGTGATAGGAGAAAATGTGCTTACCTATTTTTAGGCCACGAGCAAAATAATTCTCTCCCTTGTGAACATTGTGGAGGCGCCACTTGTGTTGTTTCTTTTTTTTGATATTCCATCTTCACTTCTGCTCGTTGCTGGATTACATGTCTCGCTGCTGGTGCGTACTTATAATTAAAGTTTGTCTTCTTTTACTTGGGACAACTTTATATATACTTAGTGAAATCAAAGATATTATTTGGTTCGATGCTGCATCGAAAGACAATAACATAGTTCGTTGTAATAAACTGTTTTTATATTCAAACCATCACACACCTTCTGATATATTTAAAATATTTAATTAAATATTTTCATTAAATTACATAAAGTGTGGTGCTGTCGTATGCTACAATATATACTTTTGCATTTCCGAAATCTTTTTCATTGAACGGTACACTTGTTTCAGAAAAGGTATTGAGATTTATTGTTTAGGTTTTTTGACTTGAAAGTGCTGGCCATATCATTTTTTTTTATTACTAGAGATAAAAACAGCGTATATTCAATTGTTTTTTTTAATTTATAACTCACAAAAGTCTGACTTCTTAAGCAATGAAGTTGAAAGGTCAGGTGTTGGTTTACTTGAAGACGCGCAGGAATTATTAAGATTGTTTCAAGATCCCTGAATTTAATTTGAATTTCGTGTTGAGCAACTAACTTCAGTTGGTGGAAGTTGCAGTGTTTGGCTTACACATAACCCCCTCCTCTTTAACTGTTTAACCTGAAACTATATGAAACATTATTGGGTCTTAAAGAAGCTATTTCAATCATAGTTTAATACTAGATCAAAATTAGTTCAATGCAAGTCCAATACTACATCAACACTAGCTCTAGACTACATCTATACTAGTTCAATACTACATCGATATTATTATTACTAGGTAGATATTAGTCATTAGGTAACCTAATATATGTCTATTATTGTGAAACAAATATGACTTCATGACTCATATATAATAAAAGCGAGTTTTAAATGCATCCGTTGTTTACTCTTTTGTAAATAGTGTTACAGATCCTTTTCGGCTTCACTTTGAAACTATTAATAGATTACTTTAAATATGAAACATTAAGAAGGATAATCACGAAGTGTAAGGATATTGGCATGACTTTCGCTTATAGCAAGTAATAATTATGGGAATAAAGTAAAGTTAATTCTCCTTCCAGACCCTGCAATCTATAGGGCAGATGCTGTTAAGGTCATCTGTATCGTTGGCCAACGGTTAACGAGCAGGGCGTAATGCGGCCAGTTCCCTAACTAAAGTCAGGTACCCATTAGAGTTGGGTGGACTTAGTGAAATTCAAAATCCCAGTCTTCACCGAGATTTGAACCCAGATCCTTGGTTCGAAAGCCACTCAGCCACAGCGCCTGTAAAATTTGTCACAAAAATTTACGTGGGCTTTCAACAATTAAAAAAAAAAAAATAACGAAAAAAAAAGGGTGGAGGAGTAAATGAATACATTTTTAGGTGATATTCAGGTTTCTTTAAGTACCCGAACATCCTCATAGCCTAAAACACATGAGAAAATGTGATCTTCAAATAAATAAAATTCACATAGGTAAATAAGTCAAGAAGTGATAGGCCATCACATTGGTGCAGTGCATACATACGTGCATAAATATACACGTCAACTCCGATAAGTATCTTGATCCAAAGTAAAAAATATGTGTGTTTGCGTGAGTTTCCGTGCGTGTAAATTTGGATGCTCTGTGCTTCCGGTCTCAAGGTGAATTCAGGGTTAAGACAGGTAGGCAGGGAGGATCTACGTACCCTCTGGTATTTTCACCTTTCCCGTATGTCTGTTAGGGAAAAAAAACGGGGGAGGGGTATATTTCATCAAGAAGAAAATAGCTCGGGCAGCAGAAATGTAGCACAGTTAGGAGTGCCCTGTTTAACAGTTAGGAGCGCCCTGTTCTTTGTACATTCCACTTCTGTGTTTAGAAAGACTTTGTTGTTCAACAGTACTTGTCAATACTCATTGTCATGGTCATACTCACAAATTAAGGTATTGCACATTTGTCGATTTCAAATGGTCATGACCTTGTCAAATACTTGGAGATTCAAACCCTAACCCTCCACAAAGGCACACAGCTGCTGTATTAAAATTATTTTTCTCTGTTTCATTCATTATAATTCAGTCCCCAACCATTAAAAAAAAAAGCTGCAGGCATCTAAGCTGCGAGCATCTAGGCCAATAGTATATAAGACTGCAGCTGCAGCCATCTAGGCAGAGGGCATATAGACTGAACGCATCTAGACTGAGGGCATATAGACTGAGGGCATCTAGAATAATCTTGAGTTAGATTTTCTTAAGAAGTCTGTGAACACCAGTTGATATCTTCATCTCGTTTATAATGACAATAAATTATTGTTCCGAAGTTGTTTGGGTCTTAATGTAGACTCTAGGGTAATACTTCAATAACATTCAATTTAACAAGTTCTAATTATATGTATATATATATACAATACATAATTGTTTTTTTTCACCGAAAATAAATAGTGTCTATTTCCTTCTTGTAGTCATAATTTTATAATACAAACTTGGCCAAAATGTTCTGTTCCATGTGGTATTTGTTGTAGAATAGTGTGCTACTTGACGAAGAACTAGATCAGTGTTTCTCAAATTCTAACAGGGACACACAAAGCTAAACAATGTACATTCCGCACCCCCATTTAGAGGATCTGGGGGACAAGTTGAAAGCTGTCATGACACAAGAAATACACATTTGAACTTGTGGTCACTTGACAAGTTGACAACGATAGCCATCTTGGTAGCATACTGCTGGCTACATTTCTTACTATTCTATTTTTCTTCTGCCTTTGGTCGTGACTACTATAAGATCACGTGATCTTAATCAGGACGCATTTTCGTGAAGTACTATTTTTTGTTTTTTTCAAATCGAGTTAGCTGAAACATTCCGTTAAATATAAACGCTTTGATTTACAAAGAAAAGGAAAGTAGCTTTTTTCAGACTTTGTGTGTAGGCTTTCTGTCTGTACGAGGGTGTCACGAGGTCACGCGTTACGACTAAGGTCTATTTGTTGGAGATAATGACCAGTGACAGAAAAAATAACAAAAATATTCTTGTATCTTTTTATCTTATCATATCTTATCTTATCTTATATAATACAGACATTACTTCAAAAAAGAAGATGATTACGTCTTACGCGTCATGCATTCAGGCATGCATATTAACCAATGACTTAAATTCTGCCAAGTCCCTGGTATTGATGACTAGATGCATCAGAAGTTATTCTATTCAATGTCTTATTAGAGCCTAAGAAGACTTAGTGGTAGCCATCAGTAGAGCGCAACATTTAGATTTTTACTATAAATCTAATTTTTAGGGATATGGTTTGTGAATTATTTTCCATGTTTCGGATGTTCCTTCAGGGTGGAAGATAATTTACTCCCTAGTCCAAACCTCCTGCAGTACAACCGGGGATGGTAGCGGGCAGAGGTTGATCCCGGGAACATCGATAAGTCCGAACGACAGCCCAGCGTGCAAACGGCACGACCCGGCAGCCATCCTGGTCATGATCCTAACGCAAACTATAAAATGTTTTAGATTTTGAAACTTAAATATATATATATATATATATATATATATATATATATATAAACAACATCCTTTAAAAAACAGATGTCATATATCTCTTCTCAAAAGATAACAATATCTGAAGGCTTTTAAAACAGAACGTAATGTTATGACATAGGTGATACAAGAGATGATTAAGAAATGATAACAAAATAACATTAGTATTAAACAAAAATTCTGTGAGAATATCAAGAGATATCCTAAACATTTGTTTCTATTTTACAAAGTTTATTTCAACTCACTCCGTCTGTCTTTCTGTCTGTCTAGTGAATATTGTTTCCACACGTAATTTCTCCCACTACCCATTCTCGAATCGAAATGAAACATTTGAACACTTTTTGTTCCTAAACAAAATAGTGAATGAGTGATTAATTATTTCATAATATTTGATATAGAAAAAGGAGAAATAAATCTTACAATAGTGAGCTACATGGCTGTAAATGTACAGCTCTTTCCCTTATATAAGCGTTGCTGTTGTTTTGTTTTTAAGTTTCTTTCTTTATATTTTTTTTTTTTTTGGGGCGGGGGGGGAATTAATAAATTAAATAAATTATTATATAAGGAGTCTTTCGTTAAATTGATAAGCTAAGAGTCAATTGCAATTTATCCATTGTCTCTTGGCGAAATATTCTTATGCTTTGGCTGACCAAACCTTCTTAGAGTTCTTCTACATCCTGGCTGTGAATTTGTGTAGTAATTATCACATTCTTGGGATGCAATAACATTTCCTTTCATCAAAAGCTGACCTGTGCATTGAGTTCCATATCAAGCAGCTCTCCTTACAGGTTTTTGGTCCATTACGTACATTCTAAAACGTGTATCTTGTCACGGGCTCTTGTTCTTGCAATTCTTGATTTTTTAAATTTATTTTTGGTATGTGTGTGTGTGGGGGGGGGGGGGTAGGGGTTCTTGTTATTTTCCCGCCCAATTTTTTTCCCCCCTTCCTCTGTATCCCAATAATCTTGGGAATTATACATATATTTACCTCCCCTCCCACCGAAGTCATTTACAATCAGCCATGCTAATTTGTTATACACGTACTGTCTAAAATGTTTGTGACTAACGCTATATAACAAGTGTCAAACCAGAGTTTCCGCTCATTCCGGAAAAAAAGCCTCGTAGTTAAACCAACGCTCGGTATTGAGAACCAAACATGATACAGACCCTATCAGATACTTGGTTACTCCATTGAGAATGGGATGAAAGTATTATGGTAATAGAAAAAAAAGAAGTAAAACCATGTAAAGTTATATTTGCGTGTTATCAGCTTAAGATTGTATAAATTACATTTCATAATTGAACGTATGAAATTTTAATCAGATTTTCAAAACAACAAAAACATTAAAAAAACAAACAAACGGGCGCACGCGAAGTGTAATTATATCAATTTGTTTGGATCAGCCATGTAATTATATGAGCACTTCAAATAGACATAAATCTGTGCGATTTACCTACTTGTTTAGCCTTTATTTTAGCTCTCTCGAAGATCTTTGATCCTATCACTTGTCTGGACCAGTTGTCAAAGGGGGAGGGAAGAAGGGGGTATCTCTGTGAATGTTTACATGATCGTTTTTTAAATAAGTAAAAAAAAAATGTTCACTCAGGGTTCAATATTCCTCAAGAATTCAACTTATACTATCACTCATGTTAAGTACAATATCTTTACCTTGTTCAAGATACCAAACAAAAACATTAATTACCAGGTAAAAGAAATAATTGTGCAAAATTTCAGCTTAATCCGAGATTGGGTGTGGTAGAAACAACGTGTACAAACAGTGTACCAGACAGACAGAGTGAGCTGATATAATCTTTGTAAAAATGTCAAAATCTAATTTATATTTTCCATTTATCCATTTATTGAATTAATCATAAATTTTGACCATAAAAATCCTGTTTATTGATTTTCTTTTTATTGTTAACTTATTATATCAAAATATTAAATATATTGTTCTTTTTCATGTTTATTCCTTTTAGGCTGTTCTGAGTAGGTCTTGAACTAACGGTACACCCGAAGACCTCACAGGTCCAAATCTCTGTACTTTTGAAATCAAAGTTTCGCATCGACCTTCAGAGACCGTAGAAATTGAGTTCTTTGTATCTATTTAACACACGGTAGACACAGTGAGCTAAACAAAATGTCTGGATTAGACGTGAGCGACCCAGACTTCCAGTACCTGGCTGTAGACAGGAAGAAGCTGATGAAAGAACAGAACCAAAACTTTGACGGCAAGAAGTCGTGCTGGGTGCCTGACGCCAAAGAAGGTTTCTTGGCTGCTGAGATCCAGAGTACAAAGGGTGAAGAGATCACTGTCAAGATTCTCAAGAACAATGAGGTAAGCGGCTGAAGCACGAGGGTTCGAATCCGAAATTTAAATATCTTGTCTTTTTTAAGTACGTTTTATCCCTAAGTACTAGAGAAGCGGTCCTCAAAGACTGAATTTGGTTTTGCTTAATGTCTTACAGTCTTATTTTTATGAACAAAAGAAGTGGGTATCTTTGTGAATGTTTACATGATCGTTTTTAAATGCATAAAAATAATGTTTGTTAAAAAATAATGTTTATGAAATTCTCCTTAAGGGTAGACACGTTTTAACAAACGGCATGTTTGATGCATGGATGTCAGATTTTTGGTGTCAACGTGGCTGATAGAAACGTTTCTTAAAAATTAAAAGTAAATAAATACAATTGTAAAGAAATACATTCTAGTAGATCAACAAGATGATATAAAGTTTGAAGAACACGAAAACCAAACATGAACTTTGCCATAAACATTTTGCTGAATATCGCAGTCTATGATGAACACAAGGATACACTCCGATAGTACTCACGAGTATAATCCCATACTGTGGTTGCATGCACTTGAAAACCAGGCAAATAAGGTCAATAGTATAACAATACCTATATCATAACACGGGGACATCTACATATAAGCCTTAAGTAAAAAGAAAAATTGTTTTTTATTTGTTTTAAAGGGATCTAGTAACAATGCTGTTGTAATCAATACGTTTTAATAGGATAAATGCAACAAGATGGCGCAAGCTCAAGATGAGTGGGAGGGGATACACGTAATGTGTAGGTGTTTTGGACAGAGTGATAGCACAAGATTGGGTCCAATAGGGGAATTCAAATATGTATTAATATTTGTATATCTAAATATCTTGTATGTATGTGTGTGAATCAGAGAGAGAGAGAGAGAGAGAGAGAGAGAGAGAGACATTCGAAGAGATCGGCAAAGTATCTTAATGTGTGTATGTTTGTGTTCAGACCAAGACTTACAAGAAGGATGACATCCAACAGATGAACCCACCCAAGTTTGAGAAGATCGAAGACATGGCCAACATGACCTACTTGAACGAGGCCTCTGTCTTGCACAACTTGAAATCACGTTACACCTCGGGTCTGATCTACGTAAGTTCTCTCTGACCTACTCTCACCCCTGGCCTACGTAAGTTCTCTGACCTACTCTTATATCTGTCTCTGACTAAGTCAAGTGTCTTTTATTTAAAAGTAACATTTACTGTATTTGTGCTCTTCCTTATAGTCAGCTTTACTGTGTGGAAAAAGTACGTTACACTTATATATCTCTGTCTAGATCCTCTGTCCGTCTCTCTGTTTGTCTGAAGAACGTTTGGTATAAGAAGCTTTCTATAGAGTTTTTTAAAAGCATGTACGTCTATCCAAACCACTGAAAACAAAGCAGGAATGTCTATTATTCAATATGACCAAATGAAATATTACTTTTTTAGCACAATGGGATTATGGTAGAAATGTAACGACCATGAGGTACTGTCTTCGATTCTGAAGACTAAGGACGAGTCCATTATTTCATTTGAAAACGCAGACCCAGCTGCGACCTACATAGTTTGACACCATCTAATTCAAACAAAGCCATTGTCGGTGGGGGTGGGGGTCTACTTATACTTTTAAAATATTGTTCGCCTAAAAATGTAACGAAATGTACCCTGTCACACCCAAATACTTTGTTAGTTAGTTACTTAGTATTCGTAAGACATCATCCAACATTGTGTAGCTTCCTTGTAAAGTCTATGTGGATTTTTTATTCTTACGTTGCCTTTGTTCATCTTGATTATGTGATTATGGCTTTCTAATTTTTATGCAAATTTGTCATACTTTTTTTATTATTGTAATATTTACACTAAAAAAAAGCATGCTATTTTTTCCTCACTATACAGGAGGACACATTATTTCTCTCACTCTCCATCTTCCTTGCTGTCTCTGTCTCAATCAATCATGTTCTCACTCTCTCTCTCTCTCTCTCTCCTCTGCCTTTATTCTCTAGCTCTAATAGCCTATATCTCTGTTCTCCAGACATACTCCGGCCTGTTTTGCGTGGCCATCAACCCCTACCGTCGTCTGCCCATTTACACCCAGAAGATCATCAACGTCTACAGAGGCAAAAGGAGGGCTGAGATGCCCCCTCATCTCTTCTCCATCTCTGACAACGCCTACCAGAACATGTTGCAAGGTAATCACCACGTTGTCGACCTTGTGCAATTCAAAGTTAAACAAAACATAATCACTAGATCTATTACTTTTCATTTTCATGTAAGACAAAAAGTAAAGCTTAGGATTAACTCCCTTATTTCGTAAAAATAATCTAAAATATATTTTTTATAAATGCTGCAGTATATATAAATAGTTATTTCTTAAATATTAAAAATTACAATATAAAACATGTGAACACATAAGCAATGAAACAAAATGAAACATATTAATAATTCAACATTCCAAAAATTAAAACAAGGGAGACTTAATATATATATATACGCGTAGGACGTAATCATCTTCTTTTTTGAAGTAACGTCTGTATTATAAAAGATAAGATATGTATTACCATGTTAAACAAAATATCAGTATGGGAGATTATGCTATAAAGTTGGTTTTTTTTTTTTGGATTACCTCTCTTGTGATATCTAGCTTGGAGAATGTCAAACAGACATCTAATTTTTTTTCTTAAAGGCTAACCCATGACATATGACGTCCTAAGATAAAGTTTTGTTTGGGATGAGACCAGATTTACTTGTTTTTGAATTTATAATATGATTTTTTTAGCCTGGAAAAAAACTTGAAATATTATTCCACAAGTTCAAAGTATTGGAAGTTTTGGAAATCGGAGAAAAATGTTATCCATAAATATTTGTTCTTTTTTTCTTTGGTATAATCATTGTCTCAATAACACATACCTCAGCTAAAGTTGAATGGAAAAAAAAACAACTAACAATTTCATTGTATTAAAAAAAAACGCTTTCCAAATTAATGTAGTCAGGATACATACATTTTTTTAATCCGCATCATGCTGTGACTAGAGGCGAACTCAGTGTCATTTACTTGATATATAGTAACTTTTATATATTTTTTCTGGCATCTCAAGTTTTCCCTTTCTGTATTTTTCAGACCGTGAGAACCAGTCTATGTTGATTACGTAAGTGTTACGTGTTAGTGTTTAGGATACTCTTTAGTCTAAGTTTTGAGATCCACCTTTCGCTTGTCATTCAACGAAACATTATTGATACAAACTGAAGTTATTTTTTCTCTTAAATGTTGAAAAGTAATTTAAAAAGTTACTTTTTCTGTCCTATCGCTGAATTTGTTTTACAAAAGATACAGAGCCTTGACTATGGGTAAGGTACTTGTTTCTTTACTGTCACAAATATCGGTATCTTGTTAGAAGTTAATAAAATTACCATCAGATTTGATCTATGGATTGATCAAGATGATGAAGTCTTTTCATGATGAAGTCTAGTTGATCTAATATTTACAATTGGTAATACCATACACACAATGTAATGTATTACTGGTCTGTCACAATATGCTGCACATTAAAATGGCTGGTTCTCTGTGCCACTTTTTTTTTGTCAAGCAAGTCACTATGGAATATTTTTGTTCCCATCTATCTATCTATCTATCTATCTATCTATCTATCTATCTATCTATCTATCTATATATATATATATATATATATATATATATATATATGGCTCCTTCTGTCTCGTAAGACAATTGATGCGGCCAGATGAGTCACTGGCTTTGGTTACGTCTTGAGATTGGGAAGAACCTGAAGTGGCTGATCAAGACAATTCTGGAGCGGTAGAGTTTGTCACAGTTCCTGCATGTATATGCATCTGTTCTAGGGCTAGCTGACAGGGCAGCTTTCTTCTTTTTCTCTCTCTCGACTGATGCAGCTTCGTTTCTTTTCACTCGGCAAAGTTCCTGCCAGCACGTATAGTCTGTCTCCAAGCTGCCCGGTCTTGGGCTATCTCCTCCCACATTCTTGGGTCGGTGCCCGTGGTTCTCATAACATAAATACACGCATAAATATATTTAGCAAAAAAATACCCCAAGCCCAACTATTGTTACCATGGTTACCTTCTAATACACCCAGAGGCGAGAGCGGAGCGGGTAAAACAGAAAGCACTAAAAAGGTAATCCAGTATTTCGCCCATGTGGCGGCAGATCTGAGCAGGGAGCGGGATAAGACGATACACAAGGAGTGCCCCCTAGTAAGTCTCTTGCACCCGAAAAGAGTCAAACGTGTACTCTCTGAATCTTTATCTCTTATATATATTATGTTTCACTCTCCCATACAGTCTTGACCCGTTACGCCAACTACGCAATTTTATTTTTCTAACGCTGTAATATAAAAATTTTCACCGGAACTAAATACACGTCACATATGACTAAAGGCTCCTGACCACAGACCTATATACATTATATATGTAGACAGGACATGGAGATCTTTTAACACTGCAAAAAAAATGTCGTGAAAATCTTTTTTAAAAAAGATAAATGAAGGCGTTGTTTTGTAAAGTAACGTACAGCTTCTATTTTCAACCCTAACCTATGTAACATATAATTTAATGTTTAGATCTACATCTAGTAATCAAACACCGAAAATAAGAGCACTTTCATCTCATAATTATTATTTTGCAATTTTCACATGCCTTAAAACAAAATTAATCTTTTAAAATGTACATAAGATGACTAACATCAATAGACGTGAATTATTTCGATTTAGGATTTAAAGAATCACTATCTTAATGAAAACTAACAGAAAATGGCTTTATTTCATGAATTTGCGTGAATATATGGTTCTATGATTTATACATAACAATCTCTCTATATATAGGTCTGTGAGTTGATCAATCGCGGATAAGAATTTGTTTCCGTTGTCCAGTCTAGATAGAATATATATATAGGTCTGTGCTCGTGGCATTTCCTTTTCTCATAGAAAGGGCTTAAAATGTGAGCGTCTGTTGGGTAAAGAGCTGTATTCGAGGTCCAGGCTGTATTAGAATCTTTGATTGGTTCTATGTACGCTAATTGCCCGTGCAATCGACTGTTATCTATCTTCAATATTTATCTTATCGCTTCTTTATAATTATCTCTGCTGTATCAACGCACAGCGGCATAATGCATATGTAAATGGCATCGTATTATGAGCTGTTATGAACATGTATATTGGTATGGTATATTATGTTGTGTGTAGATACATGTTATATGGTTTGTTATCGTCGGCGTTGCAGGAAACATTATTAGTTTTAGAAATATTGTTATGTCCATATGTCACATCGTTCTGGGTTCGGGAATATGTTAAATCTTTAGGGACTGCTAGATTCGTAATTCTCAACTAAATGTCATTCATTGCATTGTTAAATAAGCGAACACAAATTTATGACATACTACCACGATTAGTGATCTATATGGCGTGCGCTCTATGCATATAAAACTAGAAATTTGAAGTCTTTAAAAAAATATTGTATTTAAAGAGGTGGAAGTGTGCTGGCTATCTTAATATATTTGGGATGTTATGTTAAGAATTAGATTGGCATTGAATATTTTTATTTGAATGTTTCTTTTTATTTTGGCCAATCATTTGTGTCGTTGTGTTGTATCTTGTGCTGCGTATCTTCTGTATCATGTGATACGTATCGTATCTTCTGTATCATGTGCTACGTATCGTATCTTCTGTATCATGTGCTACGTATCTTCTGTATCTGCGAGTCTCACGGGCTGTTGCTCAAAGGCTGAATTTGTTTATAAATAAATGAGTCACCTCTCTGTGATGTGTGTGTTGGCTTGTGCTAGCTGGCACATCCGATTGTAAGGCTGCCAAAGATGTTGGTTTCTTTTTATATTCCAATTAACTCCTATAGCATATAATAAAAACAACTATTTCGGTTATTATTTCCATACAAAATGTAATTTCTAGCATTTTTATGATCAATAATCATTTTAGTATCAAAATAGTTTGTTTTTTTCACGTAAAATTATCACGTGTGAACCTTACAAAGTTAACATACTCTACTATTATATTATATTGAAATGTGCAAAGAATGCACAAATAATATCTCAAGGCAGACCAGAACTTCATATTACGAGAACTATCCATATAAAAAGAAACAAACTGAATTTTGGCAACACTGACTCACAATCTATTGCCTCCATGTATCTGTTCTGTCCAGTCATTTTACTAATATTATCTTCTATAACTCCAAAACTTTTACTACGCTTATAAAAGGCCAGGTCTCATATATTCTTGATTTCTAATTTACTGATGTATATTATATGACCAAGCTGTGTTTTGTACGACATGAGAATGCTGGACTCGGTGATAGAAATATCAAGGGTACAGGTCAAAAACATCCAACAAAATAAACCAAACCACGCCTTCATGCTTTTAGTCTAAACCCCTTATATCCACTTATGTCCACTGCAGTGGCGAGTCTGGTGCCGGAAAGACTGAGAACACCAAAAAGGTAATCATGTACTTCGCCAACGTAGCCGCTGGTCAGCAAAAGAAAGACGAGGCTAGTGATGAAGCCAAGAAGGTAGACAATCTTCTGAATCGCAGAGTGACCCTCCTCCCATGTAGTTACCTCCCTTGCAGAATCCTAATCCCCATCCTGCATGAAAAGAACACCATTTTTAAGGGAGAAATTTTTAAAAATTTTTTGGTTAGAAAACCTAGAAATATTTATTTTTCTTAACAATTTTTAGAGAGTAATCAAAGAGATTTTCTTAGGCCAAACTTTCTTGTGGCTAAAGTAGACTGTCTATTGCATGAGTAGCTTTCCTTGTGTGAACTATTATCTCGAGTTTTGGATTTAAAAAGAAAAGAAATGTTAAGTACCCCTATAGCTCTAGACAACCCTACTAAACACCTGTAGTAGAGACACTAATATGCAGAATTTAGAAGTAGGCCCCTAACGAGGGGTTAAAATCTTCATTTGTAAAGGAAATTTTAAGTGCAACATAGCTACAACCCTACCAAACGCCTCTAGTAGAGACTCTAATAAGTAATGTCAAGCAATAGGCCCCTATCCAGGGGTTGTAATCTTTAGCTATACCAGGCCAAAAGCATGATCTCTAACGTAGAACTAGGACACGACACTAAATACAATTCTAATATGTCTTCACACTAACCGCACCCTTAGCTTGCCTTTGCTTGCTAGTTACCTTAGATTTATGCTACTTGTTACATAAATTGGATCTGTGATACATATATATGATTTTATGTATTTTAGTACTGTATTATAATGAATGTTTAGTATTATATAGTTTAAAATTATTAAGTTTTTAATTATAATTACTTTTAGAAACACTGTTGATTCAATTGCTATTTATCATACTTTATGTATAATAATAATTATTTTAATTTTGTAATGTAATGTATTAAATTATTTATTTTTATTATATATTTTTATGTTTTATTATATTCTTATATAAATAACACAATGAAACAGAAAACAAACATAAAACATACTTTCTATATAACTCTATCTATACACACATTGTCCTACACAATCTTTTTTGCCTTCGTAGTAATTGAAATGTCGCTAGAAATAGATCATCTTATGGCAAAACTTTCAGCTTAAAGTCGAAACCATTTTAATAATAAGGATATTTATTAATCTGTTGTTTTTTTTATTGTTTGCCCAATCACAACTTTGATGCCTTTAAATTCCCAACAACTTTCAAACTGACAACTAAACCTTTTTTATCAATGCTTTTGTCCCGTTTACGCCCTTTCGTTTTTTTTCGGGACCCTTATTCCATGCCCCCGGCCCCACCTTCTCTATACCTGGGAAATTAGGTGAAAAAAGAAGGCACCCTCGAAGACCAGATTGTCCAGGCCAACCCCGTTCTGGAGGCTTATGGCAATGCCAAGACCACCCGTAATAACAACTCTTCCAGATTCGTAAGTAGCCCTCGAGGTGTTAGGGAGATATGGAGCGCCCTGAATGAAACACCCCTTGTTCGTAACCCTACTCCAACTAGCGCCTCCAAGTGTAGCCAGACCTGTTAGAAGAATCATCTCCACCCCCCACCCCCCTTCCTATCCGTCACATACGTGCGTCCTTCATCCTCCAGCATAAAGACCTAAAGACATGTCAATCATCTTTGTTTATCATAGCAACTTGTACAGACAGAACATGGGCTTCGTTAATCTATTCCTAGACTACATTGTAAGACCGCATGACGACATGAATATACTCGAACCGACGTACTGTCTACATAAGTAATAAAATAATAATAAAAAAAAAACAACTTCCAGCTTACGAACCACAAGACCATCATTAGAGTAACTATTTGATGTGCTATCAAAAATGTTAGAGCAATTCTCAAATCAAACTTCTGTCCTGTTCTAAAAAAAAAAAAAAAAAAAGTCATATGTCACAAAAATGTTTTAATATTAATTTCAATGTTTTGTCTCTTCTTCATCTCCTCTCCCCCCCCCCCTTCCCACTCCTTCCAAAACAAACGCCACCCTCAACTTGCTCTGTTACGTGCATGGCACACTCACATTCACCAAAAAAAAAAACAAAAAAAAAAACCCATCACTAGGCGGCCGCAGCTGCAGGCGCCCCAGTGAAAAAGCAGGGCACCCTCGAGGATGCCATCGTGCAGGCCAACCCTGTACTGGAGGCCTATGGTAATGCTAAGACAACCCGTAACAACAACTCCTCCAGATTCGTGAGTAAAACTGTCTCAACAGTTCAAAAGAAGAGATTCGAACCTTAATTCCCACTTCATTAACAGTGTTATAACGATTTCCCCACCTCCGCCACCACCAGTTTTCCATCAAACATAGCCATGAACCAAATCCTCTTGGATTTATCCTCAACTAATTATGTAACAAAATACGAATCATGCCCTAAAAGATATACACCCAAAAAACCAGTAACAATGTTTAACGTTTTCAAGTTTCTCCACCACAAATTTTGCTTCAAATCCCAATGATTCCTTAATCAAACTAAAACCCAAACATCGACTAGTTTATATTCAGTCTTCTGTTTGTACCAAGTGAAATGGGTAATACGACTGCTTATAGTTTAGACAGAGAGGATTTACAACTGGTCAATCAATTTTTTACATTAATGTTCTTACAGTAATTTGTTTTGTTTGTTTTTTTAATTCAGAAAAAATCTAATAGTGATTGCAACATGATACATCATGCTTGAAATATTATAGAATAATCAGTTTTCGGCCTGACATGCGCAGTTGTATATTGTTTTCTTTTCACGCAAAGTGAAGAAAATGTATTTTAATAGACAAAATTTACAGAAAAAGACAAGAAGTTAGGTTTAGCGTCCTAGACTTTATATTCTAGAGGTGATGTTAAGATTCCTAAGGGACCAGATAGAATCTGTTTGACATGTTGATAGCCTCTGTTTGACATGTTGATATCCTCTGTTTGACATGTTGATAGCCTCTGTTTGACATGTTGATAGCCTCTGTTTGACATGTTTCTTGTATTTAACACCACTGATTACAAAAATACAGATGTTTTGACTAACATGTTATATGACCTTTTAAACGTGACAGTTACACACCTGCGATTTACCTTAGTCTCGCAAAACCAATCATCAACCTTGTGTATCTACCTGGTCCCTAACACGCTACCTACCTCCCCCTACCTCCATAAGCTGTCCATTCCTCGTTTTCCTTCTGAAATTGTTTGTGTACCATTTGCAAGTGGAGTGTTCAATGTATACCCCTGAGCAAGGCGACAACCCAATGATCCCCGAGCCAACCATATGACCTTTTAATTTTCTATCCACTATCCTGATGAGTCTAAACCTGTATTACGATAAACAAACCTCGAACTCTCGATTAACACTCGCTCTTACCCTACAACATTTTAAAACCTATCCATGACATTTTTGTTTAATCCCTCATACCCTCATATCTTTCATCCAACAGACATTATTTGTTGAGAACCATTGCATTGAACACCTAATAAACCTATTTTGCTCTTTTTTTTTCACAACCTCCTCAAACCTTACTTTACCTCCCCGCTCCCCCTCCACTATCCTTTCTAATCCCTCCTGCTAAACATGTATGGGGTAACAGGGCCCCGGTTCCCTTGAGGATCAGATTGTACAAGCTAACCCAGTCATGGAGGCCTATGGTAACGCGAAGACAACAAGAAACAACAACTCCTCCCGATTCGTGAGTACTCAGAGACAGATGGAGAGTTAACTCTCTTGGTGGACGTGGTCTTAATCCGTTTTCATAGAGTAGATTCCTTTAGCCCAAAGTCCTACCTACCTACCAAACCACCTACCTACCAACTTACCTATCTACCTACCTACCTACCAACCTACGTTCCTACCTACCCATATTTCACATACCTACCACCACGTGTGATTCCAAACCTCGTTTTAACCTTCCACACATCTTATTTGTTTTTTTTTCCTCCTCATTTACCTTTTTTAAATCACGAAAATATGAATATATAGAGACCAACATTGACCGAAATAGCGAGGATGGACCGCAAACTCCAAATAAAGTAAAAGTATAGTAGCTTACATGCATAACATTTGTTCGGTCTAGTTTCTTTATAGTTGCAAAGAACAAATGCGATATAAACAACCTTGATCTATTTCCAGATGAATAAAACTAAACCAAAAAAAAAACACTAATAAGCAAACTTTTTCGTAATGTATTACATTAAAGAAAATAATTTCCATGAATTTTAAATAGTAGAATTATCTAATACGTGATGAAGATTTGAAGTCGAAGCTTCTGAAGTACATTAACCTATTTGTAAAGTGTAAAGTTGAAATTTTTTTTTTTTTTACAACATAATCGACATACATACATACATAAGGGAATACCTGTACCTTGAGAGTTACAATTGCGAGAGGATTGTAGATCTAAATAGAAACCAAATCTTTATTGAAAAATTATTTTTTTATTATTACATTTCTCCAACATCTTTTGTTTTATTTTGACACCTGCACTCTATTAGAAATAAGAATCCTATTACCAACAAAAAAACCTTCCACATTACAACCCTTTGTTGCCACATCCTTCTTGTGACCTAACCATGTCGACATGAACGATAATCCCGCTGAGTCTCACCATTCATTTTGATTGTTGCAATGAATTATCTTATCTTATCTTATCTTATTTTTTTTTGTGTGTCTTCTTTTTCCCCTCCCCACAACGTTTAAACCCTCCCTTGCGCAAACCTGGAACCTATTTTACCTTGCCTTGTGGAAACCTATAAAACCTTAACCTCTGGAACCTTTTAAACCTTACCACTGGGAACGTGAAAATGCCCGTGACCCTAATACGACGTACCAGGTAGGCAGTCTTGAGGACCAAATTATCCAGGCCAACCCTGTCATGGAGGCATACGGCAATGCTAAAACCACCAGAAATAACAACTCCTCTAGATTCGTGAGTACCGGCCCGCCAAAAAGAGTCAAATGACCAGTGGTCTAGCTTGTGGTCATCAGGTCATAGGGTCCAGGAAGTTTTCGGCTGTTATTCCTCATGTAGTTTTTTTTCCCTTAGAACCCTAATCCTAGTCCTAATATCTTCTGTTTGGATTGTGCGTGAACCTTGTTGTAATGCTTCCCCACCCCACACACACCACACACCAAATTTTATCTCCACCTTCTGTATGACCCACTGAATCCTCCAAAATATCATTAGCAAACATTTCCCATCACTCCTTCGTTATGTACTACACAATTGTCTCTTTATTGCAGAATACGTATTCCAATTTTTTAAATTCTTTTAATTCATTCCCTGTTGAATACTTTAACCAATCCAATGATTGATTTGTAGCCTTCAAGTCGGCTTCTGATTTTAAAAAAAAAATTGAGCAAAATTTAAAGTAAAATATTTAACGATTTTCATTATATCGATAATACCTACTTTCATTTTGTTTTGTTCCCTCCTTCTAGCAATCCAACTTTTCACTCTACACCACACTGACCTGTAGATCATAGCAATCCACAAAACTACTAACATAGAAAACCTTTTCCACCTAACATATTGATTTATATGAAATATAATTTAAAAAAAACATGATTAATTATAACTTTTTTATAAAAATTCTTATGAGGAAAAAAAACAAGATTTCAATACGACAAGTTACTTAATCATGTTTTTTTCTAAAATGTTTGAAACCAATTGAAACTCTTGTTAATTCCAATTTTTTTTTCCTTCTTGCCACCTGTCCCTCCTCCCCCTCTCCCATATCCCACATTTTTTTTTCTAATTTTTTTTTTAAATCATGCCCTTTGACCTGTGAACCTTGACATGATGCCTATCACCAACGCCTTCCTGTGTGTGTGTGTTTATTTGTGTGTGCACCAATGGACCCTTCCAAAAATCTACCTCGACCTTCTCTTATTGGGGGTTGACACATCTTAGAAAGGTAATCTGGAAGACCAAATCATCCAAGCCAATCCGGTGTTGGAAGCGTTTGGCAACGCCAAGACCATTCGTAACAATAACTCGTCTCGATTTGTAAGTACTAATGTCATTGTGACCTGTTACCCCCTTAACCTTGGGGGCGATGCTGTCAACTGCTGACCTATTTTTGTTTGTCAACCTGTTAACCTCCCCTGTTTTTCAATTGTTAAAATCCCTACTAATGTTTGATTAATATTTTAGTGAAAAATAAATTACATAAGCTAGATTTTTATTGTAATAAAAAAAACAAAATTTATCTTATTTATATTACCTTTTATTTTTATATAATTTATACGGCTTTTATAAATTATATTAGCTCTTATTTGATGATTATAAATAGTCATTTTTTTAATTTTCAATGTCTATTATTTAATTAAAATCATTTAACCATAAATTATAATGTTGATTAGCTTGCTAGTATCATAACTCTTTAATCTTACCTTTTTTAAAGCCCATTTTCTCATCTTTCCATGTTATACGCCTTGAGATATCAACATAGTTTAAGCTGGAATAGTAAATGAGATCTTAACACCAAATGAATAGGTCTAGAATATATTTAGGCTAGTGATTGTTTCTTAATGCTTGTACAACAGATATATTAGCATGTCACGCCTATTTCAGGGTAAGTTTATCCGCATTCACTTCGGAACCCAAGGCAAAATCGCTGGTGCTGACATTGAAACATGTAAGTATGCTGTCGTGATGAGATACTTCTAGATCAGAATGCGCCATCTTGTAGAATCACACATAGAGCTGATATAAGAATCTAGCATTTATTAGATTCTTTTATTTAGTATCTATGTTACAATATATCACAATCGTAATCATGTCACTATAACAAGTTTGTCACTTAGAAAAGAAATGAATAAAGATGCGCATTGTCTTCTACACAATTATTCAAATTACTGCTACCTCAATATAAACTAATTTTTCATGTGTCTTTATTATTTCTTGTAAAAAATGTCCAAACATGCATCATATATAGGTACCAAAAATTCACTTCTTGGTTACAATTTCAGATCTGCTCGAGAAATCTCGTGTGACCTTCCAGCAGCCAGCCGAGAGAAACTACCACATCTTCTACCAGCTTCTCTCACCAGCCATCCCAACACTGCACGGTAGGTTGGATCCCGGGCCTATTGGTTATAACTGGCTTGTTTATTAAAAGATTACTACTGGAAAAAAACGCTTCGACACATTCATTAGTTACGTCTTTGTTCTATAGGCGTGGAGCTTAACCATCAAAATAAATGGTGTACAAAGGGTTCTCTTTATTTGTATTTTAATAATATCGAATGGGTGTCTATAATGGATTATTCTATAGAGTATACTTTCAATTTTCATGCACTTTGGTAGAGATGTATTTAGAAAAAAATATTTTGGAATGAATGCATTGTAGTAAAAACAGTTTTCCTATAAAATTATTAACTATGCTTTAGCATGACTTTAAACAAATTCCTATATCTTCTTGTGCTCTACCCGACATTGTGATCTCTCTTAGAAAGACATTGAAGCTAAGCATTAGCACCCTTTCTTTGTAAAATAGCCAATTTTTTTTAGAGAAACATAAAACCATTTTGATTGATTATGGAAATGTGGATGTGAAATCTTAAAACGTCCATTTTAAAGACACTGAACTACAATGCAGTCATTCCAAGACAGTTCTTCTAAAAAGGACTTATTAATGCTGTTAAAATTTTTAAAAACATCCCCTCCCACCACTCAGGCCGCCCCTGTTCTCCACCCCCCTTTATGCCCACGTATGCATTACGACAAAAACGAAAGTATTACCGATTCGGTTTATAAATATAGACATTTTTAAAGTGTTCTAAATCTACTTATTATGGCCCTTAGTTTCGCTCTAACCCTTCTTTTTTTCCCCAGAGAAATTGCTTGTCAGCCCTGATCCCGCCCTGTACGCCTTCATCAACCAAGGATCCCTAATTGTCGATGGTATTGATGATTTGGAGGAGATGAAAATCACAGATGTAAGTAGGCAGCCCCCTCCCCCCCCCCCCCCCGGTTCTACTTATGTCTGGTGTTTTATAAGCCAGCCCCGTTTTGTTAATACCAAAGAGATAGATGCCTTTCAGTGTAGTGTGCACACAGTAGATACATTTGTCCTCTCGCTTTAGCCTATTTTAATATTCACCTTTAGTCTTTTGAAACTTTGGGGCATCACACACGATCTGTTAACCTTTTTCCTCCATTCCTTTCTGTCTTTCGCCTTGGATAGAATTTGTTTCAATTCAGGCCTGCTCATTCCTTTTATATTGTCTTTCCATCGCTTTCTCTGTCTGCTTCTTGTTATTTCTACCTGTTTCTGTTCCCTGAAAGAAGGTCTATTTAAGCCACGTGATATGATTTTAAGCCATAGAGTTTAAGCGCGCGCGTTATTTGACACTATTTAGCAGGTCACATTTTTACGCCATAATGTTCTCACAAATACCTCCCCCTCTTACCCTCGTATCTTATCAGTAACAGACATAAGCTTAACCCCTTTTTATAAGTTCCTTTTGAAATAAAAAAAAATCCTTCTGTAACTGGCCTATATATTTATTGCAGGACGCTTTTGATGTTCTGGGCTTCACTCAAGAGGAGAAACAATCTCTGTACAAGTGTACTGCCGCCATCATTCACTTCGGGGAAATGAAGTTCAAGCAGAGGCCCAGAGAAGAGCAGGCCGAAGCTGACGGCACTGCCGGTAAAAAATTCATTTCTAGTCTAATGACCCCCAACTCTATCTTTTTTTTTTAGAGGACCCATTTGTGTGTGTGTAGTGAGGCACTGCCGGAAAAAAAATTCATTTCTAGTCTAATGACCCCCAACTCTTATCTTTTTTTTTAGAGGACCCATGTGTGTGTGTGTAGTGAGGCACTGCCGGAAAAGAATTCATTTCTAGTCTAATGACCCCCAACTCTTATCTTTTTTTTTAGAGGACCCATGTGTGTGTGTGTAGTGAGGCACTGCCGGAAAAGAATTCATTTCTAGTCTAATGACCCCCAACTCTTAATTTATTTTTTTTAGAGGACCCATTTGTGTGAGTGTGTGTGTGTAGTTATTGTTTTTAGTCAGACGTTAATGGAGTGACATCTGTATGTATTTCTTTTTTTCGATATCCAGAGGCTGAGAAAGTCGCTTTCCTTCTTGGTATCAACGCTGGAGATTTGTTGAAGGGTCTCCTGAAGCCAAAGATCAAGGTCGGAGCTGAGTACGTTACACAAGGACGTAACTTGAATCAAGTGAGTTTGTCAACGGAACCTCTGTATGAACAATGTTCTTTGTTATAATCTACACATAACAATTATTTTATTCATCAGTATCTCAACCTTTTAATAAACCTTCTAGAATGAACCAATGTGAGATTAGACCACTGCAATATATCCTATATTGTAAAAATTGTAATTAAACGTATAGAAATACTTTTAATAAACTTACTTATAATGTATTTATTTTAAATTAGTCTACTTTAAAAAAAACAACTCTTTCTTAATTGCTTATTTTTAAATGAACAATATATTAGAAAATGAATTACTTTTAATTAACAAGTGGTTTCTGTTCTTCAACAGGTTACCTATTCCGTGGCTGCATTGGCCAAATCTCTGTACGACCGTATGTTCTTGTGGCTGGTCAGACGTGTCAACAAGACACTGGACACCAAAAACAAACGCCAGTTCTTCATTGGTGTACTGGACATTGCCGGCTTTGAGATCTTTGACGTGAGCTGCGTTATATCTTTCTATGTCCAAGTCCCTCATCTAATCCTCTTGTTTTATGTGTTTATTTTAGCAAACAGCTGACAACGTATTTTCTTCTGTGTAGTTCAACAGCTTCGAGCAGCTCTGCATCAACTACACCAACGAGCGTCTCCAGCAGTTCTTCAACCATCACATGTTCATTCTGGAGCAGGAAGAATACAAGAAGGAATGCATCGACTGGGAGTTCATTGACTTCGGTATGGACTTGCAGGCCGCCATCGATCTGATTGAGAAGGTAATTAACTGGTGCATTAGTTTCCTGTTATTTAAAATCGAGAGCGAGAGAAAGGGAGAGAGAGAAAGATAGAGAGAGAGAGAGAGAGAGAGAGAGAGAAAGCAAGAGGGAGACAGAGATCACAATACACACACACATATTAGTCTTCATGTTTCCTGAAGAGACGAGACGACCAAACGACTGCTCAGCGCGCATGCCGCACGACCAGGCACCCATCCAACATTACTATTCATGTACTAAGGTTATATATAAAATACTAATGTATGTTAGTACATTTTTGTTTCCAGGATTGTTTGGTTTTGTATTGCCCTTAAAAAATATTTTAACATTATTTTCTTTATTTCAACTTAGCCCATGGGCATATTGTCCATCCTGGAAGAAGAGTGCATGTTCCCCAAGGCTGATGACAAATCCTTCTTTGAAAAGCTGAACAACAACCACTTGGGCAAGTCCAAGAACTACGGCAAGGCCAGCAAACCCAAGAAGGCTGGTGTCGCCGAGGCTCACTTTGAGCTGCATCACTACGCCGGAAGTGTAAGTTACCTTCCCCTTCCGAACAGAAAACACGAATTCATTTGTAGAAAAAAAATAATTTTATGAATTAGTAATGCCTTGTCCTATAGCGTAGGACTTGTTCAATAATGAAACCAATATGGTTTATCTCGTAGGGCGTTTCTTTTTGTGTGGTTAAATCCCCTCATTCATTCAAGGACGACTCATTTTAATGTATAAATATACATCTTTTTAGGTGTAGACATGTTCTTATCGATATCGTCAATGTCCTCGTATCCTTGATTCGTCAAACAATTATGGTTTATTATTATTATTATTGAGTCTAAGCAGCTCTAATATGTACATAAAGTAAATTTGAAAAAAAAAATGAGGAAAGTCATTTTAGCTGGTCATTGTAATGACCACTTTAATCTCTTGTAAAGAGTTGGACATAGAGATAAGCTTTCTCTATTATTACCCTCGACGTCTGAAAGAGTTATTGTACTTTTTACTTGGCTTTTTATTTTTTGTCCGTTGGAAGTTGTGTTGTGTTGTTTACTATTACCAACAGACTTCTTTATGCATGAGTTTGTGTCTTCTACTTCTTAGGTGCCCTACAACATCTGTGGCTGGCTAGAGAAGAACAAGGATCCATTGAACGAGACTGTGGTTGAGCTGCTTGGTCAGTCCAAGGAGCCACTTGTGTCAATGCTGTTCGCCCCACCAGAAGGTGCCGGTAAGTAAGAACAAAAATTTTTTTTTTGTTTTTTAGCTTTTTCTAAACATATCGTTGATTTGTAATCGAAAAAAAAAATATTTTGTCAAAATGTTGTTTTAACTTTCTAAATGAGAAGAAAAATATTTTAATGATTTTTAAAATTTGGATTTCTAGCAATAGTTATAAAATTATCATCTAAAAAATTGAGATTTTATTGCTAGTTATCTTTTAAATTAGACTCACAATTTAACGTCGGAGCTTAACATAATTAAAAAAAAAAATTAAATGCATTTTTTAGGAAGATATAAATATATCAAGCACAACGTTGCCACAAACAGATCATTTTTAAAAGTAGCTCTTAAACCTTCCTCAAAATATACGATATACAGCTCTAATTTTCATAGACACTAGTATTTTATTGATTTGATAGTAAATGCAACCATTCTTGCGTAAGTTTTAACTTAAAATATCAATTTCAAAATACTTTCTTTTTTACAGATTCAGATAATAATATTTATTACTTTGATTAATATTCTTATGTTTTATATTGAAGTTTGTGTTGTTGTTTTTTCTCACGATAATTGTTAGTAATTACCTTTTAGCTAATTATTATGATGAAATTTTTGTTTTCACTTTTGTTGTCTTTTCTTTTAATGCTATGTCATGCATGACTCTTTTTTTTTTGTTAAACATGAAACTCATTGTTTTTATCTTTTTTCTTCCTCTTTAATTGAATCCAATGTTTCGGTGATTACACAAACCGAATTGTTACCGAAACATAACAATAATTAACTTTAACACAAAAAAAAAAAAAACGCAACAAAAAAAAACCCAACTAAATCAGGAGAAGATGGTTCCACCACAACAAAAGTAACACAGAGAAAGAAAGGTGGCAGCTTCATGACTGTGTCGTATTTGCATAAGGTTAGACTCCTTGGGCATGAAAAGTCATACTTCTAACACCAACAAAGTCTCTTAACTTTTTGTTCTAAATATAGCGATGTGGAAAGTCAAGGGACTTAACTATTTTGATTTGCCAGATATTAAAGAAACATATACGTGGCTTTTATAAAAAAAAAATTCAAAATTTTGTAGTTATTAATTTTGAATACATTCGTCTTATTTTTCGAAAATTTATTCCAGGATTCTGAAAATCTTTATATCTGGCATGATTAATAACAAATGTATTTTATTTCAGCCGCGACTTGAAACAGCACAGAGCTTCAGCGTACTGCATCTGTTCATCTTTCTGTTTTCTTCTATAAGACCCTTCTATCGTGTCATCTCACTTTCTCACCCGCCATAAGTTATATTTTGTTGAGTGTGTCGGTATCACGCCCGCTTGGGCTGAGCCTTCTTGGGTTGTGCCCTCTTTTTAAAAATAAGTGTTGCCAAATTTAAACCAATTTGTTTTCCCCCTGACATGGTCGAATCGCAGAGGGAGGTGACGGCAAAGGCGCCCAGAAGAAGAAGAAGTCCACCGCTTTCCAGACTATCTCTTCTGTGCACAAGGTATAAAACCAAACCACCCTACTGCTCAACCCTTCACGAAAAAGCATGACGCCTACCTGAGATGTGAACCGGATGACAACCCCCTCACCAACCAACAAACCCAACTTTTGTGTGAACCTTAGCAAACCTTTTTTTAAATGAAACCCTCCGAGAACCCTTCCCCCCAAAAAAAATTGTTTTTGCAGTGATTTCATTTGTGTGGTTCTAACCCGACAACCTCCCTCCTCCCCCCCCCCCAACTATTCCTTGCTTGCTTACCATTTTAGGAGATTTAGAACCACAATCCTTTGACCTTTAACCTTTCCTTAATCTCATCGAACATGTACACAAAAGTAGATTACAACCCAACCCATTTGTTTAATTAGCCATTCATGTGTAATTAGGAGCATGCTTTTTTTCCCCTACACTTTTTTTTGTCAATTTCTTCTGTGGTGAAATGATCTCCTTTCTGTTTCTCATTATTCTAAAAAAATATATAAAAAAAAAACTCGTAAAAATTCATGTTCTTATTATAGTTGAAAATACTTTGAATACTTTCAAATATTTTTTTTTACTACATTAGAACAAGATAACAGGTTAAAAAAAAATTTAAATAACAATAAATAACTTTTTATTATATCAAATATACACACCATTATCTGCAAGAACAAATTCATACTTTGTAAATGTTAAATGTAAATTTGAGTTTTATCCTTATCTCCCGACCTTAATCCTTCTACATCCTTCTATTATTCTGTCCATCCAAGACCTAATCAACCTTAGGAGCTAGTATCATAACTTTTCCAATTAGATAACTTTTATGACTTCCATTGTTTGTTTGTTTTATAAGAAACTAATGGATTTCGTTTTAGTTGCACAAGAGTTCAAACATTGTTTGATACACTTTTTTGTGTGTTTTTCTTTTCGGTTTTAAGTTTAGGAACCAAGTCGGCGCTTGCAATAATGAGCGATAACAATGAAACGCAATACATTTAAATATAAGCACGAGTAATTTGTTTTGATGGGAGTACCTGTGTTCATCGCCCACATTGTTAGCGCCGGCACTGTTCTCAAATCTTACCATTTACATCTTTAGCTAAAAAACAATATGAGTATAACCTATTTCTTCTACTGCTCAGATATAGTAATAATATCGTTTAATATATGATAACATTTTTATTAGTTCTAGACTGTCTATAAAGACTCTTAATTACATTAGCTTAGTGACAAATATATATGTATACAGAGAGATAGATTCCTTTTATGTTTAATTTAAATCTATTGCGTAAAGTACTATGAAAAGCGACAGTTTTTAAACATAAATTATAATTTCTAATATTATTACAGTTTTTTGAATTTGATGTTTTAAAAATGTTAACAGTTTGTTTCGTTCCCTTTCTGACCACAACATAGGAATCCCTGAACAAACTGATGAAGAATTTGTACAGCACTCATCCTCACTTCGTGCGCTGTATCATCCCCAACGAGTTCAAGCAGCCTGGTGAGTAGATGGTTGGAGCAACCAAAAGAGTATCCACATCCGCAACATTCAAGGAGAACTAGAATGACCGTCGTGATACAGTACTTCGTGTGTAGAGGATATCTTGTCAGGTCGGGTGGTGGGATAGGCTAATGTAAGGAACATCTGTACATTTGTACAGAAGCATCTCACTAGGCCCGGTCTTCTTAATATTGATAAGTAGCTAATAAGTAGTGGAGTAATGTAAAATTTGGGGGGGGGGGGGGAGATCTCCGGGAGCATCACTGATAATCTTGTCTTTACCATGTGTCGAGGGCGGTGTCACGAGTGGGTTGGGTAGGTGTACTTTTCTTTCTCTCTGCCTATGTAGTTGTTCTTTTTGTTCTCTGGCTCTTGGACCTCTTGCGGAAAGGGGGAGGTGCGTCGTGTGTTTTTTTTTCTTTTAATTTGTTCACTACGTCATAGGGTCTGGTGATGTTTAGTGGGTCATTCTTTTGGTCATGAGGCAGTTCACCTCTGGAAGTTAGCTGAAACTGTGTGTTTGGTCCGTACACGATTCTTTGTTTCAACTAAGGAACATCTTTAGTTTTATTTTCTTGGGTCGTATTTCTGTAAGACTTTGGGACCCCTGGTTAGTTGTCGGAGTTGTTATAATGGCAGCCAAAGTTTTGGAGTAAGGCGGATACTGAATAGCCTTACATTTGTAGTATGATTGGATTGTTAAACCGCAAGGTGTGAATTGGTTGTTACAATCTTTGTTTATTTATCAAGAGTTGATAACATCACCAGTATTTTATGTAAACCATCACTATGGTCCTCTACATTAGTATTAACTATTGTATCTGTACATTAAATGAGTTTATCCAGTAATTACATTGACAGTCATTTATCACGTTGTTTTAGGGTAATGTCAGAGCCTGGGTAAACGAGCGAAGGCTTAAAAACAAACCTGACAGACGGCTCATATGAAAACCCAAGCTTGCTTAGTGTCTTGAACAAATATCATGGGTCCATTAACGCTGGGTAAAATATTACAAATAGAAATATGTATTCAAAGGGATTCGAACTCAAGTCTCCTGGTACCGGAAGCATTCAGCACTACTCAACCACTGCGTGAAATCTCAAGAGTTAATGGTTAAAATATCAAATTTACTTCTTGACTTAGACCGTGACCATTTAGCACTTTTTAATCCCTTTTTTAAATAAACGAATACAAACTTCAATTTGTTACATACATTTAGTCATCACTCAACGATCATGCACTTTTTATTGTAAGACACTACCATATAACATCTTACTATATGTTTCTAATATGTTTGTCTTATGTGCGCAGGTGAGATCGACTCCCACCTGGTTATGCACCAGCTCCAATGTAACGGTGTACTGGAAGGCATCCGTATCTGTCGTAAAGGTTTCCCCAACAGAATCATCTACTCTGAGTTCAAACAACGGTAAGTTTATATTTAGATATATATATCTAAGGGGCGGGAATCCTGTTCGCAAACCAGTTTTACTACATGATCGTTTTACAATAAGTACCAATATTTTACATTCTCAAATAGCGCTACCACTAATCAAACACAGTGATATATAGGGCTGATGACGTAATGGTCATCTGCTTCTGTGGCCCACGGTTAACAAGGGTGCCTTGTATCCAGCACAATGACCAAATGCCTGTACATTTCCCCCACTCGCTTCTGGCCGAGTTCCTCACAATGTCCCTACGTCGTGCCCATCTGCTCGGGCACAAACATAAACCGAGTAGTGTAAAAAAAAAGTGTACCACATTCACATTAAACAGGAATCCGTATAACTAGATCCAATCCAAGTATTTTTAGTTTAACAAATGCAACCAGTAAAGTGAAGTGCTAAAAAAAGTTAAACGAATAGTAATGCTAGATGCTAGATATTGATATTATAGATATACATATATGAATACTTTTGTAAAATGTTAAGCTACGTATAATCTTTAAAAATATATGAAGGCACAAACTAGGCAAAGATTAAGCGAAACAATGTATATTCGACCTTCCGGTTTACAGTTACTCCATCCTGGCCCCCAACGCCATTCCACAAGGCTTCGTCGATGGCAAGAAAGTCACTGAGAACATTCTCTTGGCACTCCAGATGGACCCCGCTGAATACCGTCTTGGTACAACAAAGGTAAATATGAGACACTATTCGGAATATCAAATACAACCTTGAATTAAAAAAAATTGTAGTTTAGTTTTCCCTGTTATTCATTGTAATCCTAAAAGATGCTTAATTAGTTCCATACTCAACAGAAGAAAGAATAGTCCCGATTGTTTACTTGTTACTGATAATGTCCTGTAGTATTATATCAAGCTGAGAGCCACTAATTTAAAAACATTATTCAATAATGTCGACCCTGGGAAGGTACTGGGCTTTATCCGGGAAGTGGGGTTGTCTACGAAGATCTGATTTATGAATTCTGTAGACATGCACTATTTACATTAGATTTTTACCAAATTATTAAATTTTTACTACCTCTACTATTTTAACTGTGAATAGACCTTGATTTTAATGATTTGACTGTATGGAATTTGGTCCTTGTTGTGTGGAGGGAGAGTGGCCCTTGAGGGACTGCAGGCACGACATGGCCTTAATTGTGCCGATGTGCCCAAAATCACAAAATCACAAATATCAAGCTGTATATGCTAGAGACGATCCAAGCGTTGTTTTAATGTGGTGACTCGAGATGTCTGTTTATTATGAGACTAGATCTGAACTGTGTACTGTCCTTTATTAAGGTCTTCTTCAAGGCTGGTGTCCTGGGTACCCTTGAGGACATGCGTGACGAGCGTCTGTCCAAGATCATCTCCATGTTCCAGGCCAACATCCGTGGCTACCTGATGCGCAAATCTTACAAGAAACTCCAAGACCAGAGGTAAAATCATTAGAGAAAGTGTCTATCTGCTTTTAGCTATTAGACGTTTTCTACATAGGTTGAAACGTAAAGTTGTGAAACAAATAGATTATCATTATCTTAATTCAGGCAAGTCAAAAAATAGGATCAATCTAGAAAACAAATCTTTAACTTGCTGTTCTGTGTTCTTCAGAGTCGGCTTGAGTGTGATCCAGAGAAACATCCGTAAATGGCTGGGACTTAAGAACTGGCTCTGGTGGAGACTCTACGTCAAGGTCAAGCCTCTCCTGAACGTCGCCCGCGCTGAGGACGACATGAAGAAGAAAGAGGAAGAGCTGGAGAAGACCAAGGTCGAGCTGGATAAGACTGAGAAACTCCGCAAGGAACTTGAGGAACAGAACGTCAGTCTGCTCCAGGTACGTGCCAAGCTCTTGGGAACGTGGGCATTGGTTGTAAAAGCATACACATATATCGGACACAAATCCTCTTTCCAAATACAGTTCGATAAGACTCAAACCCCAAATGTATTCGACTTTTTGAAATACTAGATTGAGCTCGAAGCTATGTTTGAGTCCAGACCAATCGTTATGGAAGGCCTAAAAACTTGCAACGTCACAGCCTCTGGGCAGTTTAGACCAATAGGTTGTGACGTTGCAATAAGTCTTTAGGCCTTCTAAAACGGTTGAACTCTTTTGATGAGACATCTTTTGTGTGCATAGAAAGAGAAAAATGTGCAATCTTTCATAAATTGGAACTGCTTAAGTCCTCGCATCTCAAATGTCTGTTTGCAACGATTCACACAGGGAACGTTTCTCCTCAATGTGAAATCATGAATGGTATACATTGTATTATATACAACAACATTATTCGAGGACTAATTCGTAAAAGTGCTCCTTTTTCCATAGTGCTAATAGAATATGGAAGAGGGTTGCTAGAACCAGCTGGTAAAACCAATGACTTAGTAAGGCTTAAGTCACTAATTAACACGCACGACTAGATGAACGCATGGTTAAGAGCAATTATATCATCTATTTTGAAGGAACCACTGTAATCTTTAGGATGTTTTAAAAGGGCTTCGTCTAACTTTATATTTAGGCGCCTGATTGTAAAAAAAAACAACCATTCCAGTTGTAAAGAGTAATAACGCTCTCTTTTGAAAAAAACGACTGTAGATTATTTTGTAAGATATAGAAGATGGTAAATAGAGATTTAGTCTTAACTATATATTTAGTCTTAAGATTGTATAAAGTTGATTCCAATTATGAACAATATTTTGACACTCATCTCTTCGTGTTTTCCCAACAGGCCAAGAACGATCTGTACATCCAACTCCAAGCTGAGCAGGACAACTTGATTGACGCCGAGGAGAAGATTGAGAAACTCATCTCCCAGAAGGTCGAGTACGAGCAGCAGATCAAGGAGATGGAGGAGAGGCTCTTGGATGAGGAGGACGCAGCCGCCGAGCTGGAAGAAAAGAAAAAGAAGATGGAAGCTGAGAACAAAGCTCTTAAGGAGGACATTGAAGACCTGGAGAACTCTTTGGCTAAGGTAAGAAACCAACTCATCCTTAATGTGAAATTGTATGTACCAAAAGAACATCAAATAAAATAGTTGCTAACACAATTTTAAGGCTGCTTTTGACTTCTGAACAAAATTAATTAGACACCTGTAGCCTTGTGCTGTATTAAAGCACTCCGCATGGTCTCAAAATCGAGTCTATGTGAAATGGTGAATGCTTGAATTTAAAAAAATAAGATCCTACACCGTTTCTAAATTCTCCAAAATTTAAACGAGAAAGTTAAAGCTGTCTGATATTGTGCTGGCAACACAACACCCTAGTCAATTGTCGGTTATTTCAATAGATAAGCGTAGTGTTACCATCCTTAAAAATGAGTCAGAGTAAAATTAACTAAAGAAAAGTTCAAAATATGTGAAAATGGATATTTCTAAAAAAAAAAAAATTACTAGAACTGATAGGAAGAATTTATTCCATCTTATAAAACAAATTTCTTGATGAGAAAAGTATTAGCTAGACCAGAGGTGGCCTTAGCACTGGATTCTGGGCTAATGCTATATCCGGGTAAAGAATATTTGTACGAAGTGCTGAAGGTGACAAAAGAATTCTCTTTATTGCGATCGCCCCACTCGCCATTCCTCAGGCCGCCTCTGAGCTAGATAAAATTCAATTAAACATCGTTTCTGGGTGCCCATGTTAAAGATGCCTGTGAACATTCCGCGCTTTTTCAAATTTGACAAGTCAAACTGTGACGCTGTCTTTTTTTTTAACAGGCCGAACAAGAGAAACAGACCAAAGACAACCAGATCAAGACACTCCAGGACGAGATGGCCGCTCAGGACGAACAGATCAGCAAGTTGAACAAAGAGAAGAAGAACATGGAGGAAGTGCAGAAGAAGACACTGGCCGACCTCCAGGCTGAGGAGGACAAGGTCAACCACTTGAACAAACTCAAGGCCAAACTGGAACAGACCCTGGACGAGGTACGTGCAGCCTAGCTAGAAATAAGTCTTCATGAAACGATACATTAGTTACAATGTATTGATAGAGAAGGACAAAAAAATAATTTTGATCTCTTTGCAATTTTAGTTGGAAGACAACCTGGAACGTGAGAAGAAAGTCCGTGCTGATGTGGAGAAAGCCAAGAAGAAGCTGGAACAGGATCTGAAGAGCACCCAGGAAACTGTCGAAGATCTGGAGAAGGCCAAGAGAGAATTGGAAGAAAATGTCAGGAGGTACGAAAAAACCTAGAACTTTTGACCATTAGAAATATCTAGAAAGAATTTATAATTAACAGATGAATATTACTTAATTTTAGGATTCGCGGTGACTGAGCAGTTAAGTGCTTGGCTTCTGAGCTGGGGGTCCCGGGTTCAAATCCGGGTGAAGACTGGGATTTTTTAATTTCAAGATATTTGACGTCTCTGAGTCCACCCAGCTCTAATGGGTACCTGACATTAGTTGGGGAAAGTAAAGGTGGTTGGTCGTTGTGCTGGCCACATGGCAACCTCGTTAACAGAAACAGATGACCTTTACATCATCTGCCATATAGACCACAAGGTCTGAAAGGGAACTATTACTTAATTTTAACTTCAAATTATCTTCATTTTAAGACATATTATTATTTTTTTCTAAGACTTACTGGTGCGTAATAAAAAATATAACAGTTCTAAGAAACATACCGATTACGTAAAGAGAATCAGCTAACCACGTAACTTATTCAGATTATCGGAATTAACACTGCAAAAGTTGAATAATGAATACCCCAAGAAAATCAGCTAACTATCCAATTTGTTCAGATTATCTGAATTAACACTGATAAGTTGTTTACTGTTTTATTTTAATTCTTCGCCCTTTTCAATTTCCAGGAAGGACATGGAAATCAATGGTCTCAACTCAAAACTCGAAGACGAACAGAATCTCGTTGCTCAACTCCAGAGAAAGATCAAAGAACTCCAGGTAACTTATGAAAGTCACTGATTCATCTAAATAAGTCCCTGATTCATATCATTACCTCACTAATTAATTTCAATTCGTCACAGATCCAGCTCAATAATTCACTAATCTATTCTTGTAAGTCACTGATTCATTTCAATAAGTCACCGATTCATTGCAATCAGTCATTGCAATCGGATATAACCATTTGTCAGCGTAAAGTAGTCAGACCATACTAGGTTTTAAATAAGCACATTGTTATTTCTACTTACATAGATACGCCATTGTTTTTACAACAAGCGCTGCCTCTACCGCAAAGTTACTTCAGAATCGTTCCATCTTTAAAGCGTTTTAAAATTTAACTTTAACAAACCTTGTGGAGTTCGAATTACTTATCTCTGTCCGGCTCTTTATATAAAATGCCAAATCCTATCGGACATATATGCATGGTACTGTATGTACATTGTTTGCGAGTGCTCGTTCTTTTTCTTCCCTTCAATCACAAAACCGACTCTTACCAAGAACCGTAACCCTTTTACTTTTCACTAAGGTAAGTAAAACTGTCTGTTTTTTTCTAATAAAATATATGTACATGTCAAACAAACCTGTGTTTGAGTTTTCTCCCTTTTTATTTTATTTTCCTTCCAAATTTCCAATTTTAGTTTTCTTTATTGCATATTATATTAAAATTACCTTGTTAATTATGCATGCAGAAATGTTTTAATCAGTTCGTTAAGAATCATTTCCATGAGAGTTATATTATCTCCCTATGCTTTGTAAACCTACCGACCTTTAGATACAACCCATTACACACATTTCTTATAGTTACTGTAGTACTTCTTAACCTTTGTCTTTGCTCGTATATAGAATGCTACATTCCTCCTAGCTATTGTATACATCCCTTTATGTAAATTATTTTTGTCTTTCGATCATGCGCATTACGTCAACCTTGTGAGTCGTCCTTCACCCTTAACACTTCTGACGTGTGCTTCATACATATTGTTGATATTCCTCTAAATGTCTATCACCGTTTTTTAGTATTCCTTTCGTTCTAAATACAGGGCCCCCATCAATAGTTCAATACAAACGGACAATTACTACTGTTAAAATAGAGACGGATTGTCTAATAAAGCTTTTCAATTGCCTGGTTAGTATATGTTCGGATAAAGAGAAAATGCTTAATGGCAAATAAGGATGTAGTGGGTATTCCCGTAGTGTGAAATAGTCCATATAAAATTCGTAGATTTGAATAGGTTATCGTATGCACAGGGTTTGTAAAGTATAATGCTAAAACAATTAGAAAATACTTAACCGCCAAACAATTTGATAATAATAATAGTAACAGAGGGTCTAGATCTATATAGATCAAGTTTTAAAGTACAACAATGGAGCGGTCAACATATTAGACATCTTGTTGGCACTGAATATAGTCTGTACTTTTGACAACTTCTATCCGTGAAGAAATATACTGCGCCAGTTCTGTTTGCTTTTTTCCGTTTGAATATATTAAATGAACATAAACAGAAAACATTTGTAGTTTTTTTTTCTTCAGTAGTTTAGGTACACGTCTCAATATGTCATACACTTAACTCTTAAATACTAACTTTAACTGATCAACGAGAGATTAAGAATAATTAGTATTAATATATCATGTACTTAATTCTAAACTTTCAACTACATAATTATACATCTAAAATATAGATCTTAAAATATAGGTCTAATTCAATTTAAAAAAAAAGAATTATTTCCTTTATTCATCTATCTATCCAAAATTATCATGTAAAAATAGTTCATTCTTATCTTATCTTACAAATTACAGACGTCACAATAAAATTACTTACTAAGCGTATTTATGTGTCAATCTAGTCAAGTATATTATTCAGTGTCTTGAACTCTGCCACGTCTTTTTATTTCCCTGGTTGATTCAGGCAACCCATTCCATGCTCTATAGGCATTATAAAAGAAGGAGCACTTTAACATTTTTTTTTTTCATTGCATATGGTTACATTAAATACCATTCATTGAAAGGGTTGTTTGAATCAAATAGGGAAACCAGAATGTGTGTTCTAATTTTCTGCACCGGTCTGACGTGGGCTACTAATTATCACCTGCGACGAAACAGGTCTTCGTTTGTCAACAATAATCGAGCAGCTAAGGTGTTCCGCAGGCATATCATAACTTTCCCACCTGTTAGCAGCACCTGAAACGCATAGCCGGAACAAGGCGTTACTGAAATTTACCTCACCCGTTTCTTATTTGAAACGCACTAGCGTTGTTTATCTTGTTGACGAACACATTAGGGGAGAGAAAACAATTCAACAAGCGGTCCTAAAAAAAAAACACGTCTAGCCTATGCGTTAATCTGAATCAACATACTTTAAAGGCTTCAATAATGTCTTTTATAGTGCATTGTATCTAGGGTGTCTTCAGTTTCTGAATCTCGTTTTGAAGATTTAAACAAAAAAAATATATTTAGTTTATTGGCTAGTAAATATTTACACAATGAGGCAATATTTTAACATTAGTGCAAATATATGAACAATATATGAACAATGACATGATATTTTTTGTACTACGAAAATACAGATATAGAGTCTAGATGTATTGTGGTGGAACTGTTCTGAGACTTCCGAAATCTAATTCCTATTCCATACCAAACAGGACGCTTTGTTCTGTGTAGGTAGACTCATCATTTGCTGGCACGCGATTCTCTCCCCTTCTTTATTTTTGAACGTCTGCCTCTTACATTGGCCACCATCTTTTACCTTCCTGTATCTCTCACTTACCTATATACCTGCTAGGTCTGCCAAGTCTAAATAAGGACTAGGCACAGCGTAGTTTCCTAGCGCCCCGCCTACTCACCGTCCTCACCCGCCCCTATCCTTTAAGTCATCGCGCGTGAACGTGCGCTGGGAATCTGTACAGAAAACAGCAACAACAATATTCTTATTTGGAAAAAGAATATATATATATATATATATATATATATATATATATATATATATATATATATATATATATATATATATATATATATATATATATATATATATATATAGTTAGTTTGAATTTCTTTGTTTACTAAGAATGTAGGGCTACAAAGCTATTTAGCTAATATAACCCTTGCATACTATTATTGTGAAAACATGTTGATGTCAGAATGATTTAATTATTGAGTTAATTCAGTTACGCATTACAATCTTCGCCCTAATATGTTTTAGAGCATACACATATTCATTATACGGTTAATTTCGGGAGCCCTATTTTGACATAAAACTGCCAGCTATTTAAATAATCCTGTACCTGGAAGCCATGCATTCAAGCCGGTATTTTTCGACCTTTATCTGGCTATTCCTGTAGGTCAATTAGAAACAAAAGAACAAAAAATGTCTGAACCGGTGCCAAAACTTTGTGTGGTTACAGACGTGATAGATCTAACAGGGTGGGAAGGGGGAATGTTGAAACTCACACACTAAAACTGTCTAGATCAGCAAAAAAAAAAAACAGCCAAAAAAAAAGATATACTCTGGTACAAGCTAGACGTCTCTAAATATTTATTTCTTGCCATTGTACTATAGAGACTTAACAATCTTCATACAGTTAAGCGCTAGATGCACATTAACTCGCGTTCTTGGCGTAAATTGGCCCAGAGATTCCTTCAACCTAGTTCAATGTAGATAGTTACATAATGTAGTGGCTCAGTGTTTGAAGACACACTCTAAAAGTGGCTCAGTGTTTTAAGACACACTCTAAAAGTGGCTCAGTGTTTGAAGACACACTCTAAAAGTGGCTCAGTGTTTAAAGACACACTCTAAAAGTGGCTCAGTGTTTGAAGACACACTCTAAAAGTGGCTCAGTTATGAACATTGTTTCACAAAACAATAATATAACTATTTTGTTTGCGTCCCCAATAAAGATATAACGCTAGTGTTTGAACTTTAAAATATGTTATTACTTCAAATGATGAGTATTCTAGATACTGGAAATTTTAAAGAGACAAAATTGCCGTACTAATAAAAAGTTATAAAAAGTAATGTTTTCATACCTGATCAGTTTAACAAGTAACCAAATGGGTGTAGTTTATAATGTAATTCTTAAATATACGTCAGTAAAAGTAACATCTAGAACTTAAGAGATTAGTGAGTTTGTATTTTAGGTATGCAGCTAATTCTGACCGAAAACCTTAGTCCCTTCCCTCGCCCCCCCCACCCCAGCAAATTACTCACCACATACCGCGGACATACCAATACCAACAGATGAGTAAAAATAAATGGGAAGTGTTGCGCAACCTGGCAGACACAAGGATCACGCGCGCGCCTGACTCCTGATCCGAGTATACGTGTGCTCGCTAATAGACACCTGCTCCTTATGTCATGACCAGGTCTGAATTACAAGATGGTTCTTATCACAGCAGTTCTCCCCCCCCCCCATCCCTCCAACCATAGCCCTGTTATACATTGTTAGTTCTTATTATTCCTGTTTAAGATCATAACATAAGCAGTAGGTCGGTCTTCTATTAAGTGTACAATAGTTCACTATTCAATTTTTTTAAACAAATTATTAGCATATTAAAAGAGACAACCAAACCGCGTCCTGTAGTAACAGTTTGTTAATGACCAGACCTTGGTTAAACTAGTATTTCATAAAACTATTTCACATGAGCTTTAATTCCGTATCTCACATCATTTATAATATACACTATAAACAACTACATTCTTCCAAACTACAGATTAACAAATGGTGATTTTTTGTTCACAATTCTAAAACCCAATAGATGTCAACAGGGCTTCTTTGTAAGTATAACACACTGCCAAAGTAGTAGTACTAGAATATTAGGCTTCTAACAAGTAGCTAGTTAGGACATTATCTTTTTTTTGAAGTAACGTCTGTATGTTTAAAGATGAGGACCTAAGGACATAGGAACACGCGTAGGACGTGATCACCTTTTTTGAAGTAACGTCTGTATTTTATAAGTTAAGGAAACTAGGCGATGGGCTTGTACAGCAAATAAGACAAGGGAATATAGTGTCTAGCACGACCACAGACATTGTAGACAACCTCGGCAAAGGTCATGGACGGCATTGAAAAAACTGTGTCTTGGCTTACACATCTAAAATGTGAACATATTTTTCTCATTAGTTTCTGCCATGCCAGCAAAGTTTCTACAGCTATTTATCAAACACCTCCACTATTTTTTTCTTCTATATTTCGTCAGTTCTTGAAAACTTTTCCCTACACATTCTTTTCAAGAATTAGAAAAAAAAAACAACGAAAGCTCAAGGCCTTTAACTCTCTTTACTCTCTCATATAAGTGTCTAGCTTGCGTCTACCTTGCACTCACCCATCCTCAGCGTGTACTCTGCCAAGTTTCTGTGTCTGCCGTGCTAGGTAAACAAAGTACCTGGGTATCCCTTTCCCCTTTTACCCCTCCTCTTTTCGTCCCCACCCCAGCACGCTTTCCCCCAGCCCTAGCAGGGCAAGGATGCTGTCTGGCACTTAACATTTGACGAAGAAGGCGAGAGGTGCGCACGCCGTCAGCACAGGAAGAGGCTACCTTGGAGCACAATAACAACGTCAAAGGGGGGGCTCTGTTCACTTTCAGCTATAAAGTACTACTGAAGGGGACTCAACTGCTAGTATACCTAGGCCTTGTGTTGGAAGAGTGGTCGATTCTTTATCAAGTTTTTCTTCGAATGTGTCCGCTGTATTGAAACATTATATACACATATGCTGTGTATATATTCAACAAAAGTACTTTAAGAACACACCTGTTGCTTACTAGCCTTTGTATCATACAAGAGGATTCTAGTACGTTGCAGGATATTCTATTGTGTCCAGAAGTTTGCAAACCTATTTGTTCGAACCAAGCTATTACTAAAGGTAAGCGAGTGCCTTTTATTACCTAAGAAAGAACTTACCCGGATTTGACCCTTAATTTACAAGGACAAGACGAAATGGCATCAACAGAAGATGAGGTACCCCTTGTTGAAGTGTCCGCCCCAAGATCTGACGAAGTCATTGAAGAGGCTATCATTGTAACCAAGAAAACAGAACCCAAAAAGCCTTCGGCGTCTCCAGTGCCCAGGGATGAGGATCTGGAAGTGACGAGGCCAAGACAGTCCTCCTCAAAGCAGGCGTCGTCCTCTTCCTCATCAAAACACAAGTCGTCCTCGTCACATAAGTCTTCGACTAAGAGCTACCACTCTTCTTCACAACCTAGAGACTACAGCGACCGCCTCGGGATCGGAAGCTTTTCACGGGAATTTCGAGGAATGAGCCCCAGCGTCGTTGAGAACATCGCGACGCACCCCCTACTTTTCAACAAAGGCTACGAGCCTTTGATAAACCCCATACTGAGCGCTAAAAGCAAGAAAGTCATAAGAGACACATCTGACCTGGGAGTATACGCACCTGGTTTAAAAGCTCTTTTGGAAGTATGTGTCTTAAAATTAAAAACAACAAAACATTACTTTGATGTAGTGTTTTTAAACGTAATTTCCTCGCTGGTGGTGGCGCTGCTTTAAGCAAATATCTGTGCTTTATTTTGTTCTTATTGTGTTAGTGAGCTTCTTACTATTGCTTGTCGTTCGTATCGCCAGGTAAGTCTTTCGCTTATTCCCCCTTTTGCGTGATCATTAACGCCCTTGTCGTTGTCTGCTACCCCTAACAAGGCTATGCACGCTTTAAATCACCAGTTCTTTGCTATAAAGAGCTACAGACCCTTTAGATAATACAATTTCATATTTCTATGTAAAATGTATTTTCTTGTATAAATATGCCTTTTAAGTCTATAACTATTGGTTCTAAAAAATGCATGCTGTTCTCAGATGTGTATAAATTTAATTCTTTGGGGCATGTATTTTATTTTGTTTAAATGATGCTTAACACTTTGGAACGCATTAGGCACTATTTCGTTCGTTATATAGCTAGAAATAATCGAAGTGATTTAACTCTTTCTCTCCTTAATTATTTTCACCACGTTTCGACAGAATTCTTCATTTTGATCATTACTATTTCACTCCCATTTTATGATTAAGCTTCAATAACTTTGTGAAATATTCTCGTATTTCCCCTTAGAAAATCTTTTCTTTGATACACACGTTTTTGTGTTATATCGATTCAAAATGGCTGATTTACTACATCCGGCATTTGGGCTTAAATGTAGCATTGATGTTTACTCGCTAGAATGAGTAACTTGCTAGGAATGCTGACACAAGCAAAACAGTTTTAGCTATGGTGGACTTAGTACCTGTCTGCACTTCCTTTTATGCATATAAGTATGTCTTTGTGTCTTTATAATGAAATAAATAAAAGTAAATATATTTGCAAATCCAATACTTTTCAAAACTTCTATTTACAATTTCGCTAAAGTGGCAGCATATTTTCTAAACTACGAATCGCATTTTATTTCTTATTGTGCTTACCTAACAAAAAAGGTCGTTACAGATTATACCAGAGCTGGTGAATTTTTACTTTTTTAGTCCTATCGCTTTTATACATTTTAACAATTTTAAAAAGTTAAAAATGCAAGAAAATGCTATGGAGATGTCGACAAGCTGCGAAGCGTTAGGTAGAGAAGAGATAACAAAGATTGCCAAAAAAATGTTTCGTTCAGTATGCTACTTTTGTGGTCTTTAAATTCAAAACTGAAAACGCCAGACAGAGAGAGCAATGAAATCGACAATCACCTCAGAAATGTGTGGGGCAGTTCTAGGCATGGTGAGCTCACCAGGTGAAGTCGAGTCCGGTTCCTGCTCACCAGGAACGATGAGTCACCTGAGAGATATGAAAGCGAAATGAAGAGAAGGGGGGATGGGGGGTGAGATGTTCGGGGGGAGGGGGGTGGATTGTAGATGCTGGGAAGAAGAAACACACACACACATTATCTTGGTAAAATTAAACTTCGCTTGTGCGACGCGTGTAGCCTTTGAAAAAACTTAACATCGGAGTTTCCTGGTAAACTATTCTCTCAAACACAACAGACAGTCGTTTGACTCTGGAGCTTTTGTTAGCTGGTGATCGTCGGCATTCTTTTAAGTCTGTGGCCAAGATAGTTTTCGGCTTGGACTTAAAGAAAAACACACATTTCCAGAGAGCGAAGAGACTTTATACTCTATGTCAAGTTTTGCTCGCTTCTTATAAACTTTTCGTTTCGTTTTCTGTTACCGAAAAAAACCCACCAGTTTTCCAACATATTATCAACAACTTTTCGGTAACGAAAATCACAGAAGGGAATTTCGAGATTGTATAACAATTTGCATTCGACGTCTTCAAATTTTCGAAAGCGTGTTCAATTCGTATTAGTTGCATTCCATTGTAGAGGCTATCGCGAGGTGTTTACAAGTCAATGTTGTGTCTACACAAATAACATATGTGCTTATTTGATTCGCTGACCAACAAGTGCATTCGTTCAATGAAAGCTTAGTGAAGAGCTTTTTTGTGTGTTTCTTTAAGTTGCAATCACTGCTGCATTCCTGTTTTAAAACGCTACATTCAGTTAATATTATTATACACTAATCATCATTTTCGGGTTAAAATCTATTTTACAATCATCATTTTCATCCAATTATAAGAGGAACCCCTGATATAAATACAATGGAGAATTTAAAATTTGAAAATCGTAAATTGCAGGCTCGTATTGAAGAGTTGGAAGAGGAACTTGAAGCAGAACGTCAAGCCAGAGCCAAGGTAAGATCCTCCATAGATCCTCATCTTAGTCTGTGTCTGTAAGATATACAATATACAAAATTAATTTACTTCTTACTTAGCTACGGTATTTCACTTTGTTTAGTGTAATATATCTTAACATCTACAGCGGAGTTTCTCATTAGTCTATCTGTAAGGTCTAGACAATAGCACTTTATTTATTAAATAATCTTTAAAGTCAACACTAGAGTTTTAACATTAACATTTCGTAGCTACAATAGTTTGTCTCAAGTAAATGTCCTGTCATTGAGATCTAGACTAGTTTCGTATTTATTGTATTATCTGTAAGATTTACAATAGAGCACTTACATCTGCTATTATCTTTCAGACCTATAAAACATCACTTAGTTTTACTATTATCCGTAAGATCTACAAATAGAGGGACCCTAATTACTATATTGTATCTAAGATCTAAATTGTCGTATTTGCTGTGCTGTCTTTAAATGCACCTATATAAAACTTTATGTATAGTATTTTCACCCTCTATAATATGAATGTCAGTATGTTTGAGTGAGAATAGTAAAGCCGTGGCTTAAACAATAGAATTTTCATAATATTCCGAATAAAGTCTTTCAATTTAAATGATAATCATTCCACAAGATAATGTGCTAAGATAAACACATTCTTGTGCTTGTGTTAAATATGTAAGAAAAGAGATATGCGCGTTAAGAAATGAAAATAAAACGACATAATCATATTTCTTTTATTTTAATCCATTAGGTTTAACTTTATAGTATGACACGCAATGTCATCTGTGGGTTTGTGAGATGTTAAGCATTTAAGATTGTCAGTTGAGTTTTCAGTTCACTCCTATATATCAAAATATAAAAAAAAAAACATAGATGTTCTGGCACTATGTGTTGCAGCTTGGACTATGTGAGACAGTATGGGCATTAAATTTGCTTTTATTTTCTTACCTGGCCAGGTTGAGAAGCAGCGCACTGAGTTGTCCAGGGAATTGGAAGAGCTGGGTGAGCGCCTTGACGAGGCTGGTGGTGCAACTGCTGCCCAGGTTGAGCTGAACAAGAAACGTGAACAGGAGCTCCTGAAACTCCGCCGCGACCTTGAGGAGTCCGCCCTCCAGCACGAGGCCCAGATTTCCGCTCTGCGCAAGAAGCAACAGGATGCCGCCAACGAGCTTGCTGACCAGATTGACCAGCTCCAGAAAGTCAAGACCAAGTAAGTTCTTTATTCAGACACTCATGCACAATGAAGACTGCATTTCGTAAAGTAGCTGTGTCTAGAAGTGAACGACCCAAAGTCAGTTGTAGTTCTATAGAGTCTTGTCTAGCTTAGAGATTGGTGTAGCTCAGTATTGTCTAGCTTGGAGACGGATGTAGTTTTCTAGAGTACTCAAGCGTGTCTTTATCACCATGAATTCTGTTTGCTCGACAGGATTGAGAAAGAGAAGTCCCAGTTGAAATCAGAGGCCGACGATCTCCGTGCACAACTTGAGCATGGCAGCAAAAACAAGGTACGCTACTCTTTATGTTCGGGATGGACTATACATTTTCACAATGATTTCCCTTGCGTAAACTTACCATGTTATTTTTTAAACTTAATTAGCTTTGAAGTTTTATGCATTTACGTTAATGGAACAAGATATTAAACGTTTTAGTTCTAAATAGTACAAATGTTATTTTTTAAAAAGAACTAATATATACAACTATTTGAATGTGCCACCAACTTTAATATGCATTTGCCATGCGATAATATCAACCATCTATTGCATAGCAATGGATTAATTTATTCAATAGGTGAATTTGAAAGCTAAATGACTATCACGGACAATTTTTACTCTTTCTCTCCGTAATTACTTACTACATTCTGGTGGAATCAACGCTGGTATCGTCAGTTAGGAGATAAAGAGTTAAGGTGTAAAGAAAGATTCTGTTCAACAACTATAAGTTATTTTCAGCTAGATATACTTAAACTCTATCTGTAACTGAACTATTGCCCTTCCAGTAGTTGTACTCATGTTTTCTTCGTTTCACTTCTACAGGGTATGTCTGAGAAGATGACCAAACAAGTCGAGGCTCAGATTTCCGAACTGAACTCCAAGCTCGATGCTGCCAACAGACAGATCCAGGAGCTCCAGAGCCAGAAGAACCGTGCTGCCCAGGAGAACGCCGACCTGACCAGACAGCTGGAGGAGGCCGAACACAAAGTTGGCGCCCTCACCAAGGAGAGAACCGCCCTGGCCACACAGCTCGAGGAGACCAAGAGGCAACTCGAGGATGAGACTCGCGTATGTAGACAATCATTTGCCTTATAAAGAAATACTATAATAATTAGAGTTTTTTAAATTATGCAGCTTACTGAAAACTTATTTTAAAAGCAAACAAAAAGATCATGTTTAGTGTTCTTAGTATGGCAAGCAAGTGATAGCTTCACATACGCAAAAGCATGAACCTAATGCTTTATTAACTTTATCTTTGCCAGGCTCGTCAGAAACTTGCCTCTGAGTTGCGCAACTTGCAAGCCGACCTTGATGCCCTTCGCGAACAATTAGAGGAAGAGCAGGAAGGCAGAGCAGACCTCCAGAGACAACTCAGCAAGGCCAACAACGAGGCTCAATTGTGGAGATCCAAATTCGAGTCTGAAGGCACAGCTAAATCTGAGGAGTTGGAAGAGTCCAGGTAAGACTTTAATCCGACTGGTAATCTAGTCAACTGAGTTCTTATACATATTTAGGTTTAGTCTTGGTTGCTGATATTTCTTACAAAAACAATTACAAACATTGACGCACGAGGAAGAAGCCATTGAGCCATTGAAACCATACCACTTTTTTGCAGACGCAAACTCCAGGCCAAACTTAACGATGCTGAACAAGCTGCTGAAGCTGCCAACCTCAAAGTGGCTGCTTTGGAGAAGGCCAAGAACAGACTGCAGGGAGAACTTGAGGATCTGATGATCGACGTTGAAAGAGTAAGTTCTTAGCGTTATAATCACAAAAGCTTCTAGAGAGAACCACTGTCTAAAGGATTACTATTAACTAATTAACTATGTTAATCTTTTATATTATACTTTTTAATTAGAATTAGATCTGTGTACTCTTTAAAACTATATAAATGTTCTCCTTTGTTTGTGTCCAGTCTAACGCCAACGCCAACAACCTGGAAAAGAAACAGCGCGGTTTCGACAAGACAATCGCCGAATGGCAAGCCAAGGCCAACGACCTCCAAGCCGAACTCGAGAATGCCCAGAAAGAGGCAAGAGGATACTCTGCTGAGCTCTTCAGACTCAAGGCTCAACTTGAGGAAGCTCACGATCAGACTGAAGCCCTCCGCCGTGAAAACAAGAACCTCGCCGGTAAGACCACGCACTAAAATGTACCAGTTTCTATATAGAGTTTCAGAATTGCATTAATTTTGTTTAAAGCGACTTTTTCAGGTGACACTTTATTGAAAACTTTCAACGTGTTTTTATGTTCTTGAAACTTGGAACCGACTCTCATTTGTCCCAATTTTCCAGATGAGATCCACGACTTGACTGATCAACTTGGAGAGGGAGGCCGCAGCACACACGAAATCGAGAAATCTCGCAAACGTCTTGAGCTTGAGAAAGAAGAGCTCCAAGCCGCCTTGGAGGAAGCCGAATCCGCCCTTGAGCAGGAAGAGGCTAAGGTCATGCGTGCACAGCTCGAGATTGCATCCGTCAGAACAGAGATCGACCGCCGCATTCAGGATAAGGAAGAGGAGTTCGAAAACACACGGTAAGCTCCAATGAATAAAGATTCTAATTATCAATGTAAAAACTGAAGCTCTCTAGAGTTATGGTTCTCTAAATGTGTAGTTCTCTGGAGTTAGAGATCTCTAATGTTATAGTACTCTAATTTAATGTTTTTATTTTGGGTACTTTTATAATCTCTAAAGTTATAGTTCTCTAGAGTTCTAATTCTCCAAGTAAACAGTTTTCTGGTCACAGTCTGGTGTCGTAGTTACCTAGAGATATAGTTCATGAGTGTGCATTGAGATTCTTTTCCTTTGCAATTTCTCTTCAGCCGAAACCACCAACGTGCCATGGATTCAATGCAAGCCAGCTTGGAGGCTGAAGCCAAGGGTAAAGCCGAGGCTCTCCGCATCAAGAAGAAACTTGAACAAGACATCAATGAACTCGAGGTTGCCCTTGACCAGGCCAATCGCGGAAAAGCTGAATTCGAGAAGAACGTCAAGAAATACCAACAGACGATCAAGGTAAATATTTTGCACACATCCAACAAGTTTAAGTAATTGAACATTCCCTAAGATTTTGCTTTGTCTCAATACAATGTTTCTATTAGGCTTTATAAAATGCTCCACTCTGGACGTATGTTTTGCAGGAGATGCAAACACAAATTGAAGATGAACAGAGACAGAGGGAGGAGGCCCGTGAAGCATACAATGCCGCAGAACGTCGTGCTACCATTCTTACCGGAGAAATTGAAGAGCTCAGAAGCGCCCTTGAACAGGTAACTCTCCTTTGAGTACACAAAGTAGGCTTCGAATTACCCAAATTATTCATAGATCAAGTAATCAAATATAAATACGCATTGTTCACATTTTCTTCAACAACTATAGTTGCAACATTTCTGCATTGGAACTTCTTGGATATTATATTATGTAGCAATTGTTGAAATGATTAAATCCAGATTTTTTATTGTTAGAAAACATTAATTTTCTTAAAACTATGTTTTATGTTGAGTACTTTACTTTGAACAGGCTGAGAGAGCCCGCAAGGGAGCCGAGAATGAGCTCAACGATGCCAACGACCGTGTTAACGAACTGTCTGCCCAGAACAGTTCCATCCAGGGACAGAAAAGGAAGTTGGAAGGAGACATCCAGGCCATGCAGGTATTTATCTTCAAGACTTAATTGTAGATACAGTTGTTAAAATATCATCTTACTTTCTATGTTCAAAATGGGTACCTAACTTTTGTTTGGGAAAATAAAAGCGGTTGCTTGTTGTGCTGGCCACGTGACATCCTGCTCGTTAAACGTTGGCCAAAGAACCAGATGCCCTCAACATCCTCTGCCCTATTGATCTCAAGGTCTTAAAGGGGAGCTTTGCTTTTTTTTACTCTATGTTCGTACTGTTTTGTATTATAACATAAGACATAAAGAAGACTTAATCCAACTTAGGAAAGTAATGCTTGAAAAGATGACATTCAGTTAACCTTTTATTTTTACATTTACCCAGACCGACCTTGATGAACTCAGTAACGAGCTCCGTGCCTCTGAGGAGCGCGCCAAGAAAGCCATGGCTGATGCTGCCAGACTTGCAGATGAACTCCGACAGGAACAAGAGCACAGGTGAGAGATAGTAGCTTTGCTAGAAAGTGTGTATTTTAACTTTAAGATCAATTAGTAATTACCTCATTATATGTAAGGGGGCGCGGTAGCTGAGCCATAAGGCGCCCGGCTTCCGAACTGAGGTCCGGAGTTCAAATCCTGAAGAAGACTGGGATTTTTATTTTCGGGATCTTCGGGCGCCTCTGAGTCCACCCAGCTCAAATGGGTAACTACCATTAGTTGGGGAAAAGTAAAGTAAAGTTGGTCGTTATGCTGGCCACATGACACTCTCGTTAACTGAAGACCACATAAACAGGTGACCTTTACATCATCTGCCCCATAGTCCACAAGGTCTGAAAGGGGAACTTACTTTCTCATTATATGTATAAATGAAACTGTTACTGTACATATCAGATTATGTCTATAAGAAATTAATGCTGAAATGTCATTTTTTTCAGTTTGCAAGTCGAGAAATTGAGGAAAGGTCTTGAAGGTACTCTTAAAGATCTGCAAGTACGTCTTGATGAGGCTGAAGCCCAGGCACTCAAGGGAGGCAAGAAGATGATCCAGAAACTTGAACAGAGAGTAAGTCAAGTCCGAATAACTACTCCTTGTTTATTTCTACTTAATATGATCTTCTTGGATCAAACTAACGATGTCTCTTTGTGTTTTTTAAAGGTCAGGGAACTCGAGACAGAGCTGGACAATGAACAACGCCGTCACGCTGAGACACAGAAGAACATGCGCAAAGCTGACCGTCGCCTTAAAGAACTCGCCTTCCAGTCTGACGAGGACCGCAAAAACCAGGAACGTCTCCAGGATCTGGTCGACAAACTGCAGAACAAGATCAAGACCTACAAGAGACAAGTTGAAGAAGCTGTAAGTGACAGTATAGACCCCAGCACACACAAAAATATATAAGGCTCTCTCTGCAGAGATGCAGACCAATGTCTATGTCTACACAGTCCCAAAAATATTGATAAAAGCTTGAACAGAAGCAAGTTTAATATATATTTTTTTTAAAGTTTATGGTTTACACAACAGTTAATGTTAAAATTTTTCATAAAACTGTCCAAACTTGACGATCTCTAGGTTGTCAATTGTCCTCTACCGTAGACAAACGAAGTTTTTAGGATTCCTTTGGAAGGATCTTTCATTATATCCTATCGAAACCTAAAGATTCTAAGAGATCTAAATGGTTATTAAGGTTAATTCCATGTTACAATCAACGTATTCTAATTTCCGTAATAGATATTTTTAGCTTCTGTGTTAAATAGTTGGTGGAATAAAGCTTGAATATTAGCCTCCTATTACTGTGTACATAAACTGTAAACCTCCAATCTGTAAAGCCTGTCTACTTTGTCTCTGCAGGAGGAGATTGCTGCCATTAACTTGGCCAAATACCGCAAAGTGCAGACAGAACTTGAGGACGCTGAGGAGAGAGCTGACTCTGCTGAGGGTTCATTGTCCAAACTGAGAGCGAAGAACAGGAGCTCCGTGTCTGTTTCACGCACCAGTGCATCACCAGGGGTAAGCACTCATTGCCATCAATCCAATCAATCAGTCATGATGTATACACATTGATAAATATTAGCCATTTTGATAAATATTAGTTACTGTATTTGATTTTTTTGTACAATCAGTTAATACTTTATTATAAAAAGACGTACTTTATCTTTTACTTTGTACTATAAATGTCTGTCACCTTATATACAAATGTATTTGTGTCATGTCCAGTGTTCCATGTCGAACCTTTCTTGAAATTATTGGAACCGTTAATAAATGTTTTAAAATGTAAATTTTCGACAATCTATAGATGTTAAATATTAAGTACCAGCTTTTTAATCAAAAACTTCTTAACCTTGCCACTTACATTAATATCCGTTTTGCGATATAATAGAGAACTAGCAAAAGATTTTCTCAACCTCTAACACTGAAAGATATTCTTGTATTCCATCAGTAACCACACAGTAACGTATCTTCAGTTCTCATGGCCAGACGCTAATTGAAGCAACTCTTTCGAAAAACTGTGAATTTTAGACTTTAGATTGGGTAGACTTTAGATTGGGTAGAATTTAGATTGGGTAGAATTTAGATTGGGTAGACTTTTGTTTTGGAAATTTTTAGATTGGGTAGAATTTAGATTGGGTAGACTTTAGATTTGGAAGACTTTAGATTGGGTAAATTTTAGATTGGGTAAACTTTAGATTGGGTAGACTTTAAATTGGGTAGACTTTAGATTGGGTAGACTTAGAACTTTGGACATTTCACGCATAGATATACAGTATAGCCTTATGTTAAAGCCTAAGGTAGACATTAACTAGAAGTGAATTGTTCATCTGAATTGCTCATGTATAACGCCCCTCCACAGTTCGCAGGTCCCAGCTCCGCCAGCAGAGGGCTAAGCACAGATCGCACCGCACGTGCGCCATCTCAATCCTAAACTTTTGTCCTTAGCTTTATTGCAAAATTTGTTTGTGCGAGGTAATTATGACGTACTGTCGTCTGCTAGAGCTCTCACTTCCCCAAAAATTCTTTGGCAATGCTGGAATCCACTCTTCTGGATGTTGTAGATGTAAAAAACAACACAAAACCAAATCACTGGAATGATAGTCTATACCTGGAGCTTGCTGCACGAACAGTAGTCTGCTATCTGATTGAACGTCCAACTATTGTACTAGATTCTTTGGTTTTAATCTTAGGTCAAAAACGTTTGCTCACAATTGAACTGTTTAATATGGTGCATATATGCATGGAGAGAACGAAAAAAAAACATTGTGTTGTCCTAAACAAAACAAGATCTAGACTTTAATTATTGTTGTTCTATAGACATATTTAATAACTTTTTTAGATACTTTCTCTGCAAAAATTTTAGTTTCCAAATAGCTACCAAGCTTTCACAATGAAAGGGTGAATAGTTCATCGCCATTTCATAAAAAATATTGTCATAATCATTTGTTTCATCTTATTTTACCATTCGAATTTTTCTTAGCAAACCGGAAGTGTCTCAGCTTCTGTCAGCAGAAGAGACAAAAGCGTTGAGTAAAAATACCCATAATACCTCTGTAAGCCAATCAGCGATCACATTCATCAAAAGCCTGTTCTGCTAAATGTGCAGCTTTTGTTCAGTTATTTCTAATTCCTGCCAGTTTTATTTACATTTGATTTTTTGTTTTGTTTTGTAACGCTGAATCTGGCTGCTGATTTGATCCCGCGAGATACTGTAATGTTTTCATTTCTAGTACAATCAAGTAATTATGTGTAAAACTAATCGTCTAATCATTTTTAGGGAAGTTAAAAAATTAACTGATATATAATGGTGATATCGCATATAATACGTAACTGTTGCTGTATATTATAACTGTAAGTAGTTCTAAATCCAAAGCCAGATAATATTCTGCCTCAAGTTAAAGATTCTTAATCATGGACTAAAAAGATCGCAGTTCGTTGTGGGGGATAATTCAATGCTATTCGAAAATGCTCCGTTAGTTTTCAGCAGTGCCGCCCCCTACATGGTAACATGTCGTCCTCGAAACAAGTGTTCCAAGACTGTAATTTTACGATGTCGCCATTATATTGATAGATATCAAGAAGCATGAAGACAGGGGTTGTTTTTTTTGTTATCATTGAATGTAGTAGCTATTAGCTGATAGATTGTGAACATTTAGATAGATGCACATTTCATTTTGGAGAGACATCTCTTCTGCGTATTGGTGTATGGATTTATAGATATGCAGTAGATGCATTTGTTAGTGTATGCTCTTAGCAGTGGCGGATCTAACATAATCATCACCATCGTTGATTATTGTTCTTAAAATGTTTATTAACATTCTTATGTCGCGCTCGCCATGAAAAAAAAAACTTAGACCACCACGAAGTGGTCCTCAAACTGTTGATCTGCCACTGATGATTGTACATTACTGAATTATTGTTAATAACACATAAGTATATATTTACATAACCTGTTTATCTGTGACCTCTTTTATCTGTTCAGTCAAGTGTAACCGTCCAGAGAACTACAGAATCCACAATTATTTCTGGTTAAAAAAAAATTTACAAACCCAACACATAGAAAAAGATAAATCCTCGTAAGAAATTATTTTTTTTAAGGCGTTCAAGTTTTGTGATGCCTTGACTCTCTAACACGTAACGCAGAGTTATCTCCCTTAATATACACAAGTCTAAAAATACTTTTTCAGCAGTATCAAAGAAAACAAACCAACTCAGATCCTCTTGCATAAACCTATGATAAGCATTGTGTTGCAAGCTTTTCCCAGCTGCTTTGCAACGTCATAATCTACTTAACTATTTCTACGGTCAATATTATTTTTCTTTCCCTTCTATTACTAAAACAATGAACAAATTTTCATAGAGAATGAAACTATAGAACAGTTACATAAAAAAATGAACTGCAGACGTCTACGAATTTTATTTTATTTGGCTACACTATCCAATCTTACCACTTTTAATGTCAGGAAATGAAGAAGCAAGCTATTCATTAAGAATGAAACTATAACACAGTTACATAATAAATGAACTGCAGACGTTTACGATCTTTTATCCATCTGTATAATATTAATACATTCTTTTAATGTCAAGAAATTATGAAGCCAGCCATTCTTTTTTTTTACTTATTGTTCTCTTCTCTCTCTCACTCTTTCAATTCCTCCACCTCATCACTCCATCTATTCCTCCACAATTCAGACAAAAGAAACTACAGTGAAGAAGAGGGTGACCCAGTCGGTCTCACGTACGATTGTCTCCGCTTAAAGATGTAAGAGAGAGTTATCCATCCTTTTTTTTCCCCGCTAACTTTGTACCTCCCTCGGAAATCTAAATATACACCCTTAATTACTCCTTAATTTATTTTATTTTCGGAAAAAAAAATTATTTGTCCCCCCATGGATCACCCTCACCTTCATTCTTCAACCCACAGAAAATAATAATTCCCCCCCCCCTCACTGAAATGATTTTCTAATAACACTACTCGAAGTATGGCTATAATGACGTCGTTACGGTACTGCGATGGTGCTAACCGCACCGGGTGAGACCTACCATAGCGACGCCTCTGAATTTACCCTTACTGACAAGAGTGAAGCCCAGAAGTTTCTTAATTGATGTGACGCTCGAAAAGATCCCCTCGTATATGTTTGTCTCAGTTTGAAGTGTTCCGTTTACTAAATACACAATATGAAGTATTCGTCCCAGTTTGGTCTTCCTCTCTCGGGTGCTACATGTATATACAATTCGTTTCTTTATCTTCCTTTCTTTTACTCTTTCAACTCACATACTCTTTTAACTCATTTACTCTTTCAACTCATTTACTCTTTCAACTCATTTACTCTTTTAACTCATTTACTCTTTCAACTCATTTACTCTTTCAACTCATTTACTCTTTCAACTCATTTACTCTTTCAACTCATTTACTCTTTCAACTCATTTACTCTTTTAACTCATTTACTCTTTCAACTCATTTACTCTTTTAACTCATTTACTCTTTCAACTCATTTACTCTTTCAACTCATTTACTCTTTTAACTCATTTACTCTTTCAACTCATTTACTCTTTCAACTCATTTACTCTTTTAACTCATTTACTCTTTTAACTCATTTACTCTTTCAACTCATTTACTCTTTCAACTCATTTACTCTTTTAACTCATTTACTCTTTCAACTCATTTACTCTTTTAACTCATTTACTCTTTTAACTCATTTACTCTTTCAACTCATTTACTCTTTTAACTCATTTACTCTTTTAACTCACACACTCCTTTTTAACTCACTCTTCTGTCAGCAATGAGAGAAGGTTTGCAAAATGCCACTTTTAAACATTCGAATGATTTAAAGCTAATCTCCCAAAAGCATGAAATGAATGTTATTCTTTCTAATAGACATGCTGGATTGCAATTATGTATACTAATAACATTGTATGTACATAAATTGTAAAAGATGATCTCTTTATATATATATGGATGTATGATAGATTTATTAAAGTTTTATTAATAAGCTACTTTGTTTTCTTAATTTAAATATAGTATTACGAAAGAAAAAGTTGATAGTTTATTCCTTCTGTTGATAAAGAAATCGTATGCATAATCCCTGAAGATGTTTGACTATCTCTAATACATGTGCATTCTTATCAACAGTCTCCACTACTTTATCAACTTACATGAAACCTTCAACTTTCAAAAAACCGTTCAACACCATTCGTTTACTGAGGCACATCACTCGAGAGCGCCGAGATGGATCAAGAAGGAAATGGCGTGATACTCGTCAAGATGGCGAAACATCCGGGCGAGCATCCCAGCATCCTCACTGACCCAACTGTCATGGCTGCTTTTTCTTTTTTTTTTTTCAAATTTCATTTTTATTCGTTTGTCTGTTGTTTTTTTTTCTGTATGCAATCTTAACCATTCATCTTTCTCTTGTTGTCAAGATATTGTAAGATAATAGTAATTAAAAAAACAAACCCCGACAAACTCAGAAACCGCCCTTTTGTGCCAAGGGAGGTAATTGTGTATAGAAGATAAACCAAGTATCAAATGATAAGAACTCTTTTATTATGAATGGATGGACAATGGATTTATTTTAATATTGTGAATATATTTTATTTCTTTATTTATATGACAAATGTTTTTAAATAAACTATTTAGTTTGCAACGAACTGTTTTGTTTTTTGGCTGTGTGTTGAGTATTAGAAGATAAATACCTTTTTTTTCCCCGTTCATAATTGTCTACGTTTGTTTGTGTTATATTTCTCTTTTGTAAAGTTCTATATATATATATACAAAACATAAAGACGGTGTCTGGCCTATATACCAAGCATAATGTTATGATATATGGGTCAGTTATTTTTTGTTTGATAATTTTTTTTAAAAAGAATCTCCCTTTATAATTGTATGCACAGACCCAGGCGTGACTTAGTATTTCATTTCTTCATCCTAGACTTTGTGTTGTAGATATGTAATTGGTTAGGAAACAAATATGGCTGCCATGTAACTTCTGCTGCGACATACTTCCGGTTACAATGCAAATTATCCCAGTGAGCTTTGCTTTCAAGACATTTGAATACAATATAACAAGCAGACATGGCTTTGCTTTATTATATATTCATAAATATATATATGTAATGACATCATAAGTTATACAGATGTTAAATAATATGCTCGGACGTTGGCTAGTTTGAAATAACGAATATAAAATCACCACTCTTTTAAGACCTGTAACTACTAATACGTAGTATAGTGTGCTGGCTTTGATTTGTATTGTTATAAATGGAATTGAATGCTTGCTCAAAGTTCACTGCGACTATTTATACCATTTCGGCACTAGCCACAGAAGCCTTATGTAAAGTAGGAAGAGCAGACGTAGCTAATCCACCAATCAGATTCAGAGAAAGTTTTGACCTTTCGTTTCTTTATGACTTTTAACAAAAAAAAAATTATATTTATGTACGTCTCTGTGTATGCTGACAGGCGCTAGACCTGAACCAGTTTATTTATTGAATAAACACGATGAATGCAATTCTGGGATTAACTTTTTTGTTTCATTGTTTTTTTTTCATTTATGCACTCACTGTATTGTAGATTTAAAGTTCCTCATTTTCTATCCTGTTAATCGTCCCATTTTGTATTTTGTAGCTCATATAATTTGTTGATTAAATTAAATCCTTAAAAAATATATATAATATATATATATATATAAAATATAAATAATAATTTTCACTCATAGACATAAATAAATATAGACTGGCCGATAAAAGAGTTTTATGAAACGAAAATTTGTGACTTAATTTTGTGTACTTTATTATACAGCAAAGTAGTTTTGTTTAATCTCTAAAACTGAAGATCATGCGACTTATCAGAATTCAGAAATCCGACAACAAAACATATACATGTTTTCAAGTAACATGAAGTTATTTGCTTTTTCCAGTTTATATTTATGTATGTCTATGTTTTCACTTTAAATTAATTCGCTAAAAATTACACACAAAAATTATTTTTTTAAATCCTGCTACACCTCTGTCATGGCTACATTTTAGCATATTTGCGAATCTTGCAAACCGACTGCTGGACTAGAGAGTAGGATCCATGTAATGGAATTGAGATGCAACAGAAAGATTATTGGCATCACAAACCAAGGGATAAGAAACAGGGCCACTACAGCATTGGACCTCATGATGACCTGTCAAAAAACATGTTTCGGATGTTCCTTCAGAGTTGAAGATAGTTTACTTCCTAGTCCAAACCTCTCGCAGGACGACGGGGGATGGGAGCGGGCAGGGTTTGAACCCGGGACCATCGATAAATCCAAACGACAGTCCAGTGCGCAAACCGCACGACCAGGCAGCTATCCTGGGCGGACTTGTCATTGAAAGAGATTCTATCCAATTCAAAAGAAATAGAGGAATGGAGAAATAACGTCAACAGATCTTGTATGGTGCCCCAACAGACTATGGGATAGGTAAAGGGTGTCATATTTGTCGCGGAATATTTGAAATTAATTTCTTAAATTCATTTACAACTAATTTGGTACAAGAAAATATATGCTAAATATAAACGACCTAATCATCCTTATGAATCTACACTTCCGATACCTTTAATAGGAGGTTCTAATCGTACCACAAGAAAGGGCATGATATAATGTGTCATTTCAATCACGTGAGTGTAAATAATTGAGTTGCAAGAATATCTAAGATGGGTACCTTTAACGCTAGTAAAAACAAGGTTACAATAACAGTTTGTGTGGAAACACGAACTCAAAATCGGCCCTCGAAGTGGTCCACTCAGGCAGGTAAAATGCAGGTTTCAATATTTTCAAAAAAATATCAGAATGAAATTCTATCCAAGGCAAATGACAGAGCGAAATGGGAAAGATATTGTGTTGTGCCCTAACGGTGCAGCAGACTAAGGGATAGTTGAAAGTGAAGATGAAGTTAGATGTGAACCTGGCCTAACTAATGTCATATAATGATTATTTAATTGATCTGTCAATCCCTTATTGAAAGCCTAAAAAAAAATCCTTAAGTTAAGTGTCCTATTATGTGAAAAATAAATTTTTTTTTTGTAAATGTAATTAATATGACAGAACTTACCTAACTTATCTATACACTTGTAAAAAAAAAAAAAAAGACAAAAATCTAAAAGCGTTTGCATAATGTGTTAAAAATATGGTAAATAATAATCACCCTTACTAAATTAAATCATCATCATCATCAAACTCGATTTGAGTGAGGCTGGCAAAAGCCCTGGACAGAAACCCTGCTGTCTTGCGTAGTGCATACATGTCGCCATACAGATCGAGAATTTTTGGTTTCCCAGACCTGCCGAGACGGAGATTAGCTAGTCTGAGGCAGTCAAACAGAATATGAAGCACGGTTTCCTCTTCTTTCCCGCAGCGGAGCACCGTGAATCGAAATTTGGCCATAGCCGTGAGACATATGAGCCAACAGGACAGTGGCCTGTCCTGCACTGTGCTATAATAGCTTGCTCAGGCCTGGACAGCCTCCACCACGGGGAAGTGCGGTCAGGGCGCCTCATGCGCTCCCAGACTCCACGGGCTTGTCCCAGCACTCAAACCACTTTTCCATTTCTGTTCTTTTAATTTTGGCCAGAGCATAATAAAAGCTTACAGCCTGTTCAGTGGATAGAATTTGTCCTTCCTGGTGGCCCAAGGAGTCTGCAGTACTATTGCCAGTCACATCTATGTGACTTGGTACCCACTGCATTATTACAGGGGTGCCATAGCGTTGCTTTATGTTGTGTGAAGCAATGATAACAGTGTCGATATTGGGAAACCATGGTCCAGGGCTTTGCGAAGCCTGAAGAACAGATTTTGAGACCCCAAATGTCCCTTGCCGAGTTGAGAATCAATGAATTTAAGGCTTCACAGACGGCCATGGTCTCAACATCAAAACTGCAAACACTACCACATGGTCCAAAGATTTTGACTGAGTAAGAGCCAAGAAAGTCGATGTAGTCTCCATATGCTGCTCTTCCAGAATCTATTGATGCCGACCCATCAGTGTATGCAAAAATAGCACTGGGCTTGAAAGTATTAATGGTCTCCAGTGCTAGAATTTAAAGGTCTTTAGATGAACGACTTAGCTTAGTGGCATTAGGGTCTACTAGTTTCAAGCGTATGTCTGGGGTCTTTGGGCGACACAAAGGGGGAATGGGATGAAAAGGTTGGTGGAGAGGCCAGCTTTATCAGTCTAGTGGCGTAAAAGATTGCATCTGGATACTTCTTCTGCATATCCAACCATCCACTAGTTTTCTAGCTGGCAGGTATTCATCCAGCCTTTTATACCGCTCATAGCACGTCAGTACTGACCTTTCCCTCCTAAGGTTTAGTGGACCTATATTAGCCATTATTTCAGCCGCATTAACTGGGCTTATCCTAAAGGTTCCACAGACAAATCTTAGAGCTTGGGACTGTATTTTATCAAGTTGTTCAAGAGCTGTCCTAAAGCCATAAATTAGCACAGGTAAGCTGTAGTCTATCTGTGATCGGACTGCTCTTAAATACAGTGATCGGAGCATGTCTGCTCCACTTCCCCACTTCATGGATGCCAGCTTCCGCACAATGCAAAGTTTCCCTGAGGCCTTTCTTGCAACTTCCTAGATGTGCTCACACATTTTTAATTTGCGATCTTAAGTTACATTGAGGTACTTGGGTAGCTTGGGATATTTGAAACTGACCATGGTAGAGATCACGTCATATTAATACTAGTCTAGATAGAATCTATTAGATGTAGATCTAGATCTAAAAAAGCAAAAGTACATTTGGGGACTTCCTTATTTTGATTTTTTTATAGGTCTTAGCTATTGTGACGTAACAATAAAAAACATGGAATAGGTAAAGATGTGAAATTTAAACAAAAGAGTTAATAGCATATCGACTTGTAAGTCAGTTTATTTCTGATCAGAAGTTGTTATCTCTAGCAGTGACAGCGACGACAATATCGTATCCACTGCGTCGTGGCTATTTCTTGCTGCGATAACGACAAATAACGTATTATACTGCGTCGTAGCTATTTCTTGCTGTGATAACGACAAATAACGTATTCCACTGCGTTGTAGCTATGTCTTGCTGCAATAACGACAATGACGTATCCATTGTCGTAGTTTTTTGTTTGTTTGTAGAGACAACGAAACTCTTATTATTGATTCATAAAATGTGTTTGAATTGCATCCAGTGTTAGCTCATGTTTGTTGGTCTTCGCCTTATGTTCTAGTTCCACATGACCGCTCCTCGCTCGTTTGAATTAAGGAAAGATTGTTACCCGAACTCATTTTACAAACCTTTTTTATAGTGACGAAAATGAGTGGTTGGGAAATGACTACACATCCGAAGAATAGCTCTTATGTTATTTTACTTCTAAATGTCATTGTACATGGCGATTAGAATAGAAAGTATGAAGTCCTCCTACAGTCTGGAGCAGAGGTTCTCAACCTTGGGGGTCGATTAACAATTTGTCAGGGGTCGCCTAAGACCATCGAAAATATGGATTGTTGTTGTCTATTCTTCTATTGCTGTATGTGTGTGTGGGGACGGGTCGCAGCAGAGTGGGAGATTGTAAAAAGGGGTCGCCGAGCATAAAAGGTTGAGAACCGCTGGTCTAGAGTCTAGAACAACTGCAGCTCACGTCGTGTCGGTTTAAATTGCATCTTTATCGTAAACCTATTAGCCTATTATTGGCTTGGGAAAAAAAAAGTTTTTGCAATGTAACTTCTCAAATGGTTAAATACTGACATTCAATTTTGTAGATAAATATAGAGTAAAGTGCGAAGTTCGAGCACATTAAGCCTGCTAGCAGCAATTTTCAAGTTTGGATTTTTATAGCACCGTAACGGTCTGACCTATGAAAAAACTGATAGTATCTCTGAATTCCTCGTCCTTTTTTCTATGAAAATAGATTGGATTTAATGTATCACTAGGCTTAGTTAAAATTAAATACGAAGTCAAAGAGGTGTAGGGTAAGTATCGCCAAGCGTACTTTTCCTCGAGCGGATTTTTCCCCAGTTAGTAACCTCGATCGGGTTGGTGGAAGGTTCGAACAGATCAAAGGAAATATATCTAAAAACATGTTTTAATATTTAATTTTTACTACAAAGTCATTTTCTTTTTACTCCAGCGCAAGAACACCATCCATTGCACCATTTCCCACCCTCCACAACTTCAAATAGTCTATTTAAGCTGATGAGCAATCAGACTTAAAAATAGCCTTAAGCCCATTACCCATTTCCTTCACTACCGGGTAGTAAAAAAGAATAACTCCACACCTCCTGAGTTTGACCTCACCATGAACTTAGCCTTTACAAGGAAAAGGAAATAGTATGTGTCGGAAGTAAATAAAAAAGATGCATGCGCAGTAGCAATATAGTAGTAATTTGGTAAACATTCAAATAAAAAAGTTATAGCAATAAAAAGTGAACTGTTCGAACCTCTTGACAAATCGGGGCTGCTCGAACTTCGCACTTTCCTATATATATATACATACATATAAGAATTGCTCGCGAGTAAAGGACCTATTTCAATTACCTTATGGAAGTTAGATGTTGCATCAACGCTTTCGTAGTCAACAGTCTACACAAAACAAAGCGGAGGGTCACAACATAAAGAAAAAAAAAAGTGGGTAGAAGTTTTCAAAGTAAAATTGTGCTAACTGCCCTCCCCTCCCGCCAAGTCTTTCATTTTAGCAGCTTCTCTCGATAACTACATTGATCCTTGAGCCTTCTGTAAAGCTGTTTAATAGTAGTTTCACAGATACATCTAGAGACTAACAAGCTGTTTCAAATCGAACAGAAACAACTCGGCTAAAATCGTTTTTCTTATATAAAACAATAAGAAGACGAAATACAATGTAATGTATACAAATGGAAAACACTTATAATGATGTAGAATATCTCTTTGACTAATTTCATATAAAAAAAAATAAAGCGTTATTAGTCCTAGTACAAAGGGAACTATCACAATAGTGTCGATGATTCCTATCACTGATAAAATAGCGCACAGAACATTCGTAAGTCGTGTCATATCGAGACCAATCGCCATAGTAGGGCTGAACACTGACCTGTGACGTAGCAACGGGCTTTTGGTCTCCACAGGTTGCAACGTCACACGTCAGTGTTCAGGCCTGCTCTGGCGCTTGATCTCGGTCATACGGGCGTAGAATGGAATTTTTCGAAGCCTATTATAATGCTGGATGTCTCTGATAAATTCTCTTGCTTCTCCGCGTAGTCGTCGTGCATATGATCCACTGTAGATTCTCGTTCTCCAAAGCTGGCCGTCTTTGTCTCTAAAGACAGCTCCGGTACCTTAGAGCCAAAAAGTGTAACAGCAATACTCTCTTTGGCTTCGACCTTGGATAAAGAAGTACAAATACAACATCATATATATTATATATATATATATAACAACTTTAAACCTACACCTTAAAAGGCTTTCATTCAACGCTTTCAACACATGTTACGTTCTCAACTGATTTCCCTGTGACCTAATTAAAGTTTTCCCTGTGACCTAATTTAAGTTTTCCCTGTGACCTAATTTAAGTTTTCCCTGTGACCTAATAAAAGTTTTCCCTGTGACCTAAGTAAAGTTTCCCTGTGACCTAATTAAAGTTTTCCGTGTGACCTAATTAAATTAGCAAAAAAGAATATCTGAATAGTAGACCAGATAAAAGGGAGAGAGATAGAGAGAAAGAGAGAGAGAGAGATAGAGAGAACAGGAGACATAAAAAGAAGAGGAAAAAAAAAGGAAAAAAGAAGAAACCAAAACAGAAAAGAGAGAGATAAGGGAGGGAGAAATTGGGGTTTATAGATACATAATGAGAGAGAGAGAGAAATAAAAAAAGAGAGAGAATGAAAAAGACAGAGAGGGAGAGAGAAAGTGAGAGATGAAAAGAGAGAAAGAGAGAAAGTAAAAAAAAAAAAAAGAGAACAGTAAAAAATAAAATAAATAGAGAGAGTGGTGGATGGAAAGAGATAGAATGGAAGAGAGAAATACAGAGGGAAAGAAAGAAAAAAAAAGAAAGAGAAAGAGTAAAAGACCAAAAAAAAAATTTAAAAAAGAGAGGGATAAAAAGAGAGAGAGGAAGAGTGAGGGTAATAGAGAGGAGAAAAAGAAAGAGCACTAGAGATAGAGTAAAATGGAGAATTTGAGAGTGAAGATATAGAGAGAGAAAGAGCAAGAAAGAGAAAGAGGGAGAGTGGTAGTGAGAAACTGAGAAGGAGTGAAGAAGAAAGTGAAATAGTAAATGAGAGATTTAAAAAAAAAGAGAGAGAGAGAGAGATTGAGAGAAATAAAAATAGAGAAAGGAAGACAGGGGCAGGCTACTCACCATACAACAGCCATAAACATCATATTTTAAAGAGATGTACCGATTTCGAAAGAGGAAGTCACTTAAATAAGACACACCAACAAGAGTTGTCAAGGAGAGAAACATACAGGATGTTCTGTACGGAAGTTGAAAAGTTTGCGAATCTTCAGACCTATGCAAAAAAAAAATAAAAAAATAAATAAAAAAATGCAATGTTTTTTAAAATTATCCACAAGACTTGTCCCTAGCCCTAGCCCTAACTGCATTAAGCCGCTACAATTAGTACAAAGAAAAACAAACAAAATCACGCGCTTGTGTTTCATTGTAGTTAGCATCTCAAAGCAACATTATCTTAAAATGTAGTCTTGATTGCCCTACAAGTTTTGAAATTTTTTTGAAAGTAACGGAAATTACTATATCCTAGTCCAAAGAATGTAGGTGGATAACAGTGGACAATGTTCAAACTTGACCAGCGTGACGGCAGTACAAAACGCAAACCACTTGCTAAGATAACATCAATCCATTAAGCAACCTGGCCATCAGACACACAAGTTCTTCGAATGCTGGCTAACATATATCTAGGACTTTTGGGAATGGCGGGACGCATACATAAATCTATATATGTATATATACTTAAAACTTATAAAAATAAGCTAGCTAACTGTATAATGTCTTTTAATTCATATTTATATTGTATTATACATTCGCTTTTCCTTTTTTTCACACTCCAAATTGAGGGATTACCACAAGAGTTAGCAATTTCTGAAACCAATTTAACGATTTGTAAAAAATTTGCTATTGTCTTTTCCTATCACAACATTTCACCACAAATGTACAGTTGTACTTAGTGTGACGTATTTAACTGTTGACACTCGTGCGTAACGTTACTGAATTGTGGAACTAGCTTTCTAGTTGTTATACTTGTAACTGCTGTCAAACTGCAGTCAGTCAACATCGACCTGTGATTACATTTGTTGTTTTTTCCACACAAAAAAACAACCAACAAAATACTTGCTCACAGATGTATGTGTACCCAACAAAATACTTGCTCACAGATGTATGTGTACCCAACAAAATACTTGTTCACAGATGTATGTGTACCCAACAAAATACTTGCTCACAGATGTATGTGTACCCAACAAAATACTTGTTCACAGATGTATGTGTACCCAACAAAATACTTGCTCACAGATGTATGTGTACCCAAATAATGTTAAAGCCGAGCAGCAACGTTTTTTAAAGTGTGGACATACAGCTTCTGGCACCCATTAAGCTAACTCGGAAGTACGGACTTCTCTTACAGGTCATAATTTGCAAGGAGTTATGTTCTTTTGGAACTGGATCAGTTTCTGCACTAAATGGTGAGCTGATGGTATTGAAGACTGGTTCCTGACGTCTTAAAATTTGCCTTCATAAATTCCATAATTAAGGAATCCAAATAAGTCTGGTACTATTAACCATTTCTGTAGACACATTTTCACCTTTCAACAAAGGAAAATGACAAAACCTGTTTTCACCTGCTGGCCTGGAGAAATTAAGAAGCCTTGTTTGAATAGATTTAACATGCATTACATAAGCAAGCAACCCATTTCAATAGCTACCATGAAAAACATAAAATTTCTTTCACTCTTCATTAGACATATTAGTAGCAAGGTCACAGTCAATGTCCTTCAAAGTACATAGAAGTTTCTTCCTTGAGAATTTATATTCTTCTCATTACCTTGTCAATGTTAAGCCAGCTGATACATCGGAATATTTAGTTTCTAAATCATCAAGTACTTTTCTAAACTGCCTACGGTTTAGAGTTTATTGTTGGGATATTCTTTAAAAAGTTGAATAAATACTGGCCTGAGATTGTGTCTTAGCCTTTTTATAATGAGAGAGTTTCGATAATGTATAGAGATATTTAGATTTAGTTTTAATAGATTAGCATTTTTATATGTATTTACTGTGGGCACACATGATTTCTGTTGGTATTCGCGGGCCGCATAACACACTTCGGCGGGCGCATGTGGCCCGCGGGCCGTAATTTGCCCACCCCTGATCTAGGATAAACACATTTTTAGCGGTCCCCAATAGGTGAATAGCTGCTATTTGTTTTGTGTGGAATGTCTTTCCGTCCATCCGTCCGTCCCGTTTAGATCTCGTAAACTAGAAAAGATATTGGAAATCTAACATCAAGATATTTTAGACCTTTCAAAATTTTGATGAAACGGTTACATTTTTCTTTTCTGAAAGCGAAAAAATTATATAAGTTGTTCTTTACCATTAAAGTTTGAGATATAGCCATTTTTACATTCAGAGTTCTCTTACATGAAATAAAATAATATTCGTACAGTTATCAATACTTGTATTTCTCTAATAGAGCGCATTTTTCTTATCTTTGCATCGCTATGGTCCAATGTCTGTTGATTTTTAACTAGCGGGAGTAGGGGGCAATCCAGGAGAAGGTTTCTGTGCTGTCATTTCTGCCTCACATAATTTTGGACCAAGCGGAAACTTTGCACAATTATTTCTTTTACATGACAAAACAAAATTGATTGAAAAAACAACAACAATTAATTAATTAACTATTGGTAACTAATTATTTTGTCTGGTATCTCTAACAAGGGAAAGAAAATGTACATGACTGATGCGGTATAAGCTGAATCAATTCCCTTTATACTTGTAGGTTGTCACTTTGAAGTTTGACACTAACAAAAATAAATGTTTAAACCATCCAGTTTCATAAGCGCTCGCTGGCATAGTGGCTAGTTAATAGGCTTAAAGAGGCTTATGGGAAATTTTAACTTGATAGGTGTGTAAGAAATAAAGTGTACAAACATTTTTACCATTTTTATAAGGTTTGTAAAAAAAAACACAAAAAAAACCCAATGAGAATTCGCTGATTGAAGGAGGTACTTACCATGATGTATTTATGACTGCATCGATGTTAAGTAAAGGCTCGCCAAGGAGAAATCGTATTATGGTGCTCATGGTAAAGGCCACTATGGAGCCATAGGCGTTGGTGTCTCGGATGAACATGGCACATAACAATTGTGGGAATAGGACAGTGTAGATGATGTCACAGTTGAACAACCACAGGCCGTAAATGGAATCTAGTTGGAAGACCAAACCGCACGCTAGAACGCTGAATCCCAGAATTGAGGCTCTCGTTATTAAGATAAGCCACATTTGAGACAACTGGAAAAGGAAGGATAAGCAATACTGTTAAGGTTAGGGTAAGGACGGTGCATTAAAACGACCACAATTTGTAATGTTTATCTACGATGTGTGTGGCCACAGGAAGTTTGGGTCATCTTCAATTTAAAACTAGGTTACAAAGACAGTTTGTGTCTAGACACAAACTCAAGATCGGCCCCCGAAGTGGTCGAACCAGGCAGGTAAAAAGGCAGGTTTCAGAAAGAACATCAGAATGAAATTCTATCAAACACAAATGACAGAGAAGAATGGAGAAAGAAGGTTGACGGATCTTGTGTGGTGCTCAAGCGGTCCACAGACCAAAGGATAGGTGAAAGTGAATGTGAAGTTAGATGTGAACCTGGACTAACTAATGTCTTATAATGAATCTATAATTGCTCTAATTGTTTTGTAAAGGGAAAATCTCTTATTCCTCAAGAAAAAAAAAATGTCCGTTTCTTTTAATTCAGTGTTCTATCCTTATAGTATGGCCCTGCAGTTCACGCGATAATATGAAAAACTATTAATTAATTGTTGTTTTAAATTATGTCCAACTTATATGCATACTAACTAGATTTTTTCTCTTTAAAAAAGTAACTTTTTTCTTTGTAAATAAAGTAAATTATATAACAGAATATCCTTAACTTAGCAATACAAATGTAAAAAAAAAAGTTTTGACAAAAATCTAAAACAGTTTGCATAAATGTTTTTAAAATGTGTTTCTCCCCTACTAAGGTGCCTCCCGTGTTTGTTACTATTAATAGTGAGTAGTTGTAATGTGGTGTATTTTTATGAAAAAACTGCTTGCATAAGTGATTTAAAAAAAATAGATTTTTCGCTTTCAGAAAAGAAAAAAGTAGCCGTTGCATCAGAACTTTGAATGGTCTAAAATATTATGATGTCGGATTTTCACTATCTTTTTTAGTTTACGAGATCTAATCGGGACAGACATTCCACACAAAGCTAATAGCGTCTTTTCTCCTGTCGGGGGCCGCTAATAAATATTGTAAACTATTATATAGGTGGTGTGGATTTTAATATATAATTTTTAAGGGCTTATAGAAATTGTTCGTGACCATCTTATAAAAGGTGGATGTCCCTGTGCATATGTCAATCTATGACAGATTTTCATACGGTTTAAGAGTTATTCAAGGAATTTATTATTTTTATATAAAAACCGTCGTCATGGCAACGTTCTTGGAGCATCATTAACTATGGGGAAAAAATGAGCAGATAAGCGTTTTATGGTCTACATGGACAGGGTTACAAGATCATAGTTGTTGTTTTTTTTTGAAAGAGTTCTTGTGTTCAACCACATCAAAATACAACCCTGAGTGTTTCTACCGGAAAAGCTCTCTAGCTCCAAGCATTATTAAAAGATATTCTAACAAAAAAAACAAATAAATCATTAAAAAAAAAAAGCTTATCTATGGAAAAGAACGTTCGCACTAACACCTATTTCTTCCAATAATGTAGTAGAAGTTATTTCCTTTATTTGATATCAAACAAAATAATCAATAACCAATAATTAATTGACTAAGATAAAATAATTAAATACCAACTGGTACATTTGTTTTGACTTATTCATGTCTTTTCTATGCCAATAAATTATTTTGCAAAGTTTCAACTTGATCCGAGAATGGGTGTTGTAGAAATAAAATGAACAAACTTTTTGCCAGACTGACAGAAAGACAGACAGATGAAAAAGAGTGAGTTGATATAGGCTTTGTAATTTTAAAAAAAATTGCAACAAACAAGACCTGTGATGATTTTCTTTTGGATTGTCTTCCTTCAAACATACGAGGACGTAATCATTTTCTTTTTTGAAGTAACGTCTGTATTATATAAGATAAGATAAGATACGAGAGTTATACCTTTGCGTTACCTTTTTATTGTAGTTCTTGTAGTAGCCCAGGCCAATGATATTCCTGGCAAACATTCCTCCACAGGACAACAGAGTCGTGTTCATGGAAGAGATAGCGCCCGCGGCGATGGCGGCGACGCCTATGCTTGAGACCACGTCCGGGCTGAAATAATAGATCACTAAAGGGAGGGCATTATGGAGATCTTCCTGTTTCAATGTAGCAGAAGTGTAATCAGAGTGGTTCCAGTCTAGTGCAACAAAAAAAAAATAAAAAAAAATAAAGTTCCCGTTTAGGACATAGCGATATATAGGGCAGATGATGTAGAGGTCACAATTTCTGTGACTCACTTTTAACTAGCAGGGTGTCATGTGGCCAGCACAACGACCAACCGCCTTTACTTTCCCCAACTAATGTCAGGTATCCATTAGAGCTGGGTGGACTCAGGTGAACAGGTCTGTACGACGTGGCAACGAGCTATCGGTCTCCACCGCCCACAGGTTCAGGGGCGTGGCTAGGAATTTTCCATCGTTTGGGGGCCCTGGGGGTGGCTTGACCTCTTTGGTAGACCCTGCATTTTGCGTAATATTTACTTTGTAATGTAAAAAACACTAATTGCGGGCCCCCCTTAAGCGAGTGCCCGGGGGATTTTCAAATTCTCTCCCCCCCCTACCCTAGCTACGACACTGCACAGGTTGCGACTTTGAAGGTCAGTGTTAAGGCCTTCAATAACGTAGGGTCACAAAATGATCCAAACTAATTAATGCAATTACAATTAATATACGCTTTTTTACGTTTTCTGGTTTTATTCATTCAAGATGTGTCGCAACTAACAGGCCTAGAACATTTGACTGAAACTAAAGAGATGTTAATATGAAAGATTTAGTAATATGTAAAAAAAATATTTTTTTTTGAAAGGCTAGTGTCGTGTCTTCAGAGAACATTTAGAGCTGATGGAAAAGTTTAAAAAGCTCATTCAAAGGATCTAAATATAGAATTTGCGGTTACGAGAATCCAGATATTTCTAGAATTAATGGATGTGTGTTCCGGGGAAAAATATTCTGACTCAACCACTTTTACTGCTATTGGCTACCTTGTTACATTTGATCACGTGACAATGTCACATTGACAACGGGAAAAAATGAGAACATGTTTTCTCAATGACAAGTCTCTATGTAACATTTGATCACGTGACAATGTCACATTGACAACGGGAAAAAATGAGAACATGTTTTCTCAATGACAAGTCTCTATGTAACGGTCCACAGGTAAGAATAGTTAGCATCGTTTTAATACAAATGTCATATCAAGGTTTCTGTCATAGTATATACAAGTCGGTTCAGTACGACGGCTCAGTACAAGTCCCGGAAGAGGCGGAGAGGCCAGTGCAAGAGTTGATACGGTGGTACGGTTGCTAACGATAGATATTTGTACAGTTTGTGTTACGCGCTGCCAATTGTACAGAATTGGTTGTGTATTTGTATTTGCTACGATTGTATCTGACATTAAACTATAACGTTTTTTGGAGCCCTGAGTTGTCAAGTTCTTTAAGTTGGTGGTGTCGTGTGGTGCAGTTTACAGAGAGCCTGGATAAAGAGAAACGCTACATTATATTGCCCACCAGCATTAAAGGCCGCCGCTCCCAACATAACGGATGGTATGGACAGCGTCAAGCACCCTAGAGCACCAAAGTAGCTGGCGAGTTTGGCGATGGCTCCAGACCTGGTCGATAGTGTACACTGCCAGTATTCCTGCCGAGAAAAAAACATGTTTGAATAACCTCGAGCCTAGCATGACGCTGGAATCAACACTCTCAGATATAAAACACACTTTGTGAAAGACTTAAGACTTGGGCTCTACGTAAATACCATCCATAAGAATCTCAGGTATAAAAAAAATATTATCCTTAATTCAACAACCCCTGATGCAAGAATCACACACTTAGCATGCCTCTAATGCAAGAATTGTGGGAAGCGTGGTCGAAGGCGAGGTACGCTTGAACTTGGCTTGGCTACCTGAGGGCACGAGGTTTGACACCCGACTCGAGCAGAGTTGTGTTTACTGAGAGCCTAAAGGCAGCACGGAAGCCCTCTCCCAGATACCCCCTACCCCTAACTGGTCCACAAACTGGACCATAGCGCACTGAGCATGCGGTAAACATGAACGTAGCGCTATATAAAAGCTAAAACTAATTAAGATTTAATAAAATTCCCCGGCACCCGCCTTCAAAGCCTCTTGGATATAAAGTTATCCTGATGACACAACAGATGTAAGTTATCAATTCTTTCATTTCTTTTATTTCATTGATTAAACACTAACTTCTGGTCGTAGCATGGTACTAACGTTTTTGCGAGAGACGTTTTGTTGTGTCCCATATGCTAGGACAAATTTGTGCAAATACTCCTTCTTCCCTAGCGCTATTAGAGCATGAAATGGGTTGCCCTGAGCTAGCCAGGAAAACCAGTGACTTGGCAGAATTTAAGTCATTGGTTAATATGCATGACTGAATGCATGACGCGTAGGACGTAATCATCTTCTTTTTTGAAATAACGTCTGTATAATTTAAGATAAGATAAGATAAAAAGTCTGAAACAAATGTAAGGCTTATCTTCGAATGTAAAGATTAACGAGCAATGCAGTATTTTCTGTGTCTACACGGTTGCGATCTACATAGTTAGCCTCACCCAGATCTAAATTCTCTTGTCGCAGTCAACGTCTGTCCTCTACAGTGGTATTTTCTTCGCTTTATGAAGCGGGTCATTCCAAATCAAGTCAAAAGTCTATGTCGGAGAAATGAAGAGGCGCAGGTAAAAAAAAAATCAAACAAAATGGCGGGTCCCGAGAGCGATAGAAAAGGAAAGAGATATCGGGAAGTGAAATTTCAATGTAACAGATACACTAATTCACGGGCTAAAATAGTTTGTTAGGTTGGTTGTTAAAATGCAGCCCATTTATTAAAATAAAAAAAAATGGGGGGGGGGGTTTCCGCAACGAAAAACGATATAAACCTAGGAACAAATCAACGGACGTAGCCGTTGGGTACTGCTAGTTTTTTCATATGCATATTTTAGTAAATAAAAAATGCAAATTTTTAGGGTTTACCCAATGTAGTAAATCTGGAGTACAATACGAGAGTACGAATACGTATCTCTCTATCTTTCTCTCATTATTTATGTATAGTCTACTATAGACCATAAACTACTGGAAAACTGCAGTCTTTTGTTGTTATTTTGCAATTTAAGTGACAAGCCCGGCATATCACTTATTAAGAGTCTAATTAAATGAAATGTTTTGCATTTTCTATTTTAAAAATAAAAAAAAAAAAAGAAATTTCGGCGCCAAAATTGTTGCTCCAATACATTTTTATTTTTGAGAATAGAACTTTTGTGATCACAACAAATTTCCATATAGATAAATAAATCAGTCTTAGTTTTAGATTGGGTACCAAACTTATTGCTTGACTTATCTATGAACCCGTCTACAAAAAAAATGTCACATGCTCACCTGCCAAGGAATACCGCCAAAAATAAAAAGACACAACAGATCAATGTAAGTGGGGACCTCTCTGGCTTTGATATCTCCTATCCATGAGGTATTTCTGAAGATGGACTCCACGTGATTGTCGGCGAGAACGAATGGAATGGAGAACCACTGTGATAGAATGTTCATAGCAGATCAGAATGTGCAACCATGTAACAGAATGTCCATATCTTGTTAAAATATATTTTTTCAAAATCTGAACCTGAATCTGTGTTACAATGTTCAAAGTATGTCAAAATATGAACTCTGGTTAAAGAAACGTTGCCCTCTCAGACCTTGTGGTCTTAAGGTCATCTGTTTTGTGGCCTACGGTTAACGAGGGTGTCATGTGTCCAGCACAACGACCAACCGCCTTTACTTTTACCCAACTAATGTCAGGTACCCATTAGAGCTGGGTGGACTCAGAGGCGCCCGAAGATCCCGAAATTAAAAATCCCAGTCTTCACCAGGATTCGAATCCCGGCGATTGGTTCGGAATCCAAGCGTTTTACCGCTCAGCCATCGCGCCTACTATGTACTCTGGTTATATTAAGTGAGCATGCTAAAACGCCAGCATAAAGTATAAACACAACTAATCGCAATCAAATATTAGTACCAGGTGACAGGAGGCGCGGTGGCTAAGCGGTAATGAGCTTGACTACCGAACCGGAGGTCCCAGGTTCGAATGTTGGTGTAGACTGGGATTTTTAATTTTGGGATCTTCGGGCGCCTCTGGCATTAGTTATGTAAAACTAAAGGCGGTTGGTCGTTGTGCTGGCTACATGACACCCACATTAACCGTTGGCTGACCCACAAAATATGGATTGTTTTCTCTAGTGTAAGGACCTTTACATCATCTGCCCCCAAGTGATACAAAAAAGGTCTGAAAGGTAACTTGACTTGCCAGGAGACAAAGCCTCGGTTGAATTATTAGGGAAAGATATGTACCCGAACGAGCGGTAGGCAAACGAATACTAATCCTAATTGTTGCTTTATGTTCTGTTAGTTCTAGATATGACGATTGGAATAGACAGAGGTGCCCCTGCAGTCTAGAAAAAAACGCAGCTCGCGTAGTGTCGTTTTACATTGCATCATTTGTGTAAAACTATTGACCTATTATTGGCTTGGAAGACGAGTCTTTGCAGTGTACCATCACAAATGGTTACGTTTAGACATTTAATATTGCAGTTAGTGTAATCATTACTACGCAAACTAAAGGTCTATGGCCATGTTATACGATCTTCGGGGCTCGCAAAGTCCTTCCTTCGGGGAACAGTACCAGGAAAAAGGAGAAGTGGCAGACAGAGTAAGCGATGGGAGGACAGCATAAAAGAATGGACGGGTCTGCTATTGAAAGAGGTTCTAATGCTTGGTGCCCCAATGGTCAAACAGACTAAGAGATAGGTAAAGGTAAAACTATTCATTATGGCTTTACTACAAAACTACTCTAAGGCCACCTAAAGCGAACAAAAGCTCCCTTCCACCGGTCTGAAGTGGGCGGCGAGTTCCACCTTCCAGCCACCGTGTCTGACCGGGGAGGGGGACACTCAGGGTTAAACTTAGAGTTTGATTTTGCGTTCACTTTCAGTGGACACGGACACTCCGGACTCGCGGACTAGAGACGCACCACAGGAAACCCCCGCCGTTTATGCAATGGCCCCCTTGAAGGACGGCTGCTGGACGTTGACAGATCTCTGTGGGACCTCTCACGCATCCCCGCACAGTGCAATGAGGATGCTCTCGCACCCTCTTAGGCACTCTCCGCGGGAGCCTTGTTTTGCTACACTTTGGCCTAGCCGTCCCCTCCTCACGACCCGGACACCACGATGAGGCAGGGCAGCAAGCTCGGGTGTGCTAACTACCAAATCAGCTGACACTTACCAGGCCTCCAAAGATAAGAGCAAACAGTAGTGCACCGCCATAGGCTACAAAATACATCCCTCCCAGCAGCGTTGTGGTAGAGGTGAATAGAGCGGCCAGGAGAAAAGCCCATTCTTTACTAATACTCAATAGTATCTTTACGGCGTAACCTGAAGGGTAGGTGCATTTAAGGTTTCAAGTATTATTCGACATAGAGAAACACATTCTCTTTCTCTCTCTCTCTCTCCTGTCATTGTCAAATAAACGGTTACATTTAATACATGAAGAATATTATGCACCTTCATTTAGAGGAAGCATTGTCAAAGTAAGTGTAATTTTGGGAACGGGAATAGGTGTTTGAAATATGCATGTTTTTCTTTCATGCCTGAAACTAAAGGTCTAAAGAAATATTTGCGGTGTCTAATATCGTACATAGCTTACTTTATAATTAAAAGATGCAAAAAAAAAATGCGTAAAACTAAATACGCTATACATAGATCTACAAATCTAAAAAGTGTGATTACGTCCTAATTACTACTAGGCTTGCATTTTAGTTGTGGATGTAAAATCTATGAAATTATTTGATTTCATGGCTGATTCAGACTACCTGTAACATGCTTTAAGTCTAATGGCATTATCTGACACATATAGTGTACGTTGTATGGAATTACACATTAGCATTCATCTAGCGTTTTTCTGAGTTTTAATTAGGTATTCGTTATTTGAATAAATCACCTAAGCTGCTAAGTAGTATGGTTAGCCAGCATATCTCGGAAACTAGAACTGGAATATACAGAAGACAGTGCATTATCACCCCATACTTCCAGAGAAACGGGTCCAAGATGCATCTGTACCCAGAGTTCCGCATTTTGGAGGCGAGTATTGCGCCACCTGGACATGAGAAAAAAATATACTTTTAATCAAATAGACATCTTATGTCTATGTTATAAACAGGAGAAACAGGATGGCTGCCTGGTCGTGCGGTTTGCGCGCTGGACTGTCGTTCAGATTTATTGATGGTCCCGGGCTCAAACCCTGCCCGCTCCCATCCCCCGTCGTCCTGAGGGAGGTTTGGACTAGGAAGTAATTATCTTCAACTCTGAAGGAACATCCGAAACATGTAAAACATTTTACAAACAAACAAAAACAATTTAATCAAATAGACATCTTACTTACCACATAAACAGGAGAAAAATGTTATTCGATAGATATGCTATGCACAACATAAACAGGAGAAAATGTTTTAGCTATGTAATCACCTCAAAGCTGAAGAAGTAGTAACCCCAACCTTTATTTAAAGTGAGCTAAACTCACAACAACCTTAGATCTTAAAGTGAATTAACCCAACCTTGTACTGAAGAAATAGTATCCCTTCTAGGTATCAAACATAATAATCAATGTTCCAGTTAGTAATTGACTAATTGGTTAATTGTTTTCGGTTGATTCATGTTTCGTCTTCGCCAATGAAAATAATTGTGCCTACTTTCAACTTGATGCGAGGATGGGTGTATGGGGAAATAACTTGTTCAAACTTTTCACCAGACAGACAGACAGACACACAGAGTTGGTATAAGCTTTGTAAAAATGATGCCGGACAAAAGACCTTTTCAGCCTCAATCATTTTCTTCCTCAAAACACACATTTCCCTTTCAGAAATGTAGGCATACTTTACTCGGGTTGACTAAAGTACTAAAGTACTAGGCTATTCTGTTTACTACACATTTCTAATCTCCGTAGGTATACACATTTTTTTGATGCACCATGATGATATTCCTTAATAACTTTAAAACCTAACAAGTAGTAACAAGCAATAAACACAAACAATTTTTTTCTAAACAAAGCTTATATAAGGGGAAGAACCATATATATATATATATATATAAAACAATGATGCAGGAATAAGCTCCCTTTTGTTTATTATACAAAAGTATTTATTACCGATAATTAAAAATTACCGATAATTATTTCACTAATTAATTAATGTTTTATTTTTAATTTAATTTTTGTTAGGTGCAATATAATGGCGCATTGTTTAAACTTGATCAGAGGGTGCGGGAATATAACAAAACAATCACGTACAATAAGTGTACCAAACATTAGGAAGTGAGAAGATATAAACTTTAGAAACAAAAAAAAGCAAATTCTACACATTTCAATTTGTTTGCAAAACAATCAAAATGACCACAAAAATTTAGATGTTAAGACTTAACTACAAGTAGACTCAAACTGTTTCCAACGGGTGCTAGGAGCCAGCCCATCTCGTCTTGTATTTGGACGCTTTCGGCTGCTCCATGAAGAGTTCCCCCAACCCATGTAACTGAAATGGATAGGTCATAGTTAATGTGAGAGACCCATGTAACTGAAATGGATAGATCATAGTTAATGTCAGAAGCCCATGTAACTGAAAGGGATAGGTCTTAGCTAATGCGAGAAACCCATGTAACTTAAAAATATAGGTCTTAGTTAATGTGAAAATCTCATGTAACTGAAATTGATAAGTCTTAGTTAATGTGAAAATCTCATGTAACTGAAATGGATAAGTCTTAGCTAATGTGAAAATCTCATGTAACTGAAATGGATAAGTCTTAGTTAATGTGAAAATCTCATGTAACTGAAATGGATAGGTCTTAGTTAATGTGAAAATCTCATGTAACTGAAATGGATAAGTTTTAGCTAATGTGAAAATCTCATGTAACTGAAATGGATAAGTCTTAGCTAATGTGAAAATCTCATGTAACTGAAATGGATAGGTCTTAGTTAATGCGAGAAACCCATGTAACTAAAAAATATAGGTCTAAGTTAATGTGAAAATCTCATGTAACTGAAATTGATAGGTCTTAGTTAATGTGAAAATCTCATGTAACTGAAATGGATAAGTCTTAGCTAATGTGAAAATCTCATGTAACTGAAATGGATAAGTCTTAGCTAATGTGAAAATCTCATGTAACTGAAATTGATAGGTCTTAGTTAATGTGAAAATCTCATGTAACTGAAATGGATAGGTCTTAGTTAATGTGAAAATCTCATGTAACTGAAATGGATAGGTCTTAGTTAATGTGAAAATCTCATGTAACTGAAATGGATAGGTCTTAGTTAATGTGAAAATCTCATGTAACTGAAATGGATAGGTCTTAGTTAATGTGAAAATCTCATGTAACTGAAATGGATAAGTTTTAGTTAATGTGAGAACGATTTTTTCTTGTAAAATGTTTCCTTCATGACTCGGGCAAAATGCATTAGGGTTGGGGAGGGGGGGGGGCTGACCGCCCCACAGGAATATAAAGATCACTCTAGAAAGATTTCTCTCCGATGAGAGGCGTGCCCTAGGAGTGCTTCTTCCCTAGTCTCATGGGAACGTCCTGCAACGGTATTTAACCATTCTGTGTTTGGGTCAGTCCTTCTGTGACCATGACAGTTTTGGTGCCGATTCGTATGGGTACTTTGCCTCTTAATCCATTTCGAGACCGAAGTACAAATATCCAAATTACACTTGATTTCAAATATCTAACGAGACCAAATTACACTTGATTTGTCAATACAATAGTTTCAATAGAGTTGTTTTCCCAAATTCATTGAATATCTAAAAGGTAAAATAGATTTAAGAACGTAGAGAACCCCCCCCCCCCAAAAAAAAAACAAAAAAACCACTAGGTAATGCCTTATGTAGATCAAGGGCTCAAGAAATGATAAGTCACAATTAAAGGAGATGCAATCGATCCGAATACAGTACGTAATTAAATAATTTAAAAACACAACAACAACAAATTTTATATTAAGCATACTTGTATCAATTAGTTTGAATCGGTTTTGTAAATTTGAAATAGATCCTATATAGACTAACAATAAAAAGAAAGAAGCGTTCATAAATATTTTTTAAAAAAGGGGGAAAAGACCCTGAATACAAAACGCATGGCTCAAGCCTTCACAGCATCTCAAGCCAACACGCTAACCACTGTGCTAGTGGAGAGCTTATAAACATGGACGATTGCATATTTATGCATTGTTTCTATCGCTTCGTCCTTTGGATTTCCTGGCTGACTCAAGACTACTTCAGACTAATTTAACTTAGACCACCACTTCAGTCAATTACAATTTCTTTCCCTTGCTAGAGATACGAAACAAAATATGTTTTTTTTTACAAATAGTCAATTAACTAATTGGTTAATCTTTACTTAATTGATTCCTGTGTCGTCAGGTAAAATAAATAAATGTGCGAAAATTTCAGCTTGATTGGAGGAAAAAATGTCTACTAACAGACAGACACTGAGTTGATATATGCTTTGCAAAAACCGCATCGTGTTAATAAATAACTGTAGCTGTGAAAACGTACCAGTCAATGTACAAGCGCCTATGAATACACCTAGAGATCTGTTAGCGATCAGGAAGCTGTCCAAGTCGTCACTGGAGATATTCTTTGTATAACCCCAGTAGGATAGATAGGCAAGAGTCAAGATAATTGCCAGGACCAGAAACCAGCTTAGGAATTCATGCATGGCTTATCTCAATCTGAGGACACACAGATTTTTATCTTGTAGCATCTTATCCTATCTTTGAACATGTTATTTTATCTCCTCTCATCTCTTCTTATCTAATGTTATCTAGCTTTATCTCTTCTCATCTTATTTCGTCTTATTCATGGGCATAGCCAGGATTTTTTTCAAAAGATCCCCCCCCCAAGCATATCTATATATTTCCTGTATTTAAAACAAACAAGGTTACAAAGGCAGTTTGTGTGGAAACACAAACTCAAAATCGGCCCCCGGAGTGGTCCACTCAGGCAGGAAAAAAGACTGGTTGCAATATTTTCAGAAGAATGTCGGTATTAAATTCTATCAGAAGTGGTCCGCCCAGGCAGGTAAAAAGACAGGTTTTAATATTTTCAGGAAGAAGGACAGAGAAGAATGGAGAAAGAAGGTTGACAGATCCTGTGTGGTGCCCCAAAGGTCCAGCAGACCAAGGAATAGGGGAAAATGAATGTGAAGTTAGATATGAACCTGGCCTAACTGATGTCTTATAATGAGTATCTAATTGATCTAATTGTTTTGTAAAGGGTCAATCTCTTATTCAAAGCCTCGTTTTGTGTTTAACATCGGACAGTACCCTCTGCAGTTCACGCGATAATATGAGAACTACTTATGAATTGTTGTTTTAAATTATGTCCAACTTATTTGTATTGTAAAAAGAATTTTTCTCTTTAAAAAAAGTTAACCTTTTTTTTTTGTAAATGTAGTATTTAGTATGACAGAACTTACATAACTAGGCAATACAATTGTAAAAAAATATATTTTTTGACCAAAAATCTAAAACCGTTTGGATAAATGTGTTAAAATTATGGTAAGTGGTCTCCTCCCTTACTAAAAAGCCTCACGTGTTTGTCACTATTAATAGTGAATAGTTGTAGAAATGGTGCATTTTTATTTATAAAAAAAACTTGCATAATTGATTTAAAAAATTAGATTTTTCACTTTCTTCTAGTTTCTGAAATCTAAACGGGACGGACGGACAGGCCACACATAAATAATAGCGCTAAAAAAGCATATTCCGAGGTATCTACAGTGCATTATCCTGCTATTAATAATTTTGTTTAAAAGCCCAATCTGGCAGAAATTTATAAACTCTCTTAGCTACGCTCTTGGAATTAGGTGACTGTAGTTTGCTTTAGTTTTATATCGAAAAGGGAAGTTTTATCGTCAAAACCATCTGTTAGGAGTTTTTAAACGAAAAAATATCTGGAGTATTTTTTTTAACAAACTCAAAAACCCATTTACTTACGCTCACAGAATTTCGTAACTGTAGTTTTCTTAAATTTTTTTATTGAAGAGGTGGTTTTTGGCTTCAAACTCTGATATTTTAAACTCAAATCACTCTGGAGGTTGTTTTTTTAAACACAAAACCCCTCTTGGCTAAGCTCATAGAATCAGGAGACTGTTGTATGCTTTAGTCTTATATTGAAGAGGGGGTTTTATCTTTTTAAAAAATTTTACTCAAAAGCCCATTTGCCTACGTCCATGTACTGTGGTATGTATTCTTTTTGTTTTATGGAGGGGAGGTAACCTCCAAACCCTGCAGAGGATTTTAAAAACAATCCCCCCCCCCCCCTTTCTTGGCTGGGCTGGTTTAGCACTAAAATTTCACCTAAAATAAACATGACTAAGCTACTTATTAGTTACAAAATTCCAACACCCCCTTCCCCTTTGCAAAGGGTTTCGATTTCAGATGGTGGGGTTTAAACCACCAACCCCACCACCCCCCGGCTACGACGATGATCTTATCTCAGTTTTATCTCATCTTTTAATATTGCACTTTGCGTAACAACAGATGACACTAAAGATGTTTATTACAAGATATTTGTTTAGTAAACAGATGCATTTGACAGCGAATGTATTTTACAACAAAAGTGCTTTACTTCAGATGTACTTTGCAACAGATGTATTTTACAAGAGATGTACTTTACATCAGATGTACTTTACCATAGATTTACTTTAAACCAGATGTGCTTTACAAGTGATGTACTTTACAATAAATGTTTACAGCAAACTACTCTAAGAGATGTACTTACAGTAGATGTACTTTACAATAGATTACATCACAAGAGTCGTACTATACAAGATTTTTACATTTTAAAACCGACGCAATTTTCAAGAGATGTACTTATCACTTAACAATAGACGTACTGACTGTGAGTGTCTAGATGTAGGAGTCGAAATAGATCTACATCATAACTGTAAATAAGAGAGAATAATATAAACTTCTTATCTTATCTTTTACTTAATAAAGAGTATTTAAAATGACGTGTGCTAAATCTAGATCTAGACTAAGTCTGGTCTAGATCTAATTTTTATTTTAGTGAGCTTAAAGTTCAATATTTTTTTTTACCAATGGAAACTCAGTTTCTTTTCATATAAATAAATAGTTGATATTTTCGACAAAATTTTAAATGTACAACTTAGGAACATTATCTGATTAATACAAGGAAACAATACAATTTAAATTTAGACGGCGCTTGTCCTAAACAGAGACTTCATGCATTGAATATTTTAAATAGGTCATGAATAGGGCTTTGACATAGACCTGTATAGATGATATAGATATATCTATCTATATATATATATATTATACCTAGACTGGAAAACGGAAACACACTCTTATACGATATTGATCAGATCACTGATTTTATATATAGATTGTTTGGTACGTAATTCTTAATTCTTTGAAATGTCACTATGTACAAAGAACTAATTACAAAATGAAAGATTAAGCCTATATTTAAATAATCAGATTATCCTGAAAAAAAAATATGCCCGGTATGCACCTTTGCACAGCAGATGTCTGAAACAAGATCAGCTCCAGAAGTTTTCTTTGGGAATTAATTTCTATGCATTTCCAACGCGATATTACCCGTCGAATCTTTTCGTGATACAAAAATTGTTTAATATATCAAACTGTCATTACAAACTGTCAATAGAAAGTATCTTAATACTGCCAGAACAAATATCAATGCAGACAGTACACATAACATTTCAACACAAATTGTCATCACAATGTATCATCACAAAATCTGAACACACCATTAACATAAACTGTAAACACACTGTCATATAAAACAATCAATACATCCTGTCAACGCAAACTGTTAACACGAAATGAAAACAAAATGTCAGAAACATCTGTCAACAAAAAAGTGACAAAACGCAAACTGTCAACAAAAAAGTGACAATGCAAACTGTCAACAAAAAAGTGACAATGCAAACTGTCAACAAAAAAGTGACAATGCAAACTGTCAACAAAAAAGTGACAATGCAAACTGTCAACAAAAAAGTGACAATGCAAACTGTCAACAAAAAAGTGACAATGCAAACTGTCAACAAAAAAGTGACAACGCAAACTGTCAACAAAAAAGTGACAATGCAAACTGTCAACAGATACATCAGATCTGAACGAAGTGGTCGTCTCCTTTCCATTAGGACTAAAACAGAAAGATTTTTAAAAACTCCTTTATCCCACTATCGGACAGAGTGTTCAGCTGTCGTCTTCGAGAAGTACATAGAAGTCAAACTCATAAAGCGCTGGTTGTGAATGTGTATGTGTGTGAGTGATTGCTGTTCGATTTTTTTCATCCATATTGTTTTTGTAAAGTAGTTACGCTGAGGTTGTCCATTGTAGTCAAACTGAATTTCCATTTGATTGGATCTATAAAATGATCATATCTTATTTTAAAAAGTGACAACTCAACCTGTCAACAAAAAGTGACAACTCAAGCTGTCAACAAACAAAAAAGTGACAACGAAAACGGTCCAAAAAATCACATTTTTAACTTATGTACGTGAAGAAGTGAGAAAAGTTTAGATTTTTTTTCTAATGGTGTACAATTTTTATTAGCTCTTGTGAAATGTATATTTATACCATACATATTTCTGTATTACTGAGTTAAAGTACATAAAGAAAAAGAAATAAGAAAACACCCCAACTACCGCAAGACCTACAACACGTGAAAGTTGATGAGTTGTAAAAGGTCTTTTGAGTCAGTTATTTTTTGTTTTTTTGTGGTTTTTGTTGTTTCATTCTGTCTCGACTTATACTAGTATACCGTCGTCAAGCAGGAGGATTAACAAATGTGTATTCCATCATAGATCCAGCACTGATCTACATATTTTGTTTAGGCAACATTTATGTGCGATGAGGTCGTTGTCTTACGGGAAGGAAATAGGTCAACGTCACGGACCAAGTGCGCACCAAATTTGGTTCTTCAAATCACTCAGTAGGACTAAACGGTAGAGCCACCGCAGACCTACGTATATTAGTAGGGACTAAACGGTAGAACCAGCACTGACCTACGTATATTACGTAGAACCAGCACTGACCTACGTATATTAGTAGGGACTAAACGGTAGAACCATACATTGAGGAGATGCTTTTCGACTTTGTAAACGACATTTCTTTAGTGGGTGACATGCGACCAGACCCTGCCTGGGAATTCAAGGTGATGCTTCTAAGGTCGCTAGGTTTAGTTTGCGGCGCCTGGCTCTGATCGGCAACGTCAGTCTTGTCTTCCTTGAAGTTGTCCACTGTGGCCATCGTGGCCGAAACAGTTTTCATAAAGACACTTTTAATCACTTCGTCTTGTAAGGACTCGCGTGTCTGAGAAATGACCAAATAAGAGGAAAAAAATTAAAGGTACAAAGTACTACAAACATTGTATATAAAAAATACGCCTCAAATTAAAAGTCATAATGTGTTGCTAACTGGCGTAAACCGCTAGGCTTCACAACAACCGTTTGAGTTCAAATCACGACTCGAGATGTTCTGTGTTATGTGAGAATCTAAAGGCAGCGAGGAAACTTTTTCCAACATGCTTAGAGGAATAGAGCTCTTGGATACATATTGAGGGACTTGAGTTCAAATCACGACTCGAGATGATCTGTGTTATCTGAGAATCTAAAAGCAGCGAGGAAACCTTTTCCAACATGCTTAGAGGAATAGAGCTCTTGGATACATATTGAGGGACTGGAGATCTAATTCCGAGTTAGCGTTAAATTAGATTCCCAGTACATTTTAGTCTTACAGAATTCTCTCTAACAAGTAACTGATCGTGAGTAATTTTCAGTCCATGTCTTGTTCTGTGACTTTTGATCAACTCTATTGGTTTTATTGGACCTCGTCTGCTCTAAATATTTTCACTTTTAGTTTAAACTTAACATCTTGACTCTACGCACGATTTGTTTCTTTTGTTGAGATAACAAGCACTCAGAGTTCAAGGGTCATATAGCTCAATGTACAGAAGATATCATGATGATGGCTGGTGACTGGGTAGTCAGTGATCAAAACTGCAAACTTGCAAGTAGAACCACCCCAACGTAGTGGTTTGTGACATCTAAGAAACAAAAGGCAGAGCGGATACTAGATACCCACCTCCCACAGATGTACGCAAAAGATATTGGACAAGACTTTTTTTTCGCAAGCCGCAGAAGCGGCGCAAGGCAGAAGCGACGTGGGCAACCTCATCGCGCAGAGACTTGGAGAGTGCTAAATAGCAATGCAGACAAGGTCGGGACTTCACCAAGAAAGGGTTAGGGCACAAAATTGGGTGTGAAGTGGCCAAAACTATATCCAACTACAAGATCAATGGGGGAGATAAACAAAACAAAACGCAAAGAGGAAAGAATATATACGGACCCAAGAGAAATTGTCCAGAACAGAGTACATTGGCAACGTTTATGTTGCGGCTATTTGCTTTACTAGTAGTTTAAAGGATTAAGCCAAGTTAGTCAAGTGAATGCAATAAATTCTTTTTTTTTTAAATTATACGGATAAAACAAGGTACTCTCAATGATTGCAATTTACACAAAAGGACAGTTTACATTTAATCAGATATATGGTAAATTATGTTATTACATATCAAATTACGCCATTCTGTACAATGTTTAATGTTTCTTAAAAATGTGTGTATATTTGGAGATTGTATTAGACAAAACGGAGAAACTTGATTTAAAGAAAAATGAAAATTACCCGACAAAAATAAAGAAATAAAATAGAAGCCAAGGGGAGGCGCGGCGGCTTCCGAACCGGGGACCGGGGTTCGAATCCTGGTGAAGACTGGGATTTTAATTTCGGGATCTTCGGGCGCCTCTGAGTCCACCTGGGTACCTGACATTAGTTAGGGTAGAGTCGTTGTGCTGGCCACATGACACCCTTGTTAACCGTAGGCCACAGAAACAGATGACCTTTACATCATCTGCCTTATAGACCACAAGGTCTGAAAGGGGGAACTTTTACTCTTTACAAGACGATAATGAAAGTTTTATTATGAAGGCAGAAACAAAAATTATAATTCCCAAAAGATGCAATGCATCAGATTTAATTTTTTTTTTTCTTATTAGCAATAGGATTTGATTCAAAACTGATGTCAACGTTTCAAAATGTTAATTCTTATACCGATTTAAAAAAAATAATTCAAAAGAGAAAAATATCCCTCCGTGTTGGTGAGAGCAGTGCCTCTCTACCCCATTTGTTATGTAGCGAATTACAAACAAGTATCACTAATTTACACAATGGACCTCATTCACCAATCGTAAACAAACAACATTTAGTCACGTGATCTTATTGATAAAACAACGGGGAAAAAAACTGTCACGTGACAACCATCATGAATTAAACATAAGATCGTAAATTATATAGAAGAGATAGAGCACCACGTGGCTAAATGATGTTCGTTTACGGTTTGGTGAATGAGGTCCATTTCATCAAAGATGTTAATCGGCTTTTCTAATATGTGAAATCACAAATTTAAAAATGTTAGCAAATATTTCAAGTACTACATTATCGTTCTTATAGCCCTGTAGGTATATATCAGCCATGAGAAGCTTTACAAAATTAAAACCTTCTTGCAAAATTAGTTTTCAAATAGTGACTAAAGGTAAAGTAATGAATAAAAACTATCACAATTTGTAGTTGTATCTTTTAAGGCAAATAAAGTCTTAGCGTGTAATTCAATGAAATTACGAAACTCTAGTTAAGTTAAGTGAGGCTAGAAGCAAAAATTTTTTATTTCTTTAATTTTTTCAAAAATTTACATTCTCAAGGCGTTTTAGTGTAGTTATTGATGATAGGTGCAAAGTTTATTCTTTAAAATTTACATTTTGTTTGTTTTATAAAAGGGCTGAGAAAAATACAACTTGTCAACACAAAATTTAGGTCTTTGGCCGCCCACTGTTTTAATTGAAGTAATGCCTGTATGCCATTCAACGTTCCAGTTGTTATTGAAGACGCAGTTATAAATAAAGACTTTGCAGTTTACATCAATGTTCAACAAAGTATACAGACATTTAGAACTCTCAGATAAGAAATTGTTAAATACTTCATTCAGATCACCTCAGTAATGGGAATAAAAAAATGTAATTCACACAGCGCTATCAACACACGCAATAAAGGTTCAAGGCGCTATAATAACGCCTTTATGTAAACACACACATTTAAAAGATGAACAGATAAAAAAAAAGTACAAAATTGATATTGATCAGTAGATTGTTTGTCAAAGTAGCAGGAACCCTTCAGGACTATAAAGAGTCAAAAGCTGAGCTGGTTTTGTTCATATTGTTAAAAAGGACTCACTGTCAAAATCGTCATTCAAAATACAGATGTTATGAAATCACAAAGATCGTTAGATGAACCACGTGAAACAGTGAAATGGCTTATCTCTTGATCTTCTGGAAAGAATATATATATTCAGACAAATGTATCCATTTATTCCCATATCGTAGTACATGTTTTTGTTAGTAGAAAGACAAAAAAGGTACATTAAAAAAGGGATTTCATTGAGAACTGAACCCAGTACGCTGAACTTTAAAAGCCAGCACTTTGTGAACGTATCACACAACCGTTGTAAATATTGTTAATTAAATACGAAAGAACATCTGACTTTCGTTTGCTTTTGGAAATATAGATCTAGAATTTTTGTTTCTGCTTTCCTTTACTAATATTTCTTCAAACTTTTTAAATGTATTTGAGTAAAAACAATTTTATGATTTAAAAAAGTAAAAAAAAAAAAAAATATTTTATCTTTTTTATCACGTTGACCTTTAACAATGGTTAATCTAGTAACATTTATATAAATTAAAAATAGATTTCATCTCTCTTACAAATGTTATCGGCCTTTGACGATGATCTTTAATTATTTTATTTCCGTAGTACAATGACATAGAGAACTCTATAGACTTTTTATGAACAAATATTTGCATTTTTTGTCATGAATAATTCATTTTCTAAAGTAGAAATACAAAATAGCATAACATATTTGTTTACATTTTGTAATTATAAAAATGTTACAAAACAAATTTACATTGAGATACATATTAAAAACCTAGTTTTAACATTTTTTAACTAGTACATTTTAATAAAATACCAGTTTTACATTGAATGTCTTCTTTATATAGTTTTAAAGTGTTCAAATTCTGTTTAGTGCTACAGAAGTTGAAAAAGTAAAAACATATCAATTTGTATATCATTTTAGAAAGTCTACCCGTCCTGGTAATCTAGAAACGCATATTGTCATAACGCATTTTAAAACTTAGAATGAGACAACGTATGTACCGGAAGCTCAAAATTGGAACCAGTGAAATCCGCCCATGTGGAGTGTCATTAAGGAATGTCCTCTAAAGCCGCTCTTCTTACCAAAAGGCCCGTACAAGACAACGCCCCCCAAAACACCGCAATAGAAAGAAAACCATATGGACAGCTCCCTGATTTGGAAACCACTGCGCAGCACACCTCATATATTGGTCTAGTCATCTGAACACTTTAACATAACAATGAGAACGAAGAAGAAGACGCTCCATAAGTTGTATCATGCTGCATAAGGGAGGTATTACCTTTAAAAAAATATATATTTCTTATGTTTGCCTTGTTTATAGAAAAATATTTATGGTAATTAAAAAGTTGACTCTTGTTAGCCCTCTTGTGTACCGCTCTTCGTGGGGAGGGGGGGGATGAAGCTCCATAAAAAGAAATGTAAAGAACCAGTAGCTATATCAATTAGAATCACCTTAATGTAAGAAAACTATGACTCTAGAATGTTCTAACAATGATTAGAAAATCTGGACATATTATTTTTCATTAAAAACTAAAATTTAGTGACTTTCATATGTAATAAGACACTCATTGTGAAAGCATTCCAAGTCCTCCAGAAAGGTTCGGGATAATCCAAACCCTTCGCAACCCTACATACGACATCACAAGACAAGCCCACATCTTGAACAGCCAAGACAAAATGGAAGATGAAATAACCCAGAAATACATGACGCTGAAATTTGGAAGCTGATGCTAAGAGAGTGGACAAGACCTGGTTACGAAGCTGGTTTTTGGCTTGTACCAAGGTCGTGACACAGGGATATATAATGAAAGGTATATATATATATATTTTTATATATATACCTACTTCGTGGTCGAAGATGAGCACATTTCTCATCTCCCATAGACTCGAAGATGGCTGTAAAGTCCAATCCTCGCTTTCAAAAGCCGGCCGCATATGTAGCATGGTTGGGTTATGTCAGTTGCAGATAGGCCTGCTTCTTCTCTCCGCTTTTTTGATGGTTCGGCGCTCCTGCACCCTGGTCACTCCTCCTGCTTCAAATGTTGAAACTCCGAGACTCAACGTTCTCGCCACGAGGAGCGATCGAGAGCTAATGTTTCCCAGCCGCGAATGTCGATACCTCAGGTTTTTCACGCATTTAATGAATCGCTTTGTTTCGGTCCAATATTTTGTAAAGAAGAATAAAACGCCTTGAACGAAGCTGGTGTGTGGTTTATACTAAGGTCAGGGTCACATGGAGATCACTAAACGTACGCATAGCTCTGATCCAATATCCCGTATAAAATTATTTAGGAACTCTCTCCTAGTGCTAAATTTTAGTCAACAAAGTTGACAGGAAGACTCAGAAGAGATACACAAACGTAGATGCTTTACCTGGAAACATTTGAAGAAATCGTAGTTCATGGAGACGTATTGACCATTGAACAGAAAGTGGGTCAAGTAGGAAACGCCAATCAGACTTAGGAGAGACAAGACCATGGAAAACGTTTTAAAGGGGAACAACTGGCACTGGTTCGTTTCATCGTACCTATTTAGATCAAACAATGTTGAACAATTATTTATATGGTATTTTTGTATTGTTTTCAATTGACTATATTTAGCGGCCCTCGAAATGGGAAAAGACGCTATTAGTATCGTGTGGTCCGTCCGTCCGTCCCGTTAAGACCTCGTAAACTAGAAAAATATAGTAAAAATTCGACATCATAATATCTTAGACGATCCAAAGTTCTGATGCAATGGTCACTTTTTTGTTCTTCTGAAAGCGAAAAATCTAATTTAAATTAGGTCTAATTATAAAGTTTTAAAAAAGCTTGTAGTTTATATGTATTTGTATACTGATACGTATCCTTAAGTCGCAAAGTGGCGATGAATTATCTCAAGGAAATGAGATGAATGTCTGGACATTAGCTAATGGTCGGAATGATGTCATGCACACATCAATCCCCCCCCCCCTTTTATTTTTTTCACGAAGCTGATGTACCCAAAAGAGCGGCTAGTGCCGATACAGTTTGGGATCACCTGCGTCGCAAGGCTCTGCCAGAGCGTAGCACTGACATAGCAAACTGCCTAAGGATCGCCAGCTCCTGATTTTTCCTCAGGGTTGACTCAGGAAGACTTTCCCATAATTGGGTATAGCTGCAAGGCAGCAGAGGTATGAATTCAGAGCCATGCTTCATCTAGGCCAGAAATGGAAATTTTTTTTTCAGATCACTCGTCTTCTCATTGCTCATCTTTCTAAAGTTCAACTCTCCATTGCCCAGAAATCCAATGCTCATCTACCTATTGCCTAAATATCCATGACCTATCTACCTATTGCCCAACTATTCATCGGTTAATGACCCATTGCCCATCTTTCTAAAGTTCAACTCTCCATTGCCCAGAAATCCAATGCTCATCTACCTATTGCCTAAATATCCATTACCTATCTACCTATTGCCCAACTATTCATCGGTTAATGACCAATGCCCATCTTTCTAAAGTTCAAATCTCCATTGCCCAGAAATCCAATGCTCATCTACCTATTGCCTAAATATCCATTACCTATCTACCTATTGCCCAACTATTCATCGGTTAATGACCAATGCCCATCTTTCTAAAGTTCAAATCTCCATTGCCCAGAAATCCAATGCTCATCTACCTATTGCCTAAATATCCATTACCTATCTACCTATTGCCCAACTATCCATCGCTTAATTAGCCATTGCCCATCTTTCTAAAGTTCAACTCTCCATTGCCCAGAAATCCAATGATTATCTACCTATTGCCAAAGTATCCATTTGCAAATCTACCTATTGTCCAACTATTAATTCCCAATTATTCATTGCCTATCTATCTATTGCCCAACTATCCAACTATCCATCGCTAATGACCCACTGCCCAACTACTTACCTTTATCCAATGCCCAAATGCCCAACTACCTATCGTCCATCTATCTGTCATGCATCTACTAGTTGTCCTTTTACTACCCAGTGTGCAGCCGAACAATCCGGGCTCACATAGGTCTCACCAGCCACACAAAAACCCCAGTGCAAAGCCCTCAGTCCCCTGGATGCCAAAAATGGTCATCACCGAATCACGATGGAGGAACTATATAGTTGTCCTTTGCACACCTAGCCGTCGACAATTTTTTTCCATTACCAATAATTCCACTGCGTTTTAGCTCAACTATTTATGACCATAGTTTCGTGTTACAATTCTTTCTCACTCCTTACAAACGCTTTCAAAAAGATAAGTTTTCTAAGAAAGAAGAAAAAGCAAACGACTCACCAGGGGTACTTAATCAAAGCCCCAAAGAAAACCTTTCTCTCGCCGCCCAGCAGACGTAGCGTGAGTCCGGTAATGAAGGAGACAAAGGAGCCGTATGCGTTAGACTTGCGCACGTGCAGGACGCACAGGAACTGTGGGAAAAGGATGACGTAGACGAGGTCGCTGCTCAGCACCCACAGGTTGTACGTGGAGTCGACCAGGAGCGACATCACACACGATAGGCCGGTGATAATCACAAGAGCTGCTCTCATTATTGATATCTGGGCATTCTGGGATAGCTAATTGAAGGCAAAGGGAACAGTAGTTTAACCGATTTATTGGATTTCTGATAGGAGGTAAGAGACACTAGTTGGATGAAGTTATGGGTTATCTGATAGGAGGTAAAGAGACACTAGTTGGATGAAGTTATGGGTTATCTGATAGAAGGTTAAGAGACACTAGTTAGATGAAGTTATGGGTTATCTGATAGGAGATAAAGAGACACTAGTTGGATGAAGTTATGGGTTATCTGATAGGAGATAAAGAGACACTAGTTGGATGAAGTTATGGGTTATCTGATAGGAGGTAAAGAGACACTAGTTGGATGAAGTTATGGGTTATCTGATAGAAGGTTAAGAGACACTAGTTGGATGAAGTTATGGGTTATCTGATAGGAGGTAAAGAGACACTAGTTGGATGAAGTTATGGGTTATCTGATAGGAGGTTAAGAGACGATAGTTGGATGAAGTTATTGGTTATCTGATAGGAGGTTAAGAGACACTAGTTGGATGAAGTTATTGGTTATCTGATAGGAGGTTACGAGACACTATTTGGATGAAGTAATGGTTTATCTGATAGGAGGTAAAGAGACACTAGTTGGATGAAGTTATGGGTTATCTGATAGAAGATTAAGAGACACTAGTTGGATGAAGTTATGGGTTATCTGATAGGAGGTAAAGAGACACTAGTTGGATGAAGTTATTGGTTAACTGATAGAAGGTTAAGAGACACTAGTTGGATGAAGTTATGGGTTATCTGATAGGAGATAAAGAGACACTAGTTGGATGAAGTTATGGGTTATCTTAGAGGAGATAAAGAGACACTAGTTGGATGAAGTTATGGGTTATCTGATAGGAGGTAAAGAGACACTAGTTGGATGAAGTTATGGGTTATCTGATAGGAGGTAAAGAGACACTAGTTTGATGAAGTTATGGGTTATCTGATAGGAGGTAAAGAGACACTAGTTGGATGAAGTTATGGGTTATTTGATAGGAGGTAAAGAGACACTAGTTGGATGAAGTTATGGGTTATCTGATAGGAGGTAAAGAGACACTAGTTGGATGAAGTTATTGGTTATCTGATAGAAGGTTAAGAGGCACTAGTTGGATGAAGTTATGGGTTATCTGATAGGAGGTCAAAAGACACTAGTTGGATGAAGTTATTGGTTATCTGATAGAAGGTTAAGAGACACTAGTTAAACCAAGTTATGGGTTATCTGAAAGGAGGTAACAAGACACTAGTTGGATGAAGTTATGGGTTATCTGAAAGGAGGTAAAGAGACACTAGTTGGATGAAGTTATGGGTTATCTGATAGGAGGTTAAGAGACACTAGTTAAACCAAGTTATGGGTTATCTGATAGGAGGTTAAGAGACACTAGTTAAACCAAGTTATGGGTTATCTGATAGGAGGTTAAGAGACACTAGTTAAACCACGTTATGGGTTAACTGATAGGAGGTTAAGGGACACTAATTAAACCAAGGTATGGGTTATCTGATAGAGTATATGAATATTTTATAGTTGATATACATTTGATTATATATTTATTTTCATTTAACAAAAAAACCTTATAGATTATTCACCTTTTCTTGAAAGATGCGATAATACATCAGTCCAACAATGTTCCTGGCAAATATCCCGCTGGAGGATAGAAGGGACGAGTCTGTTGAAGACATGGCACCAGCAGCAATGGCAGCCATGGAAATGAAGAGGACAACGGGTGGGGTGAAGTACTTCAAAACGAGCGGCATCACATTGGGGTTATCTTTTTCCAGTAGAGTATCCATGGCGTAGTCGGTTTCCTTCCATTCTGTAGGTCAACAAAACACAGAGAAAGCAAAATCACAAGAAAAACAATATTTTATAATCGAAATATTTATTATTAACTCATGATATAAAAATAGTGTACAGTGTTTTAACCAACACTAGACATAAAGAGCTCTACACATCTAAACACAAATTCAACGTATTCAATACGTAAAAAAAATCGACATTCAACGTTAATAATACTAATCAAGGTATCGATATTCATAGTCTCCAACACTATTCACTATTCCCTAGCCCTAACATTTCCAACATAATCTCATTGTATCGGTAATCGCATTTCTTTCACTTAATATTCTTTGAACTATAAACGTTTGACAATGTTCAAGATATCGATATTTAATATTCCAGCCGCTACTCATGGTATCGATATTGCAAGTTCCCAACACTACCCAAGGGGTTGATGTTTAAAGTTCCCAACTGTAGCTTAAGGTATCGGTATTGTTTTAAATCTAAGGCAAGCGGTCAAAGAAAGGAATACGAAAGGAATTGAATACCATTGACTTCAGCCATCAATACACATGGAAAATTGTCATTGGTTTCACCAATCCTTTCCTACCCAAACCTAAATTCCAACCACCGACACACTCCCCAGTGTCGCTGTAGGTCCTTAATCCAGTTTTCTGGTAGCACGAAGAACGGTTCTTAGCTCCAGACAGCTCAGAGTTCATATCTCTTGCTGGTCACTTCAGACGGATCTAAAGCAGTCCTTCTCATATCAACATGTCCATCCCTCGTGTTGAACGATGCGCTGGTGCGCGCCATTATAGGCGTAAGCAGAAGCAGAATTGGAACAGTATTACAAGTTTTGAAAAGTATTTCTAGGTAAATTTTTTTTCAGCAGTAAGAAAGTTTTAGGAATAGCGTTTAGGAAAGTGTTATTCTTTTTCATTACTTCTCCACGAATTCGCAGACTTGAAATGCTATTACTTGTAGGCGCGAGTTCTAGAGATACAAATGGTAACAGCAGATAGAATAAAATAATACGGCCTTTAAAGAAAGTAATGCTGTATTTTAAATAAGGTCACTGTCCACGTAGACAGCTACAGAAACAAGTTGTCTCTGTCGTCCGCTAGTCTGTCTCTAATCTATATCCGTTCTAAGTTGCTCATGTTCTGTCGAGTCACTAAGGAAATCCCCGATTTAAACCAAACTTCTACGCGTCTAAGTATTCATTACAATAAGCTTAGGATTAGGTTCTGCTTTGACACAAACCAAAAACAGAGAATTAAATATCTTTTTTTTTTTAGAATTAGTCGACTGCAATCGCACAGCAGACATGTCTAAATATTGAACAAGCTCCTGGATTACATTTTAACATTAGAATAACAATTTATTTTCTAGAACACCACCTCATCCAGTCAAGCCAATGATCCTCTGAATGTGTATGCTTCAATCATCCGAAAAAGTAATCTAGTTCTATTACAGTGATAGTTAAGTAGATTTGTATGTCGTAAATCCTTTCGGGAGTAAAGAAGATCCAGTTTTTAAGTGTTTGACAAAGCAGGGAGCAAGGTGGCAGCAAGGTAAAGAGCTAGGGTTCGAACATATGGGGTCTCGTGTTTGAATATCTCTGATTTTTTAATTTTTATGGCGCTTGAGTCTACCCAACCCTGATATTGATTGGGAAAAAAATAAATTCGGCTGGTCATTGTGCTGGCAACATGACACCCTCGATAACAGTGGGCAACAGAGAAAGATAAGCTTTAAATCATCACCCCCATGGATCGCAAGATTTGAAATTCTTTTCTATCAAATCATTATGGGCTATTGAAAAAAAAAGGATTTTGACTTCAGAAAAGAAAAATGGGGGTCTAATTTACTATTTAAACATTCAAATTCTGTCTGTAATGACCTACTTAAAGAAATGGCTTACTTAATAAATGACTTACTTAAATTAATGACCTACTTAAAGAAATGACCTACTTGCATTAAAGGCGGCAGCGCCTATAAGTACAGCTGGAATAGCCATGAACAAACATCCTAGTGCCCCAATGTAACTTATCTGTTTGGCAATAATGCCAGACTTAGCGGCTAAGACTCGTTGCCAATACACCTATATAAATACAGTATATATATATATATTGTTTAAAAATCTTCTAATTAATAATAAATCTATTTCTTCTTTTTTCTTTATATAATAGAATCTAAAATAATTGTTTTTGTGTATTGTAAATGAAAAATATATGTTGCAACATGTATTATAAATACCACTAACACACCCACTGATCAAGGAATCTCTTAAACTGTCGTACGTATTCGCATGAAATTGTTTACACAGGTTCGTTTTACATCTTAGACGCTCACTAAGAACGGTTTTCGACAAAGTAATAAATGCAAAATGCAGAGAGGACTTTTACCTGATTAATAGTTTTCATTACACCGCCCTTTACCTTAACGCCAGAGATATGACTTCAAAAACAGTATATTCCAATATGGCGATAATTGGTATGTATAGCGCTCAGGTTTACGTTTTATTTCCCTGACATGATTTTGTCATGTTTATTTACAGGAAGACTTTATTTTTAGAAAATTTGACAATTTAGACCTCATAAGAAACTTTTGGGTATTAGTGGAACAAATGAGATGAATTTCGAGGCAAGATATTTGTTTTCTTAGTCACCTTTATTCCAAAATGGTTTCCAATATTAAATTTTTTGACCCAATAGGTCACTATTCATATATGTGTAACCTTTTTTATCAGAGTTTTGCAAAACTAGTTACAGTTGTGTAATAAAACGAAATCGCGATTACCTGCAGAGGCTGAAAGTATTTTTCTAGGAAGAAATCGATTGTAGATACAAAAAGTACGGGTCTTTAGATTCATATTAGAAAATTTATTCTGAGAAATAATTCTTTTAAATTATACATTTCAATTTCTTTCCGTCTAAACAATTCGACACGTTTAACTAAATTAAATACAAAGTTTTCTTTATACTTGATTGATAAACATACAGTCTTTGATATAATCTTGACATTAACATGAGTTTTTTTTTTATCTGTATTTATCTTTTAGTTCCAATCGCCTTATTCTCTATACAAAAAATTCACCCCCGCCCCCCTTAGCTCAGACCATTTGGAATAAACAAATATTAATAAATTATTACAAATATATTAACAAATTGGTTCATTTTTCGGCGTTGTTAATACCTGCCATGGAATGGCTCCAAACACTATGAGGGCAAACGTGTCCATGTAGACAAGAATTTCCTTAGTCTCTAGACGTCCAATCCAATCTGTATTCTCGTAGATGACGCTCACATGTTTGTTCGTCAGCACGAATGGTACAGACAGCCACTGTCAGGAGAGGAAAGTAAGTTAACCCTTAAAGCGCTGAGCTGTTCGGCAATGAAGACATACAAAAATGAAATTACAATGTTCATGTTCAGAGGCTAAACTACCACACGCATCTTAAGGGTTAATGATTCTTTGCGTTTCCAACAAAATCTTCACTCTTTTTTTTTTCTCAAAACCATTTCCGAAGATAAAGGGGATTGCAGTAGTTCACGTGACCACAGAAAACCGTTGCCGACCTACATATTTGGTCACAGACGATGCAGACAAAGCCGTTGTCTACTCAGGGACGATTCAAGTTTTCTTCGTCTGTGCAAGAGCAAGAGCTTTTCTTTGGGGTCTCAAAATGTGTGTTCAGTCACCTTTGTGAGAGCTATCCAGCTGTCTCTTTCAAAGGCCATCTGTTTCCAGTTGCTGTGATTGCAAAATGGCGCATGGATCGATCTTTATAGCCTTTCCGAGTTGGCACCTCTGATACGCCATCCTCTTTGAAGCCCATCAAAAAAGATCGCCTCTTGCATGCGGTCACCCCCCTGCCCTTTACAGGATAGGTGTCCAACCCAGGACAATTATGCCTTCTTCTAGGGGGTATATTTGCCAAGGACCAATTAAAAAAACAAACAGTCATAATATATACGGATGGCGAAAAAGAAACATATAGAGAACCACCAGGTAGGCAATGGCTTAGTGTTATGGAGTGTGTGTGTGTGTGTGTGTGTGTGTTTTTATGGTGACGGTGGGAAGAGGTTAGTGATTGGTTGTGAATGATGCAACATAGGTGGCATTGTCGTCATTTCGTGTTAATTAGGAAACGACTCCAGAACATGAGACTGACTGGCTGTGTTATTGTAGTGATTTAGATTTTGTTAAAAGATATTATTTTTAAAGTCTACTACATTTATTTCATTTATCTCAAGTTGATTTTGCTTATATTATAAATAAAGTTAGTATTGCACACAACAAAGGTATTCATTGTTATTTGAAGTTTTTTGAAGATATATAACGCCTACAACGGTTTACTTGTCTACCAGCAGGTTAGCGCCACAGGTCAACGACCGGTAACAACACGTAGTCTGTGTTAGTTATGGCAAGCTTTCTCGACCACATCTGGCTCTGCGTAGCCACATGTAAGGCTACAGTCCTCATTACTCAAAGACCTTATTACACTTTTTAACACTGACCGCTATTATAGATTATCTTTAGAAATGTTTTACACAGCTATCTGCCCCCTTTTGATATTTCGATATTTAAATATTTAAGATACGGGCTACATTCATTAAGCCCAGACAAAGAAAAGAGAGTGATATAGAGTAATGTGATGGCATTGTAGGTTACTTGAAAGGAAATATGAGACAATGATACGAGGATAGCTGTGAAACATTTGTGAAAAAATAGGACGCTTATTTCAAAACCTGTTGCCAACTAAAAGGCCTCAATAAGAAACAGTTGATCTTCTGGCCGAAGCTGGATTACTAAGTTATCCTGGTTGCCCATAGCTTTAAAATACTTTTTTTAGTCACTGCTGCTATATTATAGTGAACTGCTAATACCTCGTCCCTGCTACAAACGGAAGAATTTAGACATCTGATTCTGCAGTGCCAAAACCTACACAGAAATTAGTGAATAACTTTTTAAATAGTTTCAGCATAGACAGTGGAGTTAAACAAGGATGTGGCCTGGCCCCAAGCATCTTTGTATACTCTTTTCACTGCTAATCCATCACGCGTTTGACAAAATGTTTTGTTTGTTTGTAAAATATTTTACATATTTCGGATGTTCCACTGCTAATCCATCACGCGTTTGACAAAATGTTTTGTTTGTTTGTAAAATGTTTTACATATTTCGGATGTTCCTTCAGAGTTGAAGATAGTTTACTTCCTAGTCCAAACCTCCCGCAGGACGACGGGGGATGGGAGCGGGCAGGTTTTGAACCCGGGACCATCGATAAATCCAAACGACAATCCAGCGCGCAAACCGCACGACCAGGCAAATCCACCGAAGGCATCTAAGTCGATTCCTGATTCAAGATGCTACTCTTCTAGCTAGAGCCATATCCATGCCAAAAAATCAATAAATTACTGACTCTGATAGAGCTATATCCCTCCATAAAATCAAGATGCTACTCACCTAGCTAAAGCTATATCCCTGCAAGGAATTCAAGATGCTACTCACCTAGCTAAAGCTATATCCCTGCAAGGAAGTCAAGATGCTACTCACCTAGCTAAAGCTCTATCCCTGCAAGGAATCAAGATGCTACTTACCAGACCTAGGCACAAACAGACCAACTGCAATACGTCTGTGTAGGCCACAGCGTACATGCCGCCCAGCAGGGTGTAAATGCATGAGCAAGCAGCGGAGATGACAATGGCGATCTCCTGCTTCAAGTCGAGCACAACCTTCAAGGCCGAGCCTGTTGACATGCAAGTTGATAGCCATGTTAGGAATTTAAAAAATAAACTATGTTTTTATCTAGTGTGGAAGCAACGAGGTGAGTTTAATGCATTTCGTCTGTGATCTTGACAATTTCTCTCTTTTTCTGACTCTACCCACGCATCTCTTGTCTCTCCCGCTCTTACATACAAACTATCGTAAATTATATAATAGCCGATAAAATTAAAGCAACATCGCAAGATTTTCCCGACGACACGCTGCTTAAATCATAAAAGATATCATTTCTTTGTATTGTCGGCCAAGTGACGCCATCAAAGTAAACAAAAAAATTCTTTAATAAAATAAAATATTCATCTGCCTGTCAACCTGTTTATTCACAAATATATATATGCTATTTATAGATTTCAAATTCCGTTGAGAATATACTATCGCACGATATGAACATTTTAATATTCATTACACAGTGATCATTTGAAGTTGTTATAAACTCCTACTAAGATCCAGGAATCGATAAGTTAAAAAAAAAACAATTTTAATTTAATTGCATTTATTTTTTTTTACAAAGCAAATATAAACTCACTCTGTCTGTCGGTCTACCAGGCCAAAAGATTGTACACGTTATTTTTCCGACACCCATGACCCAACCTAGGATCAAGCTGAAATTTAACTGATGGCAGGGATGTGGCTCTTATTTCTATCGCCTGACAACGCAATAATCAATTAAAATATTAACCATTTATTGGTATTGAAGTATTTATTGCGTTTGGTATCTCAAATAATAGAAATAAATAGTAGTTGACTGAGTGGTGGTATAAACTGAATTAGTCCCCTTTATAGATTGTCGTCTGAGGCTTGTTACAAATTTAATTACATGACTACTCCAAACTAATTGTTACACTTTGTTTTTTTTTGTTGTTTTTTATAAAGAATTTTTAAACATTTTTGCTTTTAGTTTAAACAGAGGCAAAGCCCTGTATTTCGGTTAATTTATTCTTCAAGTAAATAATACCTATTGCATTAAGTATTCCAGCACAGTACGTGATGTCACCAACTAGAGCTGGCACAAAAAGTAAACAATGCATGATGTCACCATACTTCCAAAGGAACGGGTCGAACATGGTCCTGTAGCCAGAGTTGCGCATTTGTGCTGCGAAAAATCGGCCTCCTGGACATACAAATGACGTCTATATATAAATTATAAATGTTAATTGCTTTGAGTTTGTGTGGATCTGTGGTTATGTGGTTGGTTGTACGGTTATAATGTAATCGGGATGTTTAGTCATGTGGTTGCGTGGCTTATGGTAATGAGGATGTACGTTTCTGTTGTTCTTTTGTTTTGCTGTTAGAAGACTGCTTGAGTTGATTAGCTACATGGTTATATAAGGCGTTATAGTCCAGTGGTTATATAAGGCGTTATAGTCAAGTGGTTATATAAGGCGTTATAGTCCAGTGGTTATATAAGGCGTTATAGTCCAGTGGTTATATAAGGCGTTATAGTCCAGTGGTTATATAAGGCGTTATAGTCAAGTGGTTATATAAGGCGTTATAGTCCAGTGGTTATATAAGGCGTTATAGTCCAGTGGTTATATAAGGCGTTATAGTCCAGTGGTTATATAAGGCGTTATAGTCCAGTGGTTATATAAGGCGTTATAGTCCAGTGGTTATATAAGGCGTTATAGTCAAGTGGTTATATAAGGCGTTATAGTCAAGTGGTTATATAAGGCGTTATAGTCAAGTGGTTATATAAGGCGTTATAGTCAAGTGGTTATATAAGGCGTTATAGTCAAGTGGTTATATAAGGCGTTATAGTCAAGTGGTTATATAAGGCGTTATAGTCAAGTGGTTATATAAGGCGTTATAGTCAAGTGGTTATATAAGGCGTTATAGTCAAGTGGTTATATAAGGCGTTATAGTCAAGTGGTTATATAAGGCGTTATAGTCAAGTGGTTATATAAGGCGTTATAGTCAAGTGGTTATATAAGGCGTTATAGTCAAGTGGTTATATAAGGCGTTATAGTCAAGTGGTTATATAAGGCGTTATAGTCAAGTGGTTATATAAGGCGTTATAGTCAAGTGGTTATATAGCTCTGTGGTTTGTTTATTTCTTTGGTTGTACGGTGTTCAAATGTATGCTCTGATGTTACTCCAGACAGCTCATCAAAGCTTCTCCTTGAGAAGCACGAATTTGAATAAAAGCTTAAAAATCCTTCCTAATAACGAAAACAAACTTAAGTGTTTATTTACATATATCTGTAGGTTTTCAATATTAGTGCAGTAGTTTACAAAATACAAATGTAATCACAGGGTCTTAAAGGATTTTAAAATGTTTGTTATCTCATAACTACTTGTAATTGCCACATTTAAAAATGTTATCTCATAAATACTTGTAATTGCCACATTTAAAAATGTTATCTCATAACTACTTGTAATTGCCACATTTAAAAATGTTATCTCATAACTACTTGTAATTGCCACATTTAAAAATGTTATCTCATAACTACTTGTAATTGCCACATACAGAGAAGCTAATGAAGAGCCAATATCTCATTTATGGGCTCTGGGTAAAGTACTTCCCATCAGGTAAAGAGTTACAAGGGCCTTAAAACAAAGAGTACCGTAAAGTACCCCTTTATGACCTAGCTAAAAGGAGGAGGAGGTAAAGGTCATCTTTGAAAGTAATCTCTATAGGTCATCTGTTTCTATGACAGAAGGCTAACAAGAGTGTCATGTGGCCAGCACAACAATGTCACTTTCTTTTTAAACATGCATAGGTGCCATAACAGATGGTGTTATTGTATATCTAGTTTATCGAAACAGCTGCTAGATAAGAGAAAACGATTGTAGTGTGGTATGTTCGATTAAAAGAATTTTGATTGTTTTTAAATTATAAATTTGTGAAAAAAAAAGGTGAAACAAAATATATTTAGATAAGTATATTTATATATATATATATACAGTAATAACTTACCAACTATTAAACTGAGTGCATAGCCTATTGGTGCTTGACACCAAATCAATCCGCCTTCAGAGTGTAATACCTCTGCCGTGCCCAAAATGAAACTGCCACCTACCCAAGTAGCTGAAGACATATGTTACAACTTGTCAGAAGAAAAAAGGTCTATTTAAAAAGCAAACCTAATCTAATGGGAAGAACTCCGCAATTACTACTATGTCTCTCAAAAATGTAGAAGTCATTTCCCTTATTCAATATAAAACAAAAGAATTAATTACCAAGAATTAATTGACCGATTGGTTACGTTGTTAATTGATTTTTGTTTTGTTAGGTACAATAAATATTTGTTTCAAGTTTCAACTTCACCTGTGAATGGGAGTGGAAGAAATAACATGTTCAATTATCTAAGTGGACGTAGGATTAACTTCTCCTGTTAGTATAAAAAAACAAACAACTAATTACCAGTAATTGATTAACTGGGGAGGCGCGAGGTTGTCTTTTATATAGACTCTGCCTGTCAGTTCGAATGTTTAGACGGCCAAATTTCTCAATCAATATGTTTGTGTCTTTTAGCTTCAAGAAAACAGACCCGCTGCTGAATCTGTAGATTAAGGCCGTTACAGCTGTACACGATCCACTGTCTCAAACGCCTCTCACATATATCTCGATATGTAGAATCTCTCTTTAAGTTTATCTCTTCTTACTAGGATATAATGGTGCGCAGTAGACGCCTATAGAGCGAATCTCTTAAGTTCATAGAGGGGCTTGCGAACGTATTTGTACTTTTTACTCCAGGGGGAATAACAAGCAAAACGTTTTTGAAATGCAAGTGTAAAAGGAGAGATTGACCCTCAGACAGATTGGTCAGTGAAGAGCCAATATCTCATTTCTGGACTATAGGTAAAATAATTTTCTCTGATTTAGAGTCCCAAGAGCCCCTAAACAAAGACTAAAGTAGCACTTTCAGAGCTAGCTGTCTATTGGGCATAGTATGTAAAGGTCATCTGTTTCTATAACCAACGGTTAACGAAGTCGTTATGTGGCCAGCACAGCGACCAACGCCTTTACTTTTTCCCCAACTAAAGCCAGGTAGGCTATCATATAGAGTTGGGTAGACTCAGAGGAATTATACAATTTTCGTAATTCTAAATCCCAATCCTAATAGATATTCGAACCCGTAACCTCGTGTTTCAAAAGCCAAGCACTTCCCCACTCAGCCACCTCGTACCTCAAGGGCCCCCGACTCGACAAAACAGACACTGAGGTAGGTGATAGGGGAGAGAACCGTTATACTCACCGGTCATACTCAGCAGTCCTAAGATCAGTCCGATGGACCTGTTGGCAAGCAAAACATCATCGACCGTGGTCTGGCTACTGGTACGGATGATTCCAAACTTCCTGGCCGCCCAGATTCCGAGAAAGGTAATGATGAGGTAAAATGATAAGAGGATTATGAAGAAGACCCACATCACGATTTGGCTGAGTTCTTAGTGCCGTGAACAGCCAGATAAATCTGTGAAGTCATGATAAAAGTTGGTATATCTAACATATATAATTGAATGTAAGGTATATATATTGTATATATATATATATATATATATATATATATATATATATATTATATATGTATGTATCTATGTGTGTATCTATTTATCTATATGTGTATATATGTATGTCCCGCATAGAAATAAAAAAAATTTGACAAATCGTGATAAAACTTGGCCTAAATGTTCATTAAATCATTAAATCATGGCGGAAAACGAATTGTATGTTTATTGTCTCTTCCACAATTGGAGGACCCTAAAAATAAAATTAAAAAAAAAAAAGAAATTAAAAAAAAATATTTTTTTTTTCTCTAATGACGAACGAACATTTGAAACAAATCGGGTAAACCCATTTTCACACTCTACTGTTTTTTTTTAAAGGAAAATCTAAAACTGGGATGGGAATATTTACCCTACTCAATAAAGATCGAAATCCAATCCGCTAGATCAGTAATACCCAAACTAAGGCCCGCAGCCAGCAGGTCATATACAACGTATTGATGCCTAGTTTGTCTATGCCTAAAGCAGGCCTTGATTTGCCCCTATAGATCGCTTAGTCTGAAAGGGGGGTTACTTAACTTTATTTTATTCCTCACGAGGATTTCAACACGAAAATGTTTGGCTCGATGGCTAAGTGATGTCCTATCACGCCCTATCCAAAATTGTAATTATAATCTAAAGATAAGAACAAAATCATGTGTAAGACTTTCTAGATTCTTCTCTTTACACTCTTATCTTATAAGTTACAGACGTTCTTTCAAAAGCGAAAATAATCTTACTGTGTGAAACGAAGAGAAAGTAGATAGCTAGGTAGATGTAGCGTCCCGTTACGTAAGCCATGTCAACAAATTTCTGTCTTAACTTCTCCTGCATAGGTCTACATTGTCTTCAAATCCAAATGGTCTTCAGAAAAAGAAAACAATTCAATAAAAAAAAAGAAATGTTCGGCCTAGTTCCTGTTTAATTGATTGCACTTTAAGCACTTCCTTGAGTCTCGCACTGAAACAGAAAGTCTATTATGGGAAGTCCCGGTAAAATATGCAAGCAATGTGAACGTTTTTTGCTTACAGCTATAGAGAGAAATAAATGAAGACGATTAGCATTTGCCCAACCTACACTCGCAATATCACAGAACGGATGACTGGACACAGAGGCGTAGCGAGCATAACGTGTGCCCTGGGCAAGGTACAACTTTATTGACCTCCTTCCCCCCACCCCCCTCCCCCCTCCATGCCCCATGAGCATCAAACAGAAATAAAGGGTGCGCCTGGCGCCCCCCCTGTGAGTGGCGCCCCGGTCATCGTGCCCCCCCCCCTTGCCCCTCCCTCACTACGCCGACTTCCTTTCCGGGAAGCCAACATCTGAAAGCCTAAATCATGCATATTAACTAATGACCTAAATTCTGCCAAGTCACTGGTTTTCCTGGCTAAGTCAAGCAACCCATTCCATGCTCTACTAGCACTAGGGAAGAAGAAGCGTTTGTACCAATTAGTCCTAGCAATCAATAATCAATAAAAATAATTAACCTATTAATTTATTACTTAGTGGTAATTAATTATTTTTTTGTATTACAAAGAAAATGGGAATTAAGTTTGCGATAATGAGATGCAAAAAATGGAGTTGTGTAGTTATTTCCTTTGTGTGAATATTTCGTTATTGTTATAGTAGTAAGGCTGAGGTGGATAATTGTTGTCAAACTGAGTTTCAATTTGTTTGGACTTATAAAATTATCTTATCTTATAAGCTCTGTTGGTACAATATTTTGCAATACTTATTCTCGTAGAATTTACTTTGTGTTTCATAATACTATCATATCTTCTTATCTCATATGGGAATGCTGTAACAGTTCGCGTAACCGAATCTATACTAGAAGGCATTATTTGCAAAATTTCGGAGGCGGGTTCGAAAATGTCAGTGAGGTAATTAAAAATTTTAGAGACGGGATTAATTCGAATGAAAAACAGGGTAATTAATTTTTATCGTTTCGTTTCCAGTTAAATTTTTTATATTACATTAGTAAACACAGTACAAAGACCTAGGTAAGTTACATTATAGGCTAATATTTACAGATTTTCCTAAATAGTCTTAATCTAGGACTATATGCGTGTATACCAATAAACAAACCGAAAATCCATAGCTGATAGGATTGTATTTCAAACCCTGTTAAATCTGTACAGAAACATAGAATAAGTAGATCGTGATGAAATAATTAACTTCAAATGAATATTTTCATAAGTAGAAATTGATCGACCATTTCATAAAAAAATTGGAGTGAATTAACAAAAAAATTTGGATTTTGGGAAATTTCCGTATTAAATGACTTACCTGAGATAGATTTTCCCTTTCAAAAATTATTAAAAAAACAACATTAAAATAATAATTTAAAACAAATTTTGAGGCGCCCGAGGGTTTTAGGTAACTATAATTTAAAAAAAAATCTTTTTAATAGATTCTGTTTTATGGATCCTATACACATAATAGTTTATATCGTCTTTCTTCGAAAAATAATGGTTTGTCCTCCTTAGTTGTTTGTTTGTTTGTTTTACATGTTTCGGATGTTCCTTCAGAGTTGAAGATAGTTTACTTCCTAGTCCAAACCTCCCGCAGGACAACGGGGGATGGGAGCGGGCAGGGTTTGAACCCTCGACCGTCGATAAATCCGAACGACAGTCCAGCGCGCAAACCGCACGACCAGGCAGCCATCCTTAGTTGACAGACATTGTCCTAGTCTGTGAAAGACTTTTTAATCCCATCATCTTTTTGTCCCTTGACTCTCGTTGTAGGGGGCGCTGTCACAGTTCGCGTAATCGAATCTTTCCACTTTTCCCGGTCAGCAGCTGATCAGGATATCAAGAGAGAGGCCGGTCCATAGCTTTGCGTTGTCCAGCCAGCTTTTCTTTGTCTGTTGTTAGGAAGTCCTGTCTGATAAAATGACCGAACCAGCTCAGCTTTTGTCTCTTCACAGTTTTTTAGGAGCTACTCTTTTTTTGTTTGTTGCCAGCCAGAATGTTGACTTGTAAACTTATCTTTTTTTCTTGATATCGGATACCCATCATTTCTCTGCGCCATTTACCCTCAAAGGCTTCAATTCTTCTTCAATTCTTCTTTCAGCCTTAGCGTTCATTGTCCACCTTTCATAATTATATGTTATATATTGATTTAGCATCGAATAATGCAATTTTAATTTTACTTTGAAGCTGAAGTAACTCTTCCAGACTTTCCATAATTTGCTCATGGCAGCGAATGCCAAGCTTAATTATGTTTACTGACTGACTATATATATATATATATAACCTAAAGAAAAATTCTTCCCTCAAATGTTGTTCTCACACATTGCATCTCTAATGTATAAGAAATCTACATAGATCACTTCAAAACGTTTAACGTCTAACTCTAAAGGAAAGGATGATGTACAGTAAGCTCTAAATTGCAGTATGCTAGTATGTCACAGTGCGCCAAGACAGTCATAGGATGGACTTCATCTTTAACTCCTATGTTATAGTTTTAAAGTTGACAACAATGTATTTCGACAGGATCCTTAATGTCTGTTAGTGTCACTCAGAAAGTCTGTCTATATGCGGCGAGTATGCGCACACACTACCTATAATTGTTACGTCCATTAATGTCATGTGTAGAAATATTAAGGGAAATAAATCTATAAAATATCTTTATAAATACTTTTAATAATTATTTCCCTTTATTGTTCTAGTGCTTTCTCTCATCTATGATTATTCCTGTTTTCTTTATAGTCATAAGTAATTTGTTTTTGTTCAATTGGAGTAATAACATAATTAGGTGCAGGAATGCACAGATATTACAGAATTCTACAACCATTTGACTTATGGATTGTAAGTAAATTAAAATACATCCAAAAGGCCTAAATTTCGTTGTAGTTAGCACTACCTATAAGTGCTACAGGTATATGGCGTACAACACTTCATGAAACAAGAATATTGCCTTTGGTGGGTATCATTTCTGGCGTCTCTACTTTCTGATGAAAGGTCTTGTGCTCTGTCAATGTACATGTTGAATAAATAGTGTTGATAATCCTAATCCATTCTTTATTTCACCTTCATCCTGCTTAATTTTAATACTTTCATTGTGGATTTTTATTATTCTAATACATTGTCTTTATATCTCATGTGTCTTATCTTATGTCTTATGAGTGCATATCATTCTACAAATCAGGTCGAAGCTAAATTTATGTTATGTGAATTCTAATTAACGAAACCCCCAGCACTACGCTTGAATTTTGTGTGTATCTAGAGATGAATCTGGAATTGTTGCAATGTATCAACCACGCACAAAAGAGCGTCACTGCAATATATTGCTACGTTTTACCTTAGATTAACATAACTTACAGTTGGGTTTATGAAGCACCGGGGAGATCCACATGGACAGTAAGCAGAAAGGAAGGGTCGAGATACACAACAGTAGTAGAAAGAAGGGTGAAAGTGCAACAGCGTCTTGTTATTACAGATGCCCAACCTGAGACCACAGCTGCGTATCAAGGATTGGCCCCTTTACTCACACAAGAAGTTGCAAAGGGTAATGCTGAATGAGAACGCGATAAATAATTACGGAAAGGGTTAAAAAATCAAATAAAAAGTTTTAAATATTTATGAATTGCATTATAATAATTGACTAACCTATAATAGCGCAACCTTCATGCTTATAGCAGAGCGCTACGGTCTTATCTCTATGGGTGGGGGATGGGGTAACTGGAAGCAGGTTTCCTTGATGTCTTTATAAAAGCCTTGTCTTTGAGTCCGATGATTACGGAAGAATGCAGTATATCCCGTGGCTACACATCCCCAGCTGCGACCTACATATTTTGCCACATCTAGCGCAGGCATAACCATTGTCCGCAAATTGTCGATTTAGATTCTCTTTTCGCCGTCTACGTCTGTCCTCGGCAGCGGATTTCCTTTTGGTCTGAAATGTGTTGCACGCGGCCTTTTTAAATGACCTCCAGCGGACTCGTTCTTAAGCCGCATGCAACCAGGTGCTCTCTTGTTACATTTGCTGCATATGTAATATATCAACCCAATAATATATATATATATATATATATATATATATATATATATATATATTGTTACGATCTTCTCTACCAGGCCTTCTGCAAACACTGCTTAAAAAAAAAAACAGCACATCTAATACAAGAACTTGACAACAAAAGCTTCAATAAACAATGTGGCGTTTTAAATACAAATACATCGACAGCCAATTCAACACAAGTCGCTACACTAACTTCAAATGCGTTCTTGCACTTAACAGAACTGCCTAACTAAACATTACTAGTCTCTCTAGCTCGTACAGCTACATTCTCGAGGACTCAAAGGTACCACAGTCCTTATTGCCTTGCTGTCCTGGACTCTACTGTCTCCTTTCTTACACACTGTCTCTCGACCGTGAAGGCTTTCGGTCACATGACCATAATACTGGTCATATTTGCGTGAACTAGCAGTACTGTCCATTGTCTATCGACAGCCGTTGACCCGTTGACCTGTGTGATTGGCCTGAGTGGTGTGTATCAGTAGGCTTCACACATTAACCCTTTCAGTCCGCCACTGGAGTTACTACAATATATATATATATATTTTCGGGCAACTAGCGTCTGGCTAAGGAAAAACTGGCCGCCCCCACCTCCGTTACGCAGATGCAATAAAACGGGACATCAAAACAGTGGACATTGACGCTGACCATCGGGAAGACATAGCCCTAGACCGCAGTAGTTGGAGAGAGACAGTGACCAAGAAAGCTATGGACAGGGAAAAAACATAGGACTCAGCTCTGGAAGAGAAGCAAGCCATACGAAAAACGTCCGGATCCTTCACCACCAAAGCAAAAGCTACATTAGCCTGCTATATATATATGTGGGGGGGGATGTCTCTTCAAAAAACGGGAACCACAGACACAAAAGAAAGTGTTCGAGATGAACCATAGTCGTTCCGCGACTGAAGGAGGCCAAATAATACATATGTTAACATATTGTCGCAATATATTTATTATTCCAGGCAATAAGTAATGAGAAACTTCTTTGCATTTCAGATCAAACAAAAATAGAACAGATAAAAATGTGGAGCAACACATATTGACATCCTCTAGGAACACCATGTACCAAAGAAGTAGGTCACTAGAATTTCCAGAAAAACAGTTATTGTTATCGAGTCTAACATGTCAGGATTTTTTCGACATCCTGAAGGCCATCTTTGTCCGGTGCATACTGGTCACCCACGCCCTGATGGCCGTCTGGAGAGTAACTGTAAGTTACAATAACAACCTGTACTGGATACTGGCCTGTATTCTAGTCCTACTCTTTGCAGAGTCGTGCTACACTATCATACGCAGGAGAGGGAAAGAGTATCAGAGGTGAGTAGTCGGAGGAATTTTGTTGTTGCTAGAAAATATTTGTTTGAATATAGAATGGATGAGTCTAGAGATTCATCTAATATATAAAGCACAAAGTATGGTGTATGTATGTATGTATATAGAATGGATGAGTCTAGAGATTCATCTAATATATAAAGCACAAAGTATGGTGTATGTATGTATGTATATAGAATGGATGAGTCTAGAGATTCATCTAATATATAAAGCACAAAGTATGGTGTATGTATGTATGTATATAGAATGAATGAGTCTAGAGATTCATCTTATATATAAAGCACAAAGTATGGTGTATGTATGTATGTATATAGAATGGATGAGTCTAGAGATTCATCTAATATATAAAGCACAAAGTATGGTGTATGTATGTATGTATATAGAATGGATGAGTCTAGAGATTCATCTTATATATAAAGCACAAAGTATGGTGTATGTATGTATGTATATAGAATGGATGAGTCTAGAGATTCATCTTATATATAAAGCACAAAGTATGGTGTATGTATGTATGTATATAGAATGGATGAGTCTAGAGATTCATCTAATATATAAAGCACAAAGTAAGGTGTATGTATGTATGTATGTATGTATGTATGTATGTATGTATGTATGTATGTATGTATGTATGTATGTATGTATGTATGTATGTACGTATGTATGTATGTATGTATGTATGTATGTATGTATGTATGTATGTATGTATGTACGTATGTATGTATGTATGTATGTATGTATGTATGTATGTATGTACGTATGTATGTACGTATGTATGTCCGCATAGAAATCGAAACCGCTGACCAATCTTGATAAAATTTCACATAAATGATCCCTAGGCAGAGATCATAGAATTTCTTTACTGTCCTCCCAGAACAGTGGGGCCTAAAAATAAAAGAAAATACCTAAATGTCTCTTTACTAAAGAGAGAAACGTTTAAAGTCATTGGGTACACCCTGAACGCAGGGTGCGGGTCTTATTCGGCTAGTTCAAAATAAATATATATTCATTTTACAAGTCAAGTGTTTTTTTACATATAAAATTATGAAATAATCTAAATCTGGTTAGCTTTCTGTGAAATCTATTGAATGAAATATATATTAAGCTTATTGCTATCTATGTGAAGTGGGGAAGTCTCTATTAGGCTTATGCTATCTATGTGAAGTGGGAAAGTCTCTATTAGGCTTATTGCTATCTATGTGAAGTGGAGAAGTCTCCATTAGGCTTATTGCTATCTATGTGAAGTGGGGAAGTCTCTATTAGGCTTATTGCTATCTATGTGAAGTGGGAAAGTCTCTATTAAGCTTATTGCTATCTATGTGAAGTGGGGAAGTCTCTATTAGGCATACTGTTATCTATCTGAAGTGGAGAAGTCTATAACTGAAAACGACAAAATAATCTCGTCCTACCTTCATGTTGGTACTGCCTTTAAATGAACGACAGAGAATGGTCCAAATGGGGCAACTGTATAAATAGTTATTTTAAAAAATACTTTAAAAGATAGCAACAAACTATGTATGTCCTTTTTCATGACCAATTAAATTAAATTAAATTAAATTATGGCTTTTATATAGTGCTACTTTCATGCTTATAGCATGCTCCCGAGCCAGGCCCAGGTCAAGCGCACTTAGCCTCTCCACCAATCTTCCCAATTCATCAAAACGTATATGCTCTGATGCCATTGTCCACCATTGACCACTTCCCCGCTTTTCAAGGTTTATGCCGGCCTTCCTGTTTTACTTGTCCACGCTCCTGTCTTGTATCTGGCTCCTGGAACTGGACAAGACGGAGAAGTATCTTCTGGGTCAAGCTGAGCTCCTGGACAAACAGATCAACTCTAGCCAGGACCTGCGAATTCCGGTTGGTACTAACAAGCGATGTGAAGGATTTGATGTTGGAAAATAATGGAGATAATTTTTTTACGAAGCTTATATCAACTCACTTTGTCTGTCTGGTAAAAAGTTTGTACACGTTATTTCTCCCACACCCATCTTCGGATCAAGTCGAAACTTTGCACAATTATTCTTTGGCATAGACGTGACATGAGTAAAAAAAAAAAGTCAATTTATTTCTTGTTTTAATTATTTTGTTTGATAACAACAAGGGAAATGAATCCTTCTGTATTCACAGATACCTCTAAATATGTTGGCTTTCGTCTCCTTGGGTAATTGAGCAACGTCTAAATATGAAGGGTTTCGTCCCCTTAGATAAATGATCCCGTTATTTCTCCCATACCAATCTCGGATCAAGTTGAAGTTTTAAACAATCTTTAATGGTACCTAACAAAACATGAATCTTTATTTTAATTAACCAATAAGCCAATTAATAATTGATAATTAATTATTCTGTTTGATACTGAATAAAGGAAATAACTGCTACATTACTGAGTGATATAGTTGTAACTGCAGAGTTCTTTCCCTTAGATAAGCTTTTTTTAAAAAAGAGTTTTTTTTAATTTTTTGTTTTCTTTTGTTTAATAATGGTCTCTTAATCTAACGATGCATCTGTTTTTATGACTGTCTCTCTGTCTATTCTCTATTAACCGACCGATATACAGACAAAAAATCAGACTGGCAAATAAAAACTGTCAGATAGACTGATAAATAGTTAGATAAATGGATAGATTTTTTTAGATTTGAGGGGTCCCGTTCTTGACTTGCTAATGCCTTGAAGGCACGGCGCAAGCATGTTGCCATACAGTTCCTAAACGTCTCGAGACGGAATTTAGAAGGATAGATAGATAGATAGATAGATAGATAGATAGATAGATAGATAGATAGATAGATAGATAGATAGGTAGATAGATAGATAGATAGATAGATAGGTAGGAAGGTAGGTATGTGGGTAGGTAGGTAGGTAGATAGATAGATAGATAGATAGATAGATAGATAGATAGATAGATAGATAGATAGATAGATAGATAGATAGATAGATAGACAGACAGATAGATAGATGGATAGATAGATAGATAGATAGTAGATAGATAGATAGATAGATAGATAGATAGATAGATAGATAGATAGATAGATAGATAGATAGATAGATAGATAGATAGATAGACATAACATATATATTAATTTATAAATAGATTACTATATTGATTGATAAATAGATCTGTTTATGTAAAATAACTTTGTATCTCTTTCAGGCGCCCTCTCTCACTCCCAACACCTGGATCATGTTTGTCGAGGAAATGTTTCCTTACTTAGTGTTGCTCTCCAGGTGGATCCTGCCCAGGGGAAAAGTCAACAGAAAGGAACTGGTTGAACTTCTATTCGCTTTTATCGGCATTGGCGGAGATATCATGGAGTACCTCTCCCTGCTGGGCGAGGAAGCCGTACGCCCTAACCGACGCCTCTGCTACGTGGTACTGGCCATCTGGTCACTGTCCGTACTGCAGTTCACCGTGACCGTCACGGTCATCCACCAGCCTAAGCGACAGAGGAACATCCACGTGGTCATCGACTCGATGGAGCTCGTTCTGCACAAGAAACAGCAGAAGTTTTGGTACGAAGTCCTGGCCATCGTTCTGACCTTACTAATGCAGGACATTCCGTTCCTTTTTGTCCGAATATATATAATGATAAGCTGCAACATCGTAAACTACAGCCTGATCTTTTTCACGTCTAAAAACGCGATGATCATATCTCTTCTCATTTACAAACTGTTAATAGTATGCGGAAGCTTTTATCTATCCGACGAAGAGGATGAGAACGGTGAAGTCTTTGGACAACCTGCGCAGAAAAAAGAGGGGCAGCAGAGCCCACCGTGATCGCATACCAGATATATCCAGTCTTTACTTTAAGTCAACAGCAGCAAGCAACAGTTTCAATAAAATGCAAGAAGCACTCATTAAACGATGAGAATAAAAAATGTCAGAAATCTCCTGAGTCAGAAATAGAAAACATATCTTGCAGAAGCGTTTCTTCTTTAGGTATCTCTGAAAATTGGATGGCTGCAAGGTCAGAAAAGGCGTCGGGCTATCACAGGAAAACAAGGAGACGAGATAGAAATAAAGCACAAATTAGGCGTGACCAATACATCGTCAAGTCTTGTGGCGTGGAACGGAGTTTCTGTCCTGGAAAACACACCGCTTCAAGTGTCTGATGAGACAGGCTTTACAACGAGGGTACAGGGCGATCTGGCCTCGCCGCTGCGTTCTCAAGCATCTGTGGATAGAATTGATCTGAAAAGTGCTTTCAGCGTGTCATCGTATCTGCCTTCGTCCAAGAAAATAACAGCAAACAAGACTTGGGCCAAAAACAGTTCGTCTCTGCACTTGTAACCCAAACTAAACAGATAAGCGATGGCGAGAGACAATTAGGAATTGTTGACTTAGTAACGGACAACAATTTTTGAACAATATAGAAGCATTAATGTGATGGATCTATGATGACTTATGTTACACCAATGACAGTTTAGTTCTAAATAACAATTAGGGCACCTTTAACAGAAGGAACTATGTCAACAATCAATTTTTATTATAGCTGGGAAAAAATACATCCTCTCCTCTGTTGGCTCAATGGATCTCGTTCTGCTGTGTGTTTTTATTGCATCGATACTTTATTGACTTTAGCTTTGAGCTAATTAGACTATTTGAAACGTATTGTTTGATCTAGTCCACAGTTTGATATTCATGACTTCAAACATGTTTTCATCTTAGATTCAGTTTGTATTTCCCTACGTCTAAACCAGCGGTTCTCAAACTTTTTAGCTTCTCGGCCACTTTCTACTATTCCCCATTATGCGGCGACCCTCAACAGTACAATCAATAAAAGTTAAATTCGTTCCTAAGCTTAAATAACTGTGTTTTAGCAAATAGTATGCAATCGTAATTCTAATGTAGGTATTTGGTTTGTATTGCAAAAGCTCTGTGTTTAATCTTTAATGTTTAATACCTAATAATTAAAATTACAAATTATATTAGATTTACCTTGATGACTTAATCTATTTCCTTTTTTTTCTTCTTATTCATGTTGCAAACTTATGGTTAAACGCTTGGCCTTCGAACCTGGGGTCATGGGTTTGAATCTTTGTAAAGACTGGGATTTGAAATTCGGATTTTAGTGCCCCCCCCCCCTGAGTCCTGCCAACTCTAATGGGCACCAGACTTTAGGTGGGGAATGTAAAGGCTGCTGGTCGATGTGCTGGTAACATGACACCCTGCTCGTTAACCATTGGCCAAAGAAACAGTCCTATTTGTCCTATAGATCGCAAGGTCTGAAAATGGAACTTTACTTTTACTTTTACTACACTCATGTGACAATTTGAAAATCACGGACAGGGAGGGAACAGAACGGAACAAACTATATTGCCATTGTCGTGACAGTTTGTCCAAAGAATTCTACGTAAAATCGCAGGTTGAGCTTGTTTCTGTTTCTCTAGATCAGGAATTCGCAGGACTGTCTTCGCAAGATCACAACCAAATGTCATCTTCTGCTTCAGGTCTACTTCTGTCCTAACAGGTTGAAAAACTATGTTTCGCAAAAATATATTATTGGGAAAAAGAAAAAAGAATGCACAACACAGACTAAGCGGGATATTACGTCCAACTGTTGATCCAGATTTTAGAAACAGACATCTTAATTCTTATTGCTGTGTTCTCGTTGTTATTTTTGTCGATAACTCGTACAGTGAGATCCCATTACTTTTGGTGACTTACTCAGTACCAAACTTTATCATCAAGACCAATCCACTAGCAAACTTTGAGCCCCATATGTGCAGACACCAATAATATTTCTTCGAAAGATTTTTTTATTTTTCCAAAATTTAACAAATCTTTTTCTTCTAAATCTCGCGCTGTCGTTTTTTTCAGAGGCTTGCCAAAGAGAATTTAAACGTGCCGCTAAAATACTGGGCTTTCCTTGTCGGCAAATATCGGATGCTATCAAAAGGACGTTACCTTTATTTCGGTTTCATTGATCCGTTACAAAGGACGCACTGTGTTTTTCTATTGTTACTTTAATTAAAACCGTAAAGTACAAATCAACATATTTCTTTCTCAACATTCTTCTGTTTATTTGACATTTTTTCCAAAACATGGACTATTAAGAGAGAGCGTGTTATTTATGATACTCTAAATAGCTTTCTAATTACGTCAAGACGTGAACAATGTATATGATCCTCCGTGGCCTAATGATGCATTATGAATTAATGTACATTAATTAAAACAGTTTAAAATATTTATCAATAATTAAAATGAAATGAAATTAAAATGAAATCATTCTCATTCAGTTGTTGATCTCTGAGTAAAATAATATTTTTTTAAAATCTATATTTTTATTGCTGTTCATCGACCACTGGCCAATCGTTTTTCGACCAAAACCCATAGGCTGAGAAGCCCTGGGACCCTGATCGAGAAGTTTCTAATTATTTTGCTGACTCACTAATCCCTTAGAGCTACATTTGATACAGATATCTTTTAATCTGACAGTCTGTATTTTGGGCAACTTTACTGATCAGTGATATTGATAATTCTTTGAATTTATTTTTTTTATATTTTTCGATCATTTAGTAGAAACTACATGAGTTAATAAACATTTTTTTAAAATTACCTAACTCTAAGCAAATACTTTTACCGTTCCTGATTATTAAAATATATTGAACGCCCCTGATTATTTGTGAAAACTCACCGGGATCTCCAACATCTTTATATTTTGGAGGTGGCTGAGTCTACACAACTAGTATGTGTATATGACATAGTTGACTTAAGATTGGGGGAAGAAGAAGCGGTTTGTTTTGTGCCGGCCCAAATTGCACACTTATTCACCATCGGCCCGAGAAACAGATGAGCTTTATATCATTTTGCCCTGTAGGTCTCAAATTCCTAAGGAGGTACCTTTACTCTACATTTAGAAACATCCCTTCATGTATACCGCTGTATCATTGTCACATCTCTGTAACTAAATATGGAAACTTTCTTTTGAAACGCATGGACTCTTGTTAATAGATCTCACTTTTTGCGCTCTGTAAGTTAGACCATCAGAAATTAAATATCCTTGATGATGGTTATGCCGCATTTCGATGCAGAGGGGTATTACGTGAAATGCAATTAAAAAAAAACATCCTAAAGATTTTAATTGCAAGTTCAAAGGTTCAACTGGAGATTGACCTTTTAACTATTGACCTATAATAAATCTCAGTCATATTAAACTAAGTCAGCTCGCAAAAGATACAGCTGGAATAGCTTGCAGTGTGCGGTCGATCATGTCGGATCTTGGATGGTCCCACAAGCCAAAGTAGAACGCTCAAACATGCAGTGAAAAGCCCTAAGCCTTACAGATGGACGAACTATATATCTAAAAAAATTAAATGTATGAGATACAATATGCAAATAATTGCAACCTAGCTTAATAACAAAATTGGAAGAATAATAGCATAGTACTATAACCTTCCTTAATACAGCGATAGTAATTTAAAAGCAAGCAGCTGGACAAGACAGAAGAAGATCTTTTAGGGATTGCATTTACGCTAGACGAACTCAGGACTGCCCTGGACTCGACTAAGAACAATAAATCACCCGGTCCAGATGGCTTAACCTTTGAACTCTATAAAACCTTCTTCCCCCTGCTGGGTCCTCTCTTACTGCGACTATATAGCGACGCCATTCGACTGGGACAATTTCACTCAAATTTTAACGAAGCATCCATCACGCTTTTACCCAAGAAATCTGAAAATAACACTTTACCTAGCGACTTTAGGCCCATTTCACTTCTCAATACAGACTATAAACTTCTCACAAAAATGATTTTCCTAAGAATGAAACCTCTCATAAACCAACTTATAGGATATGACCAGTACTGTTGTATCCCTGACAGAAACATAGACGGCATGACGCATTTTTTACGGGATTTTATCATGTACAGTAATGATAAAAACCTCAATGTGTCTCTTTTATCTGTAGATCAAGAAAAAGCCTTTGACCGAGTAGTCAAAGCCTATGCGGATGATACAACTTTTTTTCCATCTTCAGAGCAAGATATTGAGAATATACTAAAGAAATTTACACTCTTCGGAGAAGCTAGTGGTTCAAAAATAAATATAAATAAATCCTCTGTAATGGGACTAGGGAAATGGAAATTCAAAGAGAATTGCGCTTTCAAAATTGTAGATAAAATCAAGATTTGTGGTATTGTCTATACCTGTAATCCTTTGTTCTATTGTAAAGACCAGTGGGAGAATATTTTTGTCAAAGCCTCAAACTTGCTAAAACTTTATAAGCATACAGGTTCTACAATATTTGGTAGAGCTGTATTGATAAATAGTTTGGTCATTCCAAAGATTGTCTATTTAGCTAACATTACAGAGTCACCTCCTAAATTTATAAACAAGCTGAACAAGTTAATTAGAAGCTTTATATTTAAAAATACTATTAGGAGCATTAAGCACACTACACTCATTCAAAACAAAGAGGATGGGGGGATAAACTTACAAGATGTCAAAACAAAAATACATTCGCTAAGGCTAAAATTTGTAGGTCAAGTAGTTAGAAACCCAACAAATTTTCCCTTGACAATTTACTATTATGGTTTAAGTCTTCTTCCAATACACAAAGATACTCCTCACTATTTTGGTACAGTCACTCATCCATTTTACAGGTCTATTTCCAGAATTTTACCTGGTAATGAACATTTAATACACAACAAAACCAAAGAATCATACACAACACTTAAAAAGCTGTTACACGAAAGTCTAGTGAATAGGATTAAGTGGAGGAGAGTTCTTGGGGTGACAGAATACAAGGACACATTCATAAACCTACACAGCAAACATATCCCACCAAAAGCTAGAGAGATAAGTTATAGACTTATCTTTGGGATGACCCCTATGGTTAGAAGACGAGCAAATGACCGTGCCGGTATATTATGCCATCTTGAAAATGCTGACAATGAGAAACATATGTATTTGGAATGTCCATTATTCCTTCAAGTTAGAAGTACTGTAAGAGACTTATTAGAAGCAACTATGTAAATGTTAACTTGTCAATTGTATTAAACAAGCTGCCAAAACTAAAAAATAAAATGATACATAACTAACTTAATTATTGTTTCCGAATACAGGAACCTTGTTTGGGCTTGCTGGCTCAAAGCTTTACATAATAATAAGGTTTTTCATCCTAATCACTTAGAATTGACATTCAGAAAAATAATGGATTTTAGGGTAGAAAATTATCTAGTTTGATTTTCATATACTTGTACAATGCTCAGGTAGTTTTCCAAAAATGGGGTGATGGGGGTCAGGGATATTTGATATTGTGTTGATTGTTCTGGGGTAGAGGATACTTGTATCATTGTTATGTCCTTTATGGATTCAATGGCCAGGATGGTTAGGTAGTATGTCTTTGATATTAAATAATGTTTCTGTTACTATTGTTGTATTTTTAGGTTAATCAATTTTCAATTGTTTATGATTTAATACTTGTGAATTATGAGAACTTACAAATAAAAACATTGGAAAAAAAAAAAAAAAGCCCACAAAAGAGGCAAGATGGCCCATACAAGAGGCACATTAGGCCCCAAAAAGAGGCAAAGAAAAGAAAAGAGGCCTATGGCCCAATGATAAAGCTAAAATTGAATAGCGCAAATTCTGAGGTTTCCTTTCAAAACAAAAAAAAAAAATAATAATTGAACTTCTTCAATTCAAGAGCTACTTGAAGGGTTCGACAAACCAGTAGAGCGTGCATGGACTCTATGGATGTCATCTGTCTGTCTCCTGACGACTTAGGCTTTGCACTGTGTGCCTTTTGACGTGTTAATAAATATGTTGTCAGTCACGTGACCTTATTATGTCACCTTCATACCAGTAATTGGCCAAATTATTGGATTGCATTTTATAAAACTAAGAAATTATATTACTTATGAAATTATAACCCGTGGTAGGAGTTGATTGGACAGGAATATTTTTTTTCAGCTTGATTAGAATTATCTTTGAGTTTCTTATTAGGGATATTCATCCATGTCGAAATAAAAGCTATTAATAGCTTGCGTTTTTAGTGCATCCGGTGTACAGACTAACGGAAGTGCTGACATGGCTAGTATTTTAAGGGTAGGTAATTTGTGCCGGTCACATGACACCCTCGTTAACCGGGAACCAAAGAAACAGGATGGCCTTTTATCATCTGCCCTATACATCGCGACGCCTGACAAGAGAACTGTACTTTTGTTTTTCACTATAGTACACAAAACGAATTGGATAACCATGTATGCTATTCATTGATAAGTAAAGCATTAACTTTAACAGACACATTATTATAACCACTGTCATCTGTAATCACAAAGATTATATTTTGTTTCCGAAGATAATTAATAATGTCTAACAGTGGCGTTGCTGGGAATGATTGAGAATGAGTGATTCTAAGATAAGTATATCAACAATCATCCAATGGATTGGCGGCGCGGTGGCTGAGTGGTTAACAGTTTTGCTTCCGAACCAGTGGCGTAGCTATGAATTCGCCATCATTTGGGGTCAATGGGAGCTGGACCTCTTTGGGGTCCTGGGAGCTGGACCTCATTGGGGTCCTGGGAGCTGGACCTCATTGGGGTCCTGGGAGCTGGACCTCTTTGGGGTCCTGGGAGCTGGACCTCATTGGGGTCCTGGGAGCTGGACCTCATTGGGGTCCTGGGAGCTGGACCTCTTTGGGGTCCTGGGAGCTGGACCTCATTGGGGTCCTGGGAGCTGGACCTCATTGGGGTCCTGGGAGCTGGACCTCTTTGGGGTCCTGGGAGCTGGACCTCATTGGGGTCCTGGGAGCTGGACCTCATTGGGGTCCTGGGAGCTGGACCTCATTGGGGTCCTGGGAGCTGGACCTCATTGGGGTCCTGGGAGCTGGACCTCATTGGGGTCCTGGGAGCTGGACCTCTTTGGGGTCCTGGGAGCTGGACCTCATTGGGGTCCTGGGAGCTGGACCTCATTGGGGTCCTGGGAGCTGGACCTCTTTGGGGTCCTGGGAGCTGGACCTCATTGGGGTCCTGGGAGCTGGACCTCTTTGGGGTCCTGGGAGCTGGACCTCTTTGGGGTCCTGGGAGCTGGACCTCATTGGGGTCCTGGGAGCTGGACCTCTTTGGGGTCCTGGGAGCTGGACCTCATTGGGGTCCTGGGAGCTGGACCTCTTTGGGGTCCTGGGAGCTGGACCTCTTTGGGGTCCTGGGAGCTGGACCTCATTGGGGTCCTGGGAGCTGGACCTCTTTGGGGTCCTGGGAGCTGGACCTCATTGGGGTCCTGGGAGCTGGACCTCTTTGGGGTCCTGGGAGCTGGACCTCTTTGGGGTCCTGGGAGCTGGACCTCATTGGGGTCCTGGGAGCTGGACCTCTTTGGGGTCCTGGGAGCTGGACCTCTTTGGGGTCCTGGGAGCTGGACCTCTTTTGGGGTCCTGGGTTCGAACCTCAGCGAGGACTAGGATTTTGGAATTTCGGATTTTTAGGGCGCCCCTGAGTTACCCAACTCTAATGGGTACGTGACTAGTTGAGGTAAGTAAAGGCGGTTGGTCGTTGTGCTGGCCACATGACACCGTGGCCAAATGACACATCGCCAAGAAACATCCTCCTCCCTAGAGATAACAAGGTTTGAAAGGGGAACTTTACTTTACTTTAAATACAGATGATTGTCTGTATATTTTTTTAACTCTTTCTCTCCGTAATTATTTACCACATTCTGATGGAATCAACGTTTGTATCGTCGGTTAGGAGAGAAAGAGTTCAAACGGATAGTTGGACCGATGTGCCTCCTGATTATAGATATCGGAGTTAGAAAATTTGAGCATCCGATGAATGATTAAAATTCTATTCTGTGGGGAAAGTGTGTATCGCTAGCAAGCAAGCTGTTTGCTAAAAGTATCTTATCTTATCTTATCTTATCTATTCAATAAGGATTTGAACATCCATGAAGAAGGTATTTTATTCACACCTTTTTGTTTCTGACAATTATTTCATGTTTCCAAGTATTCCGTAGACTAAATCGGTAAGGGGAGGCTACTTAGGTATAGATATAACTGTCTCTAAGACACATTTTGCCTTGTGTTAAGTCCCATGCATGGCCACTGCTCTGTTTGATAGTATATCTAGAATAGATCATAGTCTATGATCTAGATCTAAGGCGTAGGCCTACTGCACTTTTAGGGTTGAATGGACGATCAATTATTAGATTATTTTTTGTAGAATCATAATAACCTAACGTCCTGACCATAACATTCTATACTGTTTTTTTATTCTATTTAAAACCATTGTCTTGGTGTACTTTAACTGCACACAAGTTTACCACTTTTTAGTAAGAAGATTTTTACAAAGGTTGTTGTGAACAAATAAGGTCAAAAACTCTGCACACAAATTTGCCTGCGACCCCGACGTCTGACACAATCTCTGTACACAAAACTTCAACCCAGTACCCTAGCGGTCTCGCCCTCTACAGATTCTAGACGCCTTAAAATTACGTCAATATTTCTTATTTCCACCTACACAGGGCACCGAGCGCCCATACGACACAGTATTTTCGCATAAACACTCCATCCAGTCCTGACATACCCTACGGCCCACGTACAAAGGATCATAAAAAAATATCAAACTATTGAAACGTATGCTAGAAACTTCCAATTCCCGTCTGGCGCATTTTCTCATTCTGTGCGATTTCAATAGCCTCCCTTTTCACAGAGTCGTTCCTTTCTTCAAGCGAGACCAAGGGATTGAACTCTTATTGATTGCGTTAGGCATAGCGACATTTCATTAAACCGTTAGTATGTTACAAACTTAAGAGTAACTTCAAGTAAGATTTGCTAATAGTCGTTCTTCCGTATGTAGATGACTAGACTATAAATGCAGTGGCGTAGCTAGGGTGGGGAGAGGAGGGGGGAGAATTTGAAAATCCCAACTTGAGGGGGGCCCCCAAATGAGTGTTTTTTTACATTTAAAATTAAATATTAGTCAAAATGAGGTCAAGCTCCCCTGGCCCCCAAACGATGGGAAATTCCTAGCGACGCCCCTGTATAAATGTCACTCCGCCCTTTTTTGAATCTTTTTTTTTATTCTCGTAGTGTATTGTTTGAGGCGCAGCGGCTGAGCGGTAAAGCGCTTGGCTTCCAAATCGGAGGTGCCGTGTTCGAATATTGATGAAGACTGGGATTTTTAATTTCTTTGGTTGCCTGTGAGTCCACTAAGCTCTAGCTTCTATTATTTGGAGAAAGGTTAAGACGGTAGGTAGTTGTGCTGGCTATCCGTGGCCATAGGTTTGTAAAATGTTTTACATTGTTTCGGATGTTCCTTCAGAGTTGAAGATAGTTTACTTCCTAGTCCAAACCTCCCGCGGGACGACGGGGGATGGGAGCGGGCAGGGTTTGAACCCTCGACCGTCGATAAATCCGAACGACAGTTCAGCGCGCAAACCTCACGACCAGGCAGCCATCCTACAGTTGACCTTTACATTATCTGTCCCACATATCCCAAAGTCTAAAAGGGGTAACTTTCCTTTTGTGCTGAGTAATGTACATAATGTGCCTGCCACCTGATCACAAAGCTCATATCAGGATTAGAAGCAAAAAAAAAAAAAAAAAAAAATGGAAAGTCTTTTACAATAATTCTATTCAGTAGACATTAAATAAATAAATTGTACTTCCAAATTTTTTTTTTGTTTGACATTCTGGCTTAAAATGTGCATTTTTATGTAATTAATTTTACAACTTTAAAAAAAAATGTCTTAAGGTCTGCTGACTGAGTTTTATTTCATGCTCATTATTAACATCTCTAGATACAGAGCAGAGTTACAAAAAAAAAAACAAAAAAAAAAACTCAAGTGCTTTGAACCGTGGACTCAAGAACGACCAAGCAGCGCGCTTTCTGAAAACATCAAATTAAAATGTTAGCGTACAGCCTCTGGCGCAGTGTCAATGTAACCGACACCCTGGGTACCACGCAAGTGGTGCGGACCTTCTCCTCTCTAATGTAAGATGGAAAGAATCACTCCCCCCCCCATTGCCATCCTTCATCTTCATTGACGAAGAATTTTAAAAAAAGGGGGGGTGTGTGTGTGAGGCGTTGATCAACACTACAGAACAAATACTGGGCCATGTCTGGTCTGCGATATTTGATTTCATACCTAGATCCAGGTATGTCCCACATTCGTCTATGCAAACCGGCACCGGGATGATAAAAAAAATCTACATAAGAGATGAAACCTAAAGGCGAGACTTCAGTGGCGTCTGAATAATGAGACATTTAACAGTTTGTTAACATTGGTGTCAGGATAGGTCCCAGGTTCCGGCGGTATACCAAATACATACATAATCATTTTAATCCAGACGTTATTACGTAAGCATTTTTGTCTGCGCTTAATAAAATTGTGAACACTGTTTCGAATATTGTTACCCTGTGCAACGTTAGAAAGATCTGGTAGTCTCTTGTGGAATGAAAGATTATGTGGTATTATAAGAGCAGAGCCGGCCTTAGATAATTGGAAGCCCTCGACGAAAGTGAATTTGGTGGCCCAAATTATATAGAAAAATATATAAATAAACAGCCAAAAAAAAAAAAGATTAAAAAATTAAAAAAAAATTACGAATTCTATTAAAAACCTAATGAAGTCCTAGAAGGACATAGAGGACAAGTTTCGCAATTTCTTCTCTAAAACGTTGTTTTTGAGTCCTGTGCGAGGCCCACCAATCTTAAGCGCTAGGCGGCTGCCTAGTTTGCCTATGCCCAAGGCCAGTCCTGTTAAGAGAAGTTTTCCATGTTACCTTTTCTCCTTCAGTCATATTGTTGACAAACTGCTAGCGGATAACTAAATCGCCTTGGGCATATTATATTTTATCGTAAAGAACTTGCATAAACTGCTATTGTGAACAAAACTAAATAGAAATTTTATTACAATATATTGTTATAACTCTGCCATGCGCACCGCCATCTAAGCTAGAAGGTGCGCACTGTGATAAACTAGACTGAGAAGGATGTCAACATTAGGAAGAGAGGAGAACGATTTCCGCCCAAGTTGAGAGCCGAAGTGAAAAGACTGTGCCTAAGAAAGATCGATGTTCTATGAACTTGTGATGTCGTGTAAATAAAGATATATGTGCCTCGTTGAGTTGCCTCCCTTAAGTTATTACAATATAAACAGATTTAACTTGAGATTCAATGAAATAAACTAATATTTAAACAAATCTAACTCACCATGGCTGTAGCCAGTTTTTTTTTAATTGGAGGGAGGTTTAGGGGGGAATTTTGTCTCACCCATCCCCCATATGATATATCTATCTATCTATCTATGGGCTGTAGCGCCACTGGGATGAACGGGTGGATTTAAGCGCGTCGTCCGAATCTCTGGCTGAATATACACTTCGACTAAGTGAAAATCTATTGATAAAGGAAATTAAAACATAATTACATGATAACACTTCTCTGTAGTTGGTTTATGAAATAGATGAGCGAATCGATGTATCTTATCTTATCTTATATAATACAGACGTTACTTCAAAAAAGAAGATGATTACGTCCTACGCGTCATGCATTTAGTCATGCATATTAACCAATGACTTAAATTCTGCCAAGTCACTGGTTTTCCTGGCTAGCTCAGGCAACCCATTCCATGCTCTAATAGCACTAGGGAAGAAGGAGTATTTGTACAAATTTGTCCTAGCATATGGGACGAGGAGTGTGCCTTTATATTTGTGTCTTTCAGAGTATTTTATTAAATTTTGTTTTTGTATTTGAAGTTTATGGTTCAGTGTTTTATGTATAATTGCTACTTTACTTTTGAGTCTTCTGTCCTGAAGGCTATCTAAATTTAGTGATTTTACTATAGATGTTACTCTAGTCAAATGTGAATATTCATTTGTTATGAATCTCACTGCTCTATTATGTGTCTGATCCAGTTTCTTAATGTTTTCTTGAGTTGAGGGGTCCCAAACAGAGGATTCATATTCTATTGTTGGCCTAACCAAGGTTAAATAACATTTTAGTTTTATGTTATTATTTGATTTATAGAAATTTCTTTTAATAAATCTTAATGCTTTGTTTGATTTTTTTTTATAGTTTCATCAATATGTGGATTCCATGACAGTTTTTCATTTATTATAACACCTAGGTATTTTGCGTTTTTAGTCTGTGTTACTGGTTTGCCATGAATAAGATAAGTGGAATTAATTTGTTTTAGTTTTTTTGTTACTCTTAACAACTGACATTTTTTCTGGGTGGAAAGACATGCTTCAATTTGATTCCTATTTCTGTAATTCATCTAATTCTCTTTGTAAAATATCTGTGTTTTGTGTTGTTTTTATTGTTCTATATATTATGCAATCGTCTGCAAATAATCTGACTTTTGTTCCTGAACTAATGCAATTTGATAAATCATTTATGTAAATTAAAAATAGTAGTGGACCCAAGACTGTTCTTTGAAGTACAGGTGAGTTTACTGTTATCGGTGTTGATTTAGAGCCATTTATTATTACAGTTTGTTCTCTCCCTATCAGAAAATCTTTAATCCACTGATGCAGTGGACCATTAATGCCAAAATATTTTAATTCTTTAAGCAAACTATGGTGGTGAACTTTGTCAAAAGCCTTAGAAAAATCTAGTAAGATAGCATCTATTTGTTCACTATTATCTAAACATTAGAAAAATCATCAATTAGTCCTATTAGTTGTGTTTCACATGATCTATATTTCCTAAAGCCATGTTGGTATGGTGTGAGGACATTTTGTTTGTCTAAGTGGTTTATGATGTTGCTACATATTATGTGTTCTAGTATTTTACATGTGATTCTGGTAAGTGATACTGGTCTGTAGTTTCCTTTGTCAGATTTCTCCTTTTTTAAATAGGGGGGTGACATTAGCTTCTTTCCAGTCCTTTGGTACTCTGCCCTGGTTAAGTGAAGCCTGAAAGAGTATTTTGAACACTGGGGCTAGCTCATTGCTTAGTTCTTTGAGTAATCTAGCTGGAATACCATCAGGTCCAGACGCTTTATTTGGTTTGGTGTTGGCTAATAGTTTTTTTATTCCATTTTCTTGTACTACTATATCTTCTATGTTGTCTACTTGGTTCAAATTCAGTAATATGTCTTTGTCTCCTGGGGCTGAGAATGCTGATGCAAAGTATTTGTTTAGGATGTTTGCTTTAGTTTCATTATCATTATGTATTATGTTATGTTCATCTTTTAATGGCGCTATGCCTGTTGTTTCCATTTTCTTAGACTTAATATATGACCATAGGTTTTTGTTGTTATCTTTAGATATTACATTGTTTATGTATTCACTATGCAGCTGTCTGCTTACTTTTTGGGTTAAGTGTTTAATTTTTATATACTTTTTGTAAACACTTTCTGCCTTAGTTTCTTTAAATTTTCTATATAGGTTTTCCTTCTGTTTACAAAGCTTCTTTAGTCTATTATTATACCAGCATTTTTTTATTATCGGTCAAGCAAAAAGCCTGATATTTGGTTTCTCTAACTTGTTTATTGTAAATCTTATTTCACACACAAATGTTTCTTCTTTTTTTTATCCAAAATCTGTACACACACTCACACACACACACACACACATACACAGTAGCCCACTAAGTCACTAAGTAGCCCACTGATTGGCACAAACGTCCTTTAACTTTTTCGTGAAAAAAAAAACATATCCTATCCTCAAGATCTTTATCTTCTAGAATCTAGCTGTATAGTTGCAATTTTAGTGTGTTAAAAACCACCAGATCTAGTTTCATGTATCTTTTTCCCTTTTATGGAACTAAGAACGCAAAGTTAACGCCATGACAGAAACAGTTTATTCTTTGCAAAAGACAATTTCTGAATTCTTAGCCAATAAAAGCCACTGATATCTCGTCACACTTGATTGAACTCATCCTTGCTCTCCCTCCGCCCCAACACCAAACAATTTACCCATGTCTCGAAATCCGCCCACACTCACAGTTGCATCTTACTCTTTGAGTCATTATCAAATTGAATATATTGCTTTTTATCTGTGAGAAAACGAAGGAAATACACAGAGAGAGAGAGAGAGAGAGAGAGAGAGAGAGAGAGAGAGAAAGAGACAGAGAGTGACAGAGAAAGAGAGGGATAGATCTGGTCTCGCATGAATGGAATTATAAAAGACTGAGGCTCTGCTCAAGAGCCTAAGAATATTTATTGTGTGGGCTTATGTATGTGTGTGTGCAGTACACGCCCCCCCCCTGGTGTGCACAGTTATTGCTCCTTGCACCAAACTACCGTACGACCCCCCCCCACACCTCCAAAAAAAAAATGTGTTAAAACTTATTTACATAGTCCAGTGAACAGGTGTATGGCTTTGATTGTGGGAGTTAAGAGTCGTGGATAAAAACATAATTTCTACCCTCAGATCCAAGTCACTGATCTATATTATTTCCTGCATGATTATTTTACCTCTCGTGTTGGCTCACTGTTTGATGCGCCATTCTCATAACGTGGGAGACTTACTTGATCTTTGAGGATTTAACTTGAGGTAAGACGCCTAATATAAAACATTAATTAAGCACACACACATTATGACACACATACACACAGAAAATTTAGACAGAACAAAAAAAAATGACCTGCTTTAACATTCTAGTAATATGTATTGACATTTAGAACTTAATTAATGTAATAACCCCCAAACGGTTTGCTTAGTACTTAGAGGCTAATTAGTGATTTTTTTTTGTCTGCTACACAAATGGATGGATTATTATTGTAATCACAAGGTAATAATCATTCTCTGGAATATCCAGGATTGGGAGCTGTTAATATATTCTTATATCAACAGAGAAATTGCCGAAAGAATACGTACTGTTCCTGGTAAATGCTTAATTGTCTATAAACTAGATTGTTGTACAGATATTCATCTATGCACTTATTAACGACCCGGCCAAAGAAAAGCCAGAGATTTAGTGACTTAGAGAAAAGAAGACTTTTTGACACGACTTTCTTTTTATTGACTCTTAGTGACAAATCACTTTTATTAATAAATAAATAAAGAGGTCTCTTTAAAACGGAGCACGTTATCACTTCTCTCCCTTGTGTGTTTTGTATATGTTAATTTCAAGTTAACAAACTCCAGAGTCATTCTCTGGCATTGTTTGCATCGAGATTCGAACTAAATGGAATAAAAATTCACTATAAAGTGAACTGGCACATTTTTTTAATAATATGGTAGGTCTCCAACAGGTCATTACAATCCTCATATGAATGTTCAGGTGGGCCTCGAGGATATCTGTGAGGTCAGTTGTGACATTGGCTGATATCACAAAAGAAAATAATATTGTAATTTTATTTCACTTCCAAAGTCTTTGTATTTCCCAGTTTGTATAAAATATCCAGCACTCTGTCATTTCCGTATTTTAATTGTATGTGTGTTATGGAGTGTGTGTGTGTGTGTGTACCTATGGTGACGGTGGGAAGAGGTTAGCTATACAGTGTGGATGATGCAAGATAAGGGGCATTGCCGTCAGCGTTCTCACGTAGAACAGACGATTCCAGAACGAAAAGACGTGTTTTTTGTTTTGAGCTAGATTTTGTTCAGAATATTATTTTATATTACTACAAGCGACTACTACATTGATTTCACTTCATCTCAATCTTAAAATTTGTCTATACTGTAATAAACGTCATGTTTGGTCTTGTTCACAAAAAATGTGTTTAAATTATTTCAAGTTTTATAAGATAAGATATAATACGGCTACAGCGGTTTAGTTGTCTACCAGCAGTTTGGTGCTACGAGGGTTAACAACATTGAGGTGCCAATTCTGCAATATAAATAAGCATTGATGATTTTAATTATATTTTCACCCTTCACTTGTCCCTTATTCTAATGAACGTTTGGGGAACCACATACATTGAGACTTGAGGACTTTGTGACTTGAGGACATTGTGACTTGAGGACATTGTGACTTGAGGACATTGTGACTTGAGGACATTGTGACTTAAGTACATTGTGACTTGAGGACGTTGTGACTTGAGGACATTGAGACTTGAGGACATTGTGACTTGAAGGCATTGTGACTTGAGGACATTGAGACTTGAGGACATTGAGACTTAAGGACGTAGAGATTTTCGTTAGAGTTTATTTTATTTTTTTGCCTCTAGATCTAAAGTAGATGCCGTCAATGAAAGCGTGCTTCCAGGATCGAAAGTTGTTAAAGGGAAACAAAATGTAATGTAGTCTCCCCTAAACATTTTCCATAGAGAAAGTTTCTGATGATGCGGCAGAGTCGTTCTCCGCAGAAAGCCAGAACACTGACCTGCAACGTCGCAACCTGTGGGCGGTGGAGACCAATGGCTTCTTGCCACACTGGTGTGTACGACGTGGCAACAAGCTATTGGTTTGAACTGCCCATAAGGCGTAGTTTAAAATGTTCCTTTATTTAAAAATCTTAGCAAAGAAAGAGCAGATAACTGTGTGTTACTCGGTCGTTGGTTTGTAGCACCAAGCAGCTAGTACAACCAAACCAATGTAGGCGTATTATATTCCTAATGTAGAGCTTGGAAAGAAAACTTGAACATACTTCTTTAAAAAAAAATTTAATATAAATTATATTTATAATAATAATAATAATAATAATAATAAACAGTAGCCTCCATATAAACTAAAACTACTCAATAAACGTCAAGGTGCATTTTTACAAAGCATGTGCGGACACCATCTACCCTCCTGTCTGTCTGGTAAATATTGTACACGTTATTTCTCCCCATTCCAAGTTGCCCCATTAAGCTAAAACTTCGCTCACTTATTCATTGACATAGACAGCACATGAATTAATTTTAAAAGAGTAACCGACTAGACAATTAATTACTGTTGAATAGCCCTAAAGGAGAATTGATACTTCAGTATTCACAGATATTGCTAAACTTGTTGGGTTTAGTCCCCTTAAATAATTGTTAACGCAATTTTCTTGATTAAGTTGATATTTTAAACAATTATTTATTGCAGCTAACAACAAAACAAACAACGAATCAATAAACAAAGATTGGTCAATTAGTTATTGGTAATTAATTTATTAGTTTGAAATCGGATAAGGGAAATAACTTGTACATTATTGGTAGATATTGTTTTAAGGAAGGAGTTCTTCCCCTTTATATACGTTTTTTCTTTCATTATTTTGTTTATTAGTAGTCTATAGGTATATTAGTTTAACATAGAGGAAGTGATTGAATTAAGATTAAAAATAAAAACAAATAAAGTGTTTAGTCTCGCTCTCTCTCTCTCTTTCTCTCTCTCTCTCTCTCTCTCTCTCTAATTCATAAAAAAAACTAAGCCTACACATTTCTATAATGCTTATGACATTTCACATCGTCCAAAAACAATTAAATGTCATCTGGAACAGTTGGAAGGCATAGAGTGCTACTTACAGAAAACTTCTCTTGAAGTATCCCGCTAAGTGGTTAGGACTCGAGACTTCTGACTCAGCTATTAAATCTTCAAGTTCTTATTCAATGCGTCATTAAAGGCATTGGGATACTGGTTGCCAACCCTTGATTAGTTCACAATGAACAGGCTTGTATGTAGTGACGCTTTGAGGATTGTGGGTCGAACAGGTTTCTGTACAAACCTGATTCATTTGTGATCACAAACTCTGTTTAATTAGGCAAGCAAATTTCCTTTGATGTTAATATTTTTTTTTAGAGTACACGAGAGTCTAATTACTCCTGTTATTTATGTTCAGCTAGTAATGTTGTTTTTTTTTTAGTATCTGATGAACACACTAGACTACGATTCGTAATGCATAAACCTAAAACCGTCAAACGAAGAGTTTTCGGGCGGCCTGTGACATGATTATAACATTAAAAGAAGATCAAGAAAATATAATAAGAACTTTTTTCTAGACAACCAAAGATTACAGATAAGCCTAACTGTATCAGTTAAATATAGAAAGAAGGGAGAGTATCTCTTTATAGTTACCCTGGTCGCTAATTAAATACATTTATTTAAGAAAAAAGTTGAACGACCTGATATCGAAATCATGGGCTTACTGCCTCCTATTGCCTCCTCATTTGCATATATGGACTGGTCAGCCAGTGAAGTGGTGATGAAAATAGAATGCTTCATAGTTATCTATTGCTAGTTTCAAACTTTAAAGCGACGACCTATTTATCTGTACAAAATGTAAAGGGGGCTAATTCTACTTACACCACTAAATCAGTCAAGCAAAATGTCTTTCTTTTTTTTATCTTTTATCTTACAGACGTTACTTCAAAAAAGAAGACAATTATTGTCTTACGCATTTCATGTGTCAATCTAGTCATGTAGGTTAATCCATTACTTAAATTCTGGTAAGTTTTTTGTTTTTCCTGGCTGATTCGGGCAACCCTTTCAATTTTTTTTTATGGCACTAGGGAAGAAGGAGCATTTGTTCAAATTACTTCTAGCTTATAGAATAAGAAATATAACTCTATTTTGTTTCATTATTTCATTAGGTTTTTGTTTTTATTGTTTTGTAAATTAGGGTTTACTTTGTTATCGTCTGCTCCAAAGTGTCTCTAAGTTGAGTGATTTTACTAATGGTGTTACCCTAGTCAAATGTGAACACTCGTTTGTTATAAATCTAATGGATCTATTTTGTATTTGTTATAGTTTATTTATGTTTTCTTGAGTTGAGGGGGTCCCTTGTAATTATTAACTCTTTCTCTCCGTAATTATTTTTCCACATTTTGAAGGAATTCTTTAATTTGCTCATTACTACTATTTCATTACCCTGTTATGATTAAGCTTCAATAACATTTTTCGTTTGTTATCAGAAAATGTTTTATTTGGTACAGAATTTAAGGGTAATGCTTGCTCTTTTTATATAAAACAAAAGAAAGTTTATAAAATTAAACATCAATTAAATTCAATGAGGTCAAATCAACGATGGTATCGTCGGTAAGGAGAGAAAGAGTTAAAGAACGAAGCACACGACAAATGACTAAATTGTGCCGACGTCAGTCACACTCAGAAAACAGAAGAAAAACATTAAAAATACATTAAAATGATAATAACTCCTTTATACAACTTATAGAGCGATTTTTTTTTCTTAAAAACTAATGAATCTGAGATTAAAAAACAATGAGAGATTTATTAAATTGTCTCCCTTTCTTAAATACCGACTTCACTTCCAATAGACAGACGTTTAGAGCGCCAACGAACACTTCACTTTACTTGCATGATATGGCCAGCGATTGTTAGGTCAAACATCACTGATCTTAGCAGCTCAACTATCCCATAATTTCGCTTCCATATACAAAAAAATAAGAAGACCATGGATCGACTAAAGGGCAAAAGGTATTCCACATTTCTTCGTGTCCCACCGCTGTTAAGATGCCAGTCAAGACGATTTATGAGGACACATTCAATAATTAGTATCTCAAACAGCTAGCCAATATAGGAGAGAGAGAGAGAGAGAGAGAAGGTGAAAGGTCAAGTTCATTCCCGTGTTAATTGTAGTGATAGTTAATTGGATCCATTAGCGTTGGAGTGATTAGTAAGTGCTAACAGCCTTCTCTCATTCAGTGGGTGCTTATAGCGCTTTCTCATCCAATCTCTCAATCCTTCTGTATTTCTCTCCTTCCAAAGCACATCCCCTGCTCCTAACTGGTGTTCAAGTCTAACGTAAAGCTCTGAAACCAAAACGAAGGAAGTTGTATGATATCGAAACACAACAACAACAAGAAATGTAGGAAATGAAGACAGAGAGGTCTGTGTCTTGTGTCTGTGTGGGCAGGATCCGAATCATGATTAATATCACTTTTTTCAAAAAAAAAATGAGGGGGGGGGTAAATCCAGTCATGAGGCCATTTTTAACTCTTCCCTATCTGGTAATGTAAATGTGAGCTGGATAGGACGTAGATTTACGCTCTCAGAAAGAAGTGTGTCTCTCCCCCACCCTCTCTCTCTCTTCTCTCTCGAAGCATTAACTATATGTTATAACTACACTAACTATAACTATATGTTATAACTACACTAACTATAACTATATGTTATAACTACACTAACTATATGTTATAACTACACTAACTATATGTTATAACTACACTAACTATATGTTATAACTACACTAACTATAACTATATGTTATAACTACACTAACTATAACTATATGTTATAACTACACTAACTATAACTATATGTTATAACTACACTAACTATAACTATATGTTATAACTACACTAACTATAACTATATGTTATAACTACACTAACTATAACTATATGTTATAACTACACTAACTATAACTATATGTTATAACTACACTAACTATAACTATATGTTATAACTACACTAACTATAACTATATGTTATAACTACACTAACTATAACTATATGTTATAACTACACTAACTATAACTATATGTTATAACTACACTAACTATAACTATATGTTATAACTACACTAACTATAACTATATGTTATAACTACACTAACTATATTAACTATATGTTATAACTACACTAACTATATTAACTATATGTTATAACTACACTAACTATAACTATATGTTATAACTACACTAACTATATTAACTATATGTTATAACTACACTAACTATAACTATATGTTATAACTACACTAACTATATTAACTATATGTTATAACTACACTAACTATATTAACTATATGTTATAACTACACTAACTATATTAACTATATGTTATAACTACACTAACTATAACTATATGTTATAACTACACTAACTATATTAACTATATGTTATAACTACACTAACTATAACTATATGTTATAACTACACTAACTATATTAACTATATGTTATAACTACACTAACTATATTAACTATATGTTATAACTACACTAAAAATATAAGCCCATACCCGCAACTGATCCATTGCGCGTAATCATCTAATCGGGCGACAGAGCTCTTCAATCTGTCTGGTGACAACAGCAACCATGTGACAGAGTTAGTGAGGATATAGAACTGTGATCTCTTGGAGCTGCTGTTAGCATGATGAGGGATATGTGGTTTCAGTTGATGGTATGTATGTGAGATATTACTTTATGTGTTTAAACAAAGATACCTCTTGTACATTGGATACAACCAAAGGCTAGTGGCTGGAGTTTTTAGAGAGAGAGAGGGGGGGGGGCTGAGTGAGACAAAGTGGCAGTGAAGAGAGAGAGAGAAGAAATACATAGAGAGATGGCGGATAGATGTAGAGAGAGAAAGAGAAAGCAGAAGAGACAGAGAGAGATATATAGTCAGACAGAGGATGACAGGAGCAGACATAGTGATAGACAGAAAGGGTGGTAGAGAGAGAAAGAGAGAGAGAGAAGAGAGATATAGTCAGAGAGAGGGTTGATGAAAGACATAGTGATAGACAGAAAGGGTGGTAGAGAGAGAAAGGGAGAGAGAGAGAGAAAGAGAGAGAGAGAAAGAGAGATATAGTCAGAGAGAGGGTTGATGAAAGACATAGTGATAGACAGAAAGGGTGGTAGAGAGAGAAAGAGAGAGAGAGAAAGAGAGATATAGTCAGAGAGAGGGTTGATGAAAGACATAGTGATAGACAGAAAGGGTGGTAGAGAGAGAAAGAGAGAGAGAGAAAGAGAGATATAGTCAGAGAGAGGGTTGATGAAAGACATAGTGATAGACAGAAAGGGTGGTAGAGAGAGAAAGAGAGAGAGAGAAAGAGAGATATAGTCAGAGAGAGGGTTGATGAAAGACATAGTGATAGACAGAAAGGGTGGTAGAGAGAGAAAGGGAGAGAGAAAGGGGGGAGAGAGAAACAGAAAGAGAAAGAGAGAGGGTGAGAAAGGAAAAAAAGACAAGAGACAAATAAATATAGAAAGAGATGTCTATAGAGATGAAGAAAGAGAGATAGATAAAAGAGAGATAGATAAAAGAGAGATAGATAAAAGAGAGATAGATAAAAGAGAGATAGATAAAAGAGAGATAGATAAAAGAGAGATAGATAAAAGAGAGATAGATAAAAGAGAGATAGATAAAAGAGAGATAGATAAAAGAGAGATAGATAAAAGAGAGATAGATAAAAGAGAGATGTAAGAGAAGGGAATACCAGGTTTAAGTGCTAATTAAGGGCACTTATAGTTAGTTCTAATCGATACTCTCAGTTCTTATAACATACAAGCTGAATTTAAGCACGGCCTCTCATCCACGTGCTTCTATAAATGTTGTGGCCTATTCAGTTCTGTTCACATCTCAATTGCAATAACACATAAAACAAACATTGTATCGGATTCGCGTCAAGTACAACACTGGTTGAAAAGGGTCAACTTTATCGAGAAGTAATATATATATTCCATGATCATTTAAATTGTTTCATTAGTACATACCCGCCACAGTTATTGAAATATGAATTCATTGTCACTGGAGCATGTGCGATCGCCAGAACGAGGTCAGTTTTTAATGTTTATTAAAAAAAAAAACAACGAAGACCTCAGATTTCTGACCACACATGAAACTGAAATTTTTCATAGTTCGTGTTGCATAGTTCATAGTACATGATTCATAGTTGTATTTGGGTTTACTCTGAAAGTCAATCTCTTCAGTTGCAGTTAAAGCCCAAAGTTCTGAGACACTCAGTTATGCATCTCGTAGTTGTTTTAAGTTTAAGGTATTGTTTTCCAGTTAATCAATTTTTTTAATTCACTTTATTTACCTTGTAAACATCAGAAATATAGATCTAGTATTAATATTGTTGGCAAGGTTATTGTTTCAGTTCCATACATTTTGTGATATTTCTTGGAATCGCTAGGCTTCCATAGAAAAAAATTTATACATTGGCGCCGAACTCACGTCTTATGACTGTGTGATGTCCAGCAACATTGTTGATTAGCCCAACTTAAGGTATATATTGTTGGACATAAAAACTACAGAAAGATAGGACTTCAGGCTGATCTGTCAGCTGGTAAACGCACCAACAAAATTTTTGGATCTTCACTCTTTGTAATGAACATGAAGAACTGACCTTGTTTTGATCACTCGCTTATGTTCCTAGGATCTGCGACTATGACTTTATAACTGATGAACTCCAGCTGGTATATTACAATGAAAAGTGTATTTGGTTATGAACTTCTCAAAAACCTTGACTGCTCAACAGTATTGTATGGTCTGGACGTGGATGCGTTAACCTGTTTGTCTTGTGTGTTAGTGTAAATGAAAGTATAATCCGAATAAACCATATAAAAAAAAAGAGTAAAAGATGTATAATACATGCGTTCGTACATGTGTCTACAATAGAGAACAATAGCCTTGATGTGTACAGCCTGAAAACAGGACAACCAAATGAGCTATGAACAATTTCTGGACAAAAATGATATTACTTGGCCCTAAGAAATCACACAATATCCCTTTGTTGTTTTAGACAATGTCAAACCTTTTTGGACTATTGAAACAGAAAAGATGTTTAGCGTGTATGTTGTATTGAAAGACCTAATACTTAAATTGGATTAAGATGCTATTGCTTGTAAGCTAAGTTCCCATTTCAGACCTTTGCGTGGCAGATGTTAAGTTCATCTGTTTCCATGGCCGACGAATAAAGATGATGTCACGTGGCCAGCACAACGACCAACTGCCTATACTCTCCCGAACTGACGTCAGGTACCACTATTGAAATTAAAAATGCCAGTCTTCATCGAGATTGGAACCCAAAGCTACTCGATTTCGGAAGCCAAGCACCTTTCCACTCAACCACAGCACAATCTATTAGAAGTAATAGGAATAAATGACATTTAAAAAAAAAAGAAAAGAAATTTGACTTGAGCTCAGAGAACAGTAAATTTGACATGAGTTCAGAGATGTGCTGAAAATCTATTAACATAGTGTGAATTAGCCATATATATTGAATACTGAAGTATTAGTTTCCCTTGTTTCTATTGACAAAAAAAAAACAACTAATAACCAGTAATTAATTGTGTAATTGGTTACTTTTTTAAAAAATTGATTCATTTCTTGTCTATTGTTAATGAATAATTGTGCGAAGTTTCAACTTGATCCGAGAATAGGTGTGGGAGAAATAATGTGTACACACTTTTTACCAGACAGAGAGAGTGAGTTGATAGAAGCTTTGTAAAATAAAATCTTATTGTTGTTCGATTTTTTATTGTACACAAGTAATGTTAGCCAACATGTGGTTTAAAAGATGTTCTTTTTCATAAGCTTGATGCCAGGTGTTTCGTTTTTAAACAGGCTTTGGAAATTAATATGTCGAACTCTACAATATGGTTTCACTTAAAACGAGACAGTTTGAAGTAGGCTGGTAGAGAGATATAAGTCATGGGGGTTTCAAATACGTTTTCCAATATCCTATGGTATGGGCAGTGGCGTAGCTTGGAATTTGCCATCATTTGGGATCCCGGGTGGCTTGGCCCTTTTTGGGGGCTCTGAATTTTGAGTAATATTTATTTCTTCTCCCAAAAAATTGTTTTGAGTCCTGCGCAAGGCTTTCACTAATCTTAAGCCCTAGGCGGTTGCCTATTTAGCCTATGCCTGAGGCCGGCTGTGTAGTGGTTAATTGAATTGTAAAACTATGACATTATGTAGATCTATGTTTTTTTTAAGACAGTTTCCAATACAGTTATTTGTTCTACTTCTCTTTCCATCTCTTCTTTCTCTCTCTCTCTCTCTCTCTCTCTCGCGAACGCTTTCCGTCTCGTTTCTTCACTCCAACCTGTTGGACACTATCACCGCTAAGCCAAACGGCGCACTCATTGAGCCACTGTCTGGCCCCTACATGCATGAGAGTTATCCAACCACGAGAGGTCGGTGCTTGCTCTTTGACCCGTTAATATATAGATGCGTGTATCTTCCCAGCTGTATCAGTTTACTTGTCAAGTGGCCTTGCAGTCGAGGGAATTCAATCGGTGGCACGGAGTCTGCGTGAGTAAATGTTTGAATGTTAAGGGAATTAGAGGAAAACAAAATTGTTGAGATCCTGGCATGTTTTTTAAATTTTTTTTTTATATTTATGTCTTTTCTCTCTGTCTGTCTGTCTGTCTGTCTGTCTCTCTCTCTTCCTGTCTCACCCACACACGCGCACACATTTCTATTTTCATCCCTTGTTTCTTTTTCTAATGCATTTCACTCCGTCTCTTATTTCCCTATTTTTTTTATCTTTCTGTCTAATAGTCTTTTATTTCTTTCTCTCTCCGTTTCATTTTTAAATTGTTTTCTTTCTTTTGCTAAGGTATATATTTTCTTTCTTTTGCTAAGGAATATATTTTCTTTCTTTTGCTAAGGTATACATTTTCTTTCTTTTGCTAAGGTATACATTTTCTTTCTTTTGCTAAGGTATATATTTTCTTTCTTTTGCTAAGCTATATATTTTCTTTCTTTTGCTAAGGTATATATATTTTCTTTCTTTTGCAAAGGTATATAGATATACATATTCTTTCTTTTGCTATGTGTATATTTTGTCCTTTGCTAGGTATATATTTTGTTTCTTTTGCTAAGGTATATATTTTCTTTCTTTTGCTAAGCTATATATTTTCTTTCTTTTGCTAAGGTATACATTTTCTTTCTTTTGCTAATGTATATATTTTCTTTCTTTTGCTAAGGTATTCATTTTCTTTCTTTTGCTAAGGTATATATTTTCTTTCTTTTGCTAAGCTATACATTTTCTTTCTTTTGCTAAGGTATATATTTTCTTTCTTTTGCTAAGCTATATATTTTCTTTCTTTTGCTAAGGTATATATATTTTCTTTTTTTGCAAAGGTATATAGATATACATATTCTTTCTTTTGCTAGGTGTATATTTTGTCCTTTGCTAGGTATATATTTTGTTTCTTTTGCTAGGTATATATTTCTTTCTTTTCTAAGGTATACATTTTCTTTCTTTAGCTAAGCTATATATTTTCTTTCTTTTGCTAAGGTATACATTTAATTTCTTTTTCCACTAAAACTTTTAACCCAAATTTCTTTTGCTCTCACTTTTTATCTAGATTTCTTTTGCACATCTTTTCTTTCTTTTTTTTTTCTTTAAAAGTTTTTATTTTAAATACATTTCTTTCTTTCGATTTCAACTTTTTTTTCTTATTATTTGTTATGTTTTGTTATACTTGTTATACTTGTTATATTTGATATATATACATATATATATATATCATTTCTTCAATTAGATTTCTATCTTTGTATTACAGTCTTTCAATGGGTGTACATGTATTTTGACATTCCTTCGTATCTGACCTCCCTCACTCGACCAGTTCATGCCTGTTTCTGTTGACCTTGGCATAACACGCGTCTTGAGATAACTTGAAAGATCTTTAAATCAAAGAGAAACATTTTATTGAGCATAAATAAACACGGGACATTTTAAAACTGTTTTATTTTAGATGTATCACTTGATGAGTTAAAAAAAACCGCGATATCCCACTCTTATTTAGATATGAGCTATTAAAAACATATGATAGGACTTATTCGTACAAGTGCTTCCTTCTTTAGGAGTGCCTGTTAAAATTGGTACGGGTTGCCTGAATCAGCCAGGAAAATGACTAAGCAGAGTTTTTAGTCTCGACTTAACATGCACGACTAGATTAATACACGAATATACGCGTAGGACGTGTCTTTTAAAGGAACGTCTTTTATTTATAAGATAAGATAGTATAAGGAGAGAAAAACATGTATCCTTAATCTTAAATACACTACAAATTAATTGCAAAGGTTCAACCATTTACCCATGAGGCTCAACTATTTATCCATGAGGCTCAACCATTTACCCCTGAGGCTCAACCATTTATCCCTGAGGTTTAACCATTTATCCCTAAGGCTTAATCATTTATTCCTGAGGTTTAACCATTTATCCCTGAAGTTTAACCATTTATCCCTGAGGTTTAACCATTTATCCCTGAGGTTTAACCATTTATCCCTGAAGTTTAACCATTTATCCCCGAGGTTTAACCATTTATCCCTGAGTTTAACCATTTATCACTGACGCTCAAACAATTTATCCCTGGGGTTATACCATTTATCCCTGAGTTTTAACCATATATCCCTGAAGGTCAACCATTTATCTCTTGGGTTTAACCATTTATCCCTTGCGTTTAACCATTTATCCCTTATACCCAACCATTTATTCCTGAGGCTCAACAATTTATCCCTGAAGCTCAACCATTTATAGTTGCCGCAACAAGTATACCCTGTTTTGATTCCATCCTGTAATTCAATTGCCTCTTGTAAATATTCTTCAACTGTATTATAACATCTCCCGTTATCTGACTGATTATATCTGTGAAGTATCTGTAGACTGTTGCTCTTTTAGAAAACATTATTTCTATTAATTTCACAATCTTGTATTTTGTTATCCCCAGAATCTTGTGCAAGGAGAATACAGCGTAATATTTTTCAAGCTATTCATTTGCAGTATTCTAATCACCAGACACTAAATCCAACCAGGAATCAGAAAAAGGACTACATCTCCTAGAGAGTTGGTGGCCCATCTTAACATTGTGACTATTGTCGTGCTTTACAATGCTGCCAGTGTTTAACGTCCTGAAGGCCGTCTTTGTCCGGTGCATACTGGTCATCCATGCCCTGGTGGCTGTGTGGAGAGTGACAGAGAGTTACCATAACAACATGTACTGGATCCTGGCTTGTATTCTGGTCCTTCTCTTTGCAGAGTCGTGCTATACTGTGATAAAAAGGAAAGGCAAAGAATATCAAAGGTTAGTCTCAGGGAATCTGGGCAAAACAGCTAGTATTTTTCAATTTGTAATTTGATTTGATGAAAGCAGACAATATTCCTTAAACTCTTGTCAAAAGGAATGAGTGAATGAGATTGAGAGAAGATAGAGAGAGAGAAAGACAGAAAGAGAGATATAATACCACCATTTTTAGAATACCTCTATTCAAGCCATATCTTCAGAAGGGTGGAGGAACCTGGTTGGGTGAAACCAGTACACGGATCTCCTAAACAAAACCTACAATTTTCGTAGAAATGTAACAGTTGATGTATATCGCTTAGAAAAGAATTACAAGCTTGTTGACCACATGGAGAAAATTCTAGTTTGACAGTTATAATTTTTAAAAGTACAAAACAAAACAAAAAACAACAACAACTAAATTTGACAAGAAAATGCGAAAATATTTATCTTGAACGGACCTATACGTCTCGGGTATTTCCGCATTCATTCAAGTGTTTAATAGAAATAAAACAAAAAGTCCCATTATTTTTTTAAAATCTAAAATTCATTTGCCATTAAGTGAAAAACAATCATTCTATAAGTTGTATAAAGTAGGTATTGTCTTTAAAACACAGTTCCTTTTAATGTTGTTATTGTTTCTGATCATGAACTTATTACATGTAAATATTTCACCTAGAAATAATGATCTAGTTTCCACTTGACAGTCCATTTCACTTTGTATCCTTTCTTCGTTTAATATATGTTAAATATAAATGTCTACAGCACAGATCCATGTATATTGTAACAAGACTAGAAAATGGAGAGAGATTCTTATTCTATAATGATCAGATCTATACAAGATAGATAGATAGATAGATAGATAGATAGATAGATAGTTAGATAGATAGATAGATAGATAGATAGATAGATAGATAGATATATATATAGATAGATAGATAGATAGATAGATAGATAGATAGATAGATAGATAGATAGATAGATAGATAGATAGATAGATAGATAGATAGATAGATAGATAGATTGCTATGCACGCAACTCTTTTTTTCAAGCTGTAAAGGAATCTGGTACAATCGATCTTTTCTGCCTTAGAAAAGTAATGATCTTTATTTTTGAAAGTTAGAAATAATGCAATGCACTTTTGTGGATTTTAAATAGAATGGGCTAATTATCACAGAACTATATATTCAAGGCAAGTCTGTGGAATAAAACCACGTGATTCAGGTGCTGTAACAGAACTCCGTAAGTCTGTACATTTAACTCTTTCTCTCCTAAATGACGATACCAACGTTGATTCCACCAGAATGTGGTAAATAATAACGGAGAGAAAGAGTTAGGAGACTCTAGCTCTTAGAACTATATGCTATCTCACGTTCGAATCATTTCCTCCGCCTGGAGTCTACGTCTGCCGTGGTTTTTTTTTTTTTGTTTGTTTTTTTGCTCACGAACCGGAAATATATCACGCAGGCACATTGTTTTGACGGCCCCCCTACCCCAGTTTTTTTTTTTTTTTTTATTCTAGCGCCTGAACTTTAAATCTACTGACGCTGAAGATAATACGGAAAAAAACAACAACTCACATTAGCACGCATGGGTTAAAGGTCATTAGCACGCATGGGTTAAAGGTCATTAGCATGTATGGGTTAAAGGTGATTTGCATGTATGGGTTAAAAATGATTAACCAGCAAGAAATTTTGCATTAGTCTATGTAGTGGCTTTTCTTTCATTTTTTAATTAAACAATATGTCCAGTATTGCTGAGGAATAATTATACTACTTATAAAATAATATATATATATATATATATATATATATATATATATATATATATATATATATATATATATATATATATATATATATATAAATTATGGAACTGGTGGCCGTATGGTGAGGAGCATAAGTTCGAATCCCGTTGAAGACTGGGATTTGATCTTCGGGAAATATATGAGCCTCCTACAGTGTGTATTCAACGTACATAAGGGCAATAAAGGTGGTTGGTTGTTGTCCTGGCCACACGACATTCTCTCGTTAACCGTAGGCCCTCGAACCAGACAACAATTTCCCTTCATAAATCGCTTGGTCTGAAATGGGTACTTTTATTGTGTGTGCGTGTGTGTGTGTGCGTGTGTGTGTGTGTGCTAATAGGGTAACTTTTACCTTTGCGTTTACCTATCCTTTGGTCTGTGTGTTGGGGCACCATGCAAGACTCGTCGACCGTCTTTCTCCATTCCTCTCTGCCTTTGCCTTAGTTAGAACCTCTTTCAATGGTAGGCCCTTTCATTGTTTTATGCTGTCCTCCCATCGATTTCTCTGTCTGCCTCTTCTTCTTTTACCTGGTACTGTTCTCTGAAGAAAAGTCTTGCTAGCCCCGAAGATCTTGTAATAGGGCCATAGATTTTTAGCTTGCGTTTTTTTTTTACGATAGTTAACAGGTCATCGTGGTGTCCAATCGCTGCAGTAACCCTGTCTCTAATCTCTTTAATATATAAATAGTGTAAGATAGTATATAATTATTCTGGTCTGTAGCTTTTGTTGACCTTGTTAGAGCCCTGGAGCGACTCTAACGATTATTTTGAACAGGCGGCACTGAGAAAAAATGTTTCTAGTTCCCTTGTAATGTGTGGTTCCCTTGTAATGTGTGGTTCCCTTGCAATGAGTGGTTCCCTTGTAATGTGTGGTTCCCTTGTAATGTCTGGTTCCCTTGTAATGTGTGATTCCCTTGTAATGTCTGGTTCCCTTGTAATGTCTGGTTCCCTTGTAATGTGTGGTTCCCTGGTAATGTATGGTTCCCTTGTAACGTCTGGTTCCCTTGTAATTTCTGGTTCCCTTGTAATGTCTGGTTCCCTTGTAATGTGTGGTTCCCTTGTAAAGTCTAGTTCCCTTTTAATGTCTGGTTCCCTTGTAAAGTTACCCTTGTACTATGTACTTCCTGATTCCTTAGAAGGAAAATAGTTATTGTTAGGACAATGGGATATATTGATATAGGTTAGTGTCAGACACGAAATCAAATACATTTTAAAATAATACCAATAGTAAATAAGAGAATTAGAATTGGTTATTTTCTTCTCTTGTCCTATAAAATACAGACGTTACTTAAAAAAAAAAGAAGATAATTACGTTCTACGCGTGTTCCTAGGTCATTATAGTCATGTATGTTAAACCAATTACTTAAATTCTGCCAAGTCACTGGTTTTCCTGACTAGCTCAGGCAACCCATTCCATGCTCTAATAGCACTAGGGAAGAGGGAGCATTTGTACAAATTTGTCCTTGCATATGTGTGATTTTAGACTATGTAATGGTGTTTAAATGATAATGCTGTGCCAAAAAGATAGAAAAAAAAGCAAAAAAACTGTTCTGGCAAGCAGGAAAGGATGCCGAGCTAGGGGGGGGGGGAGGCATTGGTCGCCCTTCCATGACACTTGATGAACTTACCTGTCAGTGAGAGATGTAAAACAAGAAAATGGCCCTTTTGGCCTGGTCAAATCTAGGTCACGTCTGCTGACTCCCCCAGCGGTCTACAACCACGTGGCCTGTGTTAACAAGGATAAGATTAGCGCGTCGGTCATTTGTTGATCGTTGGAGGCAAAATGTATAAACAGAATGCAAGGGAAAGTACTCCACTGATGCTAGAAACGAAACCGGATGTTTGCACTTAAAGAAGGGAGTTAAATCCTGTTGGACACAGTTCAAACTAAATATTAAAAAAAAAATGCTTTATCAGAAACCTACGTTCTAAAACGAAAAAAAGAAAGAAAAAAAATGATTTTATTAGATAAGGCTCTAAGCTTCACAAATGACACCTCTATTCTGAAAAAGTAAACACTAATAAAATACACGAGTATTCATAACTGGTTACAGTTAATTTTCCAACCAAGGAATTTCCGATTTCTGAGCCACTCAGGAGAACTAATGACTTTTGGGTATACAGAGCAGTGGTTAACATGCATGACTAGATGCATGGTACGTAGGACGTAATCATCTTCTTTTTGAAGTAACGCCTGTGTTTTATAAGATAAGATATAGATTGCAAGGTCTGAAATGGGAAACTGTTCAGTGCCGTAGCTAGGGTGGGGGAAGAGGGGTGAGAATTTGAAAATCTCCCCGGGCCTCCAAATTAGTGGTTCTTTACATTAAATATTACGCAAAATGCAGGGGCCCCAAAAGAGCCTCCCGGGTCCCCAAATGATGAACAATTTCTAGCTACGCCCCTGAAACTGTTTTTTTTTTTCTTTAATACTTTACCAATTAAAGTCTTAGCTTGGACAGGTGTAGCATTAGGGACACCAATCTATTAGCGTTCAGTTGTCTTACTGACTTCTTGACATTGCCTTTCTAGTGTCTGCCATAACGTTCCTGCCGTCATGTGAGAAGAGACTGTTGGGAAGTCAATTAAAGTGGTCTAGTGACTCTGGTCTGCTCGAGATGGCTGTATAAGGGATACTTAGCTTTACTTACTATTTCTCTACTGATAGTTTTGATTGGTACTTCAGATGACATGAAAATTCTTCTTTACTAAGCAATAGAGTAGTAGATAATTAGGGTATTACATTTTTAATTGGTCCTAGGCATTTTGCGCCTCCCGCGCCACCGCCCGCCTTTCCCCTACCCCCCCCCCCCCCCATCAGATCATATGTCAATAGAAATCTCAGAGTTTGTATACATAGCTTGTGTGGGTACTGGCCACTCTACTGACATTCTACGTACGTTTAAATAGACATTCTTACTTCTTACTTTCTCTATTTCTGTGTCTCTTTGTCTCTCGCTTTATCTCCTTTTCTCTCGTTCAATTGTTCGTTTTCTCTCTTTAATTTATCGTTCTGTAATAAACATTTCTCTCTCTTATCTTTTTTTATTGTACAAGTTTTCTCCTTTCTTTCTCTCTCGCTTTCTATCTCTCTTTCTTCTTTTTCCTTGTCTTTCTTTCTTTTTAATATTTATATTTTCTTGTCCCTTTTCTTTTTCTCTCTTTCTCTCTTTGTATTACTCTGTCTTATTTTTCTATCTCTCTCTCTTTCTTTCTTTCTCTTTCGAACCTTTTTTCTTTCCTTCTCTTTCTCTTCCCCTTCTCCCTTTCCCTCTCACTGCCTCTCTTCCTCCCTCTCTCTCCCCTTCAATTTCTCCCTCCCTCTTTCTCCCCTCTCCCTCTATCTCCCCTCTCCCTCTCTCTCCCATTCTCTTTCTCTCTCCCTCTCTCCCCTTCTCTTTCTCCCTCCCTCTTTCTCCCCTCTCCCTCTCTCTCCCCTTCTCTTTCTCCCTCTGCCTCTCTCTCCTTCTCTTTCTCCCCTCTCCCTATCTCTCCCCTTCTCTTTCTCCCCTCTCCCTCTCTCTCCCCTTCTCTTTCTCCCCTCTCCCTCTTTCTCCCCTCTCCCTATCTCTCCCCTTCTCTTTCTCCCCTCTCCCTATCTCTCCCCTTCTCTTTCTCCCCTCTGCCTCTCTCTCCCCTTCTCTTTCTCCCCTCTCCCTCTCTCTCCCTTTCTCTTTCTCCCTCCCTCTTTCTCCCCTCTCCCTCTCTCTCCCCTTCTCTTTCTCCCCTCTGCCTCTCTCTCCCCTTCTCTTTCTCCCCTCTCCCTCTCTCTCCACTTCTCTTTCTCCCCTCTCCCTCTCTCTCCCCTTCTCTTTCTCCCCTCTCCCTCTCTCCCCCCTTCTCTTTCTCCCCTCTCCCTATCTCTCCCCTTCTCTTTCTCCCCTCTCCCTCTCTCTCACCTTCTCTTTTTCCCCTCTGCCTCTCTCTCCCCTTCTCTTTCTCCCCTCACCCTCTCTCTCCCCTTCTCTTTCTCCCCTCTGCCTCTCTCTCCCTTCTCTTTCTCTCCCTCTCTCTCACCTTCTCTTTCTCCTCTCTCCCTCTCTATCCCCTTCTCTCTCTCCCCTCTCCCTCTCTCTCTCCTTCTCTTTCTCCCCTCTCCCCCTCTCTCCCCTTCTCTTTCTCCCCTCTCCCTATCTCTCCCCTTCTCTTTCTCCCCTCTCCCTCTCTCTCCCCTTCTCTTTCTCCCCTCTGCCTCTCTCTCCCCTTCTCTTTCTCCCCTCTGCCTCTCTCTCCCCTTCTCCTTCTCCCCTCTGCCTCTCTCTCCCCTTCTCTTTCTCCCCTCTCCCTATCTCTCCCCTTCTCTTTCTCCCCTCTCCCTCTCTCTCCCCTCTCCCTCTCTCTCCCCTCTCCCTCTCTCTCCCCTTCTCTTTCTCCCCTCTCCCTATCTCTCCCCTTCTCCTTCTCCCCTCTGCCTCTCTCTCCCCTTCTCTTTCTCCCCTCTCCCAATCTCTCCCCTTCTCTTTCTCCCCTCTCCCTCTCTCTCCCCTCTCCCTCTCTCTCCCCTCTCCCTCTATCTCCCCTCTCCCTCTCTCTCCCCTCTCCCTCTCTCTCCCCTCTCCCTCTCTCTCTCCCCTCTGCTTCTCTCTTCCCTCTCCCTCTCTCTCCCCTCTGCCTTTCTCTCCCCTCTCCCTCTCTCTCCCCTTCTCTTTCTCCCCTCTCCCTCTCTCTCCCCTCTCCCTCTCTCTCCCCTCTGCCTCTCTCTCCCCTCTCCCTCTCTCTCCCCTCTGCCTCTCTCTCCCCTCTCCCTATCTCTCCCCTTCTCTTTCTCCCCTCTCCCTCTCTCTCCCCTTCTCTTTCTCCCCTCTGCCTCCCCTTCTCTTTCTCCCGTCTCCCTCTCTCTCCCCTTCTCTTTCTCCCTCTCTCTCTGTCTCTCCCTCCCTCCCTCTCTCCCTCTCTCTCCCCTTTTCTTTCTCCCTCTATCTCTTTCTCCCTCTCTCCCTCCCCCTCTCTCTCCCTCCTCCTCTCTCCCCTCTCTCCCTCTCCCTTACTCCCTCTCCCTCCCTCTCTCTTTCCCTGGTGCTATATGTCATCCGCTATAAAGACCAGCTTAGGAGTCAACTTGCTTCAACTGACATAGAAGACAGGTCTGCATCTATCATGGACATACATTGCCAACCGCACTTCTAATTGCGATGGTCTCCCAAACACAGCTTATATACACCTTACAATTGATTATGTTTCCGTATGACTAACAAGCAATCTAATCCTTTTTAAAAAGCGACAACTTTGACATAGATACAAATCATATTCACATACATACACATCGTATCCACATACAAATTAGAGATTTAAAAGTCAGTTCCTAGTAATTCGAAATCTCAGTAGCAAATAGATACATGTTTGTGTATAAGGCTATGTTTGAATACGACTGGCCCACACGGATACCCTATAAGTTTAGTATGTCATAAAAACTCCATTTATTATCTTGCATTATTAATTTGTATGTTTTCTATGAAACAATAAATCTTATTCGCATTGAAGTGTTTTAACGTATTTTCTTTTTATTGCACTCTGACCTTTTTTTTAACGTTGGAAACTTTCCTTAGCACCATAGGCCTTTGATTCTTTAGAATGTATTTACAATGATCGCAGGTACATAAGCCTTTGTCTTTATAGAAAGTAGTTGACACCGTGGCAGACAATGCTACACTGGCCCTTTATTTAATAGCAAGCTCATAGAAGTGCACAGAAGAATGAAGTAAAAAGACGAGAATAAGTCGATTGCCTTTATATAAAGGCGACATTCGATCTATTCTTTAATAGTCTATTCCACTCCCACTGCACTTTCACTCTCCTCATTCCCCATATATACCTCTCCCCTCCGTCGATAAGTTACCTCCCTCTATATCCCCCACCTCTTCTGCACTTCCACTCCTGTATTTTGGTTGGAAGTCTGGTGGGACAGTCAACTGTGATCTTTGACTAAGTGTACGGATAGGTCGCGTGTACACAGTGAGTCCCACTCAAACCCACTACAGTCGCCTCGTTACCTACAGTTGATTCAATCACAGCTGAAGTAGGCTACACAAGGGCAGACCAGGGTAGTGTACTGTAGGCCTAGTATAGTAGTATGCGTTAGGACCTAAGACTGGTCTGAGGATTGGTTTCTAGTGCAGAGGTTCTAAAACCAATAAGAACTTATCTTAATCCCAAACTTCTCTCAAGGAATAAATGTATGAATGTGGCATAACTAACAAGTGGAAAGTTATATATATATATATTATATATGTGAGCAGGTCAGGGTGGCGCTACTACTGAGTGAGGCCTTTTTGTTATCTGCTGCTCAGCATTTATTCATTTATAACAGTAGGCAGGTGGAAGCTCTACTGGGTGGGCCCAATCTGTGCACCTCGGTATGGTGACCAAGGGGCTAGAGTAGCCTAAGCAACCAGACAGCACAATTAAACTAAGCTAAACTAAACTAGCTAACTAAAAACAAACTAAGATTATAAAAGGAACTTATATAAACTTTATTTACACCCAACCAAAACAACAGTAATAAAACTAAATATACACACTCCTAAACGATTGATCAACAATACCGAACTAAACCTAACAAATAAAGCAGCTATTTAGCAGGACTACAGCCCGTAAGCTACTACACAGAAATAATGACAGCTGTACAGCAGAAGTAAAACAACAGCTATAAGGCAACAGTAATAACTGCGGCAGACAGTTAGGCAGACAGCAATGCAGTATGCAGCTGCAGTGCAGTAGCCGCAGCAATGCAGCTATGCAGTAGCAGCTAAGCAGCTATGCAGTAGCAGCTAAGCAGTTATGCAGTAGCAGCTAAGCAGGAATTATAGCCTGCAATTACAAATACATAAAACATAATTATTCATAATAATTTATAATAAAACAAAATAATAATGAACTAGACCTAGTCTAGCACATACACATACCTAAATGCATGAGGTAAGTACTATTACCTCCAGTTTGCTAATAAAAAGCCATACATTATTATTATTATGATACCTACTTAGAAGCTTACGCCACAACACATGTTGGGCCAGATAATAATAAACATAAATCTAGATTTGGCTTAACAAAGCCGCCATCATGGAGCGTTGAGTAGAACGCAGCCATCTTCTACATTAAAAATTAAAATCGGCAACATGCCAACTTGTTAGAACCGCTATCCTAACAATATTATAACATTAATAAAAATACTTTTAGAAGACAAAATAATAAAATATTTACAAATAGACAAACAATAGAAAAACAACAAGGGGATCATTAAGGATGGCTAAAAGGGGGTGCCGGTACCCAAGTCTACAGAGCTTCCGGCTCCATCAGAGGCAATCATGGCTAATTAACTAGCCAGTGACGCCACTACACTAATCAGTCTGCATCTAGACTATAGCAATAGATGTAGATCTAGAAACAATTATACAAATGCGAACTAAAGAAAGTAAAAATAAAAACAATTTACAACTTACAGGCGGTCCCAGCCGAAATAGCACTACACAAACTAACTCTATACAAACACCACTGTCCGCACTGACCACTGGTCGAGACAAAAAAGAATTCAACGTGGTCCCGGAGCCAGCTATAACTGGTCAGCGCGAACGTATCGGAGAGCATGACGTCACACTAATTATTTAAAACTAAACTGGACTACCTATTTCCCTAATTTGTACCTAGCCGTACACAACAATAAAACCTAGCAAATTACTACAGACACGGACTACAAAACATTATATATCAAATTAAACGGCATTAAAAAGAGAACCTTAAAATTTAAACCTATAAAAATACAAAAAGGAATATAAAAAGTTATTTCTATTCTAAACTCATATGGGGGCTCTATACCATTTACAGACCTGCACATAAACTGATATAAAAAAATAACAACTATTCCAACACTAATGCCAAAGACAAAAATACCTAGAACTAACCTGGGACAAAAAATAGAAAATAACATCCACAGCTCCAAGGCTAGTTAACTATTTTAAAAACTACTTTTCCTCTACGGGTAAAACACAAATAACAGAAAAAGACTAAAACTAGCAGAAAGTTATAAATAGCGGAAACTACAAAATAATCAGCACTGAACTATAAAAATTAAAAAGGACACTAAATAACAAACATCATAGCCCTGGCCTATGTAAATAATATAAATTAAATTAGATTTAGGAGCGCAAGCTCACATATATAACGAGATAAAGATAAATATAAGATAGATAAATATTTAGATAGATAAAATCTAATAAAATACTCTGAAAGACACAAAAATAAAGGCACATTCCTCGTCCCATATGCTAGGACATATTTGTACAAATACTCCTTCTTCCCTAGTGCTATTAGAGCATGAAATGGGTTGCTTGAGCTAGCCAGAAAAACCAGTGACTTGTCAGAATCTAAGTCATTGGTTAATATGCATGACTAAATGCATGACGCGTAGGACGTAATCATCTTCTTTTTTGAAGTAACGTCTGTATTATTTAAGATAAGATAAGATAAGATAAATAGATCGATAGATAGATCGATAGATAGATCGATCGATAGATAGATAGATAGATAGATAGATAGATAGATAGATAGATAGATAGATAGATTCCTGGCAGGAGGGAAGCCTGTTGTCTGTCCACTACTATGACTTCAAATAGCTTTTTCTACAATAAAAAAAAAACATCTACAGAATTATAGACGAAACACAAAATATGAAAATAAAAAGACTAAATAGAATAGCTTTAAATAAAATTTATTTCGTAAATTTGGATTCCAAATTTATAATAAATATATAAGAAAGAAAAAAAAAAAGGAAAACTTGCGTCATAACTAAATGTCCTGTTATATTTATTTTCTTTATCACATTGAACCCAACATGCCCCAATGTGAGAGTCTACAACGCTCTCCCAGACCCTAACTGGCTGTTGGCACGAAGGAATTTTTTTCAAGAGCCGCCCCTGGTAAGCGTAGGAGAACCAAAGACGTACCTTAATGGGAGGTTGAGCAGGAAGCCTACAGGACTTGCTGCCCCGAGCGTTTGGTACCCTCGTTACGCCACTGCACAGACGATATTTGTGTACTTAGAGTGACACTCTCTTCTCTCCCTATGGTGTAATTACATAAAATTTATGACCAAAAATACAAAAACAACGGTTAAGGAAAAAACGAACATGGGGGGGGTGGGGTGGGTGTAAGACTGTAAGTGTGACCTCGGTTAATCACTGGTTATAGCCCATAAAACACCTTGAAATCACCTTGTTGGAGTGCACCTAGGTGTCTACTCTTCAGGTTGGACATAAAAACGTATGTGTGTCGCTCGCAAGGGATTGTGGGGGAAGTGTTAAGAGAAGACAGAACTAAGTCTCGAGACAGGAAGAATTCGGCAGTTCATTGTATTAGTAAAAAAAAAAAAGGTTCTTCTAACACTCGCAACGTAAAGAAGCTATAAAACTAATAAAAAATAGTTCCTGAACATTCAACTAATAGATAGAAAATAATCAATGGTTAAAGGCTTCTGTAAATATATGAAGATAGAATTCTAGTAGCAAAATGTCAGCGTTTATTTTATGGATTCAAATGTTCCTTTTTATACCTAGCATCCATTTTATTCTTCCTCGCTACGTAGCACTGACTTTTGGTTAAAACTACCCATCGACATTTTCACAAGACTCCTGACTTGAAGTAGAAAAACATTAAAAAATACATTTTTTAAAGATAAAGACAATACCTATTATACTATATAAAATAAAATAGAAAAATGAGAACAGAAATTATAAATAACATTGTGTACATCATGAAGAGTATATACTCGTAACTTTGGCTTCGTCTTGTAGTTTTAAATCTCAAGTATATCATTGAACTATTATTAAGTCTGGTAGATCTATACATTCTCTTAACAAGGATTTTCTCAGGGAGGTGGGGAGGGCGTAGGGAGGGAATTGGAGGGGAGGGGGTAAAATGTGCCTTCAATAGTTTTAAAGAGAAAAATAATCGCTATACAAGTTGTAGAAAGAGGTTCGAGGTAATTCTTTTCTTTCTCTCTAATTTAAAGGGTAGTTCTTTTTTTTTTTTTAATTTTTTACTTTGAACAAATATTAACGGTCATATTCGATTGTTCACAGTTGTGGCAAATGAGCTGGTAATTCTTTCCCTAAAAGATACAAACTGTTGTCGAATTTGTAGGGAATTCATTAGAGCTGTTTTTTGAGATCTTGTCCAGGGTTTTGAGCCCTCCCACTCAAGTTTTAGCTTCCACGAAGGCACCATTTAAGTCGAGCTATTATAATGAAATATAATGTAACGTGAATGTATATTACCTGCCTCTTTTTAGATTACAGACATTGCCTTTAAAAATAATTCTATCAAACACACTAAGCGTATGTCTTCAATTACAAACTATTTTTAGCAAACTATTTTTCTAGTGATTGAGCTGCTGCAATCTTATAAATACATTATAACGAGTTCTTTTGTTATTTTTCCTAGCTTATAGGACAAAAAATATGGTTTTAGATGATTTTTTTGAAAATCTGACAAATTCTTTCGTGCTTCACTTCCAGATTCATGCCAGCTTTCTTTTGCTACCTGTGTACCATTCTCACGTGCATTTGGCTCCTGGAGCTGGACAAGACGGAGAAGTTTATTGAGGGTCAAGCTGACTCGCTTGACCAGCCGGCAAACACCAGTGAAACTATTCAGATTCCTGTAAGATAATCGCACGTAGATACATTTATCTAAACTTAGCGTTTACGTTAACCTTTGAACTTACCCTAACCCTAATTAATTCTTAACGTAAGCTTTAAACGTAGTCTAGGTCACTAGCGGATCCAGAATTTCGGAGTGGGGAGGGGGGGCGATTTTTTTCCAAACCCTAACCCTAACACCCAGTAAACCCTAACCCTAAACGCGCTTACAGTATGTATATATATATATATTAGAATGTTTGAAAAGCAGTGTTTCTCAACCTTCGGCGGAAAAGCAGGTAAAAAAGTTATGTTGAGGCCTTTCTCTTGACAGCTAGGGGGTCTGGGGGAGTGCTGTAAGCTCCCCTAGTGGGGATCGGGGCGAAGCCCCGACGCCAAAATCTTTTTTTTGCTTTCTTCACTGCAGAACCGCATTCTCCTGACATCCACAGCTCATTATTTATCATATTCAAAAAAAGGATCTTTTGAATAATGTTTTACTTGAAAATATTCTAATATAAATTTATAGGTACTTAGTACATTGCAAATACAGCCGATTTGTTCCTTGAAAAATAAGATACTTCAAATATTATTTCGATTAAGGCTTGGAGGATTGCAGTCGAAAAAAAAATTATTTGAAAAAAAAATGTTGAGGCCTTTCCCTAGATACCTAGGGGGTCTGGGAATCTGAGGCCTTTCTCTTGACAGTTAGGGGGTCTGGGGGAGCGCTGTAAGTTCCCCCAGTGGGGTAGGGGCAATGCCCCGACGCCAAAATCGTTTTCTTGCATTCTTCACTGCAGAAACGCATTTTCCTGACATCGACAGCTCATTATTCCTCCTATTAAGATAGGACCTTTTGAATAATGTTTTACTTGAAAAATATTCTAATATGATTTTACAGGCTCTTACTACATCGCAAATACAACCGATTCGTTCTTAAAAAGATAAGATACTTCACAGATTTAGATTAGGACTTTGAGTAACGCCGCCGAAAAAACATCTATTCGGAAAATAATTCAAAGCTCTAAAAAAAAAACATTTTGGAAGTGGGAGGAGAAATTAAGTGAACCAATTAGATTTTACTCAAAATTTTTTTGCATTTTTAGTATTCAAGCATAAATTTTGAGTTATGGTCCCAATTTTTTTTTTTTTACAACTGAAAAATATCAGTTTAAGTAAAATGACCAGGAAACGAATATTTGGGTTCAGAACTCAATTCAATTGTTACTCTTATAATGATAAATTTCGTATGAATTCTAAATGTTCCAAAACAAAGTCTTTCTTAAAATAACTAAGATCAACTCGTATACAATGACATTAACTCTATCACCCCATTTGACTTTTCTGTTTTAAAACGTCATCTTTTCATCTGGAAAGGGGAGAGGACGGTAGAGTGAAAACGTTAACCCTCGCTCCTTTTTATAATTTCTGCTTATGATTGCATTCTGCTTTAAAGAATAGGGGATGGGGCGTATAGCATATATAAATTGTATAAGTGACACTTTTTTTTTATTTTGTAATTTCTTAACTAAAATACAAAAAGAAAAAAAGTATTGGTTTGTCCAATGGGCGGAAAGCGATCGCATGTATCGCCCCTCCTACCTGGAAGAACAGATCGTGTGTCCGACATTATAATACAAATGGATTAAAACATCAACATATAGCTTATATTATAAAGATATTCAACTAATTTTGCTCAAAATCTATGATTTCTCCAAAAAAATAGGACTGCCCCCCCTCTCAGAGGGCTGGGGGGGGGGAATGTCAGCAGAAGCAATCGCCCCCCTCCTCCCTCCACCTCACCTAAGATACCAGAAGTGTAGCAACAGAATATAAACATTATATTGTAATTCAACTAATTTTGTTCACAAACTATGATTTCTAATTAAAAGTAGGACCGCCCCCCCCACTCAAAGGGTTTAGGTTGGAAGGGCAGCAGATGTATTTGCCCCCCCCCCCCCCCCCCAATCGGCTAACAGGGGAACGACATCATATAAATATCGGTTAAAATATCAATAACAAGTTTTAATTATATAAATATTTAATTGATTCCGTTGACAAGCTGTGATTTCTACAAATAAATTGGACCGCCCCCCCACTAGAAAGTTCATGGCGGGGGGGGGGGGGCGGGATTGATGCCATCGCCACCTCCCCATCCCACCAAATCGGCCAACATACTAGAGGGGGGCGAAATACTCTAAAAATAGGTTGAAAATATAAATAATTAGTATATATTATTAACATAACTAATAAATTCGTATACAAATTGTGTGATTTCTTTCCTAAAAGTCGTCAGTCCCCCCCCCCGAAGGCCCCTACCGCCCCCCCCCCCCCTGGATCCGCCAGTGGTCTAAGCTTTGATATTATTTGACTGTTTTTTTTTTCATTACAAGGCTTATATCAACTCACTCTTGTTGTTACCGGTCAATACCGGTCGTTGACTTGTCGACTCAAACTGCTGGTAGACAGCTAAACCTCTGTAGGCGTTATATATCTGGACAAATAAAACTTCAAATAACTTGAATGACTTCCTTGTGTACGATACCAAATAGAAATGTATTTATAATATCGACAATATTGACATATCAAGTTAATATGATATCAAATATATGGAATAGACTTTAGTAATAATATTTCCATACTAAATATAACTCGGTACAGCGTAGAAAGATTTCTGTTTAACTGCAAGTGACCAGAAACATGAAAGCAACATGTAACTACATTTTTTTTTTACTGGTGTTAAACTATGACACAATTACTTGCGTTTAATTCATTCTTTCTGCCTGTTTCTGTAGGCTCCGTCCTTGACCCCCAATACCTGGATCATGTTGGTAGAGGAGATGCTTCCCTACTTCCTGTTTGTCTCACGATGGATTCTTCCCAGGGGAGAAGTCAAGAGAGAGCAGCTGGCGGAACTTCTCTTTGCCTTCATCGGCATCGGCGGAGACATCATGGAGTACTTCTCACTGCTGGGCGAAGAAGCGGTCAGGCCGAACAAGCAGCTGTGCTACGTGGTGCTGGCCATCTGGTCATTCTCCGTGATGCAGTTCACCATGACCATCACGGTCATCCATCAGCCCAAGCGCCAGAGGAACATAAGCGTGGTAGCTGCGGACTCGGTGGACCTCAGCGCCCACAAAAAGTTGATGAAGTTCCGCCATGAGGTGTCCGCCATCTTTCTGACCATGATCATGCAGGACCTTCCTTTCTTGATTGTTCGCCTATACGTGATGATCGGCTTCAATGTGATCAACTACAGCCTCATCTTTTTCACTTCCAAAAACATCATGATCATCTCCTTACTCTTCTACAAACTTATCATCATCTGCTCAGCGTATTATCAACCGAAATCTCCGGGCGACGATGACGACGACGACGACGATGAGGAGGAAGACAATGTCAGCAGGGGTAAAAAAAAATCACAGTACTTGTCCCAGAACGACTCAAAAAAAGAACTCGATGACTACACCTACGAAACGGAAACAGCTCCAGCAAGCCAAAACATTGACGTGGAAGCAAATATTAAGAAACGAAACAAAAAGAAAGCACCGAAATCTGACAGCAAAGCTTCAAACCCATTCCCAGATGGTAAAATCATAGTATCTGGCAATGGACTCTCGGTTAGTCCATATCTTATTGAAAACCCTTCATACCAACATCCGCCCAACGGAGCAGCTAAAAACTTGACCACCAGGTCGACGAATACAACTCCGACATTGCTGCGGGTGCCGAAGGACGGGTTCATAGAAATCGAGCATACGACGCCCCGGGGAGATGAATCTCAGGACACAGGATTCACATCAGAGAAGAGCCGCTCTAACTCTGGCTCCAAGAGATCATTGGATGGCTCCAACACATCATCGGAAAGCTCCCATTTTAAGTTTTCATTTAACGAAGACTCAGCCGTCAAAACTGACAATGACTAAGAACAAGATACTAGCAACCCTCATAGACGTCTTATTGAAAAGTTTGGACATTGAATAAAACTATGCTTTTAAAAAATATGGCTTACAGTACAAAAAGACTTTCTCACTGAAAAAGTAAAACAAACTGAACAGTGCATTCGAAAATGACAGTAGAGAATTAATTCTAATTCTTGTTTCCATGACAATTGTTTAAAAATTTCTCCCCATTTTGTTTATTTTTAGTGTGTTCTGATTATTATTGGGAAAAGAGAGAAGTTTAATATTTTTCAAAATAATGTTTGAAGCTATTAAAAACATGTACTAGAGGAAAAAAATAGAACTATAATTTTTTTGCCAGCGTTTATCCGAACACTTGAACTATGTAAAATCAACGATGTTAGCGTCGTTACGTAGTCAAAAAGTGAATTATCTGGTGTAATGACTGCATTTCTTTCTTGTGACTTTACTTAAGATTGAGCACTGACATATATGTCTATGAATTGGAGCTAGACAGTGTATATTTAAATACGGTTATAAACCTGGTGGTGGCACAGAGAGGGGTAGTGGTGTGAGTGTAGTCAGCCGACGCAAATCGCCCCAGGCCAGCGCTAGACGAGCGGTCAACCGTGACGAGTTACGACGGTCGGCCGAGACGAGTGTCAACATGGTGGTTCGCGAAGGATCGACATCGTGAACAGAGCTCAATAGCGTCACGAGAGTTGTAGTTATTTGACCACCTAGAAACGTCGAGCGGCGTTCTGTCCGGTTCGAGAAGGCCAGTAGGGACCCTATATACGAGCGGAAGTGTCGCAGTCAAGACGGTCGAGAAAAGGGGCTCAATACAGCAAGGTTCACGAGAGAAGGTTCACGACAGAGCTCAGAACACGGTCGACTACAGCACAGCTCAACGGTGTGGTTCTGTACGGAGCATTACGACGGTTCAGTGCGGAGTACTGTCAAGTATAGTTGAGACGACTGGCGTCTTGATCTTGGTCTGTGATCGAGTCCGACACAACGAACCTAGTGTGTGAAGTCAGTCCTGAAATGTTGAACCCAGTGCAAGCTCGGTATTTGTACAGTGTACGTGTTGCCAATTGTACAGTATTGGCTGTTATTTATTCATCTATTAAAGTGTTACGTTACTCTGGAGCCCTGAGTTGTCAAGTTCTTTACGTTGGTGGTGTATGGTGCAGTTTGCAGACAGCCTGGATAGTGAGATTCGTAACAATACACATTTTTTTTAATGCATTGCCGCTATGTGCCTATCTAGGGGTTTCACCCGAAAATACCACCTCCGATGACATGCCTTAAAATTTGCAGAATAATTTACTGTAACTTTGATTATTGTAGATTTCAAATAAAAAAAATAGAATGAAAGCTTTGTAATAATAAAACTTTATAATCAATACAACGTAATCGCTTCAAACAAGTTCCTTAAAAAAATAATCTTCGTTGATATCAATACACCGCTATCTTCTAAGGCTATGAGAAGGATCTACTTCAGTTTTAAAAGTGGATGAGACTAAAAAAAATCCAAACACTGAATAGTGTATACACATATGTAACTCTTATTAATAACTATTCATATATGAAACTCTTATAATAACTATTCATATATGTAACCAACTCTTATAATAACATAATAGTTATGTTGGATTGGATGTTGTTCAGGTTTGAAACTGGAGAAGATTAAATTAATTATGACATTGTTTGATTGCTTAGTAAAATGTACATTACATGCTATGTTTTATTACCGAGATATCTGGTTGACCTTGTTACATGAAACCAGTGTGTTTATTATAAACTTGGACTGTGCTGAGATGTATAAATTTATATTTTTATCATTTCTACATTATTTAATTTATCTGAGATAATTGTCCTCATTCCATTATGTTCTTCACATTTTATGTAATTATTGCCAACAAACACTGGCATGGCGTGTGGTATGATGTGTGGTTTGCGATCCTTTCAATGGTCTGGATTCAAACGCTGCCATCCGCAACCCACCACACATGCAGCCATCTATATCTCAAAGAGACTTCTTCAATTCAAAAAGTTACTTTTGTTATGTTTCATATGTTTTGCGTGTTCCTTCAGAAGTGAAGATTGTTACATTCCAGCCCCTAATCACCCACTGGAAGACGAGGCAGTGTGGTGGGTTGCGGATGGCAGGGTTTGAAACAGACTCTCGATTTTACTTAGTAAAGATTATTTATAAAAAATGTCTATTTGGGAGCCAAAATAATTATAGGTATCACCTTCACTTTCACCTTTGTTCTTTAGAACCGTTGAGGTACTTCAGATGATCGGTCGACCTTCTTCCTCCATTTTTCCCAGTTTATTTGCCTTGTTTAATCCCTTCCAGTGACAGGCCTGTCCACTATTTGATGTTTCGTTGTCTGCCTTTTCTCCCTTTTCCTGGTTTTGTTTTCTATAGGAAGGTCTTCGCAAGCCCCAAGGAGTGTGTGATATGGTGCTTTAGTTTTTGTTTTTGACATCAGCAGGTCATCGCGGTGTCCTTCTGTCATTGTCATCCTGTTCCGAAACTTTCCATTTGTGATGTGGTCTTTGGATTTTTTTAAAGCATCTTAGGGTTCTTTTCTTTAGCTATGTTGTACAAGCATCGTAGGAATGTAAGAATGTGGCCATGACCAAACTGCCCATCAATCAAATTTTGGTACCGAGGGCTTTCGTATTTCCGCATTGTTCAAAGTTTTAAAAGTACTGCTGTGGACTGTGCAATTCTGGCAAGTTCAGGTTTGGTTCCTATGTCTGAAACGATAGCTGCACATTTTTAAAACTCCTGAAATTTGTCAGCTTTACGCCTCCAGTACTGATGTCCCCTTTAAAGCATTTCTTTATTGGTCGTAATTTGTATTTTATCTCCCTTGATTTACATACCATATGTGCGGAAGTTGTGTAAGCGCATCACCAAGTCAGCTAGCACTTCTTCTCTCCCTGCCTGATTATCTGCCCTTTGCAAAGCGCTAGTTGGTCATTTCTTTTCCGCCTGTGCCTACCATCAACAGCACCCTCCATTACCCTTCCCATGAAAGTGTTGGTGACAGTAGACAGCTTTGTTTCACTCCGAAATATGTAGAAGTTACTTCAAACAAAAACAAATTGAAACCATTGTTTAAATGTTGTGTAAGGGACATATTATTATATTGTTATATTAATGCTTATAATAATACAATCTAATAACTTACTAATACAATTGGAAATCTTTATGTTTGTTTCATAAAATTGTTGCATTGTGGATGTTAATCTTACACATTTTTTTTTTCTAAGAACGTATATTTTTATGAAGACACATATTTTATTTTTAGTTTTTGGCAATTTGTGATATTAATTGCTTTTAATTTATATGAGTTTATCTGCAGCAGAGAGACTGGTCTATTTAAAGGATCTACTAGCAAACTGTATAAAGGTTTAATGATATCTCACAACTGGCTTGATTATAAGCCACAATGTTACACCTTGCATGATAGGCAGCCACACAGTGACACCTGGTATGAGGTGTAGCCACACTGTGACACCCGAGCATGATGTTTAGTCTAGGGGTGCACCGGATAGTACTTTTTGATATCCGGCCGGAGCCGGATATGACCGGATAGTAAAATTTGATATTCGGCCGGTGCCGGAGCCGGAGCCGAATACCTAAGTGTTTTGTAAATAGCTTGTATTGCTGAGCATTTTACGAAACTGTTAAATAACATACCTATATTTGTTGGTATTATTTTTTTCCTTTTATATACCTTATTGTTTTAAACTCTTTTGCGGATTGATTTATTAAATATTAACAGTATTTATAAACATAAATTAATCTGTGTAGCATGAGCGTGTCTGTGTGTATGTATGAGGCCACCAACTATAAAGGCTGTGTCAATGTAAAATATGTTAGTATATATTTAACTAGTTACTAATGTAAATCTCTCATCTGGCTTGTATGGTGGTTGTATGTATGTGTTCAATAATTTCTGACCAACAACTGGTCATCAGACTTGTAATTTTAAGTCCAAAGACTGCTTCTGGTTCTGGCTTCAAGGGCTTAATACTGATAGCTGTTAGTTAATAGTTGGAATCAGAAGCGTAGTAGGTCATATATTTATTAATCCATTTGCGGCAAACGATATTTTATTAACAGCAGGAACATCTATTATACCTACTCATAGCCTGAGCTTTAAATGTTGCGAAGCATAGATTTAATTGTAGTCTGTAGGCCTATTATTGTTATCAATGTTTAGATCTACTGTTATATAGATCTAAGAGAATTAGGAAAACCACTTTATGCATATTAAATAGGTGTATTTTTACTATCCGGTTTACTATCCGGTAGTGATATCCGACCGGAGCCGGATAGCACCGGATAGTAAAAAATGCCGGATATTCGCCAGAAGCCGGAGCCGGAGGGACTATCCGGTGCACCCCTAGTGTAGTCACACTTTCATACCTAGCATGATATGTAGCCACAATGCGGCACCTGGGATGATATGCAGTCACATGTTCATACCTAGCATGATATGTAGCCACACTGTGACACCTGGCATGATATGCAGCCACACTGTCATACCTGACATGATATACAGCCACACTGTGACACCTGGCATGATATGCAGCCACACTGTCATACCTGACATGATATGTAGCCACACTGTGACACACCTGGCATGATATGCAGCCGCACTGTCATACCTGACATGATATGTAGCCACACTGTGACACCTTACATGATAAGTAGCCACACTGTGACACCTGGCATGATATGCAGCCACACTGTCATACCTGATATGATATGTAGCCACACTGTGACACCTGGCATGATATGTAGCCACACTGTGACACCTGGCATGATATGCAGCCACACTGTCATACCTGACATGATATGTAGCCACACTGTGAAACACCTGGAATGAATTGTAGCCACAATGTAACACTCCTGGCGAGATATGTAGCCACACTGTCATACCTGACATGATATGCAGCCACACTGTCATTCCTGGCAGATATGTAACTACACTGTGACACACGGCAAGATATGTAGCCACACTGTGAGGACCCGGTGGGATTTTCAAAGTCTGCCTCCTCCTACCCAAAGCCTAGCTACGCCACTGGCAAGTGAGCAACAATATCAAGCTACACTTAAGAGAAATAACACGATCATTGACTAGCCATATTTTGTGGACAATAACTGACAAAATCTTGTGGTCAACAATTTATGTGAGATCTAGTTACACCAAATTAGTTATCGATATGATATCAATAAAAGGGTACACATCTGGGCAATACCTAATGGCTAGACGTAGCATGTGGGGGAAAAAATGGAGCGAAATCTAGCCACAACCTGTGTGCAACGACTGGCAGGAAATGTAGCCACATCTTGAAGGTAACAACTGACCCTAACTCTAGCCACAACCTAATGGTCAACAACTTTCAAGAAAGGTGGCTACACCTCGTAGATGACAACTAGCAATACATGTAGCCACACCTAATAGGTGACAACTTGTAAGAAACCTAGCCACACTTTATGGTGAAGTTATTTCTAGCTTTGTTGATCAGAGAAACAAATTATTCTGTGAGCTAACAAGGATAAATAAAGTCCGTAAAGAACAAAATAACGACATCTATTGAGCAGAAAATGTATTTCACTAGATAAAACTATATGTATGTCATGATGAAGTATATTTTAAATAAATGTCAATTTAGTCACTTTGATTTAAGATACCTATTGTAAAACGTAGATCAATAATTTAAATATAAGCGAAACTTGACACTTTTTCGGTGATCATTCTAGACTATATTTGTGTGTATTTTCTACACACGTCAATATCGTGGCATTAAATTAGTTGCATGTTTTTTTCCGTAGCTTTGTTTTAATTTCGCCCCTTCGTTTCCTAACCATGGCCACCGCTTCACATATATTTCGTGGAGTTCACAGGTGTTTCTATCGGTCGTATATTTCTGGGAAAATGTCATCGACGAAACTGTTGCTCTCGAACTTTGCAAGATGACTGTAATCTTTGTTTGCAGTCATTGGGATAACTATGGCTACGCCCCGTCCGTTGTTCTTACTCACGGAGCGACAGTCAAACACTCTGCCCGACAATTTCCGGCAGATTAACTTTCATTCCCCGTAGAATTTCTTAACAGTCTTAACCCTACTGGCCTCCGCATCAATTCAAAATTAAAAATGGTTCAGTCGTCATGCTTCTTAGAAACCTCATGCCAGCAAGAGGTCTCTGTAGTGGCACTAGACCAGGGGTTCTCAGCCTGTGGATCGCGACCCCTTTGCGGGTCGAATGACGATTTTCCAGGGGTCGCCTAAGACCATCGAAAATTGTCTACTCTTCTATTGCTGTTTGTGTGTGTGGGTGTTTGGGGGGGGGGGGTCGCGGCAGAGTGGGGGATTGTAAAAAAGGGGTCGCCGAGCATAAAAGGTTGAGAACCGCTGCACTAGACTGACTGTTACCAGCATTCACCGCAACGTACTGGAGTGTTCAGCTATCTCAGCTACCACCTCACAAACTGTCCTTATTCCCCGGATAACCCTGACTCCATCAGATACAAATTTGCCTTTTACCTTTACCCGCAGACAATTCCCTGTTAGATTAGCCTTTGCCATGACAATGAATACAGCACAATGCCAAACGTTCAAAAAGACATGCCTGTATCTTCCAAAACCTGTTTTCAGTCATGGACGATTGTATGTTGCTCTCTTCAAAGTTCCTTCTTTTTATTCGCTCACAGTCGTTTGCCCAAACCCATCCCCATTTGGACAACAGTTCGCTACGCCGCGCGTCGACTAATTGTTTTTGTTCATGGTAATTTCATGCTTTAGTCTAAACCAGTTGGAAAAGTGACTGGAGAGGTGAGGGGGGGGGGGGAGAAGAAGAATGGGGTATCTGGGTCAATGTTTTCGATTAAAGAAAAACTTGACCTGAATTCAAAACTCAGGACTCAACCCTCTTAAAGGGGAACAATTCAACTTATACCATCACATCTAACAAGTACAATTTCTTTTCCTTGATACCAAAGAAACAATTAATTACCAATAGTTAATTAACTAAATGTTTATTTATAAACAATAGAACAAAACAATAGTAAAGAATAAGGATAACCAATGCGATTAATAAGCAATAAATAATAATATATCAAAACAAGCAACATACAAACCAATACTTTTGTTTTGAAAAACAGAGCTAATGTTAATTGAATCGATTAAATTGGATCAGTCATTTATTAGATTTGTAATAGGTCTAAAATAACAATAATATTGCTCTGCCATATCCCCATCGTTATTGTTTAGCGCAATGTCATGCTCTTAGCTTTCTCAATATGCTACGATCCTATCACTTCTCAGGACCAGTTGGAAAGCGGGAGAAAGAGCGGGATATCTGGGTGATCGCTTTTTAAAAGTATTTTTTTTTCAAAGTGAACGACCTGAAATCGAGCTCGTGGGCTAAAGCCTTCTCAGACTTATAAGGGGGACAAATTCAGCTTATCCCACCACTTTAGTCAAATACAATTTATTTCCCTTGTTCGAGATACCAAAAATAATAATTTTTTTAAACAATACTTTATTGACTAATTGGTTACTTTAAAAAAAATGATTCTCGATTTGTCAGGTAAAAACAATTCGAGATAAGGTGTGGGAGAAATAACGTGTACAAACATTTGACCAGACAAACAGACAGATTTGATATAAACTTTGTAAAATACATACACCTGACTACCTAATCTACTGCTCAACACGACTTCAGGCTAACCCTAACGCTACTCAGTCGTTTCAATTAAAATATCAGCACATCAACTGATTCTCGTAGTAAAGTAAAGTTTCCCTTTTCAGACCTTGTGGTCTATAGGGCAGATGATGTAAAGGTCATCTGTTTCTGTGGCCTACGGTTAACGAGGGTGTCATGTGGCCAGCATAACGACCAACCAACTTTATTTTTACCCAAATAATGTCTCAGGTTCCCATTTAGAGCTGGGGTGGGGGACTCGTAGATATTTTTTTTTTAAATCTTGGATCGTACAAAGTTGTTACATCTCACAAGACAAACTCAGTCACTGGCCCCACTAAAAGTGGATTGGTGACAGGTTATCAACAGCAATATCAACATCTGACATTAGACAAACAGTATTTAAGTCAACAACATGGCCTTATGCTCAAAGTTACAGGTCGACTTGCCCTCTATTTACAAAGTACACACTGGTCATTCTCACTAAACAAAACATTGAGGAGTCATTCACAAAGGAAGTCACTTGGAGTCATGCAGACACAAAAGTCAATATCATAAAATAGAATAAAACTAAATACTAAGAAGATAGTGACGAGTGCAAAATTTCAACTTGATCCAATATTTTGGGTGTGGGTAAAATAACGTACAATTTGTTTTTTACAAAACGACAGACCAAATAACAGATTGATTTCATTCACGTTTTGTAACATTAATTGTAAATTCTAAACACAAAAAGATACTCTGCAGCTAATCCAAGTGGTCAGTTCCCTATAGCAACCGAACGAAGGGACAGCTACGAGAGCCTACACCATCGGACAAGAACTGCTACGAGAACCTAAAGACAGAGTTTCAGACAAAAATTATAACAGCACGTAATAAAAACTTTTTTTTTTAAATTGGCGATTTAATATAATCACGACTTTTTGATGACGCATGTGAATGTTTCACACAAAAACTGAGACATTTCGTTTGTTATCGTTGTCATGTTTTCTTATGTGTAATGCTCAGTTGTGAGACACATTTCAGTTGTAAGGCACATTTCAGTTGTGAGACACATTTCAGTTGTGAAACACATTTCGGTTGTAAGACACATTTCAGTTGTAAGGCACATTTCAGTTGTAAAGCACATTTCAGTTGTAAGGCACATTTCAGTTGTAAGGCACATTTCAGTTGTAAGGCACATTTCAGTTGTAAGGCACATTTCAGTTGTGAGACACATTTCAGTTGTAGGGGCATTTCAGTTGTGAGACACATTTCAGTTGTGAAACAAATTTCGGTTGTAAGACACATTTCAGTTGTAAGGCACATTTCAGTTGTACGGCACATTTCAGTTGTAAGGCCCATTTCAGTTGTAAGGCACATTTCAGTTGTAAGGCACATTTCAGTTGTAAGGCACATTTCAGTTGTAAGACACATTTCAGTTGTAAGACACATTTCAGTTGTAAGACACATTTCAGTTGTAAGACACATTTCAGTTGTAAGGCACATTTCAGTTGTTGGACACATTTCAGTTGTAAGACACATTTCAGTTCTAAGACACGTTTCGGTTGTAAGACACGTTTCCGTTGTAAGGCACTATTCAGTTGTAAGACACATTTCAGTTGTGAGACACATTTTTGTTATAAGACACATTTCAGTTGTAAGACACATTTCATTTGTAAGACACATTTCAATTGTAAGACACATTTCAGTTATAAGACACATTTCAGTTATAAGACAAATTTCAGTTATAAGACACATTCAGTTGTAAGACACATTCAGTTGTAAGACATATTTCAGTTGTAAAAGACATTTCAGTTATAAGACATATTTCAGTTGTAAGGCACATTTTAGTTGTGAGACACATTTCAGTTGTAAGGCACATTTCAGTTGTAAGGCACATTTCGGTTGTAAGGCACATTTCGGTTGTAAGGCACATTTCAGTTGTAAGACACTTTTCAGTTGTAAGGCACATTTCAGTTGTAAGGCACATTTCAGTTGTAAGGCACATTTCAGTTGTAAGGCACATTTTAGTCGTAAGGCACATTTCAGTCGTAAGGCACATTTCAGTTGTAGGGCACATTTCAGTTCTGAGACACATTTCAGTTGTGAGACACATTTCAGTTGTAGGGCACATTTCAGTTGTTATGCACATTTCAGTTGTAAGGCACATTTCAGTTGTAAGGCCCATTTCGGTTGTAAGGCACATTTCAGTTGTAAGACACATTTCAGTTGTGAGGCACATTTCAGTTGTGAGGCACATTTCAGTTGTGAGGCACATTTCAGTTGTGAGGCACATTTCAGTTGTAAGACATATTTCAGTTGTAAGGCACATTTCAGTTGTAAGCCACATTTCAGTTGTAAGGCACATTTCAGTTGTAAGGCACATTTCAGTTGTAAGACACATTTCAGTTGTGAGACACATTTCAGTTGTAAGGCACATTTTAGTTGTTAGACACATTTCAGTTGTAAGACATTTTCATTAGTAAGACACATTCAGTTGTAAGACACATTTCAGTTGTAAAAGACATTTCAGTTATAAGACACATTTCAGTTATAAGACACACTTCAGTTGTAAGACATTTTCATTAGTAAGACACATTCAGTTGTAAGACACATTTCAGCTGTAAGGCACATTTCAGTTATAAGACACATTTCAGTTATGAGACACACTTCAGTTGTAAGACACGTTTCATTAAAGATACTAAAGATATTATTGTTATAAAAAAAGTATTATGTCTGCAATAAAAAAGATAACTAGCACATTACGGAGTAACAACTCTATTTGAAGAAATAAATGTACTTGGTGTACTGAAAGTCTTAGACTATACTGTATTCATGTAATGACACTGAGTGACTCTTCCATTGAATAAATCCTGTCCTAAGGTTTTGACTGGAGTGATTTAACAATAAGCAGCTCTTCTCGCAACCTCACCTACTTCAGACCTCTCTCCTTGACAATACTCCGATTTGGAAGTGTATTAGTGTATTTCTACCCGGAGATATAAAGTATTGTATGCTAATGTTCGATACTATGAGTATTAGTGTGTTTCTACCTGGAGATATAAAGCATTGAATGCTAATGTTAGATAATATGTGTATCAGTGTGTTTCTGCCTAGAGATAAAAAGTATTGAATGCTAATGTTCGATAATATGTGTATCAGTGTGTTTCTGCCTAGGAATATAAAGTATTAAATGCTAATGTTCGATAATATGTGTATCAGTGTGTTTCTGCCTAGGAATATAAAGTATTAAATGCTAATGTTTGATACTATGTGTATCAGTGTGTTTCTACCTGGAGATATAAAGTATTGAATGCTAATGTTCGATACTATGTGTATTAGTCTGTTTCTACCTGGAGATATAAAGCATTGAATGCTAATGTTTGATACTATGCCATTGAAACAGACAACGGAGTAGACCTACGTACATTTTTTTTTTACAGTTTCGGCCTATGCCTGTCGTAAGGGGAATACACCCCCCCCCCCCAAAAAAAAAAGGTCATGTCGTTTGCTGGACTTTTGGCAATCCTTTCTTGGAAACGGTCTAAACAGGAAGTGACCTAGTCAACAAATACAACTAGATGTATGTTTGAAAGAGGAGTTGTAGCATATCACATTATTGTCAATGTATTTACAGTTTAATAAACCAGATGTACATGGATTGGAAGATCTCAAGAACTATGGAACTGTAATAAAGTTTTTCTTTTAAAAGTAAGGATGTGATTTTGTCATAAAGTCTGCATTTCACATATACAACATGCAAGAGCTTTATGCAAGAGCTTGATGTATGTGCTGTAGGAGTTTGATATAAGAGCTTGATGTACGAGCTAAATGTAAGGGCTTAATATAAGAGCTTGATGCAAGAGCTTGAAGTTGCAAATTATTTAGATTGTTAGATTGTCCTGAGTGTGATTCTGAAATTTAGCTTCGAGATTGCACCATTAGAAAGAGCTTGATGTAAAAACTTGATGTAAGAGCCTCATGCGAGAGCTACATGCAAAAATTTAATGAAAGAGTTTAACGCAAGAGTTTAATGCAAGAGATAGATGTAAGAGCTTGATGTAAGAGCTTGATGTAAGAGCTTGACGTCTGCAAATTATTCAGATTTTTCACAGAGTCCTGCGTGTGATTCTGAAATTCATCTAGAAGATTGAACCATTAGTAAGGAAGAACAGAATTTAGAACTTAGTATTCGGCACTAAGTACCCATGTTTATCTTCATAAACATTCGCATAATTAGAACCAGGGTTATATTTATCACCTATTCCCTCCCTGTCTATAAATAGCCCAGGACTGGACTTTGCATTGTCTGGTTCAACATAAACACCTGTATCGATCAACTGCAAATGAATATCATTTTCTGATGGTGGTACCTCCATAGATTTAGAGTTGCTTGTATATAGCGTTTTTACTTTAGTTTCTGAGATTCGCATTATATTCTGAAGGCCAGATTCTACAAAGCCAGATTCAGGGCGTGGCAAATGTTCAAAATGGTTATCGTATGTCGAAAAACGATTGTCCCAGTTGTTGTCGTAAGCAGAATCTCTGGAAAAACTTTTCACCTCCTCTTGGACGTCTCTGTTGCCTCTTATATCTTCCGCCGTGCACACTGATTCCCTCAACTCAACAGTGGCTCTCTCCTCTACTGGAATAATCGTTTCCTTCTTCCTCATCAAGCTTTTGTTAGAGCTCGAGATGCCTTGACTTATGGAAACGTGCAGAGTTTCCAAGTATATCAAACTCTCCCTGACCGCTTCAGAGATTATCTGCTCACTAACTGGTCTTCCGTATACTTCGGCTTCAATTAATAGTAATCGATTTCCTGTTTCAGAAGGAAACGAATCCGTAAGGAAAGAAATTTCTCTCTGGATGTTTTTTTCTGAGCTTATGTTGACGTCATGCAGAGTTGATTCTCCGGATGTAGGAGCCTGAAGACTACTGGAGTCATTATCGTAGATGTGCGAGACACTATACCTTGAAACTGTGGAAGAGACTTCTTCAATGGTATTTGGGGACTTTCTAATTTTATTGTCTGTGCACATCTTAGCACCAGATTTCTGAGTTTTTCCAGATGTAGCGTATGGCCGAGAGTACTTGCCGTCTGCTGGCTCCTGCACATCCGAGTTATCGTTCTTGCATTTTGTCCTCTGCGAACATTTTCTAGAATAAAACACACAAGAGTTAGAACATTTAAAAATTGTGTTAAATGGCCTAAAAATAAAAGCTCTATGTCTTTAGTCGTAATTATATGGGCATTATGGTCATAAAGCAGCCCCCCCTCCTTTTTTTTTCTCTTGGAGGAATATGTTGGGTCTAAAGCAGGGGTGGGCAACCTTTTTGTATCGGGGGCCGCATCAAGAAAAATTAGGGAATGGGGGGTCGCAAATAGTTTATGTACTTATAAGTTTGAAAAATACGCTAACTGTGTGTAATGTCTTTTAGTTCATATATATCTACCGTATATTACATTGACTTTTCCATTTTCACACTCCCAATTGAAGATTTACAACCAATTTTACGATGGAAAAAAAATTGCTATATTTTTTACATCACAACATTTCACAAACGCACAGTCGTACATAATGTGAAGTATTGAACTGTTTACACTCGTGCGTAACGTTCCCGAACAGTGAAACAAGCTTGCTAGTTGTTATCCTTGTGACTGCTGTTAAATTAAAGTCAGTCAGCATGGACCTGTGATTGCACTTGCTTAGTCTCCACAAACAGTACTTGTTCACATGTGTATTTGTATCCGAAAAATGTGAAAGTTTAGCAGCAAAGTTTTTTTAAATACAGCCTCTGGCATCCTAAAACTCCCGCGGAAGAAATGACTGGAACTTCTCTTTCAGGTCATACTTTGCTTGGAGTTATGCCCTCTGGAGGAGAATCAGTTTCTGCGCTAAATGATGAGCTGATGGTATTGAAAACTGGTTCTTGACGTCTTACTGATTGCTTTTATAAATTCCACAATTAAGGAGTCTAAATAAGTCTTGTACTTTTAACCATTTCACTAGAAATAGTTTCTCTAACTAGCAAAGGCCGCGGGATTCACATATGAGACCAAAGGGAAAATCCGCTGCAGATGACAGGCGTAGACGGCGAAAAGAAAATCTAAATCGGCCACCGGCGGACAATAGTCATGCCTGCGATAGATGAAGCAAAATATATAGGCTACAGCTGGGTCTGCGTAGCCAAGGGAAAGACTGAGTTCCTCATTAATCTTTGAACTCGAAGAGAGGCCTTATATTATTATTAGGGATAGTTTCACCGTTCAGCAAAGGAAAATTACAAAGCCTGTTTTTGCTGGCATATCTTGAGAAATGGGAAAGACTGTATTAAAGGATTTAACATGCACTAATATTTCAACCATCAGAATATTTTGTTTCTAAATAATCGATTACTTTTCGGAACTGAACTGCCTGTGGTTAAGTCCCCCAATACTATTTAGTTATAATGTTATATCGCTGATTGTATGCTGTGTCATTGAAAAAGAAATTGTATTCAGCTTTATGCAAACTTTCCTGTTTAAAGTTTATGGCTGGGATATTCTTTATGAAAAAAAAATTTGTTTTTTTTTCAGTCGAAGATCGAGCTCCATCGGTTATTACACTTGCCACCTGAGACTTAAGTGTATTGAAGTATAGCCAATAAGAAAAACCATCGTTTATTTGAAACTTTTTATAATTGCACAGTTTCAATAATTTTAAGAGGTATTTACAAATATTTTCATATATTTGCATTTGTATATGTGTATACTGTGGTCACATCTAATTTCTGTAGGTGTCCGCGGGCCACTTAAAACACTCAGGCGGGCCGCATGTGGCCCGGGTCCGTATTTGCCCACCCCTGGTCTAAAGCAAAGACCATAACAGCTATGTATTGGCAACTACACATAGTTGTAAAATGTTTTACGTTTCGGATGTTCCTTCCGAGTTAAAGATAGTTTAGTTCCTAGTCCAAACATTCCGCATGACGACGGGGTTTAGGAGCGGGCAGCTTTGAACCCGGGACCATCGATAAATCCAAACGACAGTTCAGCGCGCAAACCGCACGAACAGGTAGCCACTCACATGATCTCACAGAATGTACCACTGTGCTGTAGTCACTTAGGACACGGCTTTTCTCCCTTGGTTGCCTGGTCGTGCGGTTTGCGCACTAGACTGTCGTTTAAATTTTATCGATGGTCCCGGGTTCAAACCCTGCCCGCTCCCATCCCCCGTCGTCCTGCGGGAGGTTTGGACTAGGAAGTAAACTATCTTCAACTCTGGAGGAACATCCGAAACATGTCAAACAAACAAACCCAGTATTAGCTAATATAAAATATTATACAAATATATTAGTCCTGAGGATAGTCAAGTATTAACAATAGCTAGAGAACTGAATTGACTGTGATTAGCTTAGGGCAGTGTTTCCCAAACTGTTCCCCGGAACCCTTGTGTTTCGTGATGCCTGAAAAGATGTTCCACGAACTACAGGAATAATTAACAAGTAGGCCACCACGTGAGTTAGTCTCTGTAAAAAAAATAAGTGAAGTGTTCCGCTATATACAAAGAATGTGCGAAGTGTCCCGTTACGGAAAACGTTTGAGAAACACTGGCCAAGGGAACAGTCTCTAAACGAGAAGAAACCTTTAAATAATCACTGTTAATACCACCAAACTCAGGAACAAGAGATTGCGTCATCTGAACAATCATCTATACAATCATATATTATCCATACAATCATCTATGCAAACATCTATACAATCATTTATACAATCATCTATGCAAACATCTATACAATCATTTATACAATCATCTATGCAAACATCTATACAATCATCTATACAATCATCTATGCAAACATCTATACAATAATTTATACAATCATCTATGCAAACATCTATACAATCATCTATACAATTATCTATGCAAACATCTATACAATCATTTATACAATCATCTATGCAAACATCTATACAATCATCTATACAATCAACTATGCAAATATATATACAATCATTTATACAATCATCTATGCAAACATCTATACAATCATCTATACAATCATCTATGCAATCATTTATACAATCATCTATGCAAACATCTATACAATCATCTATGCAAACATCTATACAATCATCTATACAATCATCTATGCAAACATCTATACAATAATTTATACAATCATCTATGCAAACATCTATACAATCATCTATACAATCATCTATGCAAACATCTATACAATCATTTATACAATCATCTATGCAAACATCTATACAATCATCTATACAATCATCTATGCAAACATCTATACAATCATTTATACAATCATCTATGCAAACATCTATACAATCATCTATACAATCAACTATGCAAATATATATACAATCATTTATACAATCATCTATGCAAACATCTATACAATCATCTATACAATCATCTATGCAAACATCTATGCAATCATTTATACAATCATCTATGCAAACATCTATACAATCATCTATGCAAACATCTATACAATCATCTATACAATCATCTATGCAAACATCTATACAATGATTTATACAATCATCTATGCAAACATCTATACAATCATCTATACAAACATCTATGCAAACATCTATACAATCATTTATACAATCATCTATGCAAACATCTATACAATCTTCTATACAATCATCTATGCAAACATCTATACAATCATTTATACAATCATCTATGCAAACATCTATACAATCATCTATACAATCATCTATGCAAACATCTAAACAATCATTTATACAATCATCTATGCAAACATCTATACAATCATCTATACAATCATCTATGCAAACATCTATACAATCATCTATACAATCATCTATGCAAACATCTATACAATCATTTATACAATCATCTATGCAAACATCTATACAATCATCTATACAATCATCTATGCAAACATCTATACAATCATTTATACAATCATCTATGCAAACATCTATACAATCATCTATACAATCATCTATGCAAACATCTATACAATCATCTATACAATCATCTATGCAAACATCTATACAATCATTTATACAATCATCTATGCAAACATCTATACAATCATCTATACAATCATCTATGCAAACATCTATACAATCATCTATACAATCATCTATACAATCATCTATACAATCATCTATGCAAACATCTATACAATCATCTATACAATCATCTATACAATCATCTATACAATCATCTATACAATCATCTATACAATCATCTATACAATCATCTATACAATCCTTAATTTCTCCTTCTCTCTAATTGTGAAAAGACCAAAAAGTTTTTGTTTTGATAACAACCATACAATCACTCGTATTAATAATATCTTCAGGTCATAAAAATGCACAAAGTTAAGACCAAACAAAACTACGTGCGCACGTCTTTTGTTTTACACTGACACTGTTTTTCCCAAAATAAACATAGAGGGCGGGGCGGGGTGGCTGAGTGGTAAAAGCGCTTGGATTCCGAACCCAAAAAATAATTTAAAAAAGAAACCCTCGTTCACCTTCGGCCATAGAAATAGATGACCTTTACATCATCTGCTTGATAGATTTCAAAGTCTGTAAGGGCTACTTTATTTTTGTTACGGAAGAATTATCACATAAAAATGACCTATAATAATTTCCTAATGTATCACTATCTGCATAGGAATTAGTAAATCAGCGATAAGTGAATATATAAAAGAAAAGTCTAGACGATTGGACATTTTTCCGTTGTTACGTTACCTTTGTAGATTACGATAATTTTGGAATAGTTCACAAATAATTAAAAAAAAAAAAAGCGAATGTGCTAAGGGACATACAAGGGAGACAAACGTGTAAATTATAACATTCCGGATTTATTATTGTTTTATCTCCCTTTATTTAGAGAAATAGTTTTTTTTTTGTTTTTTTTTTTTAAATTATGTATAATAAGATTAAATGTTACCTTGACGAGATCAATACAGCGACTGCCAGGATGGCCATGCCTAGCAATACGATGCCTGTGATCAAACCTAAAACACATAAATGTAAAAACTAAAACGATAACTAACAAAAAAAAAGAAATTGCAACATTATAATTTCAATGTTCAGGAATTGAATACCACAGGTCTACATAGGAGATCTTCGTACACTGTAGAGATTATAGAACGTAAATAGATCGTCAAATCCTGTAAGAGGATTAGTGTGCAGATTAAAAGATTATTTATTAGTTATGTTCTAAAATACTTTACCAATCAGAACAAGCTGTTCCATGGAAAGAAACTCAGCTGATGACTTAATGCTAATTGGAGCTGTAGAGACCTGTTAAATATTTGTAAAAAAGTGTATTAAACTTATTTCAGAATCTGTTCTCTGATAAGTCACATGTAAAGGTATAACTCTTTGCTTCCTTAGTCTTTGAGATTCCTTCATTTGTCTCTTTCTCTATCTTAGTTTACTTACTGTAAAATGACATCACTGTGATATATATATATAGTGTGCAGTGGTCAAAGGTTACTACATATTCCTAACTGTTTGGTTGTTAACACATGATATCATATGAGTAATGGACATTGCAAGTTTCATTGAGCAATGATAATTACATAATGTCTTCTGTGTAAAAGAATATTATATAAAATGTTATTGTTAAAAAAAATAACATTACATATTATCTTCCTTGTAATAATCACTTAAATATAATTCTAATAAAAGGGGTCATCACATTATTGTGTCTATGTATAGTAAAATTCCCTTTTCAGAACTTGCGATCTATTTGGCAGATGATCTTTAGGTCATCTGTTTCTTTGGCCAGCGGTTAACGACCAACCACCTTTATCCTTCCCCGACTAAATTCAGGTACCATTAGAGCTGGATGAGCGCCATACAAATCCCGAAATTCAACATCCCAGTCTTCACCAAGATTCAAACCCAGGACCAAGGGTTCGAAAGCCAAGTGCTTATCCACTCAGCCTCTGCGCCACTGTGTGTTTGTATACATATGTAATAATTATAATACGCTGTAACAGAATTAAGAGAAGTAAATATCTCTAAGTGTTCTGCATGTACATTCTGATTCTGACCGTCTGTGACGTCTTCAAAAAGCACCAACCATGGTTGATTCTTCATGTTTGTTTGTCTTTTATGTAACTAACTATTATGTATGTTATTAATATGTATGTTACTGTTTTGTATTATACTATCATGTAGGTCTATATCACTGTCACGTGCGCGACTTAATGTTTATTTGTATAATTGTTACTGTTTTGTGTGTTATTTTACTTATATTATTTTATGTATGTCACTACACATTTGTTACCGTACGATTGTTTTTTTTAGCTTCCCCCGAAATGGGAAAGGGCCTTATTTGTTCTGTGTGGCCTGTCTGTCCGTCTGTCCGTCCGTCCCGTTTTGATCTCAGAAGCTAGATGTAACGGCTACTTTTTTCTTTTCTGAAAGCGAAAAATCTAATTTTTTAAATTCAATTATGCAAGCAGTTTTTTTTTTATAAAAATACACCATTTAAATAACTATTCACTATTAATAGTAACAAACACTGGACGCTTTTTGATAAGGGCAATACATATTTACCTTTTTTTTTTTAATTTATGCAAATGGTTTTAGATTGTTTGAGTGGTTATTCTAAACAAACAACATTTTTTAAAGTTCCTATAGCATGTATCTCAAATATCCTGTTAACCTGTTAACTCCTGGCCTCAGCGTGAGGTTTTGATATTGGGTTCAGCGAAACAGTTATCATAAGAGGAGACCGGGTCAAGGCAAGCAAATGGCGCCAAAATCAATAACCTTCGTACAGAAGGATCTCGTCAACCTTAACTGGCTACCCACCTAGAAGTAGAACTTCGAATTCCATCATCCGCTGCTTTGGACGCAGTTGGAGCTATAACCTAACCTTGTTAAAAACTTCTGGAGTTAACTCTTAAGAAAATATCAGGATCTGCTGACTAACAACATAGTTTCTAGCACAAAGAGCTAACCCCAACCCTAAGAAACCTGATCCCAAAACTGTATCGGATATTTACCCTTCCTTTGGTAGCATAGTCAGTTTGGATAGGAGGAACTACTTTGCCGGCGACAGTGTTCTGACCTTAGCCATAGCCATGGATTTCATTTCTATGAGATTATCCGTAGTCGCTCGGCGCCTGAAGGAGACATACATTACATATGTGACTGATGAGTCTGTGACTGATTTGTATGACATTGTTCTTTTTTGTTACTGTTAGTTTAAAAAAAAGTAAAGTTTGCCCTTTCAGACCTTGCGATCTATGAAACAGATGATGTTAAGGTCATCAGTTTCTATGGTCAACGGTTAACGAACAGGGTGTCATGTGGCCAGCACAACGACCAACCGCCTTTACTTTCTGCAACTTAAGTCAGGTACCCATTAGAGTTGGGTTGACTCAGGAGCGCCCTAAAAATCCAGAAATTCAAAATCTCAGGCTTCACTGGAATTCGAGCCCAGGACCTCAGGTTCGGAAGCCAAGAGCTTAACCTTTCTACCACTGAGCTCCCTTGACACTGTTAAGCACGACCTTATTATGATTATGTCATTGTCAATGTTATCGGCGTCACTGTCTGTAATTTAAGATGGTTTTCTATGTAGGTCACTTTTATTCCACTAGTGATGCCTCCTAAGGATCCTGAAAATCATATGGCAATAGAGAGTCTGCATTAATGAGATCCTTGCGCGAACGGGTCTTCCCAGCGATGGCTTGGTCATGTTCGACTGGTGGTAGATCATCGTATCCCAAAACTCATTCTTTATGGGAAACTTGAGTCTGGGTTTAAAAAAAAAAAGGTCGCCCCCACCACCATTATGTGGAGATAATAAAACTTGACCCCAAAACAGTGAACATTGATACTAAATATTGGGAAGTTATAGCCCGAGACAGCACTACGTGGAGAGGGACAGTCACCAAGAAAGCTATGGTTAGCGAAAAAAAACATGGGCCTCAGCTCTGGAAGAAAAGCGAGCCATACGACAAATGGCTGGCTCCTCTACCACCACAGTGAAAGCCACCTTAACCTACAACAGATGTGGACCGTAATGTCTATCCGAAATAGGGCTCCACAGCCACATGAATAGGTGTTCTACGAGATAAACCCTAGTAGTTCTACGACTGAAGGAGGGCCATATATGTGTGTTGTTAACAATCTAAAATTAGATCTAACCCACTTTTGTATTTAAACACTTCAATCTTCCTTCTCCTATACCTGTATCTATCTCTATCTCAGATTAAATATGCTTATAATAAGTCAGAAACCATCTCCTCTTAAACCAGATGACCCAGTAACGCCTTAGGTAAAGAATTGGAGTTATGCCCCTCCCCCCTTACCTCATAGTTCTAAATTATGTTCCTGTGTTTTTATTCAAAATACACGCTACCCATTTTTTCTATCTAAATCATTAAAGAGCTCAGAACTAGTGTATTACCGTACTCTGCATGGTCCAATGTAACTCCATTCATAAAGTCAAAAACCAACAAAAGTAAGCTACTCTCACATCGACTGTAGAGGTTTAAAAAGTCGCGAGCACGCCACTCTATATCATCATGGTGCTCGTGTGGAAATGACCATTAGAGGAAGTGGTTAGGCTAAATGGGTAGCAACACAAAACTCCCGTGGGGATGTCCACGGGTAGACGAGAGTCCACCTCTTGCACGGGCGGGGTTGTAAAAAAGTCCCAACAAACCTGTCGCACATCCATGAGCTGTTCCTCAAGGGACCGTTACATAAATGGCGAGTCCCACACGGTTCGCTTGGTACAACGAAGGAAAATGGCGGAGGCTCACAGTGTCCTCGGCCTTCGGCCATGTGCAGCCAAGCATGCGTCGGGGGCCAAAGGCATTGGAAACAGCAATGCTTTACATAGGCATTGACTCGGGTCTCTCTCAAACAGAACTGTCTTCACACAGGTTGTTTTTTTTACTGTTTGGCGTCCAAACAGGTTTTTTTTTTCAAACTTCGGCTCAGCCCTTGGACATCAACAAGGTTTAAAAAGTAAAACTAAACTACTGCTTACATTCAGTGGTAGATCTAAATTGAAAAATGTACGATTTTGTTAGAGTAGCTCTAGAAAAGTAAAGAACGTCTTAATAGTTAGTATCTACAAATGCACTAAGTTGGCTCGGAAATATGTATGTGTACACAATTATAATATGAAAAACGTTGAAAATACTTAAAAAAAAAGATAAAGCTTATATTTGTATACGTTTGTAAACTGAACAAAAATGATAAAAATGTGCGCAAAGAAATATTTTTACCAATTGTTTTTGCTTAGCGCAATTTCATGCTTCTAGCTTTATATATACGCTATGAACCTATCACTTATTTGTACCAGTTGGGAAAATGGGAAAGGGGGGGAGGTGAGAAATAAACGGATATCTGGATGAATTTTAACGTAATCAGCACAGAAAAAGCTTCTCCTAGATACCCCCTCCCCCCAAAGGTCCACAACTGAGATTGGTCCAAAGCGCTCTGGGCATGCTATAAGCATGAAAGTAGCGCTATTTAAAAGCCATAATTTATTTATTTAATAGGTTTTTAAAAGCATTTTAGAAAAAAAAAGGGGGGGGGGAGGGCGAAACGAGCTCATTAAAAGTGAAGTGTTTGTGTGTTTTAAAGAAAAAACTGTTCATAGAAGTTAAAAGCAACAAACAGCCTTTTAAATATTTCAATATTGAATTGAAAAGCTGAATTTAAAAAAGACATTGCATATTAAGATTTGTTGTTGTTGTTGTTGTTGTTGCTGTGAAGGAGAGAAAAGTGATACTAGAATTTACGGGCAAAACTTATGTGAGCGTGTGTGTAAATAATTCCAATTCAAAAGTCTATGTGGGCAAGCGTTACGATAGGTAAGGTAAAAAAAAAAATGTGGCGTACATGAACGAAAGAGCAGAAGAGAGAAAAAGAGAGAAAGAGAGAGCCTTTGTAGTTCAAGTTAAAAGTCTATTTGGGATAGCATTTCTATGCACAAGGTGCGGGAAAAAAAGACGGGTGGAGTCCAGACATTGAGAATGGGGGAGAGAGAGAATGGGGGAGAGAGAGAATGGGGGAGAGAGAGAATGGGGGAGAGAGAGAATGGGGGAGAGAGAGAATGGGGGAGAGAGAGAATGGGGGAGAGAGAGAATGGGGGAGAGAGAGAATGGGGGAGAGAGAGAATGGGGGAGAGAGAGAATGGGGGAGAGAGAGAATGGGGGAGAGAGAGAATGGGGGAGAGAGAGAATGGGGGAGAGAGAGAATGGGGGAGAGAGAGAATGGGGGAGAGAGAGAATGAGAAAAAGGAGGGAGAATAAAAAGTAAAGAAGCTCTAATACATAAAACACTCTACCATACTTTAGAAACAGAAAAACAAACCTAATGAAATACTCAGAAAGACACAAAGTTCGAGGTACATGTCTTATTCCATACGCTAAAACAAATTCGTACAAGTGCCCCTTCTTCCCTAGTGCCATTAGAAAATGTAATTGGTTGCCTGAATCATCCAGAAAAAAACAACGACTTTCTCAGAGTTTAAGAAATTCATTATTATGCATGACTAGATAGACACATAAATGTGTAAGAAGTAATTATCTCCTTTTTTTGGAAGTAACTTCTGTAATGTATAAGATAAGATAAGAGAGCAAGAGAGCCCGAGAGTCAAAGAGAGTGAAATAAAGAGAGACATAAAGGAACGGGTCTTCCAATTCAGAGTACAAAGGGTTGAATGCATGTGAGAGGATAGTGAACAAACGCGTGCCGTTTTATGAAAAAAAAAAGTGAGGTTATGACCTAGATTATAAAATATAGCCTATCAACTAATTAAGATTGTGCTTATTACTTATTACATATTCATTATTATCGTAAGTAATATAATGCCTTGTGCAATTTGCGCAGCTAAGCTCATCTCTACTCTTATTTCCATACCATGAGCGGAAAGGTTTCCAGAAATGGAAGGATGTATAATTTTACGACATTTGTATTCTATTTATAGCGAGAACAAGATGGCTTCGGTTGTTTTTGTTTTATTTAACTTAGAGACTGACGCGCCCAGATTTTGAAAAATATGCAGGTCGCAAATGGTTTTGCGTGGCTATGTGAAACAGTGCAATCATACTTAATATTCAGAATCAAAGACATTGTGGTTGTTGTTAATATTCTTCTGTCTATCACCTTTAGGTTTCAACAACTATGTGCACCATTTAAAACCTGGTATTTCAATATTCTGCCAAATAATGAAGGGAACCGCCACATCTGGTCACCTGATTTTTCTTTTATTTAATATAAAAACTTTTTTAAAATTCAAATTTATCAATAGATAGATAGATAGATAGATTGATTGATTGATTGATATATAGATACATAAATACATAGATATAATGTCAGACAGACGAACAAATATATAGATATATACAAAGCTTTTTTGTGACGGTACCACCGGTACGGCGTACCGGCACCTTTTTGAACAAATTATTACTTTTCTTGTATTTTGACGTATGTTATTAATTTTTAGTGATTAAAAGTTAGGCAATCAACTGCTGAGTACCGGCACCTAATCACTGAGTACCGGAACCTATTTTTTTTACAAAAAGCACTGGATATATAGATAAATAATAAGATAGATAGATAGATGGACAGATAGATAAATAGATAGAAAGATAGATAGATAGATAGATAGATAGATAGATAGATAGATAGATAGATAGATAGATAGATAGATAGATAGACAGACAGACAGACAGACCGACAGACAGATAGACAGATTGATGGACAGACAGATATATAGACAGACAGACAGATAGACAGACAGACAGATAGATAAATAGATAGATAGATAGATAGATAGATAGATAGATAGATAGATAGATAGATAGATAGATAAATAGATAGATAGATAAATAGATATAGATAGATAGATAGATAGAAAATATTGTATTTACCTAGCATGTTTCAATCACCCAGATCTAAGTGCTTACCCCAAACTTCCACTGATATTACTATTCTATAACACGGATGTATGTCTTGGGTATTTTGTAACGATCCACTACTTACTTGGTCTTTGACTACATAGATCTACGTCACTAGAGGATGGATGTCACAGGTCCGGGTTTCCCATGACTTAAATCAGCGGAACACGAGTTCTCCTTGGGGCTTGAAAAGATGTTCCACAAAGACTTGGCCAAATCGCAAGTGAAAGTGAAGTACTAACAAATTGTTCAGTGCTCCTCAATCTGTGGGGTGCGATGGGCTCCCTAAGTGTGACAGAAATAGTTTTTTTTTTTTTGTTTTTTTTGTTTCTTTAAAAGTAATTGTAATTTGGATCCTTAGTCTTCCGTATTTCATTATTGATCAAATAAATACTTAATTTGTGAAAAAAAAATTAGCACAATACAAATGTATGCAATAATGCATGTTTGACACATGTCCTTCAGTCCTAATAAATTGCTCTTTTCATCTAGGACAAGACGAGGACACAATTTTTCTTTATAAAATCCTCCTCTCAATAGATTCTGAAATCCCAAATTTCAGTCGAAACATGTTTTTCAAGAGTATTCCATTTATTGTTGCCCGCAATGATGTAAGTGTGATGTTCAAATATGTGACTGGGAACCAATTCAATATTTAAACAGGATATTTAAATAACGAAACATTTGTATTCATACACCGAGGTCAAGGTCTATCAATGAGACTAGCTTATTAAGTAACTTTAATATTGATTACTGCTAGGTACATAGATGTATTAGTACAAAATGACGAGTCAGCTAAATCTAGCATTCAAAATCCTTGTCCTATAGGCACAATGTCGAGTTCATCGGATTGAGAAGCTCCGTTGTATGGCTTCCAAGTTAAACAGAGCGCTTTTTTTTTTTTGGTTAAAAAGCGTTTAAACAATATTATTTCTCCCCCCCCCCCCCAATCTTGGATCAAGCTGAAATTATTTTGACTAGTTGACACAAGAACACAAGAATCAATTTAAACATTTTACCAATTATTTAATTAACTATCGATAATAAATAATTTTATTTGGTATCTCGAACATGGGAAAGAAATGGCACTTGACTGAAGTGGTAGTATAAGCTGACTTAGTAACCTTTATAGGCTCGTTATTGGAGTGTTGGTGAGTACTACATAAAATATAGGACGAGACTATATAAACAATAGATACTTCTTACCGGTTCATAAGCTCTTCACTAGCAGAGTGGTTACCGTGTTGGCTTGAAAAGCCTGAGAAGGCTTGAACCATGAGTTTGAATTCAGGTCGTTGCCCCTTTTTAAAATTATTTTTTATAAGTGCTTTTTTACTTGTTGTCTATATCTGCTACACAATTTAATTACATGACTGATCCAAATTAAAACTAATTAATACAACTATGCTTAAAATAAGCTTTGAATTTTAAAAAAAAAGTATTTTAAAAATATTTTCTTGTTGCAGGGCCCAACTGGAACCCTCTGACCAGCAAATAACTGAAATTTCTTTAGATCACACTTCTTTGATAACAAAAAAGTTGTTTGTAGCTTGTATATTTCTCTTAACTAGTAATTCCGAATGACATCTATGTTAATCTTGCTCAAGAAGTGAATATCTTCCATATAATTTTATAATATCTATAATATAGAGGTTTTATTATATATTCCTTATATCATAATTTTCTATAATTCATCTTATCAGCTTGAAAACTCTTCAAATGTGAATGGACACAAATTTCAAAAAACCGCCATAACGATTTTCCTAACAAAAATGGACGGTTTATGCATAAGGACTACTCTCTCTCTCTCTCTACATAACAAGGGCTAAATTCTATACAGTTAAATCATTAAAATCAGGGTCTATTCACAGTTAAAATAGTAAAGGTAGTAAAAATTTAAGAATTTGGTAAAAATCTAATGTAAATAGTACATGTTCACAAATTCATAAATCAGATCTTCGTAGACAACCCCACTTTCCGGATAAAGCCCAGTACCTTCCCAGGGTCGACATTGTCGAATAGTGTTTTTAACTTAGTGGCTCTTAAATTTTTCTCCCTGACATCCTGGTATCTGGGGCAGTCAACGACGATATGTTCCACGGTGAGGCGAGAGTCACAATACTCACAAAGTGGGGGCTCCTCTCTCTTCAGCACAAAAGAGTGCGTGATGTAGGTGTGGCCAATCCTAAGTCTGGACATGGTCGTGCTACCAAGCCTTGTCAGACCCTTAGTTTTGGGCCGCCACCCAACATCCGCCACAATCTGCCTGAGTTTGTTGTGAGTCTAAGCTTCCCATCGGTCCTGCCACTCTCGATAGGTGGCAGAGGCAATACTTTGTCTCAGGTCCCAGCAGAGAATTTGGGTTCCTGACACCTCTTGATTTAGGGCACAATAAGTAGAACGAGAAATTATAGACTGTTATTCTCTTCATAAAGTAAAAAAGTAATTTGAACAAAAACTTTTTTTCTATGTTACTTGTTTTAATGTTGAGTTCTAAAAAATGACTTTACGAAGAAAAGATTATGAACAATTGCTATATAAAAATGTCATAGTAAAACAATGTGCTGTCTATATCAATATTCTTTCCATTACTTCAATATATGTAATAGAGTAGTACTTTATACATTGCAATTATAGTATATATTATTTCATCCATCATTCTTAACACATCATAACTGTATTTTCAATGGTAAGTAGCTTCTTTAACTCTGGGACAAAGAAGGTGCAAGCAAGTCCACCCTTGACACTTTGGTCAGAATGTGGCCGAAATGTAAATATTTCATTATTGAAATCATGGAGCTTTATATATTGCACTGGATCGCAGGACTGGGAAGAAGAAACAAAGGATGTTCTTAAGTAATAGTAAAACTCATCTCTTTAATCAATAGGTATAAGTATATAACATATAAGAAATGAACATAATATTATATTGAAATAAGTTTCTAGGTAATAGCCAGGAACATATTTATTTTACTTAAATACAAGTTCTATGGCCTCCTTCAGTCGCGAAGCGACTCTGAATCATCTCATGGAAATGAGATGAATGCCTTAGCTGTGGTCGGAACGATGTCGCCCACACATCAGTTCCCTCCCACTCCATGCAGCTGTTGTATCCAAAGGAACGGCAGTGCCGATACAGTTTGGGGTCAGGCGTCGCAGGTTCTGCCAGTGTGTAGCACTGGGTGCTGCAAACTGCCTTAGTGTCGCCAGCTCCTGATTTTTCCTCAGGGTTGACTCCCGAAGCCTCTCCCATGATTGGGTAAAGCTGCAAGGCAACAGAGGTTTGGATTCAGAGTTTTCCTTCTCTTAGGTAGGTAGGACTAGTTGTCAGAGGCTATTTGAGACGCATGCCAATAGGAAGCATTTTATAGGTATTGGAGTGCTTACATCCATTACCACTTCCGGCTTGTATCAGTAAATTACAATGACAGATCGAGACCGAAGACTTAGCAGACCATACTAAATACTAGATAGGTTAACGAGAGCTCTACACTGTCTTTAGTAGCAACTGGGGGCACGGTGGCTGAGTGGTTAAGAGCTTTGCTTTCGAACCTGGGGTCCTGGGTTCGACTCTTGGTGAAGACTGGAATTTGCAATTTTTTAGGGCGACCCCATGTACACATAACTCTAATGGGTACCTCCAATTGAGTTGGTGAAAGTAATGGCGGTTGGTCGTTGTGATGGCCACATGACACCCTGCTCGTCAAGTATCCATTAGAGTTGGGTGGACTCAGGGGCGCCCTAAAAATCAAGAAGCTTAAAATCCCCCCCCCCCCCAGTCTTCACTGAAATTTCTCCCCCCTCTATTTTTTTCACCTTTTAAAATCTGTATACATAAGGACTTGTTTGAATCTGTATATGTACATAACCAGGTATGAACAATAACTATACAAGGTCAACATTAACACTTTTCTTTACTATTTACCCCCTTTAAATTAAAAAAATTATAAAAAACAGACTAAAGAATCAAAGTAAGTATCCTTTCTATAAGAGATAAGATACACTTACCGCTGATTTAGCCTTCACTCAGTTCTTATTTCTTGACGGTTATTCATTATACGCCTGGCCCTGATTGGTTAGATTCGGAGACTTTCACTACAAGAGAAAACACAAAGTTATAATATAATATATATAATGTTAATGAATGTTATATATATATATATATATATATATAATATATATATAATTATTAAATCAGCATGTTGTTATGGAGTGTTTATGCGAGTTTGTATTGGCTGAATAGCATTTGAATTAACCTTGCGTAACTACAGAGCAGAATAAAGAAAAAAAAAGGGGGTGGGGTGAGGAAGTTGAAATAGAGCGCAGGTCAGAGACTGAAAGACATAAGAAATTGTATATTGTTGTTTTTTGAAGAGAGTTGTATATTATTATAAATTGTCTAACATTTCGGTATGTCACTTGTATGACTACATACATTGGCATTGAAGGCTGTAACTTTGCTACATAAAAGTTGAAGCTTAATTATTTCAAAAGAGGATTTCAAGCTTGATTGAGGGATTTTGAATTTAAAAAAAAAAATATTACGACTACAATGTTGAACTAGAATAAATATAAATATATATATATATATATATATTTGAATTACACAGCTTATACAAAGTGTAATTGCATCAATTAGTTTGGATCAGTCATGTAATTAAATTTGTAATAGATCTACACTATCAATAAAAAAAAAGGACATGTATTCGAAATCATGGCTCAAGCTTTCTCAGGATTCTCAAGTCCACACGGTAACCACTCTGCTGGTGGAGTGCTTATGAACATGGAAGATTGTATAGTTATATATTGTTTCTATAGTCTCGACCTATTTTTAGGTTTGTTTTCACTAAGACTCAGACGGCGACTTATAAAGGGGTATAATTCATCTTATATCACAATTTCAGTCAATTACAATTTTTCCCTTATTCGAGATACCAAACAAAATAATTTATTACAAATAGTTTATTAACTAACTGGTTAGTTTATTTTTATCATTCTTGTGTTGTCAGGTAAAAGAAATAATTGTGCGAAATTTAAGCTTGATCCGAGATTGTGTGTGGGAGAAATCACGTGTATAAACTTTTTACTAGACAGACAAACTGACAAACTGACAGACAGAGTAAGTTGAAATAAATTTTTTAACTGGATGTCTTTAGGCTATCTGTATTTAGAGTTCAAAGTATCCTTAGATTTTTAGACATAAGTCCAGATATTATTTGTCAGTGCTGGATATTTTTTGGTGGTCTGGAGGTATAACCCAACGATGCATCTTACCAAAGAATTACGAGCTGCATTATAACCACAACTATACCTAAGAACTCTATCCATTTTCCATAGAGGCATTTGACATACATTCCATCAGTGCCTCTGTGGCAGACTGATCCACCAGGGTACTCCACCCATCCACGTTTAAGGTTCATCCTCAAAAAGTCTTCTCTGAGAATGGTGAGATCACAAGCATCCACGAACAAGCCATCCGCATCTGGACAACCTGGAATAACCTGTTAACAAAAAGAGTCCGTTTGAAATTTATTTATTTTTTAAACGAATTATTAATTATTCATAAGAAGGCGAACTAGACACGTGACAACAACGTCGTAGCACGAAAACAAACAAGCTTGAAGAGTAGGACGTACACGAGCCAGCAGTCGAGTTCGTAAAACATCGGTAGTGCCTCATGGGTCCGATCAATGCTAAGTAAGCTAGAATGAACAGTGACAGCTATTGAGCTCTAGATGGCATGGGAGTTAAAAGTGTCGAATTAAACTCTGAACAGATGCTCAAAATGTCTTCCTTTTTTTAAAAATTAAAATATAATACTAATGACCCTATCAGAGACTCTCACTTTCCTATTGCAACATAGTAAAGAAGGAAGGAAACTATTCATTAAAAAAAGGTTTATGTAAGGAAAAAAAACAACATAAAATAACTGCCATATATATCCATACTAAAGGAACAAGAGGGGGATAGGGGGTATCTGGGAGAAGGTTTTCCGTGCTGCCATTGGGCGCTCAGTAAACACAGCTCTGTTCGAGTCGGGTGTTTAGCGTTAAGCCCCCTTCATATGTAGCCAATCCAATCCAATCCAAGTGTACTAAGCCTCTCGACAGGCTTCCCACAATTAATTAATTACTACTAGTTCATCACTAAATTTTTGTTATTAATTCATTTACAATCATCGACTATGAATAATTGTCTAAAATTTAACTTTATCCAAGAATGGGAAGTGGGAGACAAAAGATGGACAAAACGTAAAAATTTCAATAATCCCACATGTACGTCCACATCTATCGATAAGTATCATTTATTTCCCTTTTTCGACGACAAACAAAATTATTAATTACCAACTACCACTAACTGATTTATTATTTAATCACTTTTTTTTTTTTTTAATTTATGTTTTTGATTGGTACAACAAATAATTGTATTTAGTTTTAAATTGATCCAAAAATCGGTGTGGGGAGAAATAACGTGTACACGTATTGTACCAGACAGACAGATTGAGTTGATCTAAGCTTTATGAAAATGGTTGAATAAAGAATTAGTTTCGTAGTCTCGTCACCGAATATACCTTTGAACTTTGGCTCCTGGGAATAATGGTCCAGAGCAAATAGAAAAGTAAAATGGCCGAAACACACGACAGTCTTGCCCACCAACTGTTGACACATTTATGAAACATCATCTGCAAATATAACAAATAAAATCAAGAAAAAGAAATTAACAAAAGAGCTCCTGAAAACTCCAATATGTTCTTATATCTTCATCTTCAGTTTCGTTGCATTGCATTCAGACAGCAGTGTTGTCAAATCTTTTAAGAAACCTCAAGCAGGAGACACAAAAGAGGGGGTATCCTACCCACTTCTAAGGCTGAGTGGATAAGCGCTTGGCTTCCGATCCTGGGGTCCTAAGTTCGAATCTCGGTGAAAACTGGGATTTCAGTTTCGGGATTTTTATGGCGCCCCTTAACCGCCCCTGAGACAACTAAATCTGAGAAGACCATTATTCTTCAAGGAAGTCGCGGTGGACAAGTGGTAAAGCGCTTGGGTTCCTAACCAAGGGGTCCCGAGATCGAATCCTGATGAAGACTGGGATTTTAATTTCGGGATAATTAGGGCGCCACTGAGTCTACCCAACTATAAGAGCCTGACTTAAGTTGGGGAAAGTAAAGGCGGTTGGTTGTTGTGCTGGCCATATGACATCCTGCTCGCTAACTGTTGCCCAAAGAAACAGATGACCTTAACATCATCTGCCCTATAGATCTCAAGGTCTGAATGGGGCAACTTTACTTACCCACTCCAAGCAGCCATTTTATGTTAAGTAAAACCTTTCATAAATTCTAAATTATCTCGCTTCAACTGCATCTTTCAGACTTTTCAGATATGAAGACTTCCACATCTTAGCCCATACATGCTGCAGGGGCACACATGGTCGAGGTTTGTATTCGATATTTTAGTTGAGCCGATGTGCTGCCCTCATGAATCCCTCGTAAACCAAGGTCACAGAAACAGATGACTTTTACATCGTCTGCTTTATCGATAGGAAGGTCTGAAAGGGGAACTTTTTTTTTATCTTAGTGGAGGTTGGAACTCAGGATCCTCGTATTGACATTCGAAAGCGTATACCACACTGCCCGTCAGCACCCCTCTGCCTTGGATAGTCTAGAGTGACTCTAGTGTATCACCTTTTCGAAATCAATGACTTGCACATTTCATATAATTCACAAGGGTTGAACGTGTATTGAAGTAGGCCATCAGACTTGTACCTATCATTACTTACCACACTTTCCATTGCTTTATACACGCATGTTTTATTTCTATGGTTTTTGCTAGCATGGTTACTTGACTTGCCGCAGCGCCCCCACGGTATAAGTCAAGGGACATAATGATCAGTATGTAAGGAAACGTTGGGATGAAGGGTATAATATTGATGGAAACGGTTACACACTTACAAATTCATGTGTAAAGAGTTATATATTAAGAGCCAATTACATTCACCACACAATAACATGTTTACCTATTGATCTAAATTACCATACATTTTTATGATTCCGAAATGGTCACTAAAATATGAATAACCATGAATGTGTATTACTAAAACCGTGTGATATTTAGAGGGCGTGCTTTGTGTAAACTAGTAATAGCAAAAGTACGGCCCGCGGGCCACATCCGGCCTGCGAAGTGGTTCTATCCGGCCCGCCTAAACGTCGGCACAAAGTGTAGAAAAATCCACTGTCAAAAAAAAAAAAGTTTTAAAAATATCTTTCCTAACGTAACGTATAGTAAATGGATTGGTACCGATAGTAAGCCAACATATTTGTTTTATAAAGAAAAATTGTCCATTTTTAAAGAACATAACATTAAACAGCTTTATGAAATCAAACAAATAAACAAGGTGGCGATTTCGTTTCAGACTCGATTATTAGATTACACCCAGACTGGAGGATTGCTGAGAATATTTACCTAAAAGAGAAGAAAATGAGCCGACTGTAAAGCAATTTTCTGTTGCATTGACGAGTCCACCGATATATCTGATACCGCTCAAAATCTTGGCATTTATTCGCGATGTAAACAACCATTTTGAAATCAGAGAAGTAGTATCTAATTGGAGCATGCATGGGACCACCAGTGGTGACAGACCGTTGAAAAAGTTTCAACCATCAAAGAAAATCCTTTTACCTTGGAGAGATTAGTGGTAGTGACTACTGTTAGTGCCACAAGTTTGGTTGACAGAAATAGTTACTAGAAGTCAAATGGCACCGAGCCTCTGTGGTTTCGATTAATTATTCACCAACAAAATCTCTGTGGCAAGATGTTCAGTCTGGACCATGTGATGATTATCGTGTTCAGATTGAACACTATTCGTCGTTTCTAAAATCCATCACCGGCCAATGTGTCAATTGCCCAGACAGTGCTGCAATTTAAACTAATTGACTTACAAAACAAGACATCATTGCTTGATACATTTCAAGTGATGCAGACAGTTGATTTCTAAAATGTTTTGTAAAATGTTTTACACGTTTCGGATGTTCCTTCAGAGTTGAAGATAATTACTTCCTAGTCCAAACCTCCCGCAGGATGACGGGGGATGGGAGCGGGCAGGGTTTGAACCCGGGACCATCGATAAATCTAAACGACAGTCCAGCGCGCAAACCGCACGACCAGGCAGCCATCCTCATTTCTACTTCGTGTTTCTTGCAGAAACTTTTCTAAATCTCCGAAAACAAGCGTTAGGGATGATCACAATAATTACAAGCACTTATTAGTGAGAACAAACGTTTTGGGTGATGAACCGTGCGAAACCGATGTTACGTAATCGTATCGTATCATTGACGAATAGCTAGAATTCTAGATTCAGTTCTTTAACTTGGCGTCTCATCTATGTAGTCTGATATTTAAAAGTAATTAAGGATAAACTTCTCATGAATTAATGTAAATACTAGATTCACGGGTTTCTAATACAAATTGGTTTATTGTATATTTCCCTTATCCCCCTTTTTCTTCATGCGGCCCGCGACACAAGTGTAGGATATTAAAATGGCCAACCGTCCGAATAAGGTTGAGCATCACTGGTGTAAGCCGTGCTCACTATTGCAAACAAGATAAAATACTTTAAATACCGAAATAGATTGTGTTTTCTTGTAACAAGCATACATCCAAATGCAGATCTAGAAAGCTAAAACAAGCAAACCTTAAGGGCATCCGAGGAATTAGTAAACATTATAGAAAGCAGTTGTGTCATAACGCTAAGAAGCCCACATATGATATTGTCTAGGGGGCCCAAACCACACTCTAAGAAACTTTCATACAATAGTGTGTACGGCCTAAACAACACTACTGGTGTGTGTCATAATGTGTTTATCACCAGGTAGAGTCACCCAGGTTTGTCAAGATCGTCTGCCGTGTTACACCTGGCACAGAATCAAATGTAGGCCTGGGTCTCTTATATGGATGGTACAGCCAAGTCGAAGAGAGGTGGAGGGGGTACACTTCCAGGTGTGCGGTGGAGGGGGTACACTGTACCTACCCATATCTTCATGGGTTGCATTATATTGTGTTATATATAGCCACATCTCTCATTAAGTGGCATTTATTTCACTTATTTTGAAAACAAAGAAGATAATTAATCACCAACATTGAATTTTTTTTTTTTTTTGATTCATGTGTGTCAGGTTTAATGAAAAATTGTGCAAAGTTTTAGCTTGATCCGAGAACGGGAACTAACAGAGAAAACATCTCATACTTTGTACCAGACGGACAGAGTGAGTTGATATAAGCTTTGTACCAGACAGACAGAGTGAGTTGATATAAGCTTTGTACCAGATAGACAGAGTGAGTTGATATAAGCTTTGTACCAGACAGACAGAGTGAGTTGATATAAGCTTTGTACTAGACAGACTGAGTGAGTTGATATAAGCTTTGTACCAGACAGACAGAGTGAGTTGATATAAGCTTTGTACCAGACAGACAGAGTGAGTTGATATAAGCTTTGTACCAGATAGACAGAGTGAGTTGATATAAGCTTTGTAGTTGACAGACAGAGTGAGTTGATATAAGCTTTGTACCAGACAGGCAGAGTGAGTTGATATAAGCTTTGTAGTAGACAGACAGAGTGAGTTGATATAAGCTTTGTACCAGACAGACAGAGTGAGTTGATATAAGCTTTGTACCAGATAGACAGAGTGAGTTGATATAAGCTTTGTAGTTGACAGGCAGAGTGAGTTGATATAAGCTTTGTAGTAGACAGACAGGGTGAGTTGATATAAGCTTTGTACCAGATAGACAGAGTGAGTTGATATAAGCTTTGTACTAGACAGACAGAGTGAGTTGATATAAGCATTGTACTAGACAGACAGAGTGAGTTGATATAAGCTTTGTACCAGACAGGCAGAGTGAGTTGATATAAGCTTTGTAGTAGACAGACAGAGTGAGTTGATATAAGCTTTGTACCAGACAGACAGAGTGAGTTGATATAAGCTTTGTAATAAAAAAAATGCCTCGAAGTCCAAGTCCAGTAAAGACATGCTTAAAGGGAACTGGATCAATGCCAGACCTGAACACTGACCTGCAACGTCACAACCTGTGGGCAAAGCTCGTTTCCATATCACATGTCTGTTGTCAGAGGTGTTAGAGACACGAAAAATGAAGTAATTTGCAAAAAGCTTCTTTATTAGGACCATGTCAAGAAAAGTGAAGGTCAAGCTGATGCCATGGGCCGCATGTTTGCTCCTTTGATTCGTGTATTCTACAAACGTGTCTAGTACTCAATGACCAACAAGTCGTACAACTTTAGTTACTTTTAGAGATGTGTGGGCGCAAAAGCATCCATAATAAGCTTTAAAAAAAATCACAAACTGGATTTATTCTCCAGACATATATGCACCTTTAAATTTAATATTTAAAAAGCTACATACAGTTACATTTACAGTTGTAACTGTAACAGGGCCAGAATTAAGCAAGAGGAGGCCCTGGTGCAGGATTTTAGTGGAGGCCCCTACACGTTTTCGAAAACTTAAGTAAAAAACACGTATTATTATTTTTAAAAGCAGGCAATATTGTAGAAGAAAGAGTTTGGTTTAATTGAGTATTTGTTAATTTAAACTATTACTTACTATTTAGTTTTAAAAATATGTATATTTTTGAGTTTGTGGAGGTCAAGGCCCTAAGTTGATGCACTGCCTTAAATCCAGAGTTGCATTTATATATTATGAACCAACTAGAAGCGAACACTTCTTAAAACCACGACAGTGTTGCCAAACGTAAGATTTCAGGTATTGTCAGTAACAAGCAACAGAAAAGGGAGTGCTTTTTTTTTTAAATCTCATGGAAAGAACCGCTAATTACTGCCATTTATCATAAAAATCCATGGTTTAGCTACTTTTCTGTTATATAAAACAAAAATAATGAATTAGCACTAAACAATTAATTTAATTAATTAACTGGTTAATTTTTAGATTGATTCGTGTATTGTCATCGACAGTGAATAATTGTGCAAAATTTCAACGAGTTGATCCGAGACTAGTTTAGATCTCGTAAACTAGAAAAGATATTGAAAATCCGACTTAACAATATTTTAGACCATTCAAAGTTCTGATGCAACGGCTACTTTTTTTTTCCTGAAAGCGAAAATTCTAATTTTTAAAATCAATTATGCAAGCAGTTTTTTAAAGAGAAAAAGCTAATTAGTATGCATTGTAAGTTAGACCTAATTTAAAACGAATAGTAATCTTATTTTTCGTAATCAGTTTTAAATTTGGCAGATGGTATCCTATATCTCGACGATTTGAATATGTGATTGAGCCTTTTCAAAACAATCACTTTATTTAATCCGAACCGAGGGTCCCGGGTTCGAATCCTGGTGAAGACTGGGATTTTGAACTTCTGAGTCTACCCAGCTCTAATGGGTACCTGACATTAGTTGGGGAAAAGTAAAGGCGGTTGATCGTTGTGCTGGCTACATGACACCCTCGTTAGCAGTAGGCCACAAAACCAGATGAGCTTTACATCATCTGCCCTATAGACCACAAGGTCTGAAAGGGAAACTAGTTAGGCCAGGTTCACATCTAACTTTACATTCACTTTCACCTATCCTTTGATCTGCGGGACCGTTGGAGCACTACACAAGATCTGTTAACCTTCTTTCTCCATTCTTATCTCTCATTTGTCTTTGATATAATTTCATTCGGATGTTCTTTCTGAAAATATCGAAGCCTACCTGGGTGGACCACTGGTCGTGCGGTTTGCGCGCTGGACTGTCGTTCGGATTTATCGACGGTCGAAGGTTCAAACCCTGCCTGCTCCCATCCCCCGTCGTCCTGCGGGAGGTTTGGACTAGGAAGTAAACTATCTTCAACTTTGAAGGATTATCCGAATTATGTAAAACAATTTACTTCGGGGGCCGATTTTGAGTTTGTGGTTCCACACAAACTGTCTTTTGTAACCTTGTTTTATATTGATTTATATCTTGTCAGGTTCAGTGAATAATTTTGCCAAAGTTTTTACTTGATCCGAGAATGGGAAAAGGAAGAACAAACGTGTTGAAAATGTTTACCAGACAGACAGACAGACAGACAGACAGTTGATATAAGCTTTAAAAAATGAGGGAAAAAAAATGTTCAACAAAAAAATAAAGTTTCTGACCGTCGAAATTCGGATATTTTTTGTATCTTTCTTGTAGAGGCCCCTATCTTGTAGAGTCACTGAGGCAGTAGCCCCGCCTGGCCGCCTAAAATCCAGCTCTGAACTAGAAAAAGTACAACACAAATTTGACTATCACAGAAAAAAAAAAATTGAGAATCTTTAAAAAAAAAAAGATACTACTACTACTACTAACGTTGTCAAAGGCAGTGAAAGTATTCCATTGCAATAAATTTGTGTACGGTTATTGAATATGGATCGATTGAGAAGAAAAGTGGCGTCTTTGGTAGAAAGTGAAGCGTTAACTTTTTTTTTTTAATAGGTGAAAAAAAAAGTTATTGATTTTTTAATGTGGAAATCTTTTATGTATGTCTACAGCAAGACCATTCATCTGATCGTGTTTAGAAACTTGATTTAATGTCAAATAGTTGACATACGCTTTCTATGTTTCCCAAGGGTTGAACTCGTGTTGTTTTGAAGTCATGGTGCTTTACAGCTTACAGTCGGCATCCTTTTTCTTTTATCTTAAATGCGAAGTAACAGATCAGCTCAATAAGGACCTTTAAGTAAGTACACATACAATGTATATTAATGTTTCTAGCTTAATTTTAATAAATATCTATATTTAAAAGCATCTTCTTGAAGTAGTTAAGATTGTTATAATACAAACAAAATTTGTAAGTACTATATCATTAACTCTTTCTCTCCGTAATTATTTTCCATTTTCCGACGGAATTGTTCATTTTGTTTATTTCTAGTTCACTTCCCTGTTGTGATTAAACTTCTTTAACTTTGTTTATAAAAACAAAACAATAATTTAATGGGGTCATTCAACGACGGTATCGTCAATTAGGAGAGAAAGAGTTTATATAGGCTCTAGTCTCGGATACGAACCTTTCCCACAACCAACTCCAGCCGTCCTGCTGGGGGTTCAGGTTGGGATGTAATAATCTTCCAATTTCAATAAACATCGGCAACATGGAACAAGCAAAATAGAAATAATATTTTTTACAAAAAAGTAACAAAAAAACAACTAAGTTGTATATATTACATTAAGTGTAATTGTCTCAATTAGTTTCGATTACTCATGTAATTAAATTTGAAACAGATTTAGACAAGCAAATAATAAGTCTGTGGCATTAGAAATATTTTTTTATAACATTTTTGTTTATCGCTATATCATGCCTTTAGCTTCCTCAATGCGCTATGACCCTATCAATAGTTTGGAAAGGGGGGGGGGGGAAGAGAGAATGGAGTTACCGTGATTGCTTTTAAAATGCATTTTTATAAAAGATAATTGTAATACTTGAATTCCAATTCGGGGCTCGCAAAGACCTTCCTTCAGGGAACAGTACCAGAAAAAAGAAGAGGCAGACAGAGAAAAAGATTGGGGGGGGGGGAGGGGGGACAACAAAAAAAGAATAGACGGGACTGCCATTAAAGGAGGTTCTATCTAAAGAAAAATACAGAGAGGAATGGACAAAGACGGTCGACAAATCGTTCATGGTGCCCAACGGTCCAACAGACTGAGGGATAGGTAACCTTCATAATACTTTAACCCTTAGAAATGCTAAATATAAATATATGTTCCTTAAAAGTAATGTCTTTCTTTTTTTAAGGTTATTTACATCTCAGAAACATCCTGAGTTGGTGTATTTGTTACCAGTGGAACGTAAGACACTAGAATGTGTTCCAGAGTACGAGGAGCTAAGATTGGACTTCTAGTCTGCAGTATTCTTTTGTTGGTAAGAGGAACATATAATGTGTTTAGGGGTAGGAAAAAAAGAAAAGAGAACTTTGTTACGATAACATTTTGAAAAGGGAACATATGAACTTAACAAAATTATAAAAACCTTATTTTTTTTTACTTTTATGGATGAGCGGTGGCTGAGTGGTAAACCGCTTGGCTTCCGAACTGAGGGGGCCAGGGTACAAATCCTGGTTAAGACTAACATTTTTCAATTTCATTTTGGGATCTTAAGGGCGTCTCCGAGTCCACCCAGCTGATAGAAGCTTTTAGCGTTTAAATACGTAAAGTGTTCTGCTCGATATAAAATAGTTTTAAATTATATTATGATGTTATCTATCTTTATGTAATGGACATTTTCATCAGCAGCTATGATAGCTAACCACAATCTATATTATATACTGGTTTGTACATCTTTGGTTTGTATTACATACGACAGCGGAAAGAACATGTTAATCGACTAACAGTGGACAATGGGTATGCTTTCCCCTTGATGTGGCAAAATATGTAGGGCACAGATGGGGCTGCGTAGCCTAGGAAAATACAACATTTCTCATTAATCTCGGACTTTAAGACATGCCTTATTTTTATTACGTATGCAGAATATTAAATTTATTATTATCAATTCATTTGTAAAAAGATATGCAATATCATTTGCGCACTTTTTAGCATTGTAAAGTTACATCTCTAAATTCTTTCGCTTCTATATAAAAGTTATATTCATTATTTAGTTGGCCACAGGGATCTCTCAGTATGGCTTCCTTGACATTGTTTAGTGGATCTATTTTTGGTATTAATTCCCTATTAGATGGTAGATCTCAATACATGCTTTACATTTGTTTACCTCATAGCGCCGCCACGAGTCTCGTTAGCCTTGTCCCTTCTGTGACAATGATTCTGTATTTTGTGGCTAAAACAACAAACAAACAAAAAACAAAAACATATAATGTCAACCGGATGTTAAAACTGGAAAATGTAAACAAAGATTAGATTACTGTGTTTAAAAGTTTTAGTGGAAATGCCGAATATATCTTATCCATAGACCTATATATATATATATATATGCATCTAGTCATGCATCTAGTCATGCAAGTTAACCAATGACCTAAATTCTGCAAAGTCATTGGTGTTCCTGGCTGGCTCAGGCAACCCATTCCATGCTCTAATAGCACTAGGGAAAAAGGAGCATTTGTACACATTTGTCCCAGCTTACGGAAGAAATAAAGTGCTTTTATCTTTATGTGTTGACCAAGGTTTATTTTGGTTGTTGAGTGATTCTGGAAAGTTTTCTTGGAATGAGTTTTTAAAAAAAAAGGTTTTAAAATGATCTTAAAGAATATTAAAACTTAAAAAAATGTTTCCGTTTCAGACATTGCGATCTAAAGGGCAGACAATGTTAATTTAAGTTCATTTGCTTCTGTCGTCGACGGTTAACGAGCAGGGTGTCATGAGGCCTGTACAACGACCATCCGCCTTAACTTTCCCAAGCTTAAGTCAGATACATATTAGAGTTGGGTGGACTCAGTAGCGCCCTAAAAATCCAGAAATTCAAAACACCATTTTGCACATAGATTCGAACCCAGGATCCCAGGTTCTGAAGCCAAGCGATTAACCATTTAGCCACCACTCCCTATTTAAAGAAGAAGAATAGTCCACCGACCCTTATATACTTACCCTGGCTCTCTTTAATAACCCAGTTGTATCATAAGTGTAAGGGGGAACGTCCAAGAAGAAGCTGCCTATTATACATAGAGACCTCGAATAATGACTATACCCGATCATTGTTAACTTTAATCTCCAGGTCCCTCGTTTGGTAAAGGTCTGACCAGAGGCGTAGTGTGTGGGGGGGAAGCAAGGGGGCACGATGCCATTGGCGCCTGCCTAAGGATGGCGCCACAGGCAGCTTATATTTCTATGTGACGTTAATGGAAAATGGGGTAGGGGGCGCAATAATGCACCTTGCACCCCGGGCGGACGTTTTTCTCACAACGCCTCTGGATCTGACCTCAGGGGAAAACAAGTAAGAAAACAAATTGGGAGGGGGAGGGAGGGGCGGCAGTGTGTTCTCTACCCTTAGATGATAGACTCTTATCTATCTTAAGTTCAGACCTGTCATAAACTTTGGCGGAGTCTAAAGTCTGTGGGAAAGAATGTTTGGTCATTGAAGCTTCGGAAATCCTGCAAGCTGGTTGGTACCAAACAATAAGTGAGAAATTCAGATTGTCTACAGTTAATCACATTGCCAATAGTTTCAAATATAAGATAGGAGCAAATTTCATCTAATGAATTGTTTGCAAATAAACAAAACTTAGTTACAATTTTAATTTTTGCTTTTCCATTTGTCTACAGTGTATACACCATTATGATAAAAACAAACATTTATTTTTTTTAAAAGTACACTTAGCAATTTTTTTTTTCTAATATTTACACTCATTTAAAACCGTTTAAAATTGTTGTGGTGTTTTGATTTTTTTTTTTTTGTCTAAACAGGTTATCGCATTGGTCTGTCTGGCTGGTGGAGTTGTCCTGGTTTTGGGAAGGTCCGTGTATGGAGGGGAGTTAAGCTTCTTAAAACAAAGTGTCGGCGACGCTGCTGCAAACTTTGTATTCTCACCCACTTTGGACACCAGCTTGTTGGATGTCATTTTTGTCACCATCCCTCTTGGCGCCGTGCTGATCTTCTTTGGACTTTTAATCTCAGTCATCTGCATCCTCGGGATAATTGGCTCATGTGGACAGTACTATAAGTTTATTATCGTTTACCTAGTCCTGACCTCCTGTCTGTTTTTCATGCAGATTGTTATCATTATCTGTGCTTACATCGACAGAACTCCGTTTGACAGCACCGTTAAGGATCTCCTTAAGCTCTCGCTTTCCGGCTACACAGGAGACACCGGCACTGATAGCCTGACTCTGGGATGGAATGCCATCATGACCTATAAAAAATGTTGTGGAGTGGACGGCTACAGTGATTTCTCCGTGGCTACAGGATGGTCTAAGCAGTACAAGGCTGTAAACATTGAAACCCCAATCATGTGCTGCATAACCAAAACTCCGGCAAGCTCTATGACGTGCGCCGTCACTGCTAATTTTAAGACAGAGACGTATTACAACAGAGGCTGCTACGAGCACATCTGGGATTACGTCACTTCCGACACAGGGCTGATACTCTTCACTGTCTTTTTCATCGTCGTCCTGGAGTTCCTGTGCATCTTCTTTGCCGCTTGGTTGATCTGCAACAGAAGAAGTAAAGGTATCACTAAAGTAGGAGACTACAGCCGTTACAATTAGCAAGAATCTACAGGAGTCCGAAGTGAGAGTGGTTGAACAATTAAAAATATAGTAAAAATACTTTAACTTTAGCTAATGTTTGTATATATTTTGACATTCAAAAAAAACATTAAAAATTCGAATATATATGTATTAATTGTTTATAACTTAAATGAATAAGATCAAAGACTTAACCCATGAATAGAAATGGTTATAATTTATAGACTAATTCTATAGTCCTACATTACAGCCATAAATAACTCAAAAATAATAATAGGGGCTCGGGTGTGTGACCTCCCCTTCATCTTCCCCTATCTCTAAGTCTGTTGGACCCGATGGAGCACCACATGTGATCTGTTGGCTAGCTCTCTTCGTGCCTCTCCTTTGGCCAAGGCTAGAATATCAATCCAATGCCAGTGCAGACTTTTGACTTTCCCTGACTGCCTCGTCTTATTTTCCCTGTAGTCTTCCCTTCAGAGAGAGAGCCCTTAGGACTTCGTGACACGGCCATAAACTTGAAATCTTCGCTGTTTGACAATAGTCAGAAGTCTATCGTGAAGCCCTATAGCCATTGCGATTGTGATTCGAATTTTTTCATTTGCTGTGAAGTCTTTTAGGGTCCAATTAGATCTAATTAGTAATGTAGCGATAGATACATCATTTAGTGTTAAAAGTATAACATTGAGTGCATTTTTTATTATCATTTGACTACATGTAAATGTTTTTCTTTTTTAAAATTATTACAATGTTCATTATTTATTAAATTTATAAAATGAGCTTAGAAAATATTTTATTAGGAGGAGTTGGTTGCGAAATACTTGGATTGGAAATAGTATATGACGAATTATTTGCCCAAAAACGGGGGGGGGGGGCATTGAGGTTGATTGGCTAAGCGCTTGGCTTCCACTGAAGACTGAGATTTCGAATTTCGGGATTTTTTGGGGCACCCCAGAGTCCGACCTACTCTAATGGGTACCTAACGACACCCTGCTCGTTAACAGTTTGCTAAAGAAACAGATTACCTAAATATCATCTGCCCTACAGATTGAAAGGTCTCAATGAGAAACTTTCCTTTTTGATTGTCCCAAAATTATATTTTACAATAGTTTAGTCTGTTAGAGAAATAGCTTGTTGGTTTTAACATAATACAAGGGACAGATAATAGATATAACTACTGGACGGAGTCTCAAAATATCTCTAACGCTTACAAATCTAGCACCTTGACTCTTTTCTTTAGAATCATCAAACACCATTTGAGTGACGGCCGGAGTGGCGAAGATCGTCTATTGAAATAGCCCTGGATAGAAACCCTGCTGTTGTGCGCAATGCACGTATGTCATAAGACAGGTCAAGAATGTGTGGTTTCTCTGACCTTTCGTGACGGAGGTCATCAAGCGTGCGGAAGTGGAAAACTATATGGGACAAAGCTGTCCCAAAGCTATCTCTGTGGTCTTTCAACGGGAGCACCCTGAGTCGAATTTCGGCCGAAAAAGGAACCAAAGTGACAGGGCCAGCCTTAACAGTTGCGCGGCCCTATGCGCAACGTATTGCGCGGGGCCCAGTCTGTGTAGGGATAAGGAGTATAAGTAAAAATTAAGATTTTGTATTAGAAAATAAAATAAATTGTCTTTGCGTTGTAATCCTTCTTTACTATGTACAAAATCACGATCGAATAAAAAAAAAATATCGCTTTTGATTTGTTTAAAGAGATCGATATAGAGTTAGATATATGCCAAAGACTCTTATAGTAAAAGAAAGTAATTGAACTTCCGGTTTTGGTTAATATTCGCCCAATTATTATATTTCAATAAAATGAACGCTGACATTGCCTTTTTATATCGTTCGTAGAATTGGCGTTTTCAATATTGAATGACACGCTAAAACTACGTTTTTGTCTATTTTTCCTGGAGATTCTCACGAGTTTTCAGAAGATTTAGAATTAGCGCGGGGCCTATAAAAGTACGGGCTCACAAAGAACCGCATAGGTTGCCTAAGGCCGGCCCTGCAAAAGGATATTGGCACGTCCTGTGCTGTGTTCTCTCAGACAAAGCGGATTTAAAGAGACATGTTTCAGCACCCACACCATTTTCTGTTTCTATTTCTATCGTTTTGTACATCAGTTTGATTTTTCATATTTCCAAAAACCTCTTGTATATATCTATATTTCTTTTTATAGTATAAACTTATGAATATCTTATAACTAGAAAAACTCTGTTAATGTTTGGTTGAAATTCACTTTTTAAAAAGTTAATGTATATATTGATAAAATTGATAATATTTGATACATCAATGTAAGATGGTGTCTTGAATAAAAGCCTTATATCTTTTTATTGCGTACTAATAAAAGTTTAAAATTGAACAAATTAAATCTCGTTCTTTTATCTTAAAGACACACGAAAAAAATACAATTCTAGAAGATAACTATATATATTTATATATAGTTCGTCCATCGTGGTTCGATGATGACCACTTTGTCATCCAGGGGGCTGAGGGTTTTGCACTGGGGTTTTATGCTGGGGAGATCTATGTGAGCCCGGAATGTTCAGCTGCACAATGTGCAGGTTATTCCAGCTGGAGCTAGTGTCATCTTTACATCATCTGCCCTATAGACCACAAGGTCTGAAAGAGGTACTTTAGAAGATAACTAATACTTCGTGAGAGAAATGTTAATACAGCCAGGTCATGATCTCTTGGATGTGATTTTTTCTAGTTCTATTGAATTGTTGAATGATTGCATAAAATACATCATACTAGTTGGTGTGATATAGTAATAGATATCACTTTAAAATGTGTAGGCCTCTCGAAGATTTTCATACATGGCTGAAAAACTATCAATAACTAGCATTTAGGTGTATCCGGTGTACAATGTGAAGGAGGTGTTGATAACATAGAATTATAGATATTATCTCTAGACTGGACATGGAGATAGTTGAACATTACAAACAATGTCGTGAAAATATTTGAAAGGTCGAAATAAGGCTTTGTTTTGTAGATTAGTTACAAGAAGTAAAGTTGTGTTTTTTAAACCCTAACCTATGTAATATATAATTTAATGTTTAGATTTAGATCTAGTAATTGAACATCAAAAATAAGAGTACTCTCGTCTCATAATTATTTTTTTTTTTTGCAATTTTTAGATACATAATCTAGATAGATCTATGTAATCAATCTATTTAAATGTACAACAGACATGAATTATTTCGATCTAGGATTTTCGAAACATTATCTCAATTAAAACAACAAGAAATGGCTTTGTCTCATATATTTTAGTGAATAAATAGTTCTGTGATTAATAGCCCATTCTTAAGAAAATCCGAGAAATGATTTTGCATTATTTCTAAACTTTGAAAACTAAAGATCATTACTTTTCTAAGACAGAAAAAGTTGATTGGGGCGATGTAGATCTAGATTCTAGATCTAGACTATATCATATCTAGAACTAGTCAAAAAATGTAGGTCTTGTCTAGATAAAGATTCTAAATATTCTATATTCTTGATCAAGTCTAGACCTAATAAGTAAATAGAGAGATTATGATCAGGATTAGTAGTCCTACTAGTGGGTAATAGTGTATTAGGCAGGCTATTAGCCTATTCTGTTCGCATTTGAAATCTGTTCATTTGTGCAGGCTCATTTTTTTTTATTTCTTACTACGTCTGCTCCAATATCGAAATCGAAATTGTTGAGAAGAAGTAGGTATCTCGGAGCAGTGGCGTCGTGGGGTGGGGGGGGGGGAAAGGGTGCGGTCCACAACGGTCGACACCATTTTGGGGGTGACAATTAAGTTTGAAAAATTATAACTTGGTAAAAGCAGACACTTTGAAAACGATAATAATAAAATCTCTAGATATATGCCCAAATATGCCTTGACACATCTAAATGGTAGTTTAAGTGTAAATGATACTGCACAACATTATAACATTTAAATAAAAGAAACTTGTTCATATGATGTTAAGTCTGTTTATATTTTTAATTAAATATTACTATAAAATTTGCATTAACATAGTAATAAATGTAATAAACATTAAGATTTTACATTTTAATAAAAATCAATTAAAGTAGGTAATCAGCTCAAGGTATTTAGCAATAGTGTTCATTGAAACATATTTCAAGAAAGTTGATGGGGAGGGGTGACACCCTGAGCTACAGCACTAGGTGCCACCGACACTGTATAGGGAGGTTTCCATGCTGATCTTAGGTGATCACTTAACGCTACTCTACTTATTCCAGAAAAGTTTGAAGAGTCTTATTAAAGATGACGTGTTGCACTATTTGCTTTTATGTGAAAAATAACGCCAAATTTTTAAAATCTCTATAAACGATCAAAATAAGAATATGACTTGAATATATTTTTCGTACATTGTTGAATTTGATGGGGGCCGCCACTGAGTTTGTGTGATAACACAAACTCTCTTTGTAATCATGTTAATATTAATATGGATCATGTGACTTTAAAAAACAGGCAAGTATTTCATCCGATTTTTCTGAATTAGCGGATTGTTCTTATGCAGAAATAAAAGCGTGGGAGTCACTGTTACAGAACATTCATTGTAATATGTTATTTACAACGCCCGAGTAGAAAGAAACTGACTTGATAGCTTCACAAAACTTTTAATTGGTGGGCTACACCAGTATTATTGCCTAGACGTTATCGTATTGTTCAGCTAGTAGTAATTACACAGTAGTATGCTAAGGTCCCATGAATCCACAAATACTAAACCTTATAGCTCTCCTGCGCTAATTTTTACAGTGAAAATTTTAGAGGACACTGAAAGGGGAATAACCGCTTAGTTGTGTGTGTGCGCTGTCTGCAAATCCGTCTGTCCGTCGTTTGTCTGTCTGTCCAGCTATGATCAAGTTTTAATGCAACGGCTACTTTTTTTTATCTTCAAGAAACCCTTCTTTTTTAAATTTAACTGTTCAGGCAGTTTAAAAAAAAAACAACCAAAAAATATTTTTTTTTACAACTATTCATTATTTATGCTACTTATAGTATAAGAAAATCACGGGAGACTATATTAAGAAGGGAGATGATATTTTTTTCAGATACAAAATAAAGTGTTTACTTTTGTTTAAAAAAAGTTAATGTATTCATTATGTATGTAAGTAAAATATAATTTTAAACAATTAATAAGCAGTGTTCATATTATAGAAGTGGAATGCAGACTCACACACGGCCACAGTACTAGGTACACTCCCGCATATAACTAAGGAGAAAAGTTTTCCCTCTTGATGTGTTGAATGAAACAGTCGTCTTTAACAAACCCATCCATGAAATAATCATTCCCGAACATTGCCAGTGTAATCTATACGATAAGATACGACAATAACATTAGAAATAAATCGTCCGTATACTTCGGTATCATGAGTCAGTCGGTCTAATTGTATTGTAATATCGTTAACACTAGGTCCACGTCAACAGACAACTTGCTCACAGACAACTTGTTTACCGACAATTTGTTCACCTACAGTTGGTTTACGACAAATCATTCACTGACGTTTCGTTCACCGACAAATGGTTCGCAGACAAATCGTTCATTGGATAGTAACATTATTGTTAGAAACTTTTTTATTCTAGTCGCTTCAAGTGTCAGTAAACGAATTGTGTGTCCCCTGATTTGTCTAGGCCAGTGATGCTCAAACCTAGGCCTGCAGGCCGCATCTATCTCCAGATGTGGTTCATTCGGCCCTCTCTGCATAATTAGCTCCAGAGGCCTAACCTCATAGAACACAACATTAAGAATGGAATATTTTTTCACTGCGTTCCTTTCAAAGGGTCAGTAATGGTATGAATATTTTTTCACGCAACAATTATAACCTAGCATTCATCACCAGAGGCGTACTGAGCAAAACCTGCACACTGGGCAAGAAATCCCCCCATTTTCCATGAGCATCACATAGAAAAAAAGGCTTAAAGAAGATATTTATTAATAATATACTACTAATAACCTTAGAAAGTATTGCTAATTATAATATCTGCAATAATGTTTTAGGCCCCCTGAGGGTGGCGCCCTGGGCAATGTGCCATCTTTCACTACGCCTCTGTTTATCTTTTCTCAAGAGTCAAATAACGCAACACCAAAATTCGTGGATTTAGATTGGTTGATCTTATACTCTCTGACGAAAAAGGGTTTAATAAACAAAAATAGAAATATAAATGGTGTCATAAAACCTGAATATTTGGTTTTATACGTGCGCGATCTTTTAGAGAGTATTTCATATTTATACATTCAGTAGCTAAGCTAAGCAGTCATGAATATTCATCAGGTCATGGATATTTTAAAAACCTTTACCCTAGTAGGTGCGTTACTGTTGGCCTGGTACGTGGTTCTGATCATTTCTACACTGTCGGTAAGTAATAGTCACTTACATATATGAACATGAAGTTAATTTAGATGTAATTTGTAATTGGCGTAAGATAGGCTCTATTCATAAGAACTCTAAAATAAACACATAAAGTGACCTTAACTGAAGAGAAAGAGGACTAGCTATTGTCGTAAACTCCATATTGCTTTTACGAAGCATCTATCAAATTACTCTGTCTCGGTTCATGTTGAAGCTTTGCACAATTATTCATTGAATCTGACAAGACATGAAACACTTTTTAAAAATTCACGAATTGGTAAATTATTTGTTTGTGATGAATTATTTTAGTTTAAATCAAATCAAAATAAGGGGCGATAATGCTACTTAATTAGAAATGGGGATGTATATATGGTTTTGTTTCCCTTATAACTTTTAACAAGTTTTTTTTCCCCACTTTTCATTCTCGGATTAATTAAAAATTTTGCAAAAATATTCATAGTCGATGACAATGCACGAATCAATCCAAAAATTAACAATGAATTAATAAATAATACTATTTATTTCATTGTGTTTTATATGACAGAAAGGGAGCTAAACCCTGTAATTTTCAGTAAAAGGCTCTAATTAGTGGTTCTTAACCTCAGATAAACTTTGTTTTTAAAAAGAATTCTTTTTCTAGTGCTTGTTCCTTTATTGAATATAAGAAAAAAAAAAAAGATTTTAGCTTCTTATAAGAAATTTATTTTTTTAGAGAGTTTTTTTTTTACTCTATTAACTTGTACACTAGGCGCCACTTTCTTTATTGCAATAATTCAAGAACGGAGAAAGCAACACTTTTAGAAAACAAGGCTCATATTCAGTGCAGTTGTATTCACTAGTATGTATCTGTCAAGTATTTGTATATGGCAGCCACTCCGATGTCATAAATATTTCGATTATAAATATTTGAACTAATTGATTTTGTTTAGCTTTCTCCATGCGCTATGATCCTATCACTTTGTCTGGACCAGTTGGGAAAGGGGGAGGGATGAAAGATATATCTGTGTGAATGTTCACCTAAAAATGTTCACTCAGGGCTAATGGAACTAATTAAAATTATATCAACACATCTGTCGAATACAACTTATTACCAATAGTTTATTAACTAATTAATTTATTATTAAATTGATTCTTGTTTTGTCATGTAAAATAAATAATTGTGCAAACTTTCAGCTTAATCCAAGATTCGATGTTGGAGAAATAACGTGTGTAAACTTTTTAACAGACAGACAGACAGAGTGAGTTTTGTAACAAAAAAACACATTTTAAAAAAGACAATACCTCCTTTGTACAACTTATAAAGCGATTGTTTTTCTCTTAACAACCAATGAATACTAGATTAAACAAGTTTACAAAGACAGTTTGTGTGGAAATACAAACTGAAAATAGGCCCCACGAAGTGTTCCACACAGGCAGGTAAAAGGCAAGTTTCAATATTATCAGAATGAAAGTCTATCAAAGACAAATGACAGCAAGTAATGGAGAAAAAAAATGTTAACAGATCTTGTGTGGTGCCCCAGCGGTCCAGCAAACCAAAGGATAGGTGAAAGAGAATGTGAAGTTAGATGTGAACCTGGCTTAACTGATGTCTTATAATGAATATCTAATTGATCTAATTGTTTTGTAACGGGCCAATCTCTTATTCCTCAAGAATAAACCATTTCCGTGAAAAAAAAAAAAAAAAAAAAAAAAATAATATATTCATTCTCTGTGTTTGGAGAGGAGGCCGCTAAAAACAAATGGAAATTTTTTTTCCCGCTTCAGCTGATATGTAATCGATAAATGATTTCAATAGGCTCTCTCATTACAAATGCTCTTCAAGGACCCTCTTCTCGTGTCATTTGCAAATAGTCATAAAAGAACACACTCAACACACATGTACATGTACTTAAGGACCCTCCAAGCCGTATTTAAGGCCCAAAGCACTATTAGTCAACCCTATCATCCAGTATTACTGTTTTCCCCCTTACACCAAAAACGAACTGAAAACATTCTCAAAAAAAACAACAAAAAAAAACAACAACTTTTTTTCGAAGACAAACTATTTGATAATATTGTGATCCACACAATAGGACATAATCGATTATTCTATAGACATTCACTTAAACTATATCTAGATTAATTCAACCGTACTCTCGTACTACAGAGTTTATTGTGTCTATCGTAATTATCAATGCATGTTTGATATAAACCAAGTATAAAATAGCATTAAAATATGCTCTGTTTTAGTAGCTGAGATTTTGATTTTCAATAGAAAAAAGTAAAAATTATTTAAACTATGGATTAGATACAGCCCCATCCTCCTACCCAGGAAAGTTATTGAAGCTGTCCTGAATACGAGAGTAATAGATAAACTAATACGTTTAAATTAAATGGAGGGCAGAGATTTATTTCTCCCCTCCCCGAGGGGGGGGGGAGAAATCCCCCCCTGAAACCACAATCCTCCCCCCCTGAGGGAATTATTTTATTCCCCCCCCCCTCAGAGGGGGATCAGAGTAACACTAAGATAATTAATAATTATTTTAATATTTTACTACAAAATTCTACATTAGCAGTAAACTAAATTAAAACAATATACTTAAAGAAACTTTTGATAAAAACTAAAATTAGAATTACCTATTGAAGAGTTAGTACTTTATTCCTTAGGCCAGAAACTTAGCCCTTCCACTTTTCCTAATATAGGTTGGTCACCTACTTATAGGGCCCTTCATAATAAGAAGATATAAGAAATATTCATTTGCTGATTGACTTATCTAAATAGAATAGTTAACGTTATTTCTTTTAGCAGCTTATACTGAGCATATTCATTTGAAATAGCGTATAAATATATGTTACTACCACTATTGTGTTTGAAGTGTTTACATTTGTTCAAACTAGCTATTGATAAAGCTTTGGCATGTGCAATTTTTGCCAGTTATATACCTCATATTCATACACACGTCCACAACTCCATACGATTTTATTCCGGTCAATCATTGTCATACAGGCTGTTATTGGTGTAAATTAAATTAAAAATGCTTCAGAAATTTCATTTTGACACTGGTATTTTGCTTCAGCTTCTGGGGGACATCGTCCCTGATGGAGGGAGTTTATGTCTACCTACAAATATTTTCTTGTATGTATAATTTAAGGAACGGTAACTCTTTCTCGTAAATGTCCCTAGGAAGCAGACGGTGACGAGATATCAAGTGCAGTCATGTACATACCTGACAATCAAGTCCATTGTTCCCCTATTGATCCTCTCACTCTATATGTTGAGATTGTTGAGATTAAAGCTGAGAATTAAGGGTAGATAACGATTCCTTGTATTTAACAGGGATCTAATTCGGATAGTCTCCCCTTGTCTAGCGAGAACACTACAGCCTGGTCGATGTCAGGATTGCTTGGTCTATATCTTTCAAACGTGTCCGAACAGCGTGGGGTCGGTAGACATTCCAGGAAACCTCTAGTACAGGGGTTCTCAACCTGTGGGTCGCGACCCCCTTGGGGGTCGATTGACGATTTGCCAGGGGTTTCCAAAGACCATCGAAAAAATGGATTGTTTTTGTCTATTCTTCTATTCCTGTGCTGGAGGGGGGTTGCGCAGAGTGGTGGGTTGTAAGAAGGGGTCACCGAGTTTAAATGGTTGAGAACCACTGCTTTTGTAGATATGAGTATTGGAAATAAAAATAAACTAAGTAATGTGCCTATACTCTCTATTCCTGCTGACTTATATACATTGTTTCTTTTTGTTTATAGATTTATCACTTGTTCCAGACAAGACGTAAGCTTTCTGTAATCATTTTATCTCACAAATTAAAATTTAAGTATATGAAGTTCTTAACTGCTGATATAAAGACAATGTTATAGTTAACAAGTTTGTGATTAACTAGCATTTTAAACATTAAGTTAGGAAGTTAGTACAGACCTTTTCAATATGGTGTTCATTTTAAGTTTAAAGGTTTCAAACACGGTTATAATTCGAGTGTGAAATCCTTTTTAAATCCAAGTGCTATTACATCAGCTCTGTTTTGATTTAGTTCTTAGAAATATTTGCAATTACCTCCTCTTGCTATTGCATCTCTGTTATTATATAAGTTTCATTGCATTCCAGTGCAATTACATCAGTGCTAGTCTATTTCAGTGCAACTACATCAGTGCTAGTATATTTCAGTGCAACTACATCAGTGCTAGTATATTTCAGTGCAATTACATCCGTGCGAGTCTATTCCAGTGCAATTACATCCGTGCGAGTCTATTCCAGTGCAACTACATCAGTGCTAGTATATTTCAGTGCAATTACATCAGTGCGAGTCTATTCCAGTGCAATTACATCAGTGCGAGTCTATTCCAGTGCAATTACACCAGTGCGAGTCTATTCCAGTGCAATTACAACTGTTCTCTATCGATAGTGCGATTACATGCCAGTGCTATTATTTCCTTTGCTAGTTCATCGAAACGTAATTACATCCCATTACATTTTACTTCCCAGTAATAAAACATCACATTTAAACATCTTAGTACCATAACAAAAGTACTATTACATAAGCACTATTACACAAGTACTATTACACAAGTACTATTACACAAGTACTATTACATAAGTACTATTTTAACGAAGCAGTTACTGTATTGGGATAAGTTCGCCTGTTTCTCTTCCCATAATAACATACAGGTTACAAAGAAAATATTTCCACTGGTGTCAGACGTCGTCATGGACGCCAGAACTGAAAGTCCAGGTTTTAAAATTCTAATCGAATAAAAATGTGCTTCGATTCCAAAGATTAATGAGAAGTACGGTGTGCACGTGGCTACGTAGTACCAGCTGCGACCTACATATTTTGACGTATATTTTGTAACAGGTACAGAAATGTCTTTTTAATTTTTCTTTGTCTTTTTTTTTTTTGGGGGGGGGGGGGATAAGCGCAGGGGCGGATTTCGTAAAAAAAAATTAAATTAAAAAGGAAGGTTAAATAAATGTACAGACTTGGTGGCTCGCTGGTAAATTAAAACATGACCTTGACATCATCTGCCCTAAAGATCTTAAGGTCTATAAGAAGTAATTAATTTTGAATTGAAGAAGATGAGGTTCTATGATGTCAATAACTACAAAAACAAATTTCTGTACATGTTTTATGGTATATTAGTATATTTTAAATAATCTTATGATTATTACCATCTCTTTAATGTTTTTTTTAGCGTTAAAAATTGTTTACTAACAGCTAAGTGTCTTGATTATTATAGAATTATATTTTAGATTCATCCGGACTTTTTAAAGACATTAAATACAAACCATTTAGATAAGAAGTATTTAAATATCCTAACTATAATCCAAACATATAAAGTGAAACTTCCTTTATAGTTTATGTAATGAGCGGGTTTAAAATGTTTACTCGGAACATAAGGAAAACTTTTACACAAATTGAACGAGTTTAAATGACAAATAAAATACTTTCATTTCTATTTCAGGCTGACACATTTGGTGTCCTCTCCAGCTTTGATATATATATGTGTCCTGCAGCAACTTTGTTTCCTGATCAAGCAGTGTGTCCTGTTTACATTTTGAGACATTTATGGATCCTTCACCAACCGTTTGCCTTAAAACAAAATTGAACCATCTTGCACCATCATTGTGATGTAGATATTGCAGTGTTTCGTGCGTCACAATGATCGAGTCTGGGTCTATGTCTGATGACGCCAATGAGTGGTGGAGTCAGCTGTTTTCTCTAGGACTCCTGTACTCACCAACGGTCACGTGTCTCATCAAACTCCTCCTAGTCCTATGGGTTATCTTTGGTATCCTTTTCGTGTCTAGTCGCAGAGTTTAGCGTCACAATGTTTCAATATTGACAAGAGAGTTCAGTCATTCGTATGAAGCTTTTCATAGGATTAAATGGACTGCTCTATGTAAGATTAATAGGCGTTGAACCCGGCTCAAATCAGAGTGACATATAGATCTAGTTACTATTCTGTTTAGAGTTTCAAATACCTTCTTGCCCATTGCAGAATGAAGCCTTCAAAAGTCTTATTTCAATGGAACTAGACCTTTTTTGTGACGCGGTCCGTGACAAGATTGTCAATAATTTATTTGAGACCCCCCCTCTGGTCGAAAAGGGTTGTCAACAGTGCCTGAATGGAATGGCACAGCGTATACCAGCTGAAAAAATAGACACACACATAAGACACCATACAGGACCAATGTTAAGACAGAGGACATCTGGGACATGAGGTTTGGCATTGACTACAAAGAAACGAAAGAGAGACAAAAATATTGACACAAAATAGATGAGAGTTAATTTATCTGTCCATAGTTGCTGTTGGCTATCAAAGAAAATAAGCGCACCCTGCTTCAAACTTAGAATCATGGGTGTGACCGGCACACAATGAGAGGAGCTGAACTCGAGCCAGTTTGTGACCTTCCTTCAGAAATTCAGAAATAACAGTATTACGTCCTAGCTCAGAGCATGACGTCTAAGGATGCCGACGGGAACCTGAAACTTTGGTGACCACAGTCCGGAGCGTGCAGCAGTAAGCAAGACAGCTATCCTGTTTGATGTTGTAAGTGTGGGTATTAAAAAAGACCAAATAATCTTGTTTGTTTGTGTTTTATATCAAAATGCAAGACATTTATGTAGTACTGTTTCATGTCAGTATTTTGTAGTACTGGTTCATGTCAGTATTTTGTTGTACTGGTTTATCTCAGTATTTGTAGTACTGGTTCATGTCAGTATTTGTAGAACTGGTTCATGTCAGTATTTGTAGTACTGTTTCATCTCAGTATTTGTATTACTGGTTCATCTCAGTATTTGTATTACTGGTTCATCTCAGTATTTGTATTACTGGTTCATCTCAGTATTTGTAGTACTGGTTCATGTTAGTATTTGTATTACAAGTTCACGTCAGTATTTGTAGTACTGGTTAATCTCAGTATTTGTAGTACTGGTTCATGTCAGTATCTGTAGTACTAGTTCACGTCAGTATTTGTATTACTGGTTCATGTCAGTATTTGTAGTACTTGTTCATGTCAGTATTTGTAGTACTGGTTCATCTCAGTATTTGTAGAACTGGTTCATCTCAGTATTTGTAGTACTGGTTTATGTTAGTATTTGTAGTACTAGTTCACGTCAGTATTTGTAGTACTGGTTCATCTCAGTATTTGTAGTACTAGTTCACGTCAGTATTTGTAGTACTTGTTCATGTCAGTATTTGTAGTATTTGTTCATGTCAGTATTTGTAGTACTGGTTCATGTCAGTATTTGTAGTACTGGTTCATGTCTGTTTATCACGAGAGGCTAAGTACGCTTGAACTTGGTTTGACTTGCCAACCTTGAAAAGGGGCTTGAGGTTTGACACCTGACTCGAACAGAGTTGTCATATTTATTTGCTACACTGCTCTAATAGTTTGTCACGTGTCCTTAAAATTGAAAATCCTGATTGTTATTCTACAGAAGATTAAAATAAAAAAATACAACTTTGCAGTGTCCAAAATTTAATTGCTTTGGCTATAATAATGTGTGCCCACTGCAACGGTCAAGTTGGTTCTTATGTCCAGGTATGGATGTACAGAGAAAAGTTGGCACGACCTCGTGGGCTTGACCCAGTTGAAAGCAGTGCAGACGTCAGTTGAACGACGTAGCATACATTCACGAAGACAGGACAAGGAATTCCTGACAGTCAGCTCAGCCAACGATGTACTTTGTAGTTTGGTATTCAGTTTCCTTTTGAAGTTGATCTGTTCCACGCAGGAACTACCCACCAACACTTCCAGCTCACAAATGTGTAAAGTTTCCGTAGCGCCTGGTCTGAAAAAAAAGTGTTGAAATAATTTTTAAGTACATGTTTTTATTAAGTAATTATTAAAACGCTTATTTTGTCTGTCTGTCTGTCAGTCTGTCTGTCTGTCTGGTACATGTTCTTTCTTTCATTTCCGATTCTCCTATCAAATTGAAACTTTGCATAATTATTCATGGGTGAAGACAATACATGAATCCTTAAAATAATTAATCAAATAATTCAATAAAATGGTGAGAGAGAGAGATGGAGGCAGTAATTGTGCTGTTCTTTCCCTATTCAAGCTATGTTTTTTTTTTTTAAGTCCTTTAAATATTTTGCTTGTTCAAGGTATAACTTCTTGGAAATGTGTCTAACACAAAACATGTGTCTTAACAAAACATGTGTCTTAACAAAACATGTGTCTTAACAAAACATGTGTCTTAACAAAACATATATAACGAAGGAAATATAAGTCAAACCACAGTTTGCTTCTCTGATATTGTATGTGAACTCTACATCAGAAGGTTAGCTTTTATTTCAATAAACATATAGCTAAGGCGAGGAGTTCTTTTGTCTGAAAGTCGATACATTCGGTGACTTGTATCTTCTATGATGGTCAAAAGTTCAAATCGTGCTCTAAAAATGTTTTCTTATAAATAGAATCTTTCTAGCTGTCGTACTAATGTTTTCATGTTAGTTACGTACCCACATCACGTGAATGACATTATTTGTTTTGATTCAACCACATGCTTCATAAACATGGCAATTTTGTATTGACAGAGTAAAAAAAAAATTAAGCAATATATATATATATATATGTATTTAAGGTTTAAAAGAAAGAATTAAACACTAAATCCACGCTATTAATATGAAACCAAACTTGCAATGGACCTCAATCACCAATCGTAAACAAACAACATTTTGTCACGTGGTTCTCTATATCTTCTATAAAAATTGCGCATTCCATAAAGGCTGTCACGTGACACGTAATTTTTCATTGTTTTATCAGTATTATCACGTGACTAGGTGTTGTTTGTTTACGATTGGTGAATGAGGTCCATTCAAACGCTGACACTTCTACTTCTGGCTCGCAATGCATTATTGTTTTATTACATCGCATCTTGGTTACAGTTTGTCTTACCAGCTCGAAATGTCTTCATAGTTCCAAGAGCAAAATAGTCTAGATGGGTGGACACGGATCTTGAAAACGGCTCTAAAGATTAGTGTGATCGTTTCCTCTAACGCCTGTTTCCACGCTGAGGCTGAGAAACATTGTCCAGAAATAATCCTACCTGAGTATAATCCTGACATATCTCCCAACAGATCGTATCTGAAAACAACTCTGACATAATTACCCCAAAAAATCGTACCTGAGTATAATCCTGACATATCTACCAACAATCGGGTAACTGCAGCTGAAGTTGTATACCCCTCCATTTAGTGGATTCGACTGGTTATAGCATACTTGACCAGTTATGTTCGGGAAGTCTACTAGCTGTCTCGGATCTTGTTCAAAGATGTCTATGGTGAAATTTCTCAATCGTCGAGAGAACATGTCCTCTCTGTGAATAAAATATTCTTATGAACTTTGAGAAATGTTCACATATATTCGGTCGGTTTACATGTCTAGTAAATAGCTATTTACTGAACATTTTACAAAACTTCTTGACAGCATACCTATATTATATTTTATTGTACATCTTTTTCACCTTTTTTTTTGTATTAAACTCAATCACTCATTAATGAGTTAAAGATGATCAGCATTTATTGACAGATGCTACAAACTTATCTGTGTAACTTGTTTATCGATGTTTACATGTTATGTACTAATTTTGAAGCTCTTAAAGGTAAAGTGCAATCTGGGTTGTATAGTAGGTATATGTATTTCAAACCATCAACTGGTCATCAGGATGGATGCCTGGTCGTGCTGTTTGCGCGCTGGACTATCGTTCAGACTTATCAATGGTTAAAAGGTTCAAACGCTGTCAGCTCCCATCCCCCGAGGTTTGACTAGGAACTTAATTGTCTTCGACTCCGAAGGAACATTCAAAACATGCAAAACATTTTACAAACAAACATGTATCACGTTGTATAGGCCACAAACTGCTTCGTGTCCTGGTCTCTAGAGCCTGATATTTAGTGCATATCGTAGGTATTTACATTAATAACAAGGAGTAACTAGACACCTAGTGTCTATTGCCTGATATTTAGTGCATATCGTAAGTATTTACAGTAATAACAAGGAGTTACTAGGCACTACCAAATTATTACACATTTCGTTATGAAATTAAAACACATAACGCAGGAGTAAGATTTGAAGTTGACACGTCACGTTAGGAAAAGTAATTCCACAGTAATATTCTACAGTAATATCTATTTACTGTGTGACAGAAGTATGCTGTCTTAGCATGTTGCGTTTAACCATTTAGCTTAAAAATGGTCAATGTCTATTAATAAGTTCTGTCTCAAGGGCTAAACCAAATAAAAAGAAAAGTTATTTAGCTCTCCCTTTAAAGATAGCCCTGGTCAGTGTCTCTTACACTAATATACGCAACTACGATGGGAAGCGGTGGTCGAAAGCGTTGTGTTAAATGAGCGCCTAAAGGCAGCATGGAAAGCCTACTTCCAGATACCCTCTCTCTGACTGGTCCACAAATGATATTGGACCATGACAGTAGCGCGATATAAAAGCTATAATTATTATTAATATGCACCAATCTAAGTCCTGTACTTGTGTCTATTTAAAAATTTGTTACTGGCTTACTAGGCTATGAAATATAGTATTACACTGGCGCTTGCGTAGCAAAAAGTCACTCGTGTAGTTTTGTGTACTATGGTTCAGCCTCCTAATGTTCATGTCTATCTCTGTAGATATTCCCCTCACAGCTGGTCAGCGTGACGTAGTTAACTAGCCCAGTCAAAGGTCAAGACAAACGAATTAAAAAAAAAATGTGCCTGCCATTGCTGCTATGTATGTGAAGCGCATTATTAAATGCTTTCGATCATTTAACACAACGCTTTCGACCACCGCTTCCCATCGTAGTTGCGTATATTAGTGTAAGAGACACTGACCAGGGCTATCTTTAAAGGGAGAGCTAAATTTTCATTTCTAAACTATCCTTCAATGACATTTGGCCGGAGTCGAATAATTAACGAATAGGAAAAAATGGCAGAATATTCGGCCGGGGCCGAAGCTAATATCTTGTGCATCCTTAATATATACATATACGACAAAAGAACATACAACATATGCTAGATTGAGCTTCACTATAACCAACTAATACAAAAAGAATTGAGCTCTCATTTTAACGCTATACCACTGCGTGGCTGTTGATCTTCGTATCAAATTGCATTTATTACTGCTAGTTAGTTGGCCATTTTGTTTTTCAATAGATTTGAAATCACAGAATGAAAGTCTAATCCTTCCTCCTGAATGAATTTCCAATTCAAACTTAAGTTCTTAGAAATTTTGATTCTGCAGTGCCAAATTTACACAAATTTCGACATATAATTATTAAAAAACAAGGTTACTGTCGCAGTTATCTATGTAACTGTATAGTAGAATTATTTCCCTAATTGATAGTGCGGCGTCGATCACTATATTGATGACGTCATTACACTATTTCTTGTGTAGACTAGGGGAATGAACTTTTGTTGCTTGTCACAACTTCTAGTGACGTAAAGTTAGTGTGTGTGTGTGTGATTTGCGTCATTTATCGTCAAGTACAGTCTCTCCATCTTGTGCGGTATAGAGGCAAGACATGTTTTGAGAGCTCTTGAATTTCTCCTTGGTTATTGTTACTGGATAGCCTTAACGTTTGCCTTGGACATTTTCTTGTTGGATTATCTTGACCCCTGTTTAGGGTGAGTTTTATTTTTCATTGTATAGTTTTTCTATTTGAATTCGTTCGTATTTGTAAGTCTATAATTAGACTAGATCTAGATGATTAGAAGAATCCTTTCTTTTATCTTCTATAGGGTTTTAGCGACAAGTCTAGGTTTTGGTCGTAGTCTCTGTTCAAGACTCTATTTCAAGTTTTAGCGTCAAGTCTAAGTAGTGATCTTAGCTTGGTGTCAAGTCTATGTGTAAGACTCAGTGTCAAGTCTTGGTGTCAAGACTTGTTTATCCAGTCTCAATTTTCTATATTGAGAGTACAACTTTAGGTCTACAGTCTACAGGACTGAGGTCTTCATCTCACTAATGTCAATTAGTCGTCTGGTGTTCAAGTTGACTTTTTCATGAGTCTGAGGTTCAAGATTTCAGACTGCGGGTTGCCTTTGGTCAGACCTGATGTTACAGTAGGAACTATAAACTTTTATAATTGTCGTCAGTGAACAGTATTGGATCTACAGACTAGATCTATGTGGATTACCAGTTGTTGTGTTGAAAGTATATTTGAACAACTTGTGATGAATATGTTGAGGTAATGATATTGTTCAAATAATGATCATTTATATGTCACAAAGAGAATAACTGGATCATGCTGGATTACCTATATATTGTTTGTAAAATGTTTTACATGTTTCGGATGTTCCTTCAGAGTTGAAGATAGTTTACTTCCTAGTCCAAACCTCCCGCAGGACGACGGGGGATGGGAGAGGGCAGGGTTTGAACCCGGGACCATCGATAAATCCGAACGACAGTCCAGCGTGCAAACCGCACGACCAGGCAGCAATATTTATTGATATTGATACTATTATTATCATTCATCATACATCAGATCATTTGTAAATATATCACTGGAATAAATGTTTATTGTTATTTAACATCATACACTTAGTTTATTAATTTAATACAACTGTATGTGTATGGTGTGCTTGTCAGGCTGAACTTGGGCCAAAATATTACAAGTTCAGAAAAAGAATAACAATAACACACATTGAATTAAAACTATGATAAGTACCAGAAAACACAAGAACCTGACAGTTACAAAGACAGTTTGTGTGGAAACTCAAAAAATCGGTGGTCCACCCAGGCAGGTAAAAAAGGCAGGTTTCAATATTTTCAGAAAGGACATCAGAATGAAATTCTATCAAAGACAAATGGCAGAAACATGAAGAAAAAGGGTTGACAGATCTTGTGTGGTGCCCCAGTGGTCCAGCAGACCAAAGGATAGGTAAAAGTGAATGTGAAGTCCGATGCTTACCTGGCCTAACTGATGTCTTATAATGAATATCTACTTGATCTAATTGTTTTGTAACGGGTCAATCTCTTATTCAAATCCTCAAGAAAAAAATCATTTCTTAAAAAAATATATTTTCCTTTAGTTAATTGTGCCATAGTCCGTATGGGCATGTACAGTTCACGATAATAAGAAAAAATACTTATTAATTGTGGTCTTAAATTATGTCCAACTTATATGCATAGATTTTTTTCTCTTAAAAAAAAAAGTTAACATTTTGTGTGTGTAAATGTAGTAGTTAGTAGGACAGAACTTACGTAACTTAGCAATACAAACGTAAACAAAAATATTTTGACAAAAATCTTAAACCGTTTGCATAATGTGTTTAAAGATATTGTAGCTCATCACCACCCCTACTAAAGAGCCTCCCATGTTTGTTACTATTAATAGTGAATAGTTATAAAAGTGGTGTATTTTTATGAAAAATCTATTTGCATTTCGGTAAAGAAAAAAAGTAGCTATTGCATCAGACCTTTGAATGATCTAAAATATGATGTCCGATTTTCATTTTCTCTTCTAGTTTAAACGGGACGGAAGGACAGACGGACAGACAGACAGGCCACACAAAACTAATAGCGTCTTTTTCCCTTTCGGGGGCCGATAAAAATGTATTTAGTACAACGGATATACCAAAAGTAAGCTTTTTATTTTTTTTAGTTTTCCACCACGTATAAATATCTGCATTAACGTTTGGCTTTGAATGTAAGAATTATTTGATCAGTGTGCATAATGTAAAAATATGAAATATTATTTTCAGCGATGGAATAATTACGATTGATTTCCGTGGCGAAACAATTCTTTATTTCTTAATTGTCTTGAGTTCAAGTCTCATGGATTGCCTGGATGATTATTTAAAAATTTCTAAGACGTTTCAAAGTTCAAAGTTCACACTAATACACAGTTCTATAGAAATAATAATTAGTTAGTTTGAATACAAAATGTATCCCAATTAAGAAATGTCATAATTAATTCCCTTTTATTCCGTTAACGAGTGTATACACTGTATGGTGTCCAACTTTACAAACATGGATGGCTGCCTGGTCGTGCGGTTTGCGCGCTGGACTGTCGTTCGGATTTATCGATGGTCGAGGGTTCAAATCCTGCCCGCTCCCATCCCCCGTCGTCCTGCGGGAGGTTTGGACTAGCAAGTAAACTATCTTCAACTCTGAAGGAACATCCGAAACATGTAAAACAAACGCGCTCATCACATGTAATTAAACTGAATGTAATAATACATTAGGCCTATAATTAACTGATGCAAAATACCTTATGCGTGTTTAATATGATGAAGATGATGCTGACGTTTTTCATTGTTTTACCTGTTGGTCAGAGTGATTTGCTCCACAGTAAACTGACCGAGTAGATCCACCATCCACCAAGGACTGTACTCCGGGTTCGTGTGTTGACAGTGTCCGTTGTAATAGTTCCCATCGTTGTTTCGGTCCACGGCTCTGTAGGCGTAATTTGTTCTGTATAATGAACTCTGCACCGCAGGTTTGAACACTGCAGCGTTGTACAGTCCGGTGGTGGCGCCGACCATGGCTAGTAGAGTTAGGTTTATAGACATTGTACGAGTATGCTTATGTATAAGACAACGTAAGGACAGAAAGAGGAAGTAACACATAACGATAGAATTAAAACATTTTCTAACAGTGATAAGACGATTTTTATTATCTACATTTGCAAATAAAAATATCAGAAGATCTAAAATTTTTATAGCCTGGATCATATCTCCCTCTATTATCTGTCCCTGTGACAGTTCGCTCAACATAATTATTCCTCTTTACCCAGTAAGCAGCTGTTTTTTTAGAAGGCCGGTCCATTCTTTTACTTTATTACATCATTTCTTTGGAGGATCGCTTCTGTCTTTTCCTTCCACTGTATCTTGAAGGATCAGTTTTGATAGGAATAGTGTTCATTATTTATATGTATCGTGTACACACTTTGTAATAATTTAGTTTTTTAATGCGTTGATTGTTTAAAAAAAACAACATTTATTATATTTTTGTGTATATGAAAAATCAATTTAAAATGTTTGTTACTTCTAGAGTCTAGAGAATGTTCAGACTTCTGTAAGGTCTTCATAAAATGCAGCATCACCTCCGTCTAACTCTTCTATTACTTAAAGAATATTACTGACATTCCAACTGAAAAATAATTACTGTTAATTTCCATTTTTTTAGCTCTAGTTGGCAAAAATGTTCTTAAGAAGAACTCTACTAGATTGACAACTTGTTACACTTTCGTGAGAACCGTAGATCATGAAATGGATCGTAACTCGACTTGTTTACTCACTTTGGTCCAACCTCAGTGTCTGAGACAATTAGATGCAGAACTATTGATCCGACAATCATAACAAGTTTGGATGCATTGATAAATATGGATCGTAATGATTTTAAGTATAGTTATTGACACTTTGAGGTAAATAGCAAATCTAGGAAGAAAATTTAAAATAGAAAAAAATGTAAATGGAAGTTTTTATAATGTTGAGAATTTTCATAGACGGAAAGGGGAATAAACTATAAGAAACTGCTTTTTGGTGTATCCGGTGTACAAAACAAAAGGAAGAAGTGTCGATAATACAAAACATTATTATGTATTTTTTTGGCACCGAGGGATCAGATTTTCTTCTGTTTGTAGCCCGAAATAATTTCTCGAATAAGGAAGGATTAAACTTTCACTCTGAGACTTACAACCTATTTAAAGCAAAATGACCAGCTAACTAGAAATAATAGGATTGGATACAAAAATCAACGTCCATGCAGTGGTATAGGGTTAAAATTAGAGATCAATTCTTTCTTTATATAGTTGGTAATGGTAAAGCTCAATCTAGCATATGTTGTCCTAGGGATGCACCGCACATTAGCTCCGGCTCCGGCCGAATATTCTGTCATTTTTCACGATTCGGTAATTATTCGCCCAGGCCGTAGTAGTATAGGGTTAAATTAAGGGCTCAATTCTTTTTGTTTGGATTTAGTCGGCAAAATGTGAAGTTCAATTTAGCATCCTAGACATTGTTTTAAGGCAATTTGACATTGTGCTGGTCACATGCCACCCTCGTCAACCATCAACCGTCAGCCATAGAAACAGGTGACTTTTACAACATCTGTTATAAAGATCGCAAGGTCTGAGAGAGAAAAATTACTGATGTATATTTTTTTTTACTATCTCCAATAGTGTCAATATGATGTGAAAATTTATATCTAAGAACTCATTCGCTTAAAAGCTTTGAATACAAACATTTCTACACTTTTGGTTAGTTGGCCTCCAGAAGGACATGCAGTGTAATTAGTGCAATGTGCAAAGTTATACAATAATCACATGATATATGTTGAAAAAAGTAGTGATTTTTTATGCCTGAAGGGGGAAATGAGTTCAGGGTTTCCAGATAAAAAAAAATGTGCCACAATTAAAATCGTTCTTCAGATTTTCGAGTTATTCTTTTTCAGGTTTGAAAAGATGAAGATCTCAGGTACGAAATGAGATATTGTCGCTCAAGTTCTAATGCCCTCATTACGTCGATATATTTTATGAATCAACAGTGCAATGGTTGGTAGAGAGACTGCATTGTTTGTGGTGGCGACAGACGCTGTCGCCCAGCTAAAGAAACGTAACATTTGTATTTCTTTGAAATCAAATACTAAAACAATATTGAACAATTATTATAAAAAAAAAATTTTTTTAATTATTACTGAATTAGAAATAATGTTAATGTATATGTAGACGCATGTTATAATACACATTTTTGTTGATAATACATAGCAGTACCAGTCAAACTAATCGATAACAATCGAATGACAAAATAAAAGAGTCATCCAGTGGCGTAAGAACAATGACGTTATGGGGTTGGTAGCTCCCAAGCCCATAACCATTAAGGACGCACAGCGAACCTTAATAAAAAAATAAGAAGATAAGATAATTTTATTGATCCAAACACATGAAAAATCAGTTTGACTATATGAGGGTCGTCCGTAAGCCGATTGGCTGCTTCTAGGGCCCCTCAACTTACAGGGGCCTCGTAATTTACATGTTGCATTTCACTATCAGTCTTGTCACGTTGAAGATGTAGGAATTAGCGGGTTACAATATGTAGTGTATCGTACGATTAATGTAACTTTAACTATGCCACTGGCGCCTATTGCATTTAAGTTGCTTACTATGCATATTGTATAATACATGTTGATATAATGATCTAATTAATAGTAATAGTTGTTATTATTTTTGTAAAAATTATAAGAAGGGCCTTGCAAGCAACCATTAAATTGGGCCCCGATATTTGTATGGTAGGACATAGATTCTGGAGTTCTAATTGACATAAGATAAAGTATTAAACTTTTAATTTTTATCTCTTTCTATCATTTTAACTTTTTTTGGTTTATATCAAAAGGAATAGAGTAGACTTGCAAACAATTAGCTTTATCCAAGTTAAACCAACTTTAGGTAGACATAAGTAAGATATCTCTAAAATTGCTTTAAGAAATGATTCTCTCCTCGTCAGTTGCGTGTAAAGATGCTTAAATTTTACACTTACGCAAGAAAGACCATATATTCGTATGAGGGTCGACAATGCGTCAAACAAAAATAGTTTGGCAAGCTAACATTTGATAGGCGTAACAAAAGTGCCTCCGCCCACCCAAAAAAAAAAAACGCTATAAAGACCAGCTTAGGTGCAATCTTGCTTGAAATGATATAGAAGAGATCAAATGAATGCAGGCGGCTTCCGTTTGAGACAGTTCAAGAATTCTTAAAAATTAACCTCTTCTAATTGAATAGATGAATCAATAGCTTGATATTCTGTTCAAATATAACACAAAAAGATTTTGAACCATGTCATAAAAATCTGAAGTTTTTTGACATAATTCGCAAGCCGCAGATAAAGGAAAGTAATAATAACACTGCATGCAATGTCAAGGCATTCAAAGGTTACGAAATGGTTAAGGACTTGAAATGTACATCAATGCAACAATGTTGAACAAAAAATGCAGACATCTAGCACACTCAGATAAGAAATCCTTAAATAAATCATTAAACCCACCTTATCAACGTGAATTTTAGAAAATTTAATTCAAATTACACAGCCCTATCAACAAACGTGATGAAGATTTCAGGCGGTATGATATCGTTTATACGTAAACACAAAACATTAAAAGATGAAAGAATTACAGCAAATATTAAATTTGATAGTGTAGCACCATGTTTTTGTCAAAACATGGAAAAACCACTCCATGCTATAAAAAGACAAATTGCAATGAAAGGTAGATAAGCGACTTAAAGCAGGGAATTGCTGATTCTATTACTTTCTGCAAATTAGCATAAGAACATATATATTCAGACAAAATTGTGAATTTGTTCGGTTTCCGTGGTACATATTTTCATTTCGTACTGTCACAGCTTTCCTATTGTATTTCTCTATCTACTTATAACTCGATAGAATCTACCTTAGGTCTCAATACGTCTCTGTGTCCCTGGTTCAATTCTAGTTAACGAAATAAAACAATTAAACCACTAGATTAAACGCATAAGCTTTAATCAGCTTTACTGCATATCACACAAGCTGGTCTCTGACAACAAAACACACTCCCGGTCATTCGCGCAGATTGTAAAAATAGATTATACATAAATACACACATTCATCCGTGACATCTCGCCCCTCCTAAAATTATAATCAATTTTTACAAAGATACATAAAACACGATTATAAAACAAGTATCAAACATTACACTACAATATAACAAAAATGTTCATTCGATAGGCCACAAAGGCTCTGGTATGCCACACAAGTCGTTTATGTATCCAAACAACTTGAACATAGTCACACAGACTTTAATGTAGTCACACCGACTGTAATGTAGTTACACAGACTGTAGTTAAGACACACAGTCTTAAAAGATGAAGACACAAAGTCTTAGTTGTAGACAGAAAGTCTACCATCAAGCAACAAAGTCTAAACGTCTAAACTGTTGAAGACACAAAGTCTTTGATGAAGCAACACATGCTTGTGAGGAGCCACGTAGGCTTATATCTATGATAAGCGTGACAGAATGTCCGCTACGACGTTTCCTTTACCTGGAATATGCTGCACTTCGAACTGAAAGTCCTTAAGCATTAGGGACTCCTCGAGTTACCCTGGAATTCACCGACTTACGTGTGTTTAAACATCGTAAGGGTGCGTGATCTGTGCGGAGTACGAATGTTCTGCCTAACAGGTATCTGGCCAACTTGGTTACTGCCCAAACAACTGCCAAGCACTCTCTTTCTACGGTGCTGTATCGTTGTTCTGCTGAAGACAACTTTCTACTGACGTACATAACGGGATGTAGAATGCCCTGTGATTCCTGTGCTAGGCATCCCCCGATAGCAACAGCAGATGCATCAGAAGCTAGTATGAATTCCTCTAAATCTTTCTTAGAAAAGTTGATACAAGCTTGAATTGCCTTTCCCCGTAGTAATGTGTTTTAGGTATTTCTGTAGCTTGAGCATGCACTTCAAATCTCGCCAAATATGCATCCATTTGATCCACATTCTCATTAAAAGGTGGCAACTTTGGCTTCCATACAGGTTTTATATGTTCTTTGAGTTCTCCTTTTGTCTCCCTAAGCTCCGACTCTCTGAATCTCAATTTATGTATTTCTACATCAGCTTCTTTCTCTTTAGTTGTCACAACCGCCTCTCTTTCTTTAGCTCTTTCTACCACCTCTCTTTCTTTAGCTCTTTCTTCTCACTCTTTAACACGTTCCTCTCGCACTCTGTCTTCTTTTTCTTTTTCTTTCTTTTCCAGCTTGACTTCTCTTTCTTTCACCCACTCCTGTAGAGCTGTCCCCGACAATCCCATCTCTTTTTCCAGCAGCTATTAAATGTGTTCATCTCTCTGCCATTTTGTTTATATATCTAGCATACAATATAAACACAACAGTAATAGTTTTATCACTGTGTTAGACCTGGTCGTCTCGGCTGATTGACTTAGTTTTTTCCCGCGTTGCACGTGAGCGCACACTCTTCACGGCCTTCTTTGTCCTTGACCTTTTCACAATGGCGAACCGCAGTTCTGCTTAATGCCTTCCAAACTGTCAAGTAACTAGATAAACGAGCCTCCAAATATGTCACAGCTTTCCTATTCTATTTATACTTATAACTCGATAGAATCTACCTTAGGTCTCGATACGTCTAGGTGTCCCTGGTTCAGTTCTAGTTAACGAAATAATACAATTAAACCACTAGATTAAACGCACTTCCGGTCATTCGCGCAGATTGTAAAAATAGATTATACATACATACACACATTCATCGGTGACAAGTACCAAAATAAAAATAAATAAAAAAGTGCAGACAGTGAGGGCTGAACCCAGTACGTCAAGCTTAAAAAGCCAACACTCAACGAATATGCCACACGGCCGATAAATATATATTTAAATTTGCTTTTCTAAAGATAAATCTACAGAATGTTCTTTGCCTTTATTTAAACATTTTTCTTCAAACTTCTGAAATTTATTTTAATTAAAATATTTTATATTAATATAAACTGTATTTGTAAAAAGAAATTTAAAAAAATTATTTATTAACCTTGACCTTTAAAATGGTTAATTTAGTAAAAGTTATAAAAATTAAAAATAGATTTAATCTTTTTCAAACAGTTATAGTTCTCTGACAATACCTTTCCGTATTTTATTTCCGTAGTACAATGACACAGAGAACTCTATAGACTTTTAATGAACAAATTTTTGCATTTTGCGTCTTGAAAAATGATTTTTCTACCTTAAAAATTGAAAATATAATTACATATATACAATTTTTGTATCACTTTTTATTATAAAAATGATTTAAAACAAATTTTTATTTTTGTATGTATTTAAATTTCAGTTTTAAATATTTTAAAATGGTGTATTTTACTTAAATACCAGTCTTACATTGAATATCTTCTTTATATAGATTTAAAGAAATAAAGCCGACATTTAATGTATACAAATAAAGTAGTAAGCATTGTATCTTTGTATACATTTACATTATAAATTTCACTAGTCCTTGTTACTTATAATCGCATGCTGTAGTTACGTATTTGAAAGTCATAAATAGACAAAAAAAAAAACAGAAAATATTGTAACAACAAATTAGAAAGAGTGTTAGACTTTAATTTTGTCTCCACATATCATTCTAACGTTTTTGGTTAATAAAAAACGGAATGGAGCTCATTCACCAATTGTAAACAAACAACGTTTAGCAACGTGATAAAATAACGGGAAAAAAAACTGTCACGTGGTAGCCATTGTGTATTGAGTAATTTTTTAGAAGAGATAGAGAATCACGGGTCTGAATGTTTTTGTTTTCGATTGGTGAATGAGGTCCATGGTTTAGACTACTACTTTTATCCAAGTTAAACCAACTTTAGTAAGACTTATGTAAGATATCCATAGAACACCACTAACATGGAGTAAAATGACCAAGTGTAGATACATTTTTCTTGGTTTAACTTTTTTAAACTCGATCTTGAAGCAATAAATATGGATATAGTAATTATGATTCAGATTCGGGACACTATAATTGTTTGATGAATAAATACAACTAACAAACTTTGTACCTCAACTTACGACAGGGCCAGATATAAGTATGTTGAGGCCCGGAGCAAGATTTTTGTGGAGGCCCCTACACTTTTTCGAAAGCTTTCATAAAGATGCATTCATGAAAAATAAATACTTATATCTATGAGCATGCAATAGTTTAGAACAGTGATTCCCAGAGTGGTCTAGACCCCCAGAGGTCTACGAAGAGTTCCGAGGGGTTTATGAAAGTGAAACAATAAATTGGGGGTCTATGAGATGCCCATTGGGGTCAACGAAAATGGATTTTATTTAAGCAGGTCGTGACTTTAATTTTCAATTCTCATCAATTTAATTATTTCATACACTAATATATGATTTTTACCTTAGTTAATCCTTTCAATATTCATCCTGCTATTCAAACGAAAAATGATATATTTAATTTTAATACTTTTTAAATAGCTTAATTTTTTTCTACATGTAAGTAAAAGAAATGTAGATTCTTCAGCGTTGGTGATTTAAAATTGGGATTTATTTCTTCCTTGTCAAACAAGCGGTTGCCTACCTATTAATGACGATATTAAACTAATTACGCTGGATGATCATTTGAGACGATGCCACCCTGATAAAAAGGTAAAGGTTTGAAAAATTTTAAAACATTCAAAAGAGAAAGTTCAGAATAGACCCACACAATCTCTCTTCGACATCATATAGAGAAGATGATAGTTTGTGAGCATCTTAAAAGATCTCTTTATTAATAGCCAAATACGGACAACACTATAGATAAAACATTGATTTTGCCAGCTGTTAAAGTAATTTTAAAATCTGTTTTACATAAACGTACATCTGATGTTATTAAACTCATTTCTTGAACCAACAATATAGTAGGCACATCGGTGGTATGAGTTATATGTAATTCTTTGCAAACAACATATACAGTTTCGGATCAGCCGCCTCGCATGCTCTGACAGAGTGTAGCGCCATGTGCTGCATACTTCCTAAAGATCCTCAGCTCCTTATTTTTCTTCAGTGTTGAGCCACGAAACTGATGGGGACATTAAACAAAAAAATAAATAAAAATCTGATTATTTTTAAGATTTTCAGGGATGATAGCACCGTGTCTCCCAGATACTCGTCACGCTACTGCACGAATGTCGCTGCATAAAAGGTACATTTTAAAAAAATGTGCGTGATATTTACATACAAAGTGTATTCTTAATCTTTATAAAAAAAACATAAATGTTTTCTTTTAATTTAAGCAGCTAGTTGACCAGAAAGAAACACCTTTAACTAATATTTATATTTGTTGTGAACATTTCAAATACATTATGTAAATGTATTTGACTAAGTGATACTGAAAATACACAAAAGGTATTCTTTCTTTGTTAACATATTGTAACATAGCCTCCCTTACATTTACGTAATTGTTTTAGAATTGGTGTAATTTTATGAAAAAATCGCTTGCATAATTAATTTTATAAACTAAACGGTTTGCTTTTAGGAAACCAAACGTAGCATTTTAAGCTACATAATCTGCTTTATTCCCAGCTACATTTACAGCTACATTTACAGCTTCATTCCAAACTACAGCTACGTTACCAGCTATATTTCATAGCAACATTCCCAGCTAAATTCCAAGCTACATTTTTAGCCACTGTCATAGCTACTATTACTGTTACATTGCCTCTTATTATCGGCTTGACCAAAACGAGTAGTCAAGCATTGATATCACTTATGTTGACTAGAAGTGTATAGGTCCACTGGATTCAATTCTATTTGTATGACAATAGTAGTAATGTAACTCTTAACATGTGCACCATTGGTCTGAAGAGGTTTATCAACTGCATTCAACCGGCCACAACAGTAAAATGTTTGACATATTTCGGATGTTCCTTCAGAGTTGAAGATAGCTTACTTCCTAGTCCAAACCTCCCGCAGGACGACGGGGGATGGGAGCAGGCAGTGTTTAAACCCGGGACCATTGATAAATCCAAACGACAGTCCAGCGCACAAACCGCACGACCAGGCAGCCAGTAGACCAACAATGCATTGGTCCCCAAACTCTCACTTCAGAAGAGCCCCCCCCAAAAAAAATACAAAATTGAAAATTATTCCAAGCCATTTTTTGTTTATTTAAGCAGCGCTACAACATACAAATATATGACAGTATTTTTGTGTGTGTTTATTTCTCTTCATTAATTAGTTCGTCAGAGCAGCTGGAGAGCAGTGTACGAAAAGTCGCATCATCTGAAAACGCTATTAATGAACAAAAAGGACAAGTATGGAAAATGTACCACAATTGTGATATCACTGTTATTCACAATCACGGTGGGTCGAAGCCTCGTTTGAGATCTCATCTGAACTAAAACCACGCGGTAAACGGCATTTATTACTTGGTCCTTGGAGAGTAGGGACGTATATTTTTTTTTCTGCTAGAATGTGTAGCTTTCATAGAGCATTAATAGTAGTATAAGCTTTTTCTGAACATTGAGATCTGACTTTATTTCTCATATTATTATTCAAATGTATATTACGCCTTTGTGGCTGGATTATTCGCCAAGTTATATTTATTCAATAAATTTATTGTCTTCTATAATTGTGTTACTTAGTGAATTTTAATATCTGTTGTGTCACTCAAGTTATAAGCTCTACCCAGTCCTCGCGTTAGCAGAAAGTAATATAATACCCAGAAGGAGAGAGATCTTAATTATTATTATCACACCAACCAATAACTTCACCAACAGACGTAGAAACGTTACACGGTGCTACCTACAGCTTACTGCGTTAGATGCTGCTTCTATTGAAATACTTTGCAAAAATTGGTTATTTATGAATTAGATCTCATTAAAATCTACAATAAAATAATGTTAATAAATCAGATAGGCCTAATATTGGATGCCCATTTTGATATAGAATTTGAGGGCAGGATTGTATAGACATGCCCGCACAGATTTGAACACCCAGCAATCCAACCCCTCATATACATCCATATACATTCTTTTTATACTAAAAATTTACCAGCATATACAATTGAGATGTGAGGTTTGGAAACTTTTGCATACTTATCGAAATTCAAAAATGCAAAAACAATTTATGTGTCAATTTAACTGAATGTAAAAATGTGTCCCAGGCGAAGTGGTTAAGTTGGTCTTTATATTCAGGTTTGGGTTGACGCTGAATAATTGACATAAACTTGTTGAAGTGATCCAGTTCGAAGCTGTGCAGAAGTCCGTTGACCTACGGAGCAAACATTCACGTAGACAGGCGAAAGAATTCGTGAGCGTCAGTTCAGCAAATGGCGAGTCTAGAAGTTTAGTGTTAATCTTTCTTTGAAAATCAATCTCTTCCAAGATAGAGCCACTAACTAATACTTCCATTTCGCATATATGCATCACAGTAGGTACATCAGATCTGAAACAAATATCAGAAAATATTATCATAAATGGTAGCATAGTATTTTCATTCTGGACACACAGTTTTTAAAAACGTTATGTGTTTTTGAATTCTAAAAGTGACAGACCGAAAAACAGACGTACTGCATAATACCTATGTCGGTTTTTCCCCTTTCAGGGGACGCTAAAGCAGACACCTCTAGCGCGTACCTTAGAAAATATTTAATCAACAAGAAGTTGATTCAACTATATATCAAAAACTTAATAGCGAATTGTATCATTATCACTTGTTATTGCATGACAGACACATCTATAATATAAAGCAGAAAGTATGCATGTATGTATGTATATATGTATGTTTGGTATGTATGTATGTATGTATGTATGTATGTATGTATGTATGTATGTATGTATGTATGTCCCGAATAAAAATAAAAATCATTTGACCAATCTTGATAAAATGTGGCATAAATGCTCCTTAGATTGTGGCGGAGACTGTAGATTATGTTTAATGTTCCTCCCACATTTAGAAGGTCCTAAAACTAGAAAATAAGTATCCAATTGTATCTCTATTAAAGAACGAAACTCTTTTTAAAAAATCGGATAAACCCGTTTTCACAATACTTTATATTGTATATGAATATGTTGGCTGAACGGAAAAACCCATTTTCAAACTCTACTTTTTTTTTCGTAGCAAAATTTTTAAAAATGTGAAAGGAGCATTCTCCAAGTTTGACATATATCTCCACTCAATTCAGTAGGTCAGTAATACCCATACTAAGGCCCGCCGACCGCGGGTCATAACCGACTAGTTTATAATAAAAAAAAATGATTATCATATCTTTTATGTATTGACTTACCTGACTACAATTCTGACATATCTGCCAATAGTAGGGCCATTACAGGTAAAATTGAACGTCCCCCCATCCAGTGGATTTGTTTGGTTGTAACATACTTGACCAGTTACATTTGGAAATTCCTCAAGGCGTCTCGGATCTTGTACAAATATGTCGATGTCAAAATTTCTCAGTCTATGAGGATTCAAATCCATTCTACATTGAAATAGTTCAGTATGATTTTTGCGATACAAACAATAAACATTGAGATGAGAAAACATGACAATTTACTTAAAAAAGAAAAAAAGTATACTTGTATCAATTACCTTGAATCAGTCATGTAATTAAATTTGTAATAGATCTAGACTAACAAAAAAAAAATAATTATAAAAATAAAAAAAAGGAACGGCCTGAAATACGAATTTGTGAGCTAAAGCCTTCTCATACTGACGCGGTAACCACTCTACTAGCGTAGACGATGGACGATAGTTATCCATTGTTTCTATTTCATGTTTGAGACGGCAGCCTAATATAAAGGGGACTAATTTAGCTTATACCACCACTTCAGTCAAATACTTTTTGATTCCCTTGTTTGAGATACCAAACAAAGTAATGTATTACCAATAGCAAATTAACTCTTTTTGTTTATTTATTGATTAATGAGTTGTCAGGTAAAAGAAATACGTGTCTGAAATTTCAGCTTGACCTGAGATTGGGTGTCGGAGAAATAAAATGTAAAAACGTTTGGTCAGACAGAGTAAGTTGATAAAAGCTTTGCAACAAGACTGAACGCTAAACACAACAGTGTACAATGAACTATTTGCACTTACTAAATAGTTTTTTGGGTTTTCCCGTAAGATATTGAATTCTTCTAAAGTAACTTTTATTTACCTTGAACTGCATGGCCCAAAAGTAGGTTCACACTATTCACGTAGACTTATATTTGAAAATTCGACACCAAAACATCTGGAAATTCATCATACCCTTTTCCCTATTTTCAGACCTTGCTATGTCTAGGACACATGAAGTAAAGGCCATCTGTTTCTTTGGATAAACGGTCAAAGAGCAGGGTGTCATGTGTCCAGCCTCCATAATATGAAACACACAACGACCAACTTTCCCCAACTAAAGTACAACGTATTAGAGATAGGTGGACTCAGGGGTGCCCGAAAAATCCAGAAATTCAAAATCTAAGTCTTCGCCTAGATTTAAACCCAGGACAACAGGTACGGACCCCAAGAGCTTAACAACTCAGCCACGTGCCCCTTTATACCTTTTGACCAAAACATAAACAATTAAATCTCTCTGATGCTCAAAATATCCCCCTTCTGAACTGCAACCTTTCTCAAATATCTCCAGGACACTCTAACACATTTAGTTTTAAAAAGCAGTGGCGTAGCTAGGGGGGGGCGGCCAAATTTGAAAATCCCACTTGAGGGGAGCCCCTAAATGAGTGTCGGAAATTTTTGTTTACTTTAATATTACACCATATCTCATACCATGATGTCGAATGTCAAAAAGCAGGGGCCCCTAGAGGTCAAGCCCACACCCCCCGAAGCCCCCAATCCTTTGCTAATCCACTGTTTAAGGGTTACTTTTCTTTAAGCTTTTGTATATAAATACCTGTTCGTTAGCCGTACTTCATCTATAGCGAACTGACCAAGTAAGTCCACCATCCACCATGGAACAGCTTCCGGGTTTGTGTGTTGGCATGATCCGTGGTACGCGTTGCTATCTGTATTGCCATCGTTGGCTCTATAAGCGTAATAGGATCTGTAGAGAGAGCTCTGCATCGCTGGTTTGAACAGGGCCGCGTTGTCAAGTCCGGTGATGAGAGCAACCATGTCCAGTAGGAGGTAGTGGAATATGTGTGAAGACATTCTAGTCAGCGTTTTTATAGAACTGGGATTTGGCAAGAGACAGTTTCAGATAAGTGTTCTTTTGTTTCAGATATTGGTTTATAACTAATAGGATGATTATAATCATAATTTTTAGTGAATCTCAAATATTTTTTTTAAAGTTTTTATTATCTAAAGGTAAACTAAAACACCGATCTATTGTCAAATATGCAGGCTTAAATGAAACCAAATCTTAAACGTAAAATGTGCACATATTATACAAGGTAGACTTCCCCTATTTAATACCAATGAAAAACAAGTAAACACAATTATGCCCATCGATTGGGAGTTTGACAGTAATAGTTATGCGAAAATGCAAATTTTCTAGTCATCTGATTGTTGGTAAAAAGACCTAGTTCCAAAATTTATAAAATGTTAGATAAACTGCTAGGTGTATTCTTGTACATTTGATATTGTTATGCTAATAAGATTTTTAAAACGAAAATGGCATTCAAGACGTGTGAGTGATTGTGTGTTAGGTCTGAAATTTAGAGAATGAAGAATGTAATAGAAATGCCATTTATAAATATAGATCCATTTATTGAATAAAATGATTACTCACCTTAAATATCTTATTTGCGCTTTTAACACAAAATTAATTCTACAGATATTTAAAAAATATATTTAAGAATCCACATCCACACAATGCAACATGCATTGTATTGAGTTCGTTTCGTTACAACTGGAAAATATAAGCTTGAAAAATAGTTTTCAAATTGGAACATATCTATTTGTACCTGCTGTTTGTCCAATCCCAAGTACTGTGGTCAATCGTTCTTCCTTAGTTCAATTGATCGACCTACGAATGTTATCAATCAACAAATGGATTGCCTCAATTTCTTTCTTGCACAGAGACACCGATGGTAAGGTCAAATATGCCGTTCAAAGCTTTCTAAAGACTATTTCACGCTGCTACACAGACCCTGCTATGACCTACATATTTTGCAACAGTCAAGGAGGACAAATCTAATGTTCACATTAGGTCAATATGAAATTTTTTCTCCCATAGTCTTCCACTGTCTTAGAAGGTGATATTACTTTTGGGAATTCGGTCTCAGTCTACACAACTGTCATTAGCACATTATATTATTTAGATGTAATTTTTTGTTTTCAATGGTACTTATGATATCAACCATTGAACATAAGAACATATGTGCTTCCTCATCATAAGGAAAACTGTCAATAAGTGCCAAAAGTAAATTTATAAAAAAATTGTTATAGAGTGTGTGCGTGTGTTTATGTGGCTGCTTTGGCCGTGTGTCTGCAGCCTTTACAAAGACTACAATTTTACTACAATGCTATTTTCAGAGAAATATTTACATATATAGTGATCCCTTGATTTTATTTTTTTTTACAGGGATGCGTGCTTAGAACAAGCGTCGCAGCTTTTTCTCTACTTTTCTTTTTTGTCCTGTGTCTTTGGATTCCCTATGCGGCTGCCTGGTTTGCCTATGCCTAAAGCAGGCCCTGATAAAGTTATTTTGCTTCAAACACGTATTTCAAGGTTTGAATCCATTTTATGTGCATTGGGACATGAGCCATTGGTGATAGGAATATCATACTTTACTTCTTCTGGGTTTTTCTCCAGACATGTAAGTTCATTCAGGCAGATGGAGGCAAGCTTATAGGTCTGGATTCCAAGAGGCTTACACTCAATTCTTAGGACTAATACGTAAGAAGTGGTGGGCTTAGTTAACTCTTACAGTGCGGCGTTACTCTCAGCAAGTAAATACCGGAAAGCTTCATTTTTTTTCTATCAAAATAATTCGCACTGAAAGAGTTAATATGGAGTTCTACAGGGTGGATCGAAACTGCCTTTTAGTTTTCCATATCAATATGTGCGTCTTTAAAAAAAAATTGTGTTTTGCAATAAGTATATGTGTTCAAGAAAAGATCTATTCTTTTAAAAAATCTGTGTATTTAGTGATAAATCTCTTTTTGTTTTGGTTTCTTTAATTTGAGATCAGCTATTAACTTCCAAAATTAAAAAAAAAATCTATAGTATCTCAGTCTGAGTTTTAACAGATGATAAAAGTCATCATAGTTCTACAGAGATGATAGATTCTATAATGGAAAACCACGAGAACAAATACGAGGATTTTAAAACGATAACTCATTGATCCTATTTCACTCCCATGCTAAAAGCAGGACATTCCGCAAGTCCGTACCAAATAACTGTGCCACTAACAATGCTAAATCAGATAACACTAAAACAAAAGGCGCTTGTTTCAATATAGACTTGAGGACAATTCTAATAATCGATAAGCAAGAACCAAACTCTAATCTATATCTTGTACTTGGACAAGGTCATGATTTTTTTTCGTGTAAGTACCCTGGATCTACATTTAAAGCTGCAGGGATGAAAATGAAAACTATACAAAAGGCATAAAAAGGTCAGAACACGTTTGATGGCCAAATGATAAAGCATTCGATAATGAACCACATGTCTATCTGGTCGAATCCAAGGAGCACTACTATTTCAACTAATAGTTTTTATTTAGGACTTTTAGAATGGAGAGTTCAATTGATTATTTTAATGTTAAACGTTTATTGCCACAGTTACACACAGCAGGGGAAAGATAAAGTAATTGGATGCCTCTTGATGAGATCCAGTTTGCTACTTGGCGTGCATAATGGTATCATGTAAAAGCTGCTTAATAATAATCATATTGTTTTTTGGATGATATATAACTGCATTTGTTTTTACAAATATATAAGCTATATATACTATAATAATACACAATTGTTTCTTTTACATGCCAACACAAGAATCAATAAAAATAATTAACTAATAAATTAATTAACTATTGGTATTCATTATTTTGTTTGATATCTCAAACAAGGGAAAGAAATTTTTTTCTTAACTGATGTGGTGGTATAAGTTGAATTAGTCCCCTTTATTGTTTATAGAAAGAAAAAAGTGTAAATAATTGTTTATAAGTATAAAACGTATTTTTATAAGCAGCTCCCTGACACACACACACACACAAAACAGTGGTTACCGTATTGGCTTGTGGAGGTTGAGGAGGCCTTAGCTCTCGAGTTCTATTTAAGCTTGCTCAATTTTTTTTAATTAAAAAAAAAAAATACATGTCAAAAGCGATCACCCAGATACCCCCTTCTTTCTCCCTTCTACCCCTTCCCAACTAGTCCAGGCAAGTGATAGGATCATAGCTCATTGAGAAAGCTAGAAACATGACATTGCGTTAAACAAAACAATTGGTAAAATATTTCTAATCCCACAGATTTATTGTTGTTAGTCTAGATCTATTACAGAATTTAATTATAAAACTTATACAAACTAAGTGATACACGTAAATATAATCTCTGTTTGTTTTTGTTTGTTTTTGTTGTTTGTTGTTTGTTTGTTTTTTTTGTGCATACTGCAAAAGAGGAAAAACTTTTTTTTGTTGAGACTAATTTAGATATTGGCCCTTTACTAAACATTTAGATGAATTAGATAATCTTTGAATAGAGTGTCACATATATATAGGCCAGGTTCACATTTAACTTTCCCTTCACTTATCTCTTAGTCTTTTGGACCGTTGGGGCACCACACAAGATCTCTGTCTACCGTCTGTCTTCCCTACTCTCTGTCCTTTGCCTTGGATAGAGTTTCATTCACTGACAGACCTGTCCATTTTTTTATGTTGTCTTCCCATCACTTTCTCTGACTTTCTCTCCATCTTCCACCTGGCATTGTTCCCTGAAAAGGTCTTTTCGAGCCCTGAGGACCTATTTTTGCGGCCATAGAGTTTGAGATTACGTTTTTCGACAATGATTAGCGAGTCATCGTGGGGTCTAATTACTGAATTAGTCCTGTTTCTAATCTCTTCATTCGTATTCGGCCTTTGTAACTGACACCTAGGATTTAAAGGCACATTCCTCGTCCCATTTGCTAGGACAAATTTGTACAAATACTCCTTCTTCCCTAGTGCTATTAAAGCATGGAATAGGTTGCCTGAGCTAGCCAGGAAAACCAGTGACTTGGCAGAATTTTAGTCATTGGTTAATATGCATGACTAAATGCATGACGCGTAGGACGTAATCATCTTCTTTTTTGAAGTAACGTCTGTATTAAATAAGATAAGAAGAAGATAACTATATCTTCATAACTATCAGCTCATCGAATACATATGATTATTAACAATGTAAATAATAATAGCGTTAATAAATCTCCGTATCCTGTGGTATCAAGTCGTTGGTCGAACAATAGAACTGTATCGCTAACACTTTCGACACGAGCACGTCTCTTTTTTTTTAGTTTATAAAAATATGGAAACCTGCCTTTTAAACTACCTGAGCGGACCACTTCGGGACCCGATTTATAGTTTGTGTTTCCATACAAACTGTCTTTTTTTACTAGTATTCTCAACGCCGAATTAACAATACAAATTGAGCTCGTAAAATCATAAATGTAGTTTAGTTGGTTTAATAACATTATAGTCAAAATAAAATATTATTTTATTAAAATATATTTATAATATCGTTTCTAAATAACATATTTATTTAAAAAACATATAACATCTCTCAACATTCGCACATTTGATATAATCCTTTATATTTTCATGAAGCAATAAACATGTTTTGGTATATTTTGAATTATTGCAAACAATTCATGAAAAGGTTTAGTTTTAGTTCATCTGAATATAAAAATGTGTCTCCAGTGAAAATGTAAGATTGGGTGAAATATCTAGGTATGGGTTGATGCTGAAGAGTTGACAAGACCCTGTTGAAGTGATCCAGTTCAAAGCTGTGCAGAAGTCACTTGGCCTTTGGAGTAGACATTCACGCAGGCAAAGAAATGAGCTTGTGAGGGTCAGTTCAGCGAATGGCGAGTCTATAAGTTTAGTATTGACCTTTCTTTGAAAGTTTATCTCGGCTAAGATAGAGCCACTGACAAGTACATCCATCTCACAGATATGTAACAGTTCAAGAGCGCCTGGTCTGAAAAATCGTACAAGACCGTTATTTTAAAATCTATAAAAGATTTCAAGAAATACTTTTTTTTAAATGTCTGTAGAGGATTGTAAACAATTTTTAAGGGTAATAAAAAAAAACCATCATTACTATAAAATAATTAGAAAGAGATAAGAAAAAGATTAGTTTTCGAGATTACAAAGAGTGTTTGTGTCTACAAAAACTTAGAGGGAATCACCAAAGCTATGGCATCTGCACCACTAAACATTCATTTACCATAACAACCTGTTATCGACAATGGAATTTATCTACGATTTAGTAAGAAAATTAAATCTAATATAAGTCAGAAGAGCAATATGAAATCATCATTTGGTTTACATTTAAATAAGTTTTTCACTTTTAAACAACCTGGAATAACTTATTAACGACAATATAATTTTGAAATTGTATTTTTTTAATTAAAAAAAAAACGAAAAAATAAAACGAGATTTAATTCTTATACATTTGTTTGCGTGTATATGACAGTGGAATAGACAAAACAAGCAAAAGTAATAGTAGCTTCTGCTCTTTGGCGACAGCTAAAATATATAAAAAAATATATATATTATGTGTTTATTTAAGACTTTGCGGGGACTATTAGTAAAATACTTTAAATTAATATCGGCTATTCCCCTTTCGAAGGCCTTAAAATTCGTAAAATTGGCCTTCTCTTCAAATGTCCTTTTACATTTACCATTCAAGTAGTCTGTTACATCTTCTTTACTACTATGATAATATTTGCTTTTGTCTTCTATATTTCAACATCTTATTCAGTTGACTCTGGTATCCCTGCTGCTAAAATTGATCAGTGTGTTATCTGATACCTCCTTTTTGCTTTGTGATGGATACATGATATCAGGATGTGTCGGATACGTTTAGACTCTTAGCATACATAAATGCTGATTTTTTATTGTGCTAAACGTTAACCTTTTCAGACCTTGCTATTTATGGTGGCCGATGATACAAAGCTGGTTTTCAAGTCCGACGATTAACAACGGTGTGACTTGGTCAGCACATTGGCCAACCGGTGACCGGTCACTTCATCCCCGGTCACTTTATCCCCGGTCATTTCATCCCCGGTCACTTCATCCCCGGTCACTTCATCCCCGGTCATTTCAATCCCGGTCACCTCATCCCCAGTCAATTCATCCCCGGTCATTTCATCCCCTGGTCATTTCATCCCCTGGTCACTTCATCCCCCGGTCACTTCATCCCCCGGTCATTTCATCCCCTGGTCAGTTCATCCCCCGGTAATTTCATCCCCTTACATTTTCATCATCTGATCATTTTATCTAACAAATTTATGAAATGGGATGAAATGACCGGGGATGAAGTGACCGTGAACCGACCAACCTTATTTCTTTCCCCAACCTCCGGCAGGTAGCCATCAGAAGTGGCGTTCTAAATATCCAGAAGTTTAAGGTCCCAGGTTTCACTAAGACACTTTAGATGAATAAGATGGGACATTAATGACGCTTAAAACAGAACAAATAAGACTCATGAGGCATATATAGGACACTTGTGACGCGTAAGACAGACAGGAACCTTTGAACATCTAATTAAGTATTTCATTTAGCGAACCCAGCAAGGCTAACAACTAGGTGTATGTCCTGGCAACGTACCTCATTACAAGTCTGACATATCTACCAACAATTGAGCCACTGCAGGTATAGTTGTATGTTCCTCCATCTAGCGGATCGGTTTGGTTGTAGCACACTTGGCCTCTAATGTTTGGGAAATTGGCGAGTCGTCTCGGGTCTTGCTCAAAGATGTCGATTTCAAAGTTTCTCAGTCGACGAGGATAGGGATCCATTCTACGTCGATTAAAGACGTTTTAATAGTAAATTGCATAATTTAAATTTTATTTAAATTTCAATGATACTAATGAAATTATGTTTCTTATTGCACATCTAGAACACTATAATATTGACCTCCGATACTGTTTACAATCTTCGATTAATGTTTTCAAAATAGTTTAAGACTTTTAGCATAAAATTGTCATCTTCAGAGCTAGTTTAATAAACAAAAAACTGTTTTAATGTATTTCAACAGAAATGTAACTCTTTCTCTCCTAAATGACGATACCATCGTTGATTTGAACTCATGAAATGAAATGAATGTTTGATTTAATAAACTTCACTTTGTGATATTTTAAAAGAGCATGTATTCCCCTTTAAGTCTAGACCAAATAAAACATTTTCTGAAAACAAACAGCAAAGTTATTGAAGCTTAATCATAACAAGGTAGTGAAATAGTATTGAGCAAAATTGAAGAAATCCGTCGAAACGTGGAAAAATAATTACGGAGAGAAAGAGTTAAAACACACGATTATAACATTATGATTTTTTTAAAAAATAACATTATTTAAATTTACCTGTTTGTTAGCCGTATTACCTCTATAACAAAAAGACCAAGTAAGTCCACCATCCACCATGGAACATATTCCCTGTTTGTATGCTGGCATGATCCATGGAACGCGTTGCCATCTGTGTTCCCATCGTTGGCTCTATACGCGTAAAAATTTTGGTAGAGAGTGCTTTGCATAGCAGGCTTGAACCGAGCTGCGTTGAATAGCCCGGTGCTGATAACGACCATATTCAGATGAACACCGAGCAGTAAATACATTGTAATCAAAGTCTTATATAGAACAAAACTACTAGACCACAGCGCTAAACTGAACAATTAAAAGCCAACTAAACAATAATTGTAAAAGCGCCATTTACGTTTAATTGCCTATTTAAGTTTAAAAAAATAATAGCAATAGACCTAATATATAATTAATAATATTAAAATGTTTATTCATAAAAAATAATATATTTATCTTGCTAGTTTTTAGCACTTATCCATAAATATTCTATTTATAAGTTATATCAAGTTTTAGATATTAGTAAAAGCAACGAGTCCAAAGAATTATATATACGAGGCTATCTGTAAGGTATCGATTACAACTACAAGTTTTTAAAACTTCCGGAGAATATGAGACAATCTATTTGTACGTGCTAATCTGTTAAGGCAAAAGTATTCTGGTGAAGCTTTCTTTTCTTTTCAAGATATTGATCTACCTGCTTGTGTAACTAATTATCAAAAGATGTTCCAATAGTGCATATTGACTTTAATGGTGAGGTCACAGTAAGCAAATAATTGTGTTCTAGTTTTGTGGCCTTTGATCATTAGAGTTAGATATCTTTTTTAAAAAACCATCTTGCAAATAAGTACTTTAATACAAAGCCTACAAAAAACAGTTTGCAAATAAGGAATTTACCACAAAGCATATATGGAGTGAGAGAGAGAGAGAGAGAGAGATAGAGAGAAAGAGAGAAAGAGAGAAAGAAATATACAAGCACTGTAAGTTGATATTTTCATACTTAGAGGCTAATCTAAACTTGACAATCTTTTTGAAGTATCCGGTGTATAAAATGCGGAATTGTCAATAAGCGAGGCATTAGCAATGGCCTATCTTATCTTATATAACACAGACGTTACTTCAAAAAGAAGATGATTACGTCCTACGTGTCATGCATTCAATCATGCATATTAACCAATGATTTATATTTTGCCAAGTCACTGGCTTTCCTGGCTAGGTCTAAACTCTAATAGCACTAGTGAAGAAGGAGTATTTGTACAAATTTGTCCTAGCATATGGGACTATAATTTAAATTTTATTCCTCCATGGAGAGAAATATTTCTAAACTTTTTCTCTTCCAACTCTGCAGTAAGTTTGTACACAGCTTCTATGACCCCACTCTGCAGTAAGTTTGTACACAGCTTCTATGACCTCACTCTGCAGTAAGTTTGTACACAGCTTCTATGACCTCACTCTGCAGTAAGTTTGTACACAGCTTCTATGACCTCACTCTGCAGTAAGTTTGTACACAGCTTCTATTACCTCACTCTGCGGTAAGTTTGTACACGTTACTTATCCTAAACCCAATCTCAGACGAAGCTGAAATTTAGCACACTGATTTCTTTTGCATGCCAAATGAAGTAATTAATTGTCTTGTTTGGTGTCTCGAACAATGAAAAGAAATTGTACTTTACGGATAAAATGGTTGAAGTTGAATTAGTCCCCCCCCCCTTTTTTTTTTGTAGAAAAAATAATTAAATTACTATTAATAACTATAAAACCTATTTTCATAAGCACATTCCTGGCACGGTGGCTACTGATTTGAGCATGAAGTGGTTGAGAAGGCTTTAGAATTCAGGTCGCTCACTTTTCCTATTTTTTTTTTTTATATATTTCTTTTTCCCCTGACATTCTAACTGGTCCAGTGATAGCGTCATAGCGAATTGAGAAAGCTAAGAGCATGAAATGGCGTACAACAGAAATAGTTAAAACTATTTCTAATCACACAGATTTATTATCTGTCGAGATCTATTACAAAGTCAACTACATGACTGAACCAAACTAACTAATACAACACCGGATAAAAGCTTTTCTTTTTAAAGCATTTTAAAAAAAAAATTATCACGAACGTGGCGTGACTTGCAATATCAATATGATCAGTCACTAAAATCCGTCCCCCCCCACCCCCCTCCGGCTACGCCCATGATATATATATATATAATAAGGCTTGTCTTCAAGTGAGGAATACAGTATTTCCCGTGGCTGCGCTGCCCCAGCTGTGACCTACATATTTTGCCACATTCAGGGCAAGCATAACCATTGTCTGCAGGTGGTCGATTTAGATTTTCTTTTCGTCGTCTGCGTTTGTCATCGGCAGCAGATTTTCTTTTGGTCTCAAATGTGTAAACCCGCGGCCTTCGTGAGTGACCTCCAGCTGTCTCGTTCCGACGCCGCATGCAGCCAGGTGCTCTCTTATATATTATATATGTATATATATATACACTGGCGAATATGTATGATTAACCAGAGTAGTCGCTCTAAAGGAGGAGAATTAGTCAAACTGCTATTTTTTTTTTACAGAGAAAGACTTCTACAAATGTTTCTAACTTGTCTGATATTACACTGAAAGATGCTCAAAATGCCGTCCTTTCAATCTAGAGCAGCGTTTCCACCCAGGCTGGTGGAGAGTTTTGAGATACTGTTCCAAATTTTTCCCAAGCATGTTTTCAAACAATCATTAGCGATTATGTCACGTGGACTATTGTAAAGCTCTGTTAATAACAAGCTCCAAACTCTGTGAAATGAGTAATCTCGCATTTTATTTGTAATTTTATCTAGCCCTCAAATGTTTCGCATTTCTATTGATCACCTGTTATGAATGGTCGCTGACTTGTATCACCAAACTGCTGGTAGACAACTTAATCGCTGGAGGCATATAGCTTGCTTAAAATAACTTGATAACTTGTGAACAGAACTAAATACAACTTTTATTACAATATAGACACATTTTAACTTAAGATGAAATAAAGAAATGTAACTGTTATAAAAAATCTTTTTTAATTTAAAAACACAAGCTATACGGTATATGTAATAGTATCGATCAGTTTAGATCAGTCATATCATTATTGTATGTATCGTAGACCTAGATATATAAATCTGTGCGATAATATATTTTTAACGATTCTTTTTGTTTAATTTTTTAGCTTTTTCAATGCGCTATGATCCTAAAATTCCTATCACTTAATTAGGTCAGGTAACAGAGATACTTCCTGTAAGCGCAATTACGACAAACTCAAACAACATGGCTGGCAGTAGATGGCTTCTGAAAGAGACAGTTGGAAATCTTTCACAAAGGCAGCAGGACACACATTTAAGACCTAAAGAAAAACCCTTAAAACTTAATAGACCACCGATGGACAACAGATTTGTCTGCAAGAGATGAAAAAAAAATGGTCGCAAATGGGTTTGCGGAGTCATTTGAAACACTTCACTCATCCTTAATCTTCGGAATCGAAGACACTGACATTATTGAATTGTTCTGATGAGGTAGAAAGGCTTAGTGATGATATAATCATTTAGTAATTCAATACGAGGTCAAGCAGTAAGATTTATATTTGCACTTAATAGAATTTTTCAAATACGGTTAACGTCAATTAAATCTTCACCAGCAAGCTGTCGACAGTGTCATCATTTAATAACGGTCCCATCTGGTGTCCAGGTTGTTTTTTTCTTTTAAATCTTTCATGTTGGTCCGGCGTCATGTTACGTCAGGGTCGTTCATGTATGTGATTACTTATTTGGTAAAAATGAAGTGACTTTACTACTACGAAGAGTAACTGTAAGAAGTGCGTCTGTGCCTTAAAACAAAATGGAAAGTTGCTTCAGCTTTGTGCGGAACAAATTTCTTTTAACTTGAATAATTTCTGAAATGCCATGTTCGTTTGCTTAGCTCAAGGGGTACTTAGTACTGTATGACTTTGACCCTAACTAAACGGAAATAAGAAACACTATAACTTGGATAACGTTAGGTTGACAATGCACAATAATAAATATTTGAATATACACTAAATAAACCACAAAACACCAGCTATCTACAACATACGAAGTTCAAGAAATAAAGAACAAAACTCCGTGATAACAAACACCAGTCCTCTTATACTCCAGCATACAAGTGACTAACTAAACTCACTTAATTTTTTAAGGAAAACTATAAAAACAAAATATTCAAAAAACATAACGTGTATACCGTTCACATGACTGGTGATATAATCTGTCAATGATAACCCTTTCCTACCATATAAGCAAGCCCAGAGAAAAAAACATCCTTTTAACCATTTCTGCCCCTTACTGAAAACTTCAAAAATTGTTATCAGTACCCAAGAAATAGATAGTTAAAATGATTTTCACCCAGAAGCAAGATTATGTGTAGTCGAAAATGTTTTGCAAAAAAAAATGTGTGATTAAACAGCTTGTAACAGACAATAACAGTCTAGATCCTCACCAATTTACGTACAAAGCCGCCAGGGGAACTATTCAATTTTGTTACTTTTCGACCAGCTCAAAAAGTATTTCGGTAAATCTACATGTACTGTTTGTACATTTCTCATAGGCTGTAAATACCATGGTTCCATCTACGGATTAACAAATTGAAGACTTTGAATGTCAATCTCTAGATACAAGCAAAGACTTCTAAATATTCTAATCAAGCTTTGTCATGTTGTTACGGTTCCAACATCGAATCATAAACTCCAGCACTGGCCCCTCAGAATGTTAAGATTGTTCTCTGATCTTGTACGCTCTATGCACTAATGACAAAAAATAACTTAGTTAGATATGTTTAATGATACTTACATAGGAGACTCGGTTGCAGAATAACCGATATCTTGAAATCCAGAATACAGAGATCAGCCCCACGTAAGAATGTAAAAGTTAATATATTTTTGTTCAAATTAAATTATTATTTAAACCTAAACTAGGAATTTATTTTTTTTTAATTGTTTGTAAAACTTTACAAACTTTTTTTTTATAGCTTAATTACTTCGCTTCCTGTAATAAAGTGTTCTTTTAAATACCAGTCTACTTACCAAGCATACGCCTCTGAGACAATCGTACAAATTTGGGCATATATGAAAGACGCATATTTGAAAAAGAGGATTACCTCTATCAGTGCATCCTCTACCAGATCATGTGTGATTGATAAGTTGTGGTCTTCTCTATCTCCAGTATGAAAACCTGTATTTTTGTATTTCTATTGATTGGCTTTAAGAGTCTGGGTAAGTTTAGAAGAAGTCTTGATCATAAATTATGGATTGCTTAGCCGCGTTACTTTTGGTGTCGTTTTTTCTATCTGGTAGGCGCCACATATTTTTGACAGACAGACAGACAGGATGAGTTAATTTTACCCAATAATTTGATGACCTATTCTAAAATTCTACGGTGTTAGATGCTTTGGGTGTTTGTTTTTTTCATATCGGTCTGCTACAAATTTTGAGCGCGTTATTTCTCCCACACCCATGTACGGATTAAGTTTAAAGTTTAGAATACTATTATTTTGTTACCTTACAAAACATCATTTAATTAAAAAAAAAACAACTTGTTCATTAATTACTGGAAATTATTATTTTTTTATACCAGAAAGGGAAATGTAATCTTTCAGTAAGAAAAGTTATGGCTTCACAGTTAATCATGTGTATGCATCTATTAGGGTAGATTTCTTTTTGGTTTTAATAACCGTTTGTGGTATAGTGTTACTGCCACTCAAATATGCCAAAGCAATTTCTTTTATGTAATTGGAAAAGAGTTCTAAAAGAGGTGTCAATGTTTTAGAACACAAAAAAAAGAGGATTTCCTTTAAAAAAAAAAAAAATAAGCCGTTACATCTAAACTTAGCAAAATTAGATTTCGAGTTGTTTTTCTAGTTTGTGATATCTAAACAAGACAGAGAGACAGACAGACAGACTTCCAAAAGTTAAAAGCAGCTTTTCTCTTAATGGAGCCTCTAATGAGTAATATCGGCTGGACGCATTGATATAATATGTGAATACGATCTCGAAAAAGGGAAAAATGCGTTTTTCCCTCGCAAGCCTTTAAGTATTGATAGTTGATATTCTTTTTTTTTTTTAATCTTTGATTTGAACTATTCCCATTAAAGCACTTAATCAAGGGAGACAAGAAAATGAAACACTAACCAAGCGAGCTATCTCACCCTTTGATGTACTGTGCAGGAAATCTCCAGATTTCAAAGTCCTTACGTATGGTAAAACAAAAATGTGTCTATACTATGGTCAAGATGTCTGTACGTATGCTGAGGCTCAAGGTAAATGCAAGAGTAAGTGTCAATGACAACATAATGTCCTCACCCCATACCAACATGGCTTTAGGAAATATAGATCATGTGAAACACAACTAATAGGACTAATTGATGATTTCTCAAAAGGTTTAGATAATAGTGAACAAATAGATGCTATCTTACTAGATTTTTCCAAGGCTTTTGACAAAGTTCACCACCATAGTTTGCTTAAAAAATTAAAATATTTCGGCATTAACGGTCCACTGCATCAGTGGATTAAAGATTTTCTGATAGGGAGAGAACAAACTGTAATAATAAATGGCTCTAAATCAACACCAATAACAGTAAACTCAGGTGTACCTCAAGGAACAGTCTTGGGTCCACTACTATTTTTAATTTACATAAATGATTTACCAAATTGCATTAGTTCAGGAACAAAAGTCAGATTATTTGCAGACGATTGCATAATATATAGAACAATAAAAACAAAACAAGACACAGATATTTTACAAAGAGAATTAGATGAATTACAGAAATGGGAATCAAATTGGAGCATGTCTTTCCACCCAGAAAAATTTCAGTTGTTAAGAGTAACAAAAAACTAAAACAAATTAATTCCACTTATCTTATTCATGGCAAACCAGTAACACAGACTAAAAACTCAAAATACCTAGGAATCCACATATTGATGAAACTATAAAAAAATCCAACAAAGCATTAGGGTTTATTAAAAGAAATTTCTATAAATCAAATAAGAACATAAAACTAAAATGTTATTTAACCTTGGTTAGGCCAATAATAGAATATGCATCCACCGTGTGGGACCCCTCAACTCAAGAAAACATTAAGAAACTGGAACAAACACAAAATAGAGCAGTGAGATTCATAACAAACGAATATTCACATTTGACTAGGGTAACACCATTAGTAAAATCACTAAATTTAGAAAGCCTTCAGGACAGAAGACTCAAAAGTAAAGTAGCAATTATACATAAAACACTGAACCATAATCTTCAAATACAAAAACAAAATTTAATAAAATACTCTGAAAGACACAAAAATAAAGGCACATTCCTTGTCCCATATGCTAGGACAAATTTGTACAAATACTCCTTCTTCCCTAGTGCTATTAGAGCATGGAATGGGTTGCCTGAGCTAGCCAGAAAAACCAGTGACTTGGCATAATTTAAGTCATTGGTTAATATGCATGACTAAATGCATGACGCGTAGGACGTAATCATCTTCTTTTTTGAAGTAACGTCTGTATTATATAAGATAAGATAAGAAGATAAGGTAAGTAAATCTATTTATAGTTTGGCTATAATCAACGACCATTCGCTTTTTGTGCCGCTCATTGGTCGTGACAAGGACTTGAGCTCGCCAAGGTGATTTGGAAGGTTCAATGATACCGTTTCGTATCAATTTCTCAACTTCAGCTTTGATAAATTGTGTGTCTTGGAAGGAGTAATGACGAGATTTAGTAGCAATAGGTCTGCAGTCAGGGGATAAATTTGCAAACAATTGTGGTGCCTCTACCTTAACAGCATTGAGCGAGCAAACATGAAATGCAGGTCGACCACCGTTGAATGAAATTATCAGTTCTTTGTGTAATGCGAGAAAATCCAACCCAAGCACTACATCAGTGCAAAGTTCATCTAGTAACGAAAGTTTGAATTGATTGTAAGTTTCCCCTTTGTATTTAGCGATGCAAACATGTGGCCTCTTGTGACGCTTGACAGTTGAGATGACGCCATAGAAATTTTGTGCTTTGAACGTGTCACTGACCAATCTTACTCTCTTGGTATGTTTGAAGAAATGTAGCTTTCCCCGCTACCTGTATCAATTAGGGCTTTTAGATTCACGCCATTTACAGAGATGTGTACTGTTGATTTAGTTAAACCAGGTGCAGACGAAGTAGCAATTAGTGATGTTAGATGTGTAGAGTCCTTAATGCAGCTACACTCTTTACAAGATTGTCTTTTTATCTCGTGGCTAGGAGATGTTTTGACTTTTGTTTTGGTTATAGGTGTGTTGCGAGACCTGCAAACTTCGAAAAATGTCCATTTTTCCCGCAAAAATGACACATGCAGTCTTTGGCAGGGCATTTCGCTGAGATGCCGACTACCTCCGCAAAAGAAACATTTAGTATTCACTGTTGCGATTGTTTCTGAGTCCACCATTTCTTTGGTTGAGATTGCCGATGACGAAAGAGATGACTCTACCAATTGAGAAGGAGTACTAAACGAACTAGATTCTTTTTGGGCCATGTCGAGTGTCTTGGCAATATCTAAAGCCATTTTCAAGGCAAGGGATCTTTTCTCAAGTAGCCTCTGTCTAATTACACTCGAACGCAAGCCGCTAACAAAGGCATCGCGAAAGGCGTCCTCTTCATTTTTGTCAGCCCTAACAGCTCGGAACTGACAATCTCTGGCCATCACTCTCAGCTTGTGTACAAATTGATCAAGATTTTGATCGACTTCTTGTTTGCAAGTTGCAAGCAAATGTCTGGCCAATGTTTCATTAGGGGCCTTCACAAATAAATTCTCAAGAATAGATTTTGCTTCTGAGTATTTAGAACAGGTAGAAATATACTGATATAAGGATGGAGACACAAAGTTGCATAGCAGGTCAAACTGTTCGCTTTCACTAGCCCCTACCTTCGTTGCGAATCTGTCAAAACAAGAAATCCAATGTTTCCATGTAACTGAAGCATTAATTGAACTAGGATCAGCATCCAGTCTATTGGGACGCAAAAACTTGTCCATTTAAGAATGGTTTTATTGAAATAAATTGTAATATAACTAAATGAATTCCTAACCTTAGAAACAAGGCTTTATTTCAATAAAACACGACTGATACACACAATAACACAGTACAGACTGGTCACGATTCACAGACTACGATAATGCGAACACGATTACAAATACTAGCACGATTACAAGCACGGGTAACACACAAGTTCATTTAACGATCACTCCAATTATTAATTTATTAGTAGTAAAAAGTTAATACTGGCACTTTTTTTTTTACCAAAAAGCACTATATTATATATATATATATGTATATTATTTCTATGATTCTATACTTATACATAGGTAGAAATTCAACACTTGCAACAATCAATACGGCGGAGAAATTCAGAATTTTATATCCAATGGAACTTGTGTGGATTGGGCTGGATGATATTGCCACCGAAGGAACTTACAGATGGGCGGACGGCTCAATATTAGATCTACAAAGCAATCTAAGATATACCATATTTCAAGAGGGTATGTTCATGTATTGTTTTTATCCTTTGGGTTTGTTATTAGTTTTTGTTTTATGTATCATTTCCATAGCGTTTGTGTAGCGCCATTTTCATGCCTAAAGCATGCTCAGAGCGCTGTGGTCCAATCTCATTTGTGGACCAGTTGGGATAGATGGTATGTGGGAAAAGGTTTTCCGTCCTACCTTTAGGCGCTCAGTAAACACAACTCTGCTCGAGTCGTGTTTCGAACCTCGAGGCCCTTCATATGTAGCCACGCAACGTCAAGTTAAACAGTAATTAGCATCTCATTTCAATTCATTACTATTAGATCTATTTATTTCATTTCAAGCTGAATCTGTGTATAATGTTCCTAAAGTTACATTTTCTCAAGAAAGGATAGTTCAAGTTATTTAAATAAAATATTATTATTCAAATAAAAAACTATAAGTCTCATGTTGTCAGGTAAAGGAATATTTTTTTTTTTTGCAAAATGTCAGCTTGATTCGAGATTGGGTGTAGGTGAAATAACGTGAACAAAATTTGTACCAGACAGACATACAGACAGACAGACAAAGCGAGTTGATATAAGCTTTGTAGAAAAAAGATCATGGTTTATCTAATGTCTAGCTTTATTATCTTGCATTATCTTGCAATAGTTTACAGACGTTACTTCAAGAACGAAGATAATTATGTTTAAAGTACTTCATGTGTTAATCTAGTCATGCATGTTAGTTAAGAACTCCAACTCTTCTAAGTCGTTGGTTTCCATTATAAGAGATAAAACATTGACTGTGGCTTGTGTTATTATCACTATGTATACCAGAACACAATTTCACTAAAAATCATTCTTGAAAAAGCTAAAAAAAAACATACAAAATGAAAGCGTGAATACAAAAAAAAAAACAAAAACAACATTCTTTCGATTAATAGTAAGCGGAAACAATAAATAGATGTCGATAATTGAATCTAATCCAACCTTCTTATGTAATCGTAACATATAATTCTGAGTGAACTGTTATAACATTGTATATTTCTTTTGCTTTTGGTATTGTATTTTGTTTTAAATTAGTTGTGATGCACAGCTAGGAGACATATTTCCTTTTGGATAATATAAATATATTATAATAATTATTATTATTTAATTTTGATAAACGAAATTAATTTAGTTTTATATTGAGTTTTTTTTTTTAAATATGTACATTTGCATTAACAGGTGAACCGAATGCCGCTTTTGAAAATGAGGACTGTGTTTGCAATAGATGTTATCATGATTATGATAAATTATATGACGATAACTGTGGTGAGACTTATAACTACCTATGTGAAAAAACGTTTCGCTAGACAATATCGCCAATATTGCGAGAAATAAACCAAATAGATATAAATTCTTATTGTGTCAATTTTGTGTAAGACTCGTGGCTGATGTAGCGGTTGCCCTAACGCCACACAACTGAAATCATTTCAAAGGAATTTAGTTGTGATGTACAAATAGAAGATACAATACCTGCAAAGATTTTGGAGTTATTGTAATTGGACCGATAATTACATAGAAATTTGGAGTTCTTGTCAATGGACTGATACTAGGGGTGCACCGGATAGTCCCTCCGGCTCCGGCTTCTGGCGAATATCCGGCATTTTTTACTATCCGGTGCTATCCGGCTCCGGTCGGATATCACTACCGGATAGTAAACCGGATAGTAAAAATACACCTATTTAATATGCATAAAGTGGACCTCGTTCCATTACTGTCTGTTATAGAATGTATTAATGTTTATATGAAAACAAAATAATGTGCTTAAAAAAGAGCCATTATAAATATGCACCAAACATCGTTTATTATAAAGGCAAGGCATGTTAATAACTTAATATAAATAGAGATGAAACTTTACATCATAAATGCGCTTTACATACAGAGATGCAATGGTTGGCACTTTTTTCAATTTGTCTTGACCTTTGAGTAAGTTAGTTAACATGTTAAAATGTTACATTCCTTGACTACGTCATGCTGACCAGACGTCTGTCTAGCTGTGCGGGTATATCTCCAGAGGTAGAGATGAACAACTCCCACCCCCTTTTATTTGTTTAGTCCATCACATTGAGTTTTTTATAGGCAGGTAACCACAAGTTAAATACGATGGACGTAGGTTTAATGTCAGCGTATAGACACTCTCTAGTGGTCACACCTTTCGAGGGAACTGAGTTTGTTTACTTAGTAGTTATTCTTTATTGGGGGGGGGGTCTGGACTACAAGAGCCACACCTCTAAGGTAACCAGGTATATTTCTAGATGAACAACTCCCTCCCCCTTTTATTTGTTTAGCCCATCACATTGAGTTCATTGATTGACAGGTGACCCCAAGTCAGATACGATGGACGTAAGCACTCTCTAGAGGTCACACGAGGAAACTAGGTTTGTTATTTGGGGGGGGACTAGACTTTACATTATAAATTCGTATTACATACGTAGCAGCGATGTCTGGCACACTGGCTTGTCTTGACCTTTGAGTGGTCTAGTAAACATGTCATATTCCTTAACTACGTCACGCTGATAATCTGTCTAGATGTGCGGGTATATCTCCAGAGGTAGAGATGAGCAACCCCCCACCTCCTTTTGTTTGTTTAGTCCATAACATTGAGTTCACAAATAGGCAGCTGACCACATTAAGCCAGATTTCAACGTGTCGACACTGTCTAGAGGTCACATCTTATGAGGGAACTGAGTTTGTTTACTTGGATTAGAATTTTTATTAGAGGCGGGATTACAAGCCAAATCTGTATAAGGTTAATTTGGTATGAGTTTGTTTATTATGAGATAGGTTGTCAATCAAGGGTCTGGACCACAAACCACACCTTTTATACTATTGGACGGGTAATAAGTTTGTTATCTTTGAGTTAAGTCTCACGTATGAGTCAGGACTACAAGCCAAACAGACACTGACCAAGGGTATCTTTAAAGGGAGGGCTCAAGAGACTCAACACCCCCAACTTCTTATTTGTTTAATCCATGACAATGTATTGATAGAGAATATAGACATTGACCATTCTTAAGCCAGAATGGATTAACGCAAATTGTTAAGACATATTGAGACTGTCTAGAGGTCACTAGATGGTGACACTCAGTTTGTTTACTTGGAGAGAAATGTCATTTAGTGCGCTGAACACACGTTCGTTGCACAATAAAATAAAACAAATGTGTGCGTGTATGTATTTTTCCCCTTGTATTAAAACCTTTAGAAAGAAAACTAATTTCATTGTTTAATTCTATTGACTTAATATATAAAGGAAAACCTTACAGTTAAATTTAACATCGCAGAAAATAAATTGATCTAAAGCACCACAATAAGATCTAGCAAACAAAGAAAAATATGCTGGAATGTTAAGAAACACTTGACCTCGGTAACTATATCTATATGCTTGACTGATCATGCCAATGGGTTATCTTTTTTCGCCTGCACACTAAACATTATTGCGTATGCCCAAGGAAAAAAAAACGCGTGAAGGTCAACACCATCAACTATACACACTACACTAGGCTCACTACGTCTATCTGATCAGGTTGTTACAATCAGTCGAACACACAGTCTATTTATGTTGTTTTTTTTTTGGTATGGAGGGTGTTGGTGATTTTGTTTCTTTTATAGTTGGTTTTCCTAATTCTCTTAGATCTATATAACAGTAGATCTAAACATTGATAACAATAATAGGCCTACAGACTACAATTAAATCTATGCTTCGCAACATTTAAAGCTCAGGCTATGAGTAGGTATAATAGATGTTCCTGCTGTTAATAAAATATCGTTTGCCGCAAATGGATTAATAAATATATGACCTACTACGCTTCAGATTCCAACTATTAACTAACAGCTATCAGTATTAAGCCCTTGAAGCCAGAACCAGAAGCAGTCTTTGGACTTAAAATTACAAGTCTGATGACCAGTTGTTGGTCAGAAATTATTGAACATTAGTAACTAGTTAAATATATACTAACATATTTTACATTGACCCTCCGACACACAGCCTTTATAGTTGGTGGCCTCGTACATACACACAGACACGCTCATGCTACACAGATTAATTTATGTTTATAAATACTGTTAATCTTTAATAAATCAATCAGCAAGAGAGTTTAAAACAATAAGGTATATAAAAGGAACAAAAATAATACCAACAAATATAGGTATGTTATTTAACAGTTTCGTAAAATGCTCAGCAATACAAGCTATTTACAAAACACTTAGGTATTCGGCTCCGGCTCCGGCACCGGCCGAATATCAAATTTTACTATCCGGTCATATCCGGCTCCGGCCGGATATCAAAAAGTACTATCCGGTGCACCCCTAACTGATACCTACATAGAGTTTTGGAGTTCTTGTATTTGGACCGATAACTGCATTGAGTTTTGGACATTACCATTGAAATAATACCGGTATCTATGATTTCGAAAAGGCATAACCTTTCGTTGCGCCTTAATTTACATCATTTTAAACAGTTTAAAATATTTATATGACAATTATGTTTGAAATCCTCCACAAATAATTTTATGAAAAAGTAACTTTCAATGGAAGAGACGAACATCAATGGTCGATGGTCTTACGCGATCCCTGACACATCCCCAATCTACCCTCAAGGGGGTCGCGACCCACAGGTTGAGAATCCTTGTATTAGATGGACTGTAATGGAAAAATCAATTTTGCGAGCCCAGTAAAAAGTATAAAAAAGGATCCAGTTCGAAGCTTAAAAGTAAAGTAGCAATTATACATAAAACACTGAACCATAATCTTCTAATACAAAAACAAAATTTAATAAAATACTCTGAAAGACAAAAACATAGAGACGAATTCCTCGTTCCATTGCTAAAAAAAATCTGTAAAAATGCTCCTTCTTCACCAGTGCTGTTAGAGCATTCAATGGGTTGTCTGAGCCAGCCAGGAAAACAAATGCCTTAAAAGATTTTAAGTCATTGGTTAACATGCATGACTAGATGCATGACGCGTAGGACGTAATTATCTTCTCTTTTTGAAGTAAAGTCTGTAAGTATAAGATAAGAAAAAGACTCTTTTAAATATTGACGGATTACAAGATATATATATATAACGTTGGTCTTCGAGTCCGAAGATTAGTGAGGAATAAAAACTATGAAAAATTAAAGAGCAGCATCAGATTTATGAGGGAGAAATTGATTTTAAAAAAAAATAAATTTGGCGTACTTACTTTTTCTAGTGTTTGACTCATTACTTTTAGAAATATATACATTAATTGAGATTTCATTAATCTGAATATAAAAATGTGTCTACAGTGAAAACGTAAGATTGGGTGAAATATCCAGGTTAATGTTAATGCTAAAGAGTTGACAAGACCTTGTTGAGGTGATTCGGTTCGAAGTTGTGCAGATATGCAAACATTTCAATAGCGCCAGGGGCTGAAAAGAATGCAAAACTTCAAGTTAGACTCTTTCACAGATTCTAGGAGTTCGATACTTTCACAAGGATCCTCATTATTGGGGCGTGCTAGCTGAATGGTAAAGCGCTTGGCTTCCAAACTAAATTGGGTCTTGGTATTAAATCTTTGGGATCACTGGGATTTTGTATTTCGTTATTTTTTTCCCCACCCAAATTCAATGGGCGTATCACGTAAGCTAATACCACCTCAACTCTATCAAGACAACACACTAACCACTCTGTCAGAGAACCGCTTATTTAATCTGAAGGTTTTTATAGTTATCTATAGTTAGCTTCGAACTTACAACGACAACCTACAAAGAATAAAGGAGGCTAATTAAACTAATATATCACCATATCTGTCAAGTACAATTTATATTCCTTGATCGAGACACCAAACAAAATAATTATTACCCTAATTTAATCATATTTTTTATTGATTTTTGTTTTGCCTGTCATAAGAAATAATTGTGCACTATTAGAGCTTGATACGAAATTGGGTGTAGGAAAAAAAACATGTACATTATGTTACCAGACAGACCAGCAGACGAAGGGACTTGATAAAAGCTTTGTACAAATATAGAACGTCTATATTGGTTTAGCTCTACTAGCTAGTTCGACCTACAAGTCAATAATCGAACATTAACAAACATATTCGGACGAATTGTAACGATACGTTAAGAAAAAGTATTTATGAATCCGGTCCTATGATGCTAAGGCTCTGCAAACATTTGCTTTGCGATATCACTGCTATAAATAATCCCTTCTTTCACGACAAGCGTAAAGACCAAGCCAAGAAAATGTTATAGCATGCTCAAAGCGCTATGGTCCAATCTCATTTGTAGGCCATTGGGTGAAGGGTATCTGGGAGAAGGTTTTCCGTGCTGCCTTTAGGCCTTCAGTAAACACAACTCTGCTCGAGTCGGGTTTCGAACCTCAAAGCTCTTCATAGGTAGCCACACCAAGTTAAAGCGTTTTTTAGTCTCTGGACCACGCATCGTTTCATTTCATTAGTATTAGATCTATATATTTCATCTCAAGCTGAATCTGATTATAATGTTACTAAAGTTACATTTTCAAAACACAGGATAGTTCAAATTATTTAAAGATCTACAATAAGAAAAATATAATTGTTATGTTGTCAGATATTGGGCGTCGGAGAAATAAAGTGTACAAACCTTGTACCAGACAGACAGACAAAGCGAATTAATATAAGCTTTGTAAAGAAAGATCATGGTTTATCTAATGTCTAGCTTTATTATCTTGCATTATCCTATTTTGTCTTATAGATTGCAGACGTTACTTTAAGAAAGAAAATAATTAAGTTTTAAGCATTTCATGTGTCAATCTAGTCATGCATGTTAATCAATGACTTGAATCTAGTCATGCATGTTAATCAATGACTTGAATCTAGTCATGCATGTAAATCAATGACCTGAATCTAGTCATGCATGTAAATCAATGACTTGATTCTAGTCATGCATGTTAATCAATGACTTGTATCTAGTCATGCATCGAGTTTTGGACTTGTGATTGGACAGATACAATAATTGAGTTTTGTGTTGTTGTTTTTTTTGTAGTCTGGACGTAATTTGACCGATACCTACATTACTTTGGTGGTAGTAAAGGATGTTTTTAAAAACACAGGTCAACTTCACTTTCAAATTGTTAAATTTAGAACTCAACTCTTTTTTTAGTTGGCATCAGCAAAGTTCAAATAAGTGTCCTTGACATTGTCTAGTTTATGACCAACATCTCTGAAAATCATTTAAAATTAAATTAGGCTATTTGGAAAACACTTTCAGCGGATATTCCCGAACTCGACTCGATGTTTCTTTGTCATCAGTAAGAGAGGCATAAATAAATAGGTGTTTAAGTACATTTTGCATAGTGTCTTATGTAGACATTAGCTGGACTGTAATGGAAGAAATTAATTGTGCAAACCCATTAAAAAGACTCTTTGAAGTATTGACGAACTACAATAAATAGAAACAAAGAGCAGCACCAGATTTATGACGGAGAAATTGATTTACAAATATTAAATGAATGTTTCTTGTTCTATTTTAAAACTATTTACTTTTTCAAATAAATACATTAATAAAGTTTTAATTAAACTGCATATAAAAATGTGTCTCCGGTGAAAACGTAAGATTGGGCGAAATATCCAGGTATGGGTTGAGGCTGAAGAGTTGAAAAGACCCCGTTGAAGTGATCCAGTTCAAAGCTGTGCAGAAGTCAGTTGATCTTTGGAGCAGGCATTCACGCAAACAAACAAATGAACTTGCGACCGTCAGTTCAGCAAATGGCAAGTCTATAAGCTTAGTATTGACTTTTCTTTGAAAATCGATCTCTGCTTTGATAGAGCCACTGACAAGTACATCCATCTCACAGATATGTAACAGTTCAAGAGCGCCTGGTCTGAAAAGAATGCGAAAACTTCAAGTTAGACTCTAGCACAGATGCTAACAATTAATACTTTCTAAAAGATCCTCATAATGGGGGAGTGGTAGCTGATAGGTAAAGCGCTTGGCTTCTTAACTCTGGGGGTCTTTGGCTGAAATCTTTGGGATGACTGGGATTTCGATTTTCGGTATTTTGTTTACCCACCCCAATTCAATGGGCAGCATTTAAAATTGTCGTGTAGAGTTGTGCGTCGCACTAGGAACCTTTAGGCCAGCAAAAGTGAACAAAAGCCCCCTTTCGTCGACCTCGTATACACCATTTTGTCATGCGGAACATGGAAGTTGGTTGATTTATTGACTACATGTCCCCCCGTTAACCGTCGGATTCTAAATAGTTATGTAATTATAAGTTCAACAGAAATTTACACTACAAATACAAGTAGAGATTTAAACGTATTTTTTTTTATTTCTAGATCTCAAAATGTGCACTCTACAATCCCGACTTTAGCTATACTCCTTCACACAAACTCAGAGGTGGTCTCCAAAATAGTGTGAATACGGATATTCTTTTGGTTGACTGGCTTACTTTACTGATCTAAACATTACTGTTTCAAACCTTGAAATCAACGATCTAAAATTGATTTCTTAGGCGAATGCCTCCTCAGCTTCTTCAAGGCAATACACTAACCACTCTGCCAGAGAATCGGTTATGAAATTAGAAGTTTTTATAGTTATTTATTGTTACTTCAAGCTTTACAGCGACAACATACAAAGAATAAATGGGGCTAATTAAACTAATATACCACCATATCAGTCAAGTACAATGTATTTCCTTTGTTCGAGATACCAAACAAAAAAAAAGATTACCCTTATTTAATTATATTTTTTTTTATTGATTCTTGTTTTGCCAGGTAATATAATACTTTTTGGGGAAATCTCAACTAGACCCAGCATTGGGTGTAGGAGAAATAATGTGTATAAACCTTTTTACTAGACAGACAGACAGAGTGCGTTGATATTAGCTTTTTAAAAATGTAATACGTCTATATCGGTTTAGCTATACTAGCCTTTTCGATCTACAAACCAATGATCGAGCATCAACAGACGCATTAGGAAAAAGATATCATAGAAATCTAGAATTAATTTTAGAAATAGCATTACGAATCCGGTCCTAAAGTGATAAGACTCTGCAAACCTTTGGCTCGACATATCATTGTCAAAATATTTCTACTTTGTGTAAGGACCTAGCCAAGAACATGTTTGCATTTAAGATACAGTGTGGTGTTTTCCGTAAACACAATTTCATCATTGTCTCCTCAATGTCCCTAAAGACAGCCATGACACTGAAGCCCAAATAGAGAGAAACGAAAGCAGGGCAAGGCTGACACACTCGCCAAGATTGGGAGAACTAACTCACTAATAAACTCTTCACTCTATCCAGAAGAATTGAAGAAATTAATTGTAAATAAAATGAATGAGAAATCACAAGAAAGATGACGCTTACTATAAGCTATCCCGACAAGACCAACGTCTAATCTTTCGACTCAGGACCGGACACAACAGAATGCGACAACACATGTACAGGAAGCTCAAAATTGGAACCAGTGAAATCTGCCCATGTGGAGTATCACCAGAGAATGCCGACCACGTCCTCCAAAACTGTTCTCTTTACCAAGAGGCCCGTATAAGACACTGGCCCCCAAACCACCCCAAATAAAAAGAAAACTATATGGAGAGCTCCCTGATTTGGAAACCACTGTGCAGTTCATCTCATGTATTGGTCTAGTCATCTGAACACTCCAACAGAACAATGAAAACAAGAAGAATAAGAAGAAAGAAGAAAGCAGGGCAGTCTCTGTCTAAGAAGGAATCTCACATTCTTAGAAGACCCGAAATCCGAAGGCACCAGCTGACTTATCGAGTGTGCCCAATGTTTGAGAATATACATTGTTTGAGGATCGTGTAAGTAAACAAGCAATAAAAAAAAATAATACTTTTTTAAAAAACCAACCTTATCTAAGGGAAAGAACCATTAGATGCTGCCATTTATCTGAAAAATTAGAGTTTAGCTCCCTTTCTGCTATATTAAAGAAAATTAATTAAATAGTACTAAATGATTAACTTATTGTTATTTTTTTTTTTTGTCGATTCGTGTATTGTCATTGACAATGATTACTGAGAATGGGAAGTGGGAGAAAAAACGTATCAAATTGTAATAAGGGGACTAAATCCATATGTATAGCTCACAGTATACAAACATCTCTCATTAAGTAGCATTTCTTTTCCTTATTTCGATAACCAAAAAATTATAATTTATCACCAACAATTAATTGTTTAATACACAGAAAAACAGAGTGAGTTAATATAAGCTTTGTAAAAAATCTTAAGTATATAGTAAGAGTGTGACCTGTATGTTTCAACGTACCTCATCACAAATCTAACATATCTACCAACAATTGAGCCGTTGCAGGTAAAGTTGAATGTTACTCCATCCAGTGGATCTGTTTGGTTGTAACACACTTGACCTTTTACGTTGGGAAATTCGGGGATGCGTCTAGGATCTTGTTGAAAGATGTCAATATCAAAGTTTCTTAGTCGTTGTGGGGACATATCTTGTCTATAATGATTGAAACGTTTAGAAATATTATATAGATATGTTGCGTAGGTTACTGATGAATGCCTGCTAGCAATTAATGGTTTGCAATTATATGAAGTACTAGCCGAAGGCCTTCGGGCATTAGTTTGGGTGGTACTGATCTACTGGATTTAATTCAGATCCATGTCAAAATCGAAGAATGTTCCTTTCATTTTTTTTGCCACGAAAATACCACGCTCAGCCGGCATATTCATCTCCAATATAATTTACTTTGAAAACGGGTTTACCCGATTTGTTGAACGGTTTTATTATTTAATAGAGATACGCTTAGGTACTTTTGTCTATTTTTGGGGCCCACTGGTTTTGGGAGGGACATTAAACATTCACTACGGTCTCCGTCATGATGTAAGGAACTTTTATGCCAAGTTTTATCATGATTTGGTTAGAATGTTATATTTTTTATTCGGGACATGCATACATACATACTGACATGAGCCTTACTTTCTGCTTTATATCTTAGATTTAAGGTGCACAAATATCATTACATACACTTTGCATAAAATGTAGGTATCTGGTTTCATTGAGTTCTTCTAAGTGAATCTTTATCATTGATTTTAGTTTCCTTAATTTTAATTCAAAACGCGCTATTTTGATAATTGCTTTTTTTACTCACAAAAAAAGGTGGTTTCATTTACTGGCTATATTTACCTGTTTGTTAGCCGAGCCATCTCTATAACAAATTGACCAAGTAGATCCACCATCCACCACGGAACGTATCCCAGGTCTGTATGCTGTGGCACGATCCATGATACGCGTTGCCATCCGTCGTCTGCTTTATAAGCGTAATAGTTTTTGTAGAGAGAACTCTGCATAGCAGGTTTGTACTGGGCAGCGTTGTAAAGTCCGCTGCTGGTTACAACCATGTGCAGAAGGACGTAGTGGACTTTGAGGAAAGACATTCGAGTCAGCGTGTTTCAAAGGTCTGTTCCGCTATACCACACAAGTAATAGGGTTCATGTGAAACCATCTAAAAAAAATTATAACATCTTCAGTTTTCAATAACTGTGATATCATGTTTATGTTTCTATTTCACATATGCTAATTTATAGTGGCGGGTGTTAACTATTATATCATTAACTCTTTCTCTCCGTAATTATTTACCACACTCTTGTGGAATCAACGCTGGTATCGTCAGTTAGGAGAGAAAGAGTTAAGGTCTTTTATGATTAAATAATAAAAAAAACACACTGCACTTTCTATATGTGTTTTACCTCAAAAATATTTCACTCATCCACTCTGACGAGGCTACTTACAGTATATTGATTTCAACTCCTGCAAATAAAATGTAGGTCTTAAAAATTTATGAGGAATCTAAGTACGTCTATTTGTAAGTGCTTGTTTTTTGTGTTGTTTTTTTTGTGTTTTTGTTCTACCACAAGTACATTGGTAAATCATTGAAATCTATATATTTATTGATCGACCTAGTTGCGTGACTATTCACCAAAGCAATTTCTATACTGTTTAAAGACTGTAATAGTAGAGCCACACTTAAAAAAAAATTTCTAATAGTTCTTGATTATTAGGTCTTTGTTCTATTTCGATTGAGTCAAAAAGGGAGACAACTTAATATTATTTTTTGGAAAGTAAAAAAAGCATAACACTTTACCATTGAATCCGATATTTAATAAACAATTAATAGATAAGTGATAACGTTATTAGCTTAACGCATTTAATTACAGATACTTAATACATGTACTATGGAATGATGTATTATAGCAGGTGTATATAAAATTAGATGCTAACAAGTAGTTATAAGAATGGTAGCAAATTACTGAAATATCTAATCTTATAACTTCCGAACTGAGACAGTTCGACCACTATACAATGTTAAAAGTGTAGTAAGCCTATAAGTTTTGAGATTATTGACGTACTTATTTTATAAAACTATATCAGTATTTAGCTCGTGTGTCTTAAGTGACAATAGGAACAGACGTTTCAAATTGAAGGAAACATTGACAAGGACTTTAACATTTTTCGTTTATATCAAGTATATATGTTCATTTTGGAGTCGCGGGGGCAGAGTTGTAGCGCACTTGGCTTCAGAACCGGTGGGTCCCAGGTTCAAATTTTGGTGAAAATAGGGATTTTTTTATTTCGGTATCTTTAGGGCGCCTCTGAGTCCACCCAACTCTAATGGGTACTGTCAGGGCTTCAATTTTATATACTTGTGCTCTTGTTCTCGTGTTTCTTGACTTGGCTCGTTAGGGGTATGAATACTCAATTACACTTATTAATACTTGCTTAGTTACTCACTTAAGAGCAATTACCACTAGATACATTGAAACTCCAACTATAGATATCCTTTAAAATACGAATAATCTTTAATATTCAATACGCACATAATGAAATCAAATCTCAGATATTATTAATCAACTTTCACCAGTCCATCGACTTTCATGTTATATACATATATAAACACCAGTCCAGGAAGCAACGTCCAACCTTCCTGGACCGGGAGCAAGACCTTACTGACCTAACACACTCTCTCGCACATTCAACGAAGACCTAGTCACTTAGTTCACAACACGTGCAATACTATTCACATTCACAAAGGGATATAATAATCATACCAAAATATCAAACTAACATTCATTCTCGCCATACCTCCCCCTGACATCCCCCCTCTCATGATATGACATTAGTTTGAGAATAGTAAAAGCGTGGGTCGTAGTGCTGACCACATGACACCCTCGTTAACCGTAGGCCACAGAAACAGATGATCTTTAGGCTGATTGGTCTCAAAGAGGAACGTTTCTTTAACTGTATTCATTTAAAGCACTTTGTGTTTAATAATATATCCTTGCGTAATCGACACTAACAGTTAGGAAATAGAGGCACTGGATAGATCCGTCTAGTCGTAAAGTAAAATTACTATAGAAGTCAGTTATCATAGTTGTGCATACACAATAGTTAGTATTTGATGCTTTGTCTAAAACTACAGTTATTCTGATCGCTTTTTATTAATGTTACATTTTTATTACTAATTAATCTCTGGCGTCTCCTTGAATTATTGAAATGATTACATTTATGTGTCATGTCAACGCCAAGCCAGGAGTTCACTGCTCCGGGTTCCTCCATAAAAGTATGGCTCTAAGTTTGCGCTTTCCTAATTTTGGACTACATGTGGAATTATTGTTGCATTATTTTTACTATAAAAACCTGGTGAACGCACAAATCGAATGGGTTTCAATGTTTTACTCTACTAGATCACTTAAGACTTTTAAACTCATTTTAATTAAACTCCATACTCACGTCTGCTAGAGTTTCTCAAAAAGTATAACCCTCTCATTTTCATTTTCATTTAACATACGGAGGCAGAATATATAGTTATAGTTTTAGAGACAAGAACGTGAAAACAAAAACACAGACAGACAACATTGAAACAATAGCCTCTTTTTCTTCCTGTTGTGGTCTGTTTTGTCATCTTTAAGTTATGAGCTAGAGGGAGAGAGAGAGAGACAGAGACAGAGAGAGAGAGAGAGAGAGAGAGAGAGAGAGAGACAGAGACAGAGAGAGAGAGAGAGACAGACAGAGACAGAGAGAGAGAGAGAGAGAGACAGAGACAGAGAGAGAGAGAGAGAGATGGAGGGGAGGGATATAGAAAATGAGTACGAGAGGCATTGAGAGAATGAAGTAATTGTTCTTGGAATAAGAAATAAACGATGATTTGAAATTTAAAGAAAGGGGACGTCAGCTCCTGAGCAATAAATATTTGTGCAGTTATGTCCCTTTAACAGAAATGATAGGAGAACAAAATACTCTATTTAATATGATATTGTTAAGACACACGCTGACAGATTCATCGTTTATGTATGTGTGGACGTTTATGTTTGATGTGTGTTTTATGTAAAAAAGCATATAAAAAACCTTAAGCAGGTTTTTGTTTCCTAATAATTCTACGAACAATTCCATGTTTTCCTAAGAATTTATATGACCAGGCCCAGCAACTCATGCAGTCTGAAATATTCACCACTCAGTCAACTTTGCACACCAAATATAATGACGACAATATCTTTTATGCGGGCAAGGTCAAGGCTTTTCAATCGCGCGCAACATCGCAATCAGCGCTGAGCCAATAGGACCAATGAGCGCACAAATGATCTAACCATGTCCAAGGCTGCTGCCTGTGGTTTTATGGCGAGAGTTTATTCCCTCTTAAACGTCAGCTAGAACTCGGTCTACTCAGCAGCTCCGTGGAGGGTGGTGGAGATAAAAATATTTTTTATTGGTAGTCACAGAGTACTAAAGATACTTATCCTTGACTTTTGGGGGGCCGCAGAGAGAAAGACCGAGACAGAGAGAGAGAGGGAGAAAGAGACAGAGAGAGAGGAGAGAGGGAGAAAGAGATGGTAAATGAAAGTAACACTGCTTGAAATACAGAGAGAGAGAAGAGAGAGAGAAAGAGATGGTAAATGAAAGTAACACTGCTTGAAATACAGAGAGAGAGAGAGAGAGAGACAGAACGAAAGAGTAAAGAAATCAAATGATAGGAGTATGGGGGGACAAACAATCCAAAAGAGACAGAGAGGGTGGCGACTGCTTGATTAATTGATTTACTAATGATAAAATTTAAGATCAGAGTCTCTGTGCGACATAATATACAAATGGGTTTAAACATTAATATGTACTTTATAATATATATATATATATATATATATATATATATATATATATATATATATATATATATATATATAATTATATATATATAAATATATATATATATATAATTATTATTATTGCTTTTATATAGCGCTACTTTCATGCTTATAGCATGCTCAGAGCGCTTTTGGTCCAATCTCATTTGTGGACCAGTGGGGGGGGGGGTATCTAGGGGTTAACACAACTCTGCCCGAGTTGGGTGTCGAACCTCGAGCCCCTTTCTAGGTAGCCAAGCCAAGTTCAAGCGACCACGCTTCCCACTAGTATTTAACTAATTTTGTTCACAAACTATGATTTCTCCATAAAAATAGGATAGCCCCCCCCCCCCTAAGAGGGACAGAGTGGGGAGGGCAGTAGAAGCAATCGACCCCCCCCCCCACCACCACCACCACCACTACACCGAATCTGCAAAGATACCAAGAGTGTAGCGAAATTATAAAAAAAAAAATATATAGTAATTCAACTCAGTTTGTTTGACACTATGAAAGGGTTTATTAGGGAAGGGCAGTAGATGTATTCGCCCCCCCCTACCACCCAATCAGCTAACAGGGGAACGACATAATATAGAGATTTTTTTAAATATCAATAACAAGTTTAATTATATAGATATTTTATTTATTCTGTTAACAAGCTATGATTTCTTCAAATAAATTAGAGCGCCCCCTCACACTCGAAGGTTAATGTGGGGGGGGGGGCGGGAATGATGCCATCGCCACCTCCCCATCCCATCAAATCGGCCAACATACTAGTTTTGGGGAGGGCCGAAATAATCTAAAAATAGGTTTAAATATAAATAATTAGTATATATTATTAATATAAAAAAAATAATTTCGTAAACAAATTGTGTGATTTCTTTACTCAAATTCGTCTGCCGAGTGGTGGGTGGGGAAGGGTGGGGGGCAGTGGACCGGATACACCAAAAAGTAAGTTTTTTTTTTTGTTACATATAAAAATCTTCTATAAATCTTTATAAGGCTTTGCGGTCCTACATAATTCTTTAACAATATCATACAGTCATTCAGTGTGGTTTAAATGTCATCTAGTCATCAATAATTGCGAATCAATATACGGTCTTGATGTTTTTTTCAATTAAACTAATGTCACCAAATTATCCTTTTTATTCAATTCCCATTTCACATTAGTTGTATTAGGCTTTAATCCAGTCCACATTAGACTTTCTTAGCACTAAATGTCAGGCCTCAGCGCGCCATTGTTATCTACTTCCGTTTTCAAACGTTCGCTTTTATACGGCGGATTGAATTTCTCTCGGCTGACGTCACTTCCTTTGTGCGTGCGAAGAAAATAAAACATTAATTTGAAACGTGATTTTTTTGTTTCTCCAGTTCCCTGGTCTGGAGAGGGGGGTACAAAGGGTTAGAAACAGTTATCAATTTTTATATGGAAGTTGGAACAAAGACGTGTTTGCTCGTATGTATATGTTTATCTGAATTTTTTTTTTCATAAAGCTTATATAAACTCACTCTGTCTGTCTGTCTGTCTGTCTGGTAAAAAGTTTGTACATGTTTTTTCTCCAAGTTCCCATCCTCGGATCAAGTTTAAAGTAAGCAAATGTATCGTTAAACCTAATAAGACATGAATTAATCTAAAAAGTAGTCATTTAGTTTACTAGATGATTAATTATTTTGTTTGATATTGAAATAAGTAGAATAAATGCTACTTAATAAAAGTTGTGGATGTATATATGGATTTAATCCCCTTATTTCATTTTGACACGTTATTCCTCCCACTTCTTATTCTCGGAACGAATTGAAATTTTGTATCATTATTCATAGCGGACGACAATACACGAATCAATGAAAAACTTTAATGAATTAATTAATCATTTAGTATTAATTAATTTATTTGTTGTACATAGCAGAGAGGAAGCTAAACCCTGTAATTTTCAGTAAATGTCGTTATTAGCAGTTCTTTCCTTCAATATGCTTTTTATTTTTTAAAAATTCTTTTTTTCTATTACTTGTTTTCAGATTCGAGAGTCATTTATTCTAGAAAAATTGACAATGGTCATTAGACTTTTAAGGTAACGTAACGAAATATGTAGTCTATTTACGTGGCCATAATGAAAAGTAATGTCCCTGTATACAAATCAACCTACCAGTTTAAACAAATCGTTGTCCATTCATCATTATCATCATCAAACTCCATTTGAGTGAAGGCTTGAGAGGCTCAAATCCTCTCTTACAAAGCCCTGGACAAGTCGAGAACGACTTAGTCACCAATCAATTTTTACTTATAACCCCCTAAGTTATATAGACATGCAAGACCTCGCTGCCAAATTATACGTTTTTTAGCCTGAAAGACAATACACAATGATAGAATAAAGGCAGTAATAGAACTTAAATAATCTTTACAATTACGTATGTGCAGTGCGGGAAAAAAAACAGGTGAAAAAATAAAACCAAAAAAATTATTTTTAAAGTTGGCTCGAAGGGGGAAAAGTCAGAAGTGGAATATGCTGATAGTGATCGAGAAAAGGCTGGGGGATGTCTTGGATGTCTGAGATGTTATCTGATACACTAACACGATGTTCAGTGAGTATCCAAGTCCAGGCCACCCACTCAACATCCATGTCATCACGAGCGTAGTTGAACGATCGTACTGGAAGATCGCTATCTTGGAAATTAGTGAACAGACGTGTTCAACGTGTAGGAGTAACGGAACAAGTGTTCAGATAAAAAAGTTCATTTCACCAGTACACACATACTTAATACACATACTTAATACACATACTTAAAACACATACTTAATACACATACTTAATACACATACTTAATACACAAATCCTACACACTCGCTAACAAAAGTGTAGTCCCAATTCTTTTGTATTTTAAGCTTCAGTGACAATAAAACCTATTTACTTATCATAAACATTATCAAGGCCGTCACTTGGTTAGATTTAAACAAGTAAACTAAAAATATCTCTATGTAAAGCTTATATCGATTCACTCTGTCCGTCTGTCTGTCTGGTAAAAAGTGTGTACGAATTATTTCTTCCACACCCATTCTCGGATCAAGTTGAAACTTCGCACGATTATTTATTGGCATAGACAAGACATGAATCCATTTTTTAAAAAGTAACCAATTAGTACATTAATTACTGGTAATTAAATATTTTGTTTGATACCAACAAGGGAAACTGATCCGTCAGTATTCACAGACATGGCTACATTTTTTGGGGGGTTTTAGTCCCCTGAAAGATTTGTTAACGCTTTGTCTCCTTCACAATTTTGTTCTTTAAACACGTATGTATTGTACCTAACAAAAACATAAATCAATAAGCACAAATACTCAATTTTGTAAATTAATTAATTGTAATTAATTATTTTGATTGATATTAACAGGGGAAATAACTTGCACATTAGAGATGGACATAGTTTTAAAGGCGGTTTTCTTTCCCTTTAATAAGTTTTGTTGGTGTTTTTTTTTGTTGTCTGTTTTGTATTATGTTTTGCTTGATTTTTATTTAAATCTAGTCCTGGTGGAGGTCTATAATTCCTCTTTTTTTTTTTAATCCTAATATTTTAATATTGCTAGGAGTGTCTCCAGTAATGCTTTGCATAATCAAGTTCTTGTATTACAGTCCAGCAAATGAATTGTCCACAAGAATGTGAGAAAACCGAACACGTACGCCTTGATTATTTACTCATCTCTTTACTGAACACCAAGAAACATTTGAGTTGAGTGCGGGAATTCCCGATGAAGACGTGTGCAAAATAAAAACGTAAGACAAACTTAATTTAAGATTATATTTTGAAAAAAATTATAATTGTCAAACCAGAGTTTCTACCTTGTGCACTTGGCAATTAACTAGTGATTTCAAACAAAATATAGATAGACTGTTAAATTTCTAAAAAAAAAAAAAATATCGTTAGAACTGTTTTTTAGATACCCGTTCACTGTTTCACACATCCAAATTTCACACATGAAGAGTTCGCCATCTATTAGGAGGAATTTTTTATAATAATACATTCTAGTATTTAAGATACAAGTTTTTTGTAGCTATAACAAAAGTAAATACAACTGTTTGCCCTGACAAAAGGATACACCAGTGTATAAAAGGAAATACAGCAATTAGAAATATCTGCTGCAAAAACCAGCTAATAAGTCAAGTTGAACAAGCAGGCTATGTAGAGTTAAGTTTGGTGATAATAAGGAATCTGACCAAAACGAAATAGAAGACTGTTAATAAGCTTTGGTATAAAAAGGGTTAGGAAACACTAGTCTAAGGAAATGGATTTATGGCGTGAGGAGGATGGATAGGAGTTTATATTGAATGAACAGGATGAGAGAGAGAGAGAGAGAGAGAAACAACATACGAAACGTAGGATAATATTGCTGTATCAAGTCAATAACTCTCTGATCGGCATTAGCAAAAAGGATGAGTGAAACAATCTGGATATGTGAAGAATTGTCATTAGCAGGTCAGAATACGTGCAAAACCTATTAGGTTCATAATATAGATATGCATATATCGAACGGATGCTGCGAGGTTGGGGGGGAGGGGCTAGCTTGGGCATGTGACCTTTGACCATCGTGGGGTGGTAATTTGCATACGGGCGAAGTGACTCTAGACCAGAACAGTGTTTTTTTGGACATTCGGATGGTCTAGACTCTAGAGGCTACGTTCGCTTAGTGCGTTATCGCTAGGCGGTGTTGCCGTTTCCGGGGTCAATGGTTCGCGCTGTCCCTTATTTTCGTCGCATTTAATTCACTACTTACTCTCTTAAAAACTATGGTCCCTGGTACTGCTGTTCATGTATGTTTAATATATGTATGTATCACATAGGTTCATAATTAAAGTAATTATACAAATTGTTTGGAAGGAATTATTTAGTAAAATGTTTGTTTGTAAAAAATGGAGGATGTTACGGATGTTTCTTCAGAGTTGAAGATAATTTAACTCCTAGTCCAAACCTCCCGGAGGACGACGGGGGATGACAGCGGGCAGGGTTTGAACCCGGGACCATTGATAAGTCCGAACAACGGTCTAGAGTGCAAACGGCACGATCAACAGCTAGTAACAAGCATATTGAAGAGTAACCTTTATGTAACTATAGATAGAAGATACAATTTGAAATAAATCGACTGTTTAAGAATGCTGAGTGTGGTCAATGATGTTTGTGTGTGTTTATGTGTTCATGTATGTGTTTGTGTCTTCATGTATGTGTTTATGTCTGCGTGTATGAGCTTATTTCTTTATGTATGTGTAAGTTTGTTTTTCATTACGTCAGTGTGAGCCAAAGACCTCTCTTTTTGAAACCAAGTAATATTTTCAATATAATTTTTGTTTACATATTTAATTTTTTAATGGCTGCAAAATGTCTGTTAAGATCTTTAACACTTTATTCTAATAAAACATAACTGCCAAGTGTCTTACGAGCTGAAAAAATAAATAGCTTCAAATCGATAGTAACAGTAGTAAACACAAGTGTACCTCAAGAAACAATCTTGGGCCCGTTACTTATTCTCATTTAAAAATAATGCTCTATGAAAGTGTGGAAACATAATAATGAGCTATTTGAATTAATAATACGGTAGAATCTGTTTTTCTTTTTTTTTTTTTTTCTTTTGTTCACAGGACAAAACTATCCCCGCGATATTAACACCTGCTGTTACTTGGAAATTAATTACAGAAGTAATGAAATCAATAACTTTCTAAAAAATATATTAGACTACGGGAGATAAGGGAGGAAATCTTTATCTCAATCATGATTATCTCCCCTAGAAAATGAGAGACCAACAGGAAATAGTTCAATCATACGCTGAAGATTATCGAAGAAGAAGACACAGATCTAGTCCATGCGATGACGCAAGGTTTTCATTTCCAACACCTGTTTAGAGGGCGTCACTTGTGGCGTGTTTACATGTCATTTCTTTGTATCTCTTGTTTGATATCTTATTTATGTCCGCGCAGAAGTAGACTGGTTCAGATCTCTTTCGATCTTGATGGAAAGTTTTTTCAGGTGTTGACCTTGTCACTCACTCGGTGTGTGGGCGATTTAACACAGGGTTTTATGTCTTTACGTCAAGTAAATAATATAAAACACTTTTATGTAATTAGTAGAGTAGACCTAACGACAAAGACTCTGGTTCGAATCCTGGGGAAGACTGGCGTTTTCAATTTCGGGATCTTCGGGCGCCTCTGTGTCCACCAAAGAGAGGTAATTAAAAATTTAAAAGATTAAATGTCAATGTAAAGATTGTCAAAGACTGTATGTTAGTGTAATGATTATGTCAAAGTCTGTATGTTAGTGTAATGATTATGTCAAAGTCTGTATGCCAATGTAAATATTATGTCAAAGTCTATATGTTACTATAAAGATTATGTCAGAGACTGTACGTCAATATAGAGATTATGTCAGAGACGGTATGTCGGTATAGAGATTATGTCAGAGACTGTATGTCGATATAGAGATTATGTCAGAGACTGTATGTAAATGTAAAGATTATATCAAAGACTATGCAAATTGATCAATTAACAATGTCATGATAGCTATATATATATGATGTATATTTATTTCAAGTCTTTATAAACCCTTTCTAGACTCTTATACATAAACCCTCTCCAGACTTTTATACATAAACCTTTTAAATTTCCATTAAAAGCTTTTCAAATTTTTTATATGTACATTTAAAAAAATAAAATTAGATATTTTGAAGTTAAAATTGTGTAAAACTAAACTCTTTTTTAATGATTTGATAAAGACACTTACACTTAAACATAAAAAAAACAAAACATTTAATCTAAACAGAAGAAGCAAATAGCCAACACATTTAATATGTCTTGGGAAAACTCATGCGTTGTACTTAGTGGAAAACAAAAAAAAAAGTTGATTGGTAATTCTAGAGAACACGTTGTTGTTGTTGTTTGTTATTTGTTGTTGTTGTTTTTGTTGTTGTATGTTATTTGTTGTTGTTGTTTGTTATTTGTTGTTGTTGTTGTTGTTGTTTTGTTGTTGTTGCTGTTTTGTTGTTGTTGTTGTTGTTGTTGTTTGTTATTTGTTGTTGTTGTTGTTTTGTTGTTGTTGTATTTTGTTGTTGTTGTTGTTGTTTTGTTGTTTTGTTGTTGTTGTTTTGTTGTTGTTGTTTTGTTGTTGTTAATTTGTTGTTGTTGTTTTGTAGTTTTTTTTTTGTTTTTTTTGTTGTTGTTGTTTTGTTGTTATTGTTGTCGTTGTTGTTGTTGTTGTTTGTTATTTGTTGTTGTTGTTGTTTGTTTGTTTGTTTTGTTGTTGTTGTTGTTATGTTGTTGTTGTTGTTGTTGTTGTTGTTGATTGTTATTTGTTGTTGTTGTTGTTGTTTGTTTGTTATTTGTTATTTGTTGTTGTTTTGGTTTTGTTGTTGTTGTTATGTTGTTATTGTTTTGCTGTTGTTTTTATTTGTTATTATTTGTTGTTGTTGTTGTTTTGTTGTTGTTGTTGTTTTGTTGTTGTTGTTGTTTTGTTGTTGTTGTTTTGTTGTTGTTGCTCTTGTTGTTGTTGTTTTGTTGTTTTGTTGTTGTCGTTGTTGTTTTTGTTGTTGTTTTCTTGTTGTTGTTTTTGTTGTTGTTGTTGTTGCTGTTGTTTTGTTGTTGTTGTTGTTTTGTTGTTGTTGTTGTTTTGTTGTTGTTGTTGTTTTGTTGTTTTTGTTGTTTTGTTGTTGTTGTTTTGTTGTTGTTGTTGTTTTCTTGTTGTTGTTTTGTTCTTGTTTTGTTGTTGTTGTTGTTGTTTTGTTGTTGTTTTGTTGTTGTTTTGTTGTTGTTGTTGTTGTTGTTTTGTTGTTGTTGTTGTTTTGTTGTTGTTGTTGTTTGTTATTTGTTGTTGTTGTTGTTTTGTTGTTGTTGTTGTTGTTTTGTTGTTGTATTTGTTTTTTGTTGTTGTTGTTTTGTTGTTGTTTTGTTGTTGTCGTTATTGTTGTTGATTTGTTGTTGTTGTTTTTTGTTATTGTTTTGTTGTTGTTGTTGTTTGTTATTTGTTGTTGTTGTGGTTTGTTGTTGTTGTTGTTTTGTTGTTGTTGTTTTGTTGTTGTTGTTTTGTCGTTGTTGTTGTCGTTGTTTTGTTGTTGTTGTTTTGTTGTTGTTGTTTTGTTGTTGTCATTTTGTTGAAATTGTTTTGTTATTGTTGTTTTGTAGTTGTTGGTTTGTTATTGTTTTGTTGTTGTTTTGTTGTTTTGTTATTTTGTTGTTGTTGTTATGTTGTTGTTGTTGTTTTGTTGTTGTTGTTGTTTTGTTGTTTTTGTTGTTGTTGTTTTTGTTGTTGTTGTTTTGTTGTTGTTGTTTTGTTTTTGTTGTTGTTTTGTTGTTGTTGTTTTGTTGTTGTTGTTTTGTTGTTTTTTTTGTTGTTGTTTTGTTGTTGTTGTTTTTTTGTTGTTGTTTTGTTGTTGTTGTTTTGTTGTTGTTGTTGTTTTGTTGTTGTTGTTTTTTTGTTGTTGTTTTGTTGTTTTGTTGTTGTTGTTGTTGTAATTGTTTTGTTGTTGTTGTTGTTTGTTGTTGTTGTTTTGTTGTTGTTGTTGTTGTTGTGCTGTTGTTGTTGTTTTGTTGTTGTTGTTGTTTTTTTGTTGTTGTTCTTTTTTGTTGTTGTTGTTTTGTTGTTGTTGTTTTGTTGTTGTTGTTGTTGTTTTGCTGGGTTTTTTTTGTTGTTGTTATTGTCTTGTTATTGTTGTTGTTGTTACTGTCTAAAAGTAAGTAAGTACATCTATATAATGTGAGATGTCGAAATATCTTTTCCATTTGCGACATTAAAATCTGTAGCGGAAGTCTGGCAGACGACACCAACATCCCATCAGTGATCACCTGAGTAGCTCCAGGGGAGCACCCTTGTTAAACGTTGAAGTAGATAATTACAATTCCACCTACTGTGACTTATTCTGAACGTGCGTTTTGTAAGTTTACCTGAGTACTCAGGGTACTCTGTTACGTAGTCACCTGGTCAATAAAAGTGGAAAGATTACTTAATAATATGTACAGCTAACTACGCTACGCAGGCAAAAATATACATGCTATATATCTGCATTATGTTTATTTCTACAGCGGATTTCCAGACAACGTGATACCAGCCATTAAAGAAAAAGATAATATCGTCATAGAAACCCTGAAACAAAAAAAACATAAAAGTACTCTCATGTTACAAACTCCAATTCTCTGTCAATTACGAACATTTTAACAATCCTGTTTTACCTCCCCTTTCTCCTCAATTTCCCCCCCCCCCTTTTTTTTCCTTTTCTAGGATTAGCCTTAGAAGTAGAGCTTTGTTCTGTTGCTAACAACACGGTACAATCATGTTGTCCTAGTCTGACGTAATGAGGAGCTGCCTTTTAAAGTCGTTTCGTAGATCAGTGCCGTTGTTTTCTTGTTTTCTGTTTTTTTTCAACTTTGTTTTTCGTTTTTCGTCGTTGGCTAGAGAGTTGCTAAAATTGTTCCTGTAAAGATTTGTAATCATGGGTATAAGGGAGAACGGTCCTTGCTCTCACCACTCTAGCTCTGGGATTGACCTGTCGTGCTGAATGCAGCTATAACAACACAAGCTACTCGAACAGTGGAAGAGAAGAAAAAAAGTGTCTTGGCAATTTTATGTCGCTGTAGTGCAGACTTTTTCCTACGTGTGACTAGAGACAGATTCTGATGCCATAGATAACATAAAAATAGACACAGCTCAGATTAGTATAGACAGGAAGTGGAGCCTTTTTTGTCATCCTATAAGTACACTCTTCAGAAATGTTTTCAAAGCGTATGTTCATGATGTGAAGAGACTGACGCTCAGTGCTGGATGGGATGTTTTACTGATGAATATTAAATTCCTAACTATATAACTGCATACATATATATATATATATATATATATATATATATATATAGAGAGAGAGAGAGAGAGAGAGAGAGAAATATATATATATATATATATATATATATATATATAGAGAGAGAGAGAGAGAGAGAGAGAGAGAGAAATATATATATATATATATATATATATAGAGAGAGAGAGAGAGAGAGAGAAATATATATATATATATATGTTGCTGTTGTGATGACGATAGTGGTATGACGATATCCATGTGAGTCATGGAAGTCGTCTGCCAAAATTGAGAAAAAGACTAAATGTGGTTCTACTAAAACGGCTAAGACGGATTTTGGGAGTCAGTCATATAGATCGGGTCTCAAACAAAGAAATCCTATGCCGAATTGGGAGTCAAACACTTAGTGAGATTGTGACACAGTATCGCATAACGTTTGCGGGACATGTTCTCCGACAAAATGAACTACGCATACCAAGAGTTGCTATGACTGGGAGGCCAATACGAGGAAAGCGCAAACAGGGAGGTCCTCGCATAACTTGGCGCCACACTTTCATAGAGGACCTCAAAACAGTGGACACCAGGTTAGAGGAGGCTTCAGACAATGTAGTGACAGATCTCTGTGGAGACAGCTTGCGGAAGGACGTCTAAGTAAGTCTATATAACTCAGGGACCTGAAGATTTCAGCTGACCAAAGATACATTTCCTTAAGATAAAATAAAATAGTGTAGAAACCTCCTAGATAATCTCCCACATGGCCCTACAAGAGATTTGAACAGAGCGCGCTGGGTATGCTACAGGAGTGTTGAATGCAAACTATAGAGAAGCAATTATAATCATAATAACCTTTATTAGATTATTTCCCTTAATATGATGATCATACAAAATCATCTTTTTTCGGGTCTATTAAATCTTGATGAAAAAAAAAAGACGCACGGTACTAAAGTGTCTTTGAAGAGTAAACATCAAAATTGTGCCTCCTTACTTAGTTCTGTATGGGATTCAAACGCTCTTTAAGCCATGATTATCACATCCAAGCACAAACCTTGGACAGGGTTGGAGCTGTGACCATGGCGGCGACATTCCAAAGCCCATTCCACAGGAGCAGGAAGCCATGCTTGAGATTAAGAAAACACTGACCTAAATTCTGACTATTTCTACATTTTGTGAAGTAAACAAGGTCTCTGAGGACCAAAAAAGTTCATCACTTCGTAATTTATTTCTCTTTAGAGTGTTATGACAAAACCACTTGCGATGTACGAGATTCAGGACCTTGAACAAGCATCACACAATTATTGGACTTCGAGACTTCGTTCTTTTATGGCATAGGCCTACTTAAAAAATGTATATATATATATATATATATATATCATGGGCGTAGCCAGCGGTGATATTTTAATACTTAACCATCACTTGCCCCAGCACAGCCAAGGGTTTTCGAGTTTTAAACCCCCTACCAGGAGGGGTTTGACTTTAAAACCCCCTACCAGGGGGGGTTGACTTTAATACCCCCTACCAGGGTGGTTTAACTTTAAAACCCCCTACCAGGGAGTTTTTAGTTTAAACCCCCTACCAGGGTTTTTTGCAGTTAAATCCCCCTCTTCTATAAAACAAAAAAAAATGCAAACGACAATCCCAAAATTCCAAGAGCACAGTTAAGGAAGAATTTGATTTTAAAACCTCCTCCAAAATTTACGATAAACACCCTCTTCAATATAAAAAAAGCTAAAATTCTATGAGCGTAGCTAAATGGGTTATGACTCAGTTTTGAGTTTAACCCCCCCCCCTTTCAGCGGGCTTTGAAGGTAAAAAATACCTCTTTAATATTAAAAACAAAGCATATTATACACTCAAAATTCTATGAGTGTAGTCAAAAGGGTTTTGAGTTTAAACTCTCCTCCAGTGGAGTTTGAAGCTAAAAAATACATCTTCAATGTAAAAAAAGCAAATTACGCATTAAAATGCCATGAGCGTTGCCAAAAGGGGTTTTGAGTTTAAACCCCCCTTCAGGAGGGTTTGATACTAAAAAATATCTCTTCAATATAAAAAAGAAAATTACACACTAAAATTATTTGAGCGTAGCCAAGCAAATTGGAAGTTTTGAGTTTTAACCCCTCTCCTATAGATGACGTTTTTTTTTAAAGTTTAAAACCCCTCCAGATAGTTTTGAGTTTAAAATCCCCTTACAGACCGTTTTGAGTCTATCTTCATATATTATTCTAAAGCAAACTACAATTACCAAATTCTATGACCGTAGCTAAATGGGGTTTTGAATTAAAAAAAAAAACTCCAGAGATTTTTTAGTTTAAAACCCCCAACAGATAATTTTGACGATAAAACTTAAGCAAACTACAGTCACCTAATACCAAGAGCGTATTCAAGAGAGGTTACACATTTCTACCAGTGGCGGGGCTCGATTATTAAAGTGCAGTGAATAGTCGTTTGCCGAAATTGAAAAATACTAAATGTGGCTCAACAAAGATGGCTAAGACAGATTTTAGGAGTCAAGTTAAAGAGATCGGGTCTAAATCATGAAAATCTTATGCCGAATTGGGAGTCGACCCTTTAGTAAGATTGTGACAGAGCGTCGCATGAAGTTTGCGGGACATGTTCTCCGACAAAATGAATTACGCATAATAAGAATTCCGATGACATTCTAGTACAACTTGGCGTCACACATTCATGGAGGTCCTCAGAGCAGGTGGGAAGAGGCTTCAGACATTACCAGTGACAGATTTTTGTGGAAACAGCTTGACGGCAAATGCGACGAATGGCGCGGGGGCGGGGTCTAAGTCAGTAAGAACAGCACATTAGGTTTTTTAAATAAAACTTTTAATAGAAGGATAATGCACTGTAGATACCTCAGAATATGCATTTTGTTGCCTTTCAATACCAGAAATAGTGCTTGACGGCACTGGAGTAGCTCCCTGTGCTCCCTCAGACCCCCTTGCTGGCAAGGGCGGGGAGTCTACAATTTTTCCACTAATTCCAGGAAGAACCTATTCTAGGGCGCAATAAACGTCTTCCGAAATAGTGAAAGGTCAGAATGTAATAAAGATGATGTACACACACACACACACACACACATACATACATATAAAATAAAATTCGCCGGGGGAGGGGCGGGGGGGGGGGAGAAAAAAATCCCCCCGAACCCCCCCCCCCCGAAAAAAAATCCTAATGATATATATATATATAAGAAGCAAAATATTTTTTAATTAAAAGAAAAAAAAACATATATACAGTGAAGAGAGTCCTATGTTTAATTGCTGCAATATTTATATCTATTTTTTGTATACATAAATTAAAGACTACTAATTGACCTGACTGGTCCTAACTAATTGATACAATTACACTACGTATCAGTTTGTTTTTTTTTATATATTTTTTCCTTTTATTTCTTATTAAGTTTAAATATCATGTCCCAAAATGCAAAAGGAAACATTCACTGACCTTAAGTTCTACATGTCTGGTTACTTTAAAAACAACCTCAATATACAAATATTCATGAAGAAAAGATCTATTCCACTTTTTGTTACGTTTGATAAATTTAGTGTGTCAACGACAAGATATGAATACAAGAATTTGAATGTTGGAAAAATTTAATTGCAGTGAAAAAAAAGTGAAAGCCGGACGTTGTCACACTTTAGATCAAAGCCTGTTGGACCTGACAAAAAAAGGAGGGCGTTCGCTCAAACATGAACTATGTCTTTAATGTTTATAGGTTTTAAAAAAATATATTTTTCTTGATTGAAACAAACTTTCTCATTTTTAGAACTTCTAGAAAATTTTAACTTTTATATGAAAGATTCGAAAATTTTCCCTATAAATATATTTCGAAATATAGAAAACAATTTTTTTTAACCCGAGCTGGGTACATTAGGGGGCATATTTTGTATCTAAATTGAACTAATACTTTTTTTGGTCCCTATATTGATGTACATGTCATATATTAATTTTAAAAAAAAGTATTTTGTGTTTAAAAATGTAAATACTAAGTATTCAAACATTTTGTAAGTTTCCCACCAGAGAATACTCTACAAACGTAATGATGGACTAAACAATTTCATTGTTGTAGAAGGTGAAGTTGTCTACGACAGTCTGAAGATGTAGTTGTAATGACTTCTCATCTGGCTCTGGTAACAAAACATTGCTCAGAACGCCATCAAAGACTTTTACACCTGCGACACTCGGGGTCTAATGCGTGGCTGTAAAGAGGATTACAACTGGAACACTCATTATGGTATAGAATAAAGTTTGAATGATAAAATAAACTTTAAACTTTTTCTTTTTTTTTATTTCTTTATCTCTCTCTATGTTCTTTTCTTTTCTGTGTTTATATCAATTTGAAATGTCTGTCTATCCACTCTGTCTGTTTCTCTATATATATTCTCTCTGATTTCTCTGTTTCTCTATTTATATTCTCTCTCATTTCTTTGTTTCTGTATTTATATTCTCTCTCATTTCTCTGTTTCTCTATTTATATTCTCTCTCATTTCTCTGTTTCTCTATTTATATTCTCTCTCATTTCTCTGTTTCTCTATTTATATTCTCTCTCATTTCTCTGTTTCTGTATTTATATTCTCTCTCATTTCTCTGTTTCTCTATTTATATTCTCTCTCATTTCTCTGTTTCTCTATTTATATTCTCTCTCATTTCTCTGTTTCTCTATTTATATTCTCTCTCATTTCTCTGTTTCTGTATTTATATTCTCTCTCATTTCTCTGTTTCTCTATTTATATTCTCTCTCATTTCTCTGTTTCTCTATTTATATTCTCTCTCATTTCTTTTTTTCTCTATTTATATTCTCTATCATTTCTCTGTTTCTCTATTTATATTCTCTCTCATTTCTCTGTTTCTGAATTTATATTCTCTCTCATTTCTCTGTTTCTCTATTTATATTCTCTCTCATTTCTCTGTTTCTCTATTTATATTCTCTCTCATTTCTTTGTTTCTCTATTTATATTCTCTCTCATTTCTTTTTTTCTCTATTTATATTCTCTCTCATTTCTTTTTTTCTCTATTTATATTCTCTCATTTCTTTGTTTCTCTATTTATATTCCCTCTCATTTCTCTGTTTCTTTATTTATATTCTCTCTCATTTCTCTGTTTCTCTATTTATTGTCTCTCTAGTTTCTCTGTTTCTCTATTTATTGCCTCTCTCATTTCTGTTTCTCTATTTAGTGTCTTTTTCATTTCTCTGTTTCCGTTGTCATTTATTTGTTAATATCTTTTCTGTGATTAAAAACTCTTTATCTTTCTATTTGTTTCTCTCTTTCATTCTAGTGTCAGTCTGCTTTTGATTTTTACACTATGCCTGGATAGTCAGCTTCTATCTTCTGAGTCTCTCTGCCTCGAGCTTTCTGTAATATTCTGTTATCTTCCTCCAATGTTATCCAGATTTTGGACCCAATTAAGTTACAAATAGTATTAATTATCTATTAACAATCTATTATGTCATTGACTCGTATCGCGGACAACAAACAAACTATAACTCTCCTCTGGACTTCATCTTCTGAGCTCATTATCAAAAGTTTTTTGTCAAGCACATATTCAGCAGCTGAAGCCCACCACACGCACTCACACACTTCGATGTTTATCTGGCAACCTGCACGTGAAAAAGTGAATGTGTTCCAGTCATCAGACACCTGCAACTCATCATTGGCTATATTTAGACCAATAAATCTCCAACATATTTCAGGTCAACCATCTGCTCGAAGAGTAGATCTTTAAATAGTGTAAAAAGAGTTTTCATTGTCTGGGATTGAGTTCAAGTCCAATAACTTTTTTTTTTTATATCAACCCTATAAAATAATAATAAGCGTGGCCGAGAGGCTAAGTACGCTTAAACTTGGTTTGGCTTAGCTACTTATAAAGGGGGCTCGAGGTTCGACACCCGACTCAAGCAGAGCTGTGTTAACAGAGCGACTAAAGGCAGCACGGCTAACTCTCTCGCAGATACCCCCTCCACCCACTGGTCCACAGATGAGGTTGTACCATAGTGCTCTGACCATGCTATAAGCATGAAAATAGCGCTATATAAAAAAACCATAATTTATTATTATTATTATTTTACTTATTCCTCCGAGTATAAAAAGTTATTTGTCCTTTAATTTAATATCATAGAGTTTCTTTAAACTCTTTCTCTCCGAACCGACGATACCAGCGTTGATTCCACTAGAATGGGGTAAATAATTACGGAGAGAAAGAGTTAATACTTAGACAATCGTAGACAAGGAATACAATTATTTCATCGTAAGAAAAAAACAAACTTTATATCTTAAAGTATAAAAGATTACTAGTATTTGTCAGATCTGACTGTAGACATGCGTACGAGAACTGACCAGGTTTTAAGTCCCATTGTTTATGCGTAAGGATATGTCTTGTTAATTTGATAGACAAAGGTTTTAGAGACCTTGGGAAAAAATTAATGTAAACAAGTATAGGTGTTTAAAACAAAAACAAAAAAAAGTAAAAGATAGAGGGTCGAGAAAAAAGGCTAGCAATGAATGAATGTAATGGTGTATTTGTACAAGATTACATTAGAGAACAATAATCAACTTTCGGAGTCATTGTTCAGTGGTCGATCTCCTGTTGTGGACTGTTATTAATCGTCAGTATCTTCAATGTGCTTTATTCATTCAATATTAATATTATACGTAGGTCAAGTTAATATTCTATTTGTACACGTGTTTTATGCGTGTTTCTTTCTTGCTGGATGACTTGTTTTATCAAACTGAGAATGAAAGCATAAACTCAAGGAAACTATTTTCTACACAGTGTGTTTAAATTGAGGCATAGAGGCACCTCCGAGCTCAAGTTTGTCATGTCCAGTGAGAGTCAACATTGCTCTTCCAAATAAAATACTGACTCTACTAAACAAATGTAGGTAGAAAACGTCAACTTTTATATCCAAGAGCTAAACAATTCTAGAAACTAAGTGGCTCAACGCAAACAGTGTTCCTTGACATACATATGTACTCGTCTGTTCTAATTTCAGCATAGATTTTACGAAAGTTTTCCTTTTTTTTTTTTTACATAGCTTACGTCAACTCACTCTGTCTGTCTGGTAAAAAGTGTGTACACATTATTTCTCCAATACCTATTCTCGTATCAGGTCACAACTTTGTGTGTGTATAATCTGTCATAGTCAAAACATGGAGCAATAAAAACAATTAGCAAATTATGTAACTAATTACTTGTAATTCTATCTTCTGTTTAATAGCGACAAGGGAAACTAATACTTCAGTATTCATATCTATGGCTAAATTTGTTGGGTTTTGTTCCCTTAAATAATCGTTAACGCTATTTCTCCCTCACGCATTCCCTATCAAGTTTATACTTTAAACAAGTATTCATTGTACCAAAGAAAACATGAATCAATAGACAAAAAATACTCAATTCGTAAGTTAAATATTGGTAATGGTTTTTTTTTGCTTCATATCAATTAAGGGAAATAACTTGTACATTATTTTAAGGACGTAGTTCTTCTCTTTTAAATAAGATTTTTAAAAAAAGAATTTTATAATTTGTTTGTTTACGTTTCGTAGTCGTGTCTTTCGACGTCGCGTGTGTCCAACAAATGTTTCAACTCCAAGATTTGAAATGAAAGTGTAACATAAAATACACGCGAGGGTCTAGAGCGAATGTTGAATCTTACTCGTCTTACACTCCAAGAGTCTACCTTTTAGACATCTTTTTGTGTAGAATTTGTCATGAATTAAAAAAAAAAATGTATTGATTTTATGATAACGGCGAAGGTCCCACTGACGCACTAACTCTGCAAATCCTCTGGTTTGCTGTTAACTGCCGCTGGCTAAGCTTTTAAAAACTGAACACTGGAATGAGAAATATGAACAAACATTGTGGCTGCTGGTTAAGAAGTGGACTCATTAACGAACTGCTGGCAACGCTTAATGTTCAGGTAATTGGGGACAGGAATTCAACAATTATGTTCGCTTGAGTGAATCCGGAGTAAAATCCAGATATCTTTAGAACAGAAATCCATTTTCATTATTTCACTGACATAAGCAGTTTACTCAATCAATTTTTAATGACATTTTTGGTGAAAGATGTTTCTAGGGTTTGTGGAATGAAGCGATATGTGTTTTGGAATCTGAAGCTTAATTTCTTAGCAACAAAGAATATTACTTTTATTTCGTTCTTTTTTAAATTTAGAAAGATAGTGATTTTTAAATTACTCGGCCTGCAAGTAACTTTCGGTGCAGAAAACTCAGGTAGAAAAGAATACGGACTATGATTAGATTCGAGTTAACAGTATTGAAACATTGATACAATACTTGCTGTACAGGATGAACATATCTCACTGATGTATACAGGGCTGATGGGAGGATTGAGATCAGTTGTTTATTGGCGTGATGGTGAGCAAATTAAAAATGTCATTTCATATCACATCACGTCGTGCTTTCTGTGCAGCAAATGTCATCTATAACATGACATAGATCAATGCTATCAAGTATTTTTTTAATCCACGTGAATGGCAATACAACAGGTCAGTGGCGTAGGCCTAATATTTAATGTAAACAAATAAATGAGAACATTCCTTATGAAAGCCCCCTATAGTGGTGGCCCAGGTGAACTTTGGAACGTTTAGTCTTGGTTCGAATCCTGATAGATGTTCTATTTTGTGTCTTCTTTCACTGATTTATTGCATGTCTTTATAATAAAAAAAATATTTTTAGAAAGTGTATTAAGTGAATTGGGAGAATCGTTCAATTACTGTCATTTCTCTCAATATTGCAATTTGGTTTATGTGTTGTCATTGACAATGAATGATTCCCACTTGAATCGAGAGTTGAAAAGAGGAAGAAAAATAGTCTAAAACATCCGCCCAGACAGACAGACAGAAAAACGGACGGACAAATTGAATTCATAGACTTTGAGCAGCCCTAAATCTGGACATGTAATAATGTAGTCAAACAACAAACCTAATATTCCCCTTCAAAGAATCCTTTCCAAAAATGCATCCGACAAAGTTGAGAAGAATTAGAAGTGAAATTCGAGCTTTCAGTTTCTCAAGGTCTTTAAGGACACTGAACTGTAAACACTGTACAGATTGGCCCGTGCGGTCACGTGATGTACGCTGTTATCACAGTTAGCCCTGCCTCCTGGCCGGAAGTCTTGTCCTTCACGGGACTTTGATCTGTTTCTTGGAGGAGACATTGGAAAAGATGTCTTTTAAAAAAAAAAAACAAGAGGCAAAATCCTGCAAATCAACTTCCGGTGTTTAGATTGCCAGCTCAAAAGGAAAATTAAAGATGTCTTCCATGCTTCCATGTAATCAGTACATTGACACATTTTGGCTATTTATTTATAGTTACAAGTCATTGAGTACAATAACAGATGCAATGACTTTTGTCATTATGTTACAGTCTGTCATTGTTAAAAATATGGCTTCCAAAGTATATAAAAATCTTAGGTATTCCGCTAAATACTCAGGGCAAATATCTCTATAATGTTGCTCGTATAGAACAGTTTTGAACTTCCTTATAAAATACAGACTTTACTTCAAAATGATTGTTACTTCCAACTGTTTTTTTGTGTGTTATCGGCAATATAACTTTGAAATATTGCTAAAAAAAATTATATATAATAAATCTTTAACGAATTTAGATAGTTTACTCATTTCATGTAAAAAATTTTCTGATCCTTCGTTTATGCAATCACCGACTACTGTCTGCATCAATATAATGCTGTCGCACTCGCTAGTTCACCATTTTTTCTAAGTTTGAAAAAAGGTCTGATTTCAATAACATAATTTAAAATGTAAACACATTTAAATGTAACCTCATTAGAACCAGAAATAGTTCAGCATTAGTAATTTAATTAGGTTAAAAAAGCATTACGCTCAAAATAAACATACGAATACAGATGGCTTGTGTCATGCGCAGAAGTTAGTCTTCATATAGATCTACTCCCCATACTCTTCTGCTTGATTTATTACAAAATATGTAACTTTCGTTAACCAAACTAAATCTAGAAAATAAAACGATAAAATGAAATATTTTATTAATCTCTATGCATGATTTTGCCTTTAATTTAGCTGTTTCACGTAGTTTATTGTTTAAGGGATCATTTCTTTGTTCTAAATAGTTGAAAATGGACTCATGTGACTAGCACAATGGTCCAATCGCTAGCCTCAATTAGCTCCCTTCCTGTCATGCTCAGTTTAAGAACGGTGGTATCTGAGACATTTTTGAACTCCAGAATTACAATATGAGGAGAGCTTCCACTTTATAAGCTCACCACTAAACTAAAAAATCGTATGCTGGGGGACAGTTTGATTGAGTTTAAGGTACGCTGACATTAAGGTGGAAACCTGCCATAAATGTACACCTGGAGAAGCAAGGCCAGCACAACGAGGTACGCCTTTACTTTCCCCCAACTTATGTCAGTTAAACATAAGAAAGGATGGACAGGGGCGTCCTCTAACATCCCGAAGTTCTAAATCTCAGCTTTCTCTGCCACCACGCCTTAAACACTGTAATAGACACACTCAAACAGCATGAGCTTCAATAAACACAATGATTTTATCAGTCTCTATTTATGTACTTTACTCCAGCCACTTGTTCTCTAAACTGACCTCCTTTTAAACACATTCCTGACACACTGCTGCTCACTCAACCATGTACACTCAAGGTCCACTGGTCATTTCATACACAGGCACACACACTGCACTACCAGCCACTCAAAACACATACACTTACTATCACACACAACACGGTACAGCTATTTAGACTAAAAAATATTTTCTTGAAAATTTAAATGTTGCATTCTGTCTGTTATACAACATCTGCGTGGCAAGCTTACAACATCTTCGTGGCAAGTATAGAGTACTCCAGTGACCCAAACCTTGGTTAGGCCAATAATAGAATATGCATCCACCGTGTGGGACCCCTCAACTCAAGAAAACATTAAGAAACTGGAACAAACACAAAATAGAGCAGTGAGATTCATAACAAACGAATATTTACATTTGACTAGGGTAACATCATTAGTAAAATCACTAAATTTAGAAAGCCTTCAGGACAGAAGACTCAAAAGTAAAGTAGCAATTATACATAAAACACTGAACCATAATCTTCAAATACAAAAACAAAATTTAATAAAATACTCTGAAAGACACAAAAATAAAGGCACATTCCTCGTCCCATATGCTAGGACAAATTTGTACAAATACTCCTTCTTCCCTAGTGCTATCAGAGCATGGAATGGGTTGCCTGAGCTAGCCAGAAAAACCAGTGACTTGGCAGAATTTAAGTCATTGGTTAATATGCATGACTAAATGTATGACGCGTAGGACGTAATCATCTTCTTTTTTGAAGTAACGTCTGTATTATATAAGATAAGATAAACGTCTCCACGACCAGGAGACGTTGTAATATTATTTTAATAGAGCGTCCGGGGGAACCGTTCCAATGTCACGTTTGGTCAGACTTTCACAAATCGTATTCAATTGTCATCCATCACTCAGTCTCTTTCTATTGACGTGGCCTGTTTAAAAAAAAACAAAAAAAAACAAACAAACATAGAGTTGTGAGGAAAAAAACAACAGAAACAGATAAACCTTTAAAAAAAAAAAATGGATTCAGTTGGTCAGAAAATATTTTTTAAATAAAATAAAATAAGTTTACGAAAAATCTTTTACATTTTTTTTTAGACAAAAGTTTGACCAAATATTTTATATAATAAGAAGTTGTTTAGACAATAAATCAAAATCATATTTCAAAAAAAAAAATAAAACATTTTTTTTCCATAACAATACGATATAAGATTACGTTCCAGAGATATTACGAGGCAGTCTTAAGTAAGTTACCAAACGTGAGTGCTTACAGGGAAAACAAATCACTCTGACCCATTAACATTACTCTCGCCCCCCCTCCTCCCCCCCGTCCCCCGTCATGTCAGTTCGCCTGAACTGTAATGAATTTGATGTTCAAGTTCTCGGGTCCCATGGTGCCTTGTTCTGCCATTAGTTGTAAATGATACTGTTGGTTTCTACCGATTTTTCCTTTCAGTGCTTCTCAACACGGACTACAGAGGGTCCTGGTGTACTTCACTAAACTGTCAATATGGGGAAGGGGGGGGCGTTAGAAGATTAGGAAAAGGATTGGGTAATTAGTAAATTTAAGAATGGGGGGGGACGTTTGAATATAATAAAAAGGATTAGATGGGTAGTAAATGTCAGTGTGGGGGGGGGTGTTAGAATATAAGAAAAGGATTGGGGGGGGGTAGTAAATGTCGGTATGGGGGGTGTTGAATATTAGGAAAAGGATTGGGTGGGTAGTAAATTATAATAAAAATATGAAGTTTACGTAGATAAGTCTTATGGAATATTTGTGTGTGTGATAGAGTATGTATGTGCATGGGGTGTGCGTGTGTTTGTGTGTATGGGTGTAATGACTGATGTAGCATTGAATGACGTGTGCTGTGTATAAAAGAGTGGGAAGGTTGAAGAGGAGACATGTGTTTACTGGGGGGGGGGGGGTGACAACAAGTACATTTAAGGAGGTTGAAAGCTGTGTTAATAATCTTTTAATCATGATTCATGATTTACTTTGTAATTTTACAACGCTCACATCAACTCACTCTGTCTGTCTGTCTGGTCAAAAGTTTGTACACGTTATTTCTCTCACACCCAATCGAGGATCAAGCTGACATTGTGCACAATGATTTCTTCTGCCTGACAAAACAAACATCAAGAAAAGTTTAAAAAAAAACAACCGATTTTTTATTTAACTATTTGTAAATAATTATTTTATTTGATATCTCGAACAACAGAATGAAATAGTACTTGATTAATACAGTGGTTTCCGTTTAATTAGTCTTCCTTATACTATGTAATGAAAAAAAAAATGAAACAAACTAAAGATAACTATTTTAAAAAATTTATCTCCATAAGCATTACCCTGGCACAGTGGTTAGTGTAATAAGGTCATTAAGTTTTTTTTTGTTATAAATGTTTATTAAGAAGCGATTACCCAGGTACCCCCTCATTCCCCCCCCCATCCCCTCATACAGCAACAAAAGGTAAAAAAAACTTCAACAGAAACGGGGATTAAACAAAAAAAAATAAAGTACATAATTCATTCCTTGTTGATGTCCAGGGGCATAGCCTGCGGCTCAGCCTAAGTTTGAAAAAAAACCTGTTTGGACGCCAAACAGTAAAAAAAAACAACCTGTTTGAACACAGTTCTGTTTGAGAGAGACCCGAGTCAATGCCTATGTAAAGCATTGCTGTTTCCAATGCCTTTGGCTCCCGACGCATGCTTGGCTGCACATGGCCGAAGGCCGAGGACACCGGGAGCCTCCGCCATTTTCCTTCGTTATACCAAGCTAGCCGTGGGGGACTCGCCATTTATGTAACGGTCCCTTTGAGGAACAGCGCATGTATGTGTGACATGTTCGTGGGGGCTTTTTTACAACCCCGCCCGTGCAAGAGGTTGACACTCGTCTACCTGTGGGCATCCCCACGGGAGTTATGTTTCGCCATTCATTTAGCCTAGCTACCCCCTCAAGTAGCCGTTTCCATCCAGGTGCCACGATGAGGCAGAATAGCGTACCCGGGCATAATTCATTCCTGAACTTCCTGGCGCCCCCCACGATTTCTTAACAAAGGCGCAAAATGAAGAAAGAATTTCCCAAGAAATACTATTTCATCAAGGGACGTAATTCTTGGTTACAGTTACACGATAAAAAGTGACTGGAGATGTCCGATAAGCTCCCCTTGCTGGTCGAACGAATCACCATGCAAGTTTGTATGAATTCGCGCGCGCGTGTGTGTGTGTGCCAGGGGGAAGAAAGGGGGTGCTGGAGGTGGAGAAGACGGACATCTGATGAATGGGACAGTACCCGAGAGACCTCGTTAGATCTACTTTTTTATGCATTCTGTGTTATCTTCCATCTATTGTCACCACCAATAGTACTTGTTCCCAATTCAAGACACGATATGTATTTGGGACGTTCTTTGACTTGTTTACTGTTTGAGACAGCAAGGCCTAGAACTATTTATAGAATATCTCAATGAAGACGCGTGCTTACTCAGCATAGTTCCAGTTCTTTCCAGTTCAAATCGGGCGGACATGGCGACTGAAGTCGTAAAGCGCTTGGCTTCTGAACCAAAGGGTCCCGGGTTCGAATCGCTATGAAGACTGGGATTTTTGAGCGTTGGAGTTCTTAAGACGCCTCTGAGTCTACCCAATTCTAATGGGTACCTGACTTTAGTTGGGGAAAAGTAAAGGCGTTTCGTCGTAGTGTTGGCCCCATGACACCCTCGTTATCCATAGGCCTTTTAAACAGATGACATTTATATCATCTGCCCTATTGATCACAATGTCGTTAATTGGAATATTACTTTTCTTTGAATTCTAATGTCCCTTCTGTTTACACATCCACATACAAGACCTACGTTTTGACAGATCAGGTATAATGTATTATGTGTAATTTGTGTATTGTATCAGGTAGTTCTGTTCTTAACCACCCGCGCCAAGAATGTTCTCATTTAGTTATTGATGTAGATGCCCCTCGTAGAAGGCTGAAATAAAAGCCACAGAACAACTATTCCTACCACCTAGTCAAGATATAGTAAGGTCTGAATTGAGACAAGTTGCTCGATATTCGTATTGAGATTTATTTTGTAAATATTTTTAGACATATGTGACGTAGTGTCATAAGTTTGTGTGTGTGTTCGTATGTATCTCTATGGGAAGATGTTAGCGATTTGTTATGAATGACGCAAGATAGGTGGCACTATCGTCAATGGTCTTAATTAAGACAGACGACTCCAGAACGTGAGCCACGGTGAGACCAAAAGACTGTGTTACTGTAGTGAGTTAGATTTTGTTAAAAGATATTGTTACTAAATGCTAGTACATTTATGTCATCTCAAATCAACTTCATTTTGTCTATATCATGTTAGGCGCTTAAGCGGTGTCTAATGCAGATAAACCAAATGGGAAGTAACACTCAAGGAAATTTTGATAACACCGGCGAAACGCTGAACAAACGTGCCGCATAATCGAAGCTTATACTAAAAAAGAAGTTTAATAGCAATGAAGGGAACTGTCGAATGTCCGCTAACTCTCTACGTTCATAAAAAGGCTTCCTATCTCGAGGACGTCCTGGAAGTGGTCTGTTGACATCGGCTGATATTTCGCCCCGTATAAAAACCTATCCTTGTTTTTACTAGTCATGTCATTGTCTCTAAGTCGAAACGTCCCCTATTACCGAAACAAATAATTAATTCCTAACCGTGCCATAAAAACTATAATAAAAGCTCTATTGTGTGTTGTTCACAAACAATCTACTCAAGTTATTTAAAGTTTTATGAAGTTATAATACTTGGCAAAATTTAGGTCATTGGTTAATATGCATGACTAAATGCATGACGCGTAGGACGTAATCATCTTTTTTTTTTTTTAAAGTAACGTCTGTATCATATAAGATAAGAAATGACATTTGATATCTTGGTATTCGTAAAGTTTGTTCATACAGTTTCTTTTTAAGTGTTTTGGAGACTAGATCCCATGGATACTCGGTATCACAAATGTCCTACTAAAACCGCAAAACAAACGAAAAAATCCGTAAAAATGGGTCACATGACACAATCAACCCAATCACTTTCTATGCGTTAGTTATCTTTCTTTTTTGTCTATAGCTTATTAGATGATGAAGGCTGTGTGGTGGTCGACTGGTTAAGCACTTGACTTCTAATTTACTGTTTGTGGCAATTTTTTGTCTTTGTTTTTTGGTTTTGTTTGTTGCTTCTTTTTAATTGAATGTGTCAAACACTTATTTTGAATTTAACTTACTATATGATTGTATAGTAAAGTGCGAAGTTCGAGCAGCCCCGATTAGTCAAGAGGTTCGAACAGTTCACTTTTTATTGCTAAAACTTTTTTATTTGAATGTTTACCAAATTACCACTATATTGCTACTGCGCATGCACCTTTTTTCTTTACTTCCGACACATACTATTTCCTTTTCCTTGTAAAGGCTAAGTTCATGGTGAGGTCAAACTCAGGAGGTGTGGAGTTATTCTTTTTTACTACCCGGTAGTGAAGGAAATGGGTAATGGGCTTAAGGCTATTTTTAAGTCTGATTGCTCATCAGCTTAAAGAGACTATTTGAAGTTATGGAGGGTGGGAAATGGTGCAATGGATGGTGTTCTTGCGCTTGAGTAAAAAGAAAATGACTTTATAGTGAAAATTAAATATTATAACATGTTTTAGATATATTTTCTTTGATCTGTTCGAACCTTCCATCAACCCGATCGAGCTTACTAATTGGGGAAGAATCCGCTCGAGGAAAAGTACGCTTGGCGATACTTACCCTACACCTCTTTGACTTCCTATTTAATTTTAACTAAGCCTAGTGATACATTAAATCCAATCTATTTTCATAGAAAAAAGGACGAGGAATTCAGAGATAATATCAGTTTTTTCATAGGTCAGACTGTTACGGTGCTATAAAAATCCAAACTTGAAAATTGCTGCCAGCGGGCTTAATGCGCTCGAACTTCGCACTTTACTCTATAAGCTACATGTGTTTTCTAGGATGACAAATGAGATCAACATCACTGTCATATTGATCGATACATTTAAGACTTGGTAACCTACGTCCTCGATGAAGTGGAGATTATAGAGATTCAGTCAGAACGACAGCGGCACCCGGAAGTCTTGTTTGTTTGTTTGTTGTCCTCAGTGTGGAGGACACTGACCAACATGAATGACCAAGAGAATGAACACTCAATATAACCATGCTAATGCGACCATTTTTTGTGGGAAATAAATCTTACAGTATTTACATATTATCGCTGTAAATGTGGAGTTCTTCCTATTAAATACATAATAAGTATGTCATTCCCTTCTATTGCAATATGTGCTGGGATCCATTGGAGTTTTCTTACTGATATGTTGTTTATAAGTGCTGACTGAGTTGGTTCACATAGGAGGCATTAGAGATTTTCAAGCTTTGGGGGCCTGTTGTTTTTTTTTTGTCATGAAGACATTAAGACCCTTTCGGGTACTTGTTTCCTTCTTTGTTTGTTTTGCTAACGTGATGTCTGCTAGTTCAATACCTTTCACATCTGATATGTGTAGCTATAAATGCCTATAAGAGAGCTCAAAAGTTGCATTGGAATTTTATAGTTTTTCTCCGCTGGGCCATTTAAGAATATTCCAGCTCCTTGTCAACCGCCGATAGTTGAAGACGAAGAGATAAGCTTTCAGTTGTCCACCCGTAGCGTTGTTCTTTTATTTTATTTTTTGTTTCTGTATTTCTGCAGGAAATCAATTTGGCTGATTGCGCTTTTCATACCTGCAAGAGAGGAAACCCTAACGGGGCCCTCCATAATTCGTAATGATGGGTCCCCCCATGTGAATCTGCCCCAAGGCTTCATCGATAAAACGTCTGGGTCTGCCCATTATTAGTTGTAAGATTATAAATCCATTAATAGTGGTAGAAATAGTGACAAGGAGACGACTATTCTAAAAGGTTGCTTGGAATAAAAGCCCCATATTTTGCGAGTCTTTAGGTGTGGCTAAATACAAAGTGGCAAAGCCTAGGTAAAGTAGTTGTAGACATCTATTTAAAGTAAAATTAGATTTAAGTGAAATCTTTTTGCTTTAAAGAACCTTGAAGAGGTCTTATTAAGTTATGACTTCTATAAACGCTAGCCCCAATGAATCGCACCAGTGCTAATTTTTTAGCTCATAATTCTATGTACATAACATCTTATCATATGTCAAAGGTCAAATGTTCTTTCCGTGACTTCCTTTACGTTTTATACTCCTGATTTATGGAATGGTTTACACACCTGTTTTGAAACTTAGATAAAATAAACCATCTTGAAATTTACAACATTCTCTAGCCAAGGCATATAATTATTTTAATATTAAAACATGTGCTTTCTGGTTGTCATTAGATATGACTCCTTCAACTCTAAAACACTAAGGAAAATCCATCATTTTTCTGTGTGGATATTTTTTTATATATTATTATAAATAGTAAAGGCAAATGATATATATGTGTGTGTATATTTCTACTTGATTAAAAGAAATATTTAAGTTAGATCACACATAATATGTTATTGTGTACTGAGCATTACACTTATCTATTTATCTATCTATCTATTTATCTTCTCTCTCTCTCTCTCTCTCTCTCTCTCTCTCTGTATATATATATATATATATATATATATATATATATATATTTATATATACTTATTTCTTTAGACTCCCATCGGAGCATAGGCACTATCTATCTATCTATCTATCTATCTATCTATCTATCTATCTATCTATCTATCTATCTATCTTTACTTATTCCTTTTGACTCCCAGCGGAACACAGGCACTTCGCCATCAGACTCGATTCCACTCAGCTGGGTCCATGTCCATCCTGACATTTTGGCTTCCAGGTCTACTGCTTTGGTCTTCCAAACTTTCTCTTCCCGTTGGGTTTTAGTCAAGGGCCTGTTTTGTTATGCCCAAACCTTTATATATCTATATTTATTTTTATGTATCTATTTTTTATATGTATATAGTGTATATGTGTACGATTATACATGTATAAGTTGTAAGTATTGGTTTGTACTTGCATATGTTCCTGGTTAGCTATCTATTAGCATGAACATTTGAGACCAAGGATAGACGTCAACGTCAATATAAGAGAACTTTAAACCAACAAAATATGCAGCCAATAACTAGCACAGTGTAGCCACGTAAAATACTTTTCTCTTTCTTATTCTTTGGACTAGATGATGAGCCAATAATATTTTTTTTTTTTGGTGCCAATTGAAACGCTTTTACAATACAATCATGTCTAAAACTGAAAATGTGAACTGGTCATATGATTTTCGATTATCGACTTCGCGTATTTATTTATCGAAGCTCATAAAATACAACGTTCTTTACGTTTAGTTTTAGATAATTACAAACTGTACAATCTGTATCTAGTTGCAGGCAACAGAGCTATCTATAACACAGAACACATACTTAAAAACAAATTTGTATCTAAGATAACAAAGAAAAATATCTAAAAGCCAATCATAAGACCAGTACTTTATGGATGCACATGAAAATGTAACGCTGAGAAAAGCCACAGAAAATCTGCTAAATACTTTGGACAGGCAAATCTTCAGAATAATTGACGGTGTCATACATGAATACACCAACCAAGACAAATACCAGCTATAATATGAAGACTCCTCCTTAGTAACCGAAATAAAAAGTAACCGATGACGATAGACAGGTCATCTTGAGGAGCATAGATTGTTTACCGGCTAAAAAGCAAAAGGCACGCGTCCCAAAGACAGACCACGAGTACGGTGGCGTGCTGACGTAGAGGCAGATCTACAACAGCTTAAAGCCCCGGGCATGGAGACGTAAAGCCCAGGATAGATCAGAATGGAAAGGTGTTCTACACCTGGCCAGGGCCCTCCATTGACTGTAGCGCCACTGGGATTGGATGGACAATCTGTATCTACTAAAAATGGTGCAACTCATTTTGTCTTAGTTTTGATTGTACTTGACAGTGAAATCTGTATTTCCATGTCGATTTAGAAAGAACTCTTGATAGTATGAACAAGAGGCTAAACAACAGCATGACCAACAGAATGAACAACAAGCTAAGCAAAACACCCTTCATGTTTGTACATTACACTGTTAGTGTCATTAGCACACTAATCCATTTGTATACGTTACTTTAGGCCAACTCTTGCATGGACGAAAGATAACATCAAACTGAAATGAACTCAATCAACTTAAAGCTTTAGGCTTTCACTGGGCCAGAATAATTATAAGTTTACACACACACACACACAATTGTGGGAATAGACAAAATTGTTGGGGCCTACAAACAAGCGAGAAGACAAGATGTAATGATGATCAAAAAGATTTTTTTTTAAACTCTTCAACGACCTTGACCCTGAATGATCCCAAAATGAGGCTACTCAACTGTTTATTGATGAGGAAGCATTTCTCTCCATCTCAATGACACGTGTTTCTTGGTGACAGATGGCTCTGAGTTTACCACACACAAAAAAAAAGATGTTTAAAAAAAAATTAAAAATAGTTATTAAATTAAAATTGTTGAGGGCGAAATAAAACCGATGAAAATGGATGAATTAAAACTGAACTTTGGCTATGTGATGGATAGGCTACATTCATCTATAAACGCAAATTGATTTTAACGATCAATATTTGTTCAACTAATCCGTAATAATATTTTAATAAGCAAAGTATAGAAAAAAGTGTAATTGTATGAATTATATACCTAAATATAGCTCAATCTTATCTTATCTTATCTTATAAAATACAGACGCTGCTTCAAAAATGTAGATACCAGCGTTCTACGCGTGTTCCTAGGTCAATCTGGTCATGCGTGGTTTTCCTGGCTGACTCAGGCAACTCATTTCCATGCTCTAAACGCACTATATGTTCTCTACATATTGATATCAACACTGCCATTCGACTAATGTATATAACTTCTAAATACATGGATACTCAAGCCAGTAGGAGAGTCTAACAGGGGACGTGAAAGGGATAGCACTCTTTTTTTTTTACAAAGCTTATAATTCAACCAAGAGATTAGAGACAGGGTTACTGCAGCGATCGGACCCCATGATGACCTGCTAACTATAGTGAAAAAACGCTAGCTCAAAATCCATGGCCATATTACAAAATCGTCGGGGCTGGCAAAGACCTTCTTTCAGGGATCAGTACCAGGAAAAAGAAGAAGAGGCAGACAGAGAAAGCGATGGGAGGACAACATATAAGAATGCCATTGAAAGAGGTTCTAAACAAGGCAAAAGACAGGGAGAAATGGAGAAAGACGGTCGACGTGTCTTGCTTGGTGCCCCAACGGTCCAACAGACTAAGAGATAGGTAAAGGTAAAGGTATAAAATAATTAAACTCTAATAAAAAAGTTTGTACACGTTATTTCTCCCAAAACCAATCTCGGATCAAGCTAAATTATTCTTTTACATGCCAACACAATAATCTAAAAAAAAAAATTACCCAATTACGTAATTAACTGTTGTTATTTTTTTTTGCTTGGTATCTTGAACAAGGGAAAGAAATTTTACTTGACTGACAAGGTGGTATATCTTGAATTAGTCCCCTTTAGTGTTTGTAGAAAGAAACATTTTTTGAGTAAATATAAACATATTTTTATAAGCATCTCCCTAGAGTTCAAAGTGTTTATTTATTGGCTTAAAAAGGCTGATGAGGCCTTAGCCATCGAGTTCAAAGTGTTTATTTATTGGCTTTAAGAGGCTGATGAGGCCTTAGCCATCGAGTTCAAATTGTTTATTTATTGGCTTTAAGAGGCTGATGACGCCTTAGCCATCGAGTTCAAAGTGTTTATTTATTGGCTTAAAGAGGCTGATGAGGCCTTAGCCATGGAGTTCAAGATTTTTAGCACTTTTTATTTAGTTGGCAACATTTGGGGTCAACTTAGCGTCCTTGACATTGCCTAGTTACACTGGATTTTTTTTTTACTAATACGGTATTTCTGTCCAACACTGCATTTTTCACAATGGGCTAAAGAAGATGATCCTAGACATGAAGTTATATATTATAATGGTTGATAAAGACTTACATAAGCAGCATCCATACAGCCTATAAATATTTTTTTCGAAACGTAACTTTCATAATTTAAAAAAACATATGTTTGACAGGTAGGATTAAACATTATATGATTACAAATATTCTGACTTTTTTTTTTTTCTGATGTGAAATATGAAAAAAAAAAAAAAACTGTTTTTTTTTTTTCTTATTTCCCTTAGTTTCTACAATCTTATCTCCCTTATTTATTCTTCCCGCATGTGCTGCGAAATTACAATATGGAATGGATTTTATTTTGTAATCTAGCAGGATGTGGATTAACAAATCGGCATTTCTTTACTGACGTGTCATGACCTGTCTGTCAAATCGGTCAGGGGTAAGATGAGAGGGGACGCGCGTGACATGTTGATGTGGCGACACGCGATCAAAACCCTGACGGGTTGAGATGAGGGATATTAACAAGGACAAGGGCTTTAATTTTCTTCATTTTAAAACTCATGTTACTATTACAATGGCAGAGTGTAGCTCCTCATTCGTAATTGTATAATGTGTGTGTGTGTGTGTGTGTGTGTGTATGAAATAGACAAGGGAGAATCAGACAACAACAAAAAGACTTTAAAGGTAAAGCGAAATATCAAAATAATTTCAAAAACAAAAATTAAAAACTTATAAGTATGAAAGAACTGCATACTCACAGCGGTAGCTTTTAGCACTGTAGGATTTAATTCCCTTTATTGGTATCGAACAAAATTACAACTTTACATTACCACTTTACATTACCACGGTAAAGCGCTTGGCTTCCGAACCGGGGACCGGGGTTCGAATCCTGGTGAAGACTGGGATTTTTAATTTCGGGAACTTCGGGCGCCTCTGTGTCCACCCAGCTCTAAGGTACCTGACATAAGTTAGGGAAAAGTAAAGGCGGTTGGTCGTACCTGACATAAGTTAGAGAAAAGTAAAGGCGGTTGGTCGTTGTGCTGGCCACATGACACCCTTCTTAACCGTAGGCCACAGAAACAGATGACCTTTACATAATCTTTACATCATCTGCCCTATAGACCACAAGGTCTGAAAGGGGAAATAGTTAGGCCAGGTTCACATCTAACTTTGCATTAACTTGCACCTATCCTTTGATCTGCTGGACAGTTGGGGCACCACACAAGATCTGTCAACCTTCTTTCTCCATTCTCATCTCTCATTTGTCTTTGATATAATTTCATTCGTATGTTCTTTCTGAAAATATTGAAGCCTCCCTGGGTGGACCACTTCGGGGGCCGATTTTGAGTTTGTGTTTCCACACAAACTGTCTTTGTAACCTTGTTTTTTTTTTATTAATTCGTGATTTGTTAGGAACAATACATAATTATGAAAAATTCGAACTGATTCGAAAACGGGAAGTGGAAGAATGAATCTCTTCCAACTTCGTACCAGACAGAGAGAATGAGTTGGTAGAAGCTTTTTAAAAAAACTTTAAGAAACGAATTACCTTTCCTCAATTTAGTGCTGCATCTAAAAAAAAAATATCTGTGTGGTAGCATTGACCAATCTCTACTTTCAACGGCCATCAGGTATTTGGTTGTCAAGTTTTTGAGTGACAGCGCGTGCTCTGGTTTAATCTAACTTTTTTTTCCTCTGAAAAATATTTTCTTAATTTCTAAATATAACAAAAAAAAATTGACATTGGCTACGAATAATTATCTTCGATTTTATAAAGACTACCCAAATCAATATTTAGATTACACGAGTAAATTATGAAATTTTGTATCGATACATCTGTAAAACGTATTATTCCTAGCGATACTATTTATTATATGCTTTGTATAGCATGTCTAACAAGTTGACAGGCTCCAACAGTGATCTGCGCGCTGTCCCACAATCTTAACATGTTATGATGGGCGTATTTGGGAAAAAAAGCTCATTTCTGCCTGGTGTTCAGCAAACATAACTCAGATCAAATTGCAAGTCAACAAGTTATTCTACATAGGGATTTTATACTGAACCGGCCTTATAGGTACCTAATTATTATTTCCCACTCGAGACACACATTCCAGACTGGAGTCAACTCAGATATTTTATTTTTAAATATTTGCTTACAAATATTGAGTGGAGAGGAGCCAGACATGTATGCGAGGTGGCAGAGTGTTAAAGCGCTTGGTTTCGGTTTCAAATCTTGGCGAAGGCATGGATTTTGAATCACTAGAACGTCCCTGAGTTCACTTCCCTCTAATGGATACCTGACATAATTTTTTTTTGAAATTAATTGCTTTGGTTTTTGTGCTGGCTACAGGACACTTGAGTTAATAGTCGGCCTTAGAAACAGAAGACATTGACATGACCTGCAATAGGGATTACAAGGTTTGAACTAAGAACTTGTAGGTTGTGTTGTTTTTTTCTACCAAAACCTTCACCTCCACTATGCACAGTGAATCGTAAAAAAACAAAATAAAAACAAGCAAAATATAAAAATACTTTAAAAAAAACAAAACAAAACAACAAAGCTTATGTAATGGCAAGAACTCCACATATACAACTATATATTTCACTAATGTAGACTTTTTTTTTTACTTATTTCGATATCAAACAAAATAATTAATTACATATATTTATTAAGTAATTGGCTATTTTAATTGATTCATGTTTTGTTAGGTACAATAAATAATTCTTGACAGTTTCAACTTGATCCGAGAATGGGTGTGGGAGAAAGAACGTGTACATTTATTTAAAGGGATGAAAGCCGACATATTTAGCCATATTTCTTTCTTAATACTGAAGGATTAATTGCCCATGTAGGTTTCAAACAAAATAATTAATTACAAGTAATTAATTGACTTATTGGTTAGTTTCTCAAATTGATTCATATATATTTCAATGAAAAATTTTGCAAAGTTTTAACTTGAATAGGTGTTGGAGAAATAACATGTTCAAACTTTTTACCAGACAGACACACAGAATGAGTTGACAAAAGCTTTGTCTAAAAAAAAAACTATAGCATTCTCATTGATTATGTTTTGCATCTAAACAAACACAAAAACATAAATATAAACAGTAGTCTAGAGCAGCGGTTCTCAACCGCTAAAAAGCTAAAAGAGCTAAAAAGCTCGGCGACCCTTTTTACTATTCCCCACCATGCGGCGACACCAAAGCGTAAATAGTAAAAAGTAACAGCGCTTTCGACAATGTTATAAAAATCGTAATCCATAGTTCTGTTGGTCTTAGGCGACCCCTGCAAAATCGTCATTCGACCCCGAGGGGGTCGCGACCCACATGCTGAGAACCCCTGGTCTAGAGCTAACCCCAGTGCACTCACATCGCTCTGAACTGTCGTCTGCGAAGGACCAGACGATTTCTCCACGGTCTGGCAGAAAAAACAAATAGCCCCAGGCGTGCCTTAAAAATAAAAAAATGTCATAACGAATTCAGTGTTAGGAAATAAAAAGACACAGGAACAATACAAGTTCTATAACCAGAACTTATTGAATCACTTGAGAACCAAAGAAGTGGACAGAAAACTATGCTAACTTTATTGCTTTTGATACGGGAATGAAAACACAATGGTTAACAAGGTTACAAAAGACAGCTTGTGTGGAAACACAAACTCAAAATCGGCCCCCCGAAGTGGTCCACCCAGGCAGGCTTCAATATTTTCAGAAAGAACATCCGAATGAAATTATATCAAAGACAAATGAGAGATAAGAATGGAGATAGAAGGTTAACAGATCTTATGTAGTGCCCCAACGGTCCAGCAGATCAAAGGATAGGTGAAAGTGAATGCAAAGTTAGATGTGAACCTGGCCTAACTAGTTCCCCTTTCAGACCTTGTGGTCTATGGGGCAGATGATGTAAAGTTCATGTTTTTGTGGCCTACGGTTTCATGTAGCCAGCACAACGACCAACCGCTTTTACTTTTCCCCAACTAATGTCAGGTACCCATTAGAGCCATCAGTGGCGCCCATGGATTCCAAAGTTGAAAATCCCAGTCTTCACCAGGATTCGAACCCGGGACCCCCGGTTCGGAGGCCAGCCGCTTTGCCGATCAGCCACCGCGCCTCCTCTGGCCTAACTGATGTCTTATAATTGATCTTATTGTTTTGAAAAGGCTCACTCTTATCGAATCCTTTTAGCGCCTGAGAATTGCAAAGCAAATTTCAAGCAAATGAAGCTTACAAGATTACTATTCGTTTTAAATTAGGTCTAACTTATAATGCATACTAAATAGCTTTTTCTCTTTAAAAACTGCTTGCATAACTGATTTTAAAAATTAGATTTTTCGCTTTCAAAAAAAAAAAAAAGTAGCCGTTGCATCAGAACTTTACATGGTCTACAATATCGTGATGTCGGATTTTCAATATCTTTTCTAGTTTACGAGATCTAAACGGGACGGACGGACAGACGGACAGACATTTTATACAAAATTAATAGCGTCTTTTGCCCTTTCGGGGGCCGCTAACAAACAGATGGTAGTTTAAAGAACACTTTCTTTAGCAGTTTACCTACTAGCTATGGCTGGTCATGCGGTATGCGCTCTGGACTGTCGTTCGGACTCCTCGATGGTAGCGGGTTCATAAAATGCCTGCTGACATGTATGTGTCGTCCTGCGGGAGGTTTTGACGAGAAAGTAAATTATCTTTCCCTTTAACGAAACTCGACCCTGGCTTCGCCAGAGAATGAATACTCGTTCTTTTATAACATAATAATAATAATAATAATAATAATAATAATCTTTATTAGTCTTACAATTTCTGCATTACACCAAAACAAAACATTATAATTATAAAAAAAAACAAAATGTACAAATTAAGATATAAAAAGTCAGGCATCATCTTGCAATCACCGGAAAATATCTGGCAGTAGTTGGTCTCTGAAAGAGACAGAGAGCTTTAACCATGGCCCAGGGACACACATATTAGGTCTAAAGAAAAGCCATTGCAAAGAAAGGCGCAGAAGAGCTAAAGAATACTTAAATAGACACACCCCCCCCCAGGCGGACAACGGCTTTGCATCAGATATGGAAATCTGTAGCACTACATTTATCCTTAATTTTTGGAATCGAAGACATTGCCATAATTATTTTTACATCGTACACAGTACTTTTTACACGCTAGCAATACGTGGCCAAACACATTATGCGTTTCCATAGACAAAATTAAGAAGAACTTTGGTTTCTCGGGATCGTGACGTCACTACCGGCACATCGTTCCCATCAACATCACCTGTGAATACAATCAGTGAACAAGAAGTAACACCAACATTCATTGACGCTGGTGTGTGTGTTTATTGGCTGAACTTGGTTTACGTTTGTGTGTGTAATTGTGTGTGATTGTGTGTGTATATGTTGTGTGTGCATGTGTGTGTATATGTTGTGTGTGATTGTGTGTGTGTATATGTTGTGTGTGATTGTGTGTGTATTGTTCAGGCTTCCGCGCGGTGTTGATGCTTGTAGATAGATCTAGTGTAGATCTACGTCTGACTGGAGGTACTACCGAACTCAAAACTACTTCAGTAACACCGGCGAAAAGCCGAAACAAACAAAATATGTAGTCGACGCTGATGCTGTTTACAAATCCATTTAATTACTAAGAAGGGAATCGTCCTATGTCAGCTATGTCCGTTAATCCGTATCTATATTCTACTACTCTACACAAAGCATCCTCTTTCTAGCGTCACTAAGAGCGTTCTTGTTTTTTAAAGATCTGTCACGTCATTTGTCGCTAAGTAAAACTTTACCCTTATTCCCGAAACAAATAACTAATTCCTAATCATGTCATAACAGTATATGTTGTGTGTGATTGTGTGTGTATATGTTGTGTGTGATTGTGTGTGTACATGTTCTGTGTGATTGTGTGTGTACATGTTGTGTGTGATTGTGTGTGTATATGTTGTGTGTGATTGTGTGTGTATACATTGTGTGTGATTGTGTGTGTATATGTTGTGTGTGATTGTGTGTGTACATGTTGTGTGTGATTGTGTGTGTACATGTTGTGTGTGATTGTGTGTATATGTTATGTGTGATTGTGTGTGTACATGCTGTGTGTGATTGTGTGTCGATATGTTGTGTGTGATTGTCTGTGTATAGGTTGTGTGTGATTGTGTGTACATGTTGTGTGTGATTGTGTGTGTATATGTTGTGTGTGATTGTCTGTGTATAGGTTGTGTGTGATTGTGTGTGTATATGTTGTGTGTGATTGTCTGTGTATAGGTTGTGTGTGATTGTGTGTGTACATGTTGTGTGTGATTGTGTGTGTGTATATGTTGTGTGTGATTGTGTGTTTACATGTTGTGTGTGATTGTGTGTGTGTATATGTTGTGTGTGATTGTGTGTTCATGATGTGTGTGATTGTGTGTGTATATGTTGTGTGTAATTGTGTGTGTATATGTTGTGTGTGATTGTGTGTGTACATGTTCTGTGTGATTGTGTGTGTACATGTTGTGTGTGATTGTGTGTGTACATGTTGTGTGTGATTGTGTGTGTGATTGTGTGTGTACATGTTGTGTTTGATTGTGTGTGTATATGTTGTGTGTGATTGTGTGTGTATATGTTGTGTGTGATTGTGTGTGTATATGTTGTGTGTGATTGTGTGTGTATATGCTGTGTGTGATTGTGTGTGTATATGTTGTGTGTGATTGTGTGTGTACATGTTGTGTGTGATTGTGTGTGTATATGTTGTGTGTGATTATGTGTGTACATGTTGTGTGTGATTGTGTGTGTATATGTTGTGTGTGATTGTGTGTGTACATGCTGTGTGTGATTGTGTGTGTATATGTTGTGTTTGATTGTGTGTGTACATGTTGTGTGTGATTGTGTGTGTATATGTTGTGTGTGATTGTGTGTGTGTATGTTGTGTGTGGGTACCTGAATATTTTACTCTCTTTCTTTATTTCCACGTCGAGATGTTCATCAGGAAGTCTCTGGTACGACAAGCACATTGGACGTCTGATTCATGGGAAGTACTTGCTTCCAATACATTTTTGTCACCATAGATGGCGCTCCGTTGGACTTTGTCTTTTAATGTCATTGAATGATATTGAATATCGTTTACAAAGTAAATAATATAGTTACCCTTTTCAGACCTTGACCTCTGTAGGGCAGAGGATGAAAAGGTTATCTGTTTAATAGGCTGAAGGTTTACTAGGGTGTCATGTGGCCAGTACAACTGCCAACCAGATATACTTTTCCCAAACTAATGTCAGGTGCCCATCTAGAACTAGATGGACTCAGAGGCGCCCAAAAATCCCGAAATTAAAAATTGTAGCTTTTAACGAGATTCAAACCAGAGACCCCTCGGTTTGGAAACAAACAGTTTTACAACTCAGCCAGCACGCCCCCTTGTAATTATATTTTGTCACATTAAGTTTACCCTTACCGGTCAAAATTTGTTTGTAAAGTTATTAAGTTTATTTTTATATTCTTAGTGACTCTATGTGAAGTTTTTGGCGCCAAGGCTTAGAGCATCCTTTTCAATTCTGCAGCTAGAGCCTAACTCACCACAGTATAAACTTGGAGTTCCCTTTAGTAGGTAAAAGAATGAAAAGCAGACGACGGATCTAAGTCTAGATCTAGATCTGAAATAGATATAGAATATTGATATAGAATCTTCTATATATCTAGACTAGAACTCGTATGACTTTAGTCTTATATAGACTGTCAAGTGTAGGCCCCTATAATGAGGATATGTTAAAACTACGCGCTAGAAAAGTAGTTCGTTATTTTGAAACTTATAACTAAAACTATAATATAATACATGTAGCAATCTATTCTTGCATTTGAATTAATGACTTAACTCTTTCTCTCCCAACTGACGATACCAACGTTGATTCTATCAGAACGTGGTAAATAATAACGGAGAGAAAGAGTTAAAACTCTGCTACGTCACTGTTGTTCCTGATTCAGGACCCGCTGATCTATCACGATCCCAGCCAGAATAGGGAAAAACAAAACTCAAGTTCTTAGGTCATTTGTTGATGACTTTGCCAGCAAGCTCTGGTGTGTGGCCGTATGCTTCAGTGTGTGCGTAGCTGTGAAAATGTGTGTGTGTGTGTGTGTGTGTAGGTAGCTGTTCCAGTTTGTATACGTTTGAAACTGTAATTGTGTGTAGACCTATGTAAGTAAATTTTTGCGTCTTTGTGTGTATATATCATGTGGCTATGTGGGATTTGTGACTGCGAGGTCAAAACTGTTTGGCTAAAGCTTGGACTACTAACAAGGGGGACTCGGGTTCGAACCCTGACTCAGATTTGTGTTTGCTGAGCGCCTAAAGTCATACACTTACATACACACATTTTGACATACTTACACATATTTTGTAAAAAAGAAAACTGTATTTATGTATAGTATTATTTATGGAACAGAGAGTAGAATAGCTTACAGCTCAGCATGAAAACACTATGATGAAGACTACGTTTCTAAACGTTTGAATATGATCTCGTATAACCCATTTATTGTACTGATTTAAATCTATATTAATGTGGCTGCCTTTATTTAATGTCATTACCTCCTGATACATATGTGACGTGACCTAAAAATCGTATTCTGCCACAAACAAATCAAACCCCCCCCCCCCCCCAAAATACCCTGAACGAAACAATAATAGAATATTAAAACAGGATTTGTTATTGTGCTATTGTTGTAGATAACAATAAAAGATATTTAAATGCCGTCAAGCTTTAGTATCATGATACACAATTTTTGGACCTGTCGATTGTTTCCATTTCACGTTGTTGTTGTTTAGTAGCAAGTCTTGAAATCTAGACATTGAAGAGGATTTAATAGAGACGTTTTTACAAGCGAAACATACTAACTAGAAGTCGATCTAGTTTGATGTTAAGATTCCAAGAGAGAAAATTTTTAAAAAATGTTCAATTTTATTTCAGTCGAATCCAATGAATTGCGGTCTTTTGGGACTTTCTCGTTTGGAGATGCGCTATGTTACATCATTTCAACTTCATCTATCCCTTAATCTGTTTTACCGTTGGGGCACCACACGAGATATGTTCTCCATTCTTTCCTGTCTTTTGTCTTTGATAGAATCTCCCTCAATAGCAGGCCCGTTCTTTATGTTGTTGTTTTTTTTCATCGCTTTCTCTGTCTGCCTCTTACATCTGCCTCTTACATTTGCCTCTTACGTCTGCCTCTTACATCTGCCTTTTACGTCTGCCTCTTACATATGCCTCTTACATCTGCCTCTTACATCTGCCTCTTACATCTGCCTCTTACATCTGCCTCTTACATCTGCCTCTTACATCTGCCTCTTACGTCTGCCTCTTACGTCTGCCTCTTACATCTGCCTTTTACATCTGCCTCTTACATCTGCCTTTTACATCTGCCTTTTACATCTGCCTCTTACATCTACCTCTTACATCTACCTCTTACATCTACCTCTTACATCTGCCTCTTACATCTGCCTCTTACATCTGCCTCTTACGTCTGCCTCTTACATCTGCCTCTTACATCTGCCTCTTACATCTGCCTCTTACATCTGCCTCTTACGTCTGCCTCTTACATCTGCCTCTTACATCCCAGAACGCCATATAACGTACGAAACACTATTTGTTTAAATGTGTTGTATACCCGTTGAAAGTACAATATTAACAGAGACTATTGTTCCTTAAGAACTATGTTTTTTTTTTCGTAATATACATTTAATTTTTTAAACTACAATTGGTACTTTACAAGCAGGTAAAAGTCCTACTAAATACAAGTCGAATGAACTTTCATATCGCGATCTGGAGCGTTCTCTTAACGGACCTAGACAGACTCACCACAAACTTAAATTTCTAACTTCAACACGGTTTGAATCTGTTAATTAATCTTTCGTACATGAAATAACAGTACAAAGTATCAATTAATTCCAAGCATTGTGCCTGGTCACTTGGACCAATTCATAAGAGGTGTTGTCTAAATTGTCCTGGTCTTGCGAATGCGACTTTTGGTTTTTCTACATTTCGAGCAAGACCTGCAAAGTCGAAATCATTATTTTCATCTTTGAAGCTCGTTGTGAATGGGTTAAAATTGAATTATTTCAATGCAGAAATTTTCCCTTTTATTAATAAAAAAACCCAGGCCTAATTGTTGACCTCCTTCAGTCACTCTACGACTGTGATTCATTTCGAAAAACACTTTTTCAACCCACCCAGATAATAATAATTGAAAAAAAAACATTCAGATTAATCCATGACGCAGACAAGTAGATAGGTTTACATGATATTGAACTGTTAGATTTTTTTTTTTAAATATTGAAGATAATTATTTCAGAAAAAGCATGGTGTGTAAATTGATCTAAACATTTCTAGCTGGTTATTGCCACATTCATTTCAGTTCTAACATTTCAGCTTGTGTCTGCTGGCGAACTCAAGATATCAGTGTAGCGGTGCTTAGAAAGACCATTTATCATAAATGTATGATCTTTCTAAATAAATTATTGTAGCTGTAAAGCTTATTAAATATTCTAATAAGATAAGAGTTTAAAAAAAGAAACGTGTGAGATATACTCAATCTCTCTCTCTCCCTCTCTCTCTCTCTCTTTGTCTTCTCTCTCTCCCCCTCTCTCTCTCTCTCTATTCTCTCTCCCTCCTCTCTCTCTCTCTTTCTCTCTCTCTCTCTTCATCTATTTTCTCTCTTTCTCTATTCTCTCTCTCTCTCTCCCCCCCTCTCACTTTCTCTCTCTTTCTCTATTCTCTCTTTCTCTCTCTTTTTCTATTCTCTCTCTCTTTCTCTATTCTCTCTCTTTCTCTTTCTCCCTCTGTCTTTCTCCATTTTCTCTCTCTCTCTCTCTCTTTCTCTATTCTCTCTCTTTCTCTTTCTCTCTCTCTCTCTCTCTCTCTTTCTCTATTCTCTCTCTCTCTCTTCTCTCTATCTCTTTCTCAATTCTCTCTCTCCCTCTCTCTCTTTCTCTCTCTCTTTTTCTCCCTCTCTCTTTCTCTATTCTCTCTCTTAATCGCTCTCTTTCTTAAATGTTTCTATTTGTTTCTTTCACTTGGACCTAGTACCAGTTATAGTTAACAATTATTAAAACCCTAAGGACCTTATCCAGGAGTATTACTATTGTCAATTTAAAAAGCTTTTTATTCAAAGTCCTGAACATAGTCAAACTATTCTTCCACAACTTAAAAGATAACTATGTTACAAAAACATTTTGTGTGGGGACACAAACTCAAAATTGGCTGTCGAAGTGGTTCAATCAAGCAGAAAAAAAAGGCAGGTTTAAATATTTTCAGCATGTATTTCAGAAGGAAATTCTATCGAATGCAAATGACAGAGAAGAATGGAGAAGAATGGGGACAGATCCTGTGTGGTGCTCCAACGGTCCAGCAGACCTAGGGATAGGTAAAAGTGAAGGTCAAGCTAAATGTGAACCTGGCCTAACTTATGGTATAGAATGACTATCTAATTGATCTAATTGTATATAATGATTATCTAATTAATCTAATAGTTTTGCAAAGGGTCAATCTCTTATTCAAAGTTTCAAGTTTCCACACAAACTTTGTAACCTTGTTCCTCATTAAGATTAGATCTATATCTCGTCTCATGTTGATAATGTGTTCATCTTTTAGAAAAGTTACATTCATGATTTTGTTCACTTAAGTTTGTTCAAGTTTTTAAAAGTTGATTTCATAAAAAGAAATACAACACGCCTACACCAGTTACGTAGTGCTCGCAATATGATGCTACTATTTACCAATCTACAATCAACACGTACACACACACACACACACACACACACACACACACACACACACACACACACACACACACACACACACACACACACCGCACACACGCACGCACACACACACACACACACACACACACACACACACACACACACACACACACACACACACACACACACTCCAGAACACCCAGACTGTATATCTATCTCACATCAAAGTCCTCCGTTTGAAAACTACGTCTGGTCAGAAGCTTACATGACGTCATTGACGCACAGCCATGAAGACCCTTGAGCTCAGGGTAATCAAGTTGTTGTTTTCTTCCTTGCCTGTTTGGCCACCAATCAATCACAATTAAAAACGCCTGGCATAGAATGACACCCACCCCGCCTCAATACCTCTCAATTCTCATGTACTTTTGCTTTCGTTCCAATTTTCTACCTTTTTTCAGCAAAACTTTTTTTTTTTCTTTTAAAATGTTTACTGTCACGGGTTAGCTTGACCTCCGGGGCTTCACGCCCCAATGCGCCAAGGGAGAAAATTACATGAATACAAGATGCATAAACATGTCCAGAAAATATTTTTTTTTAGGTATCTCATGTCTCTGATTATCATTATTCTTAAAACCCTAATTATCTCCAACACGTGAATTGTCAGAGTAAATTAAAGCATCTTTGTTTAAGGATTTCCAAGGCGTCAATACTCTTTGCTCTTGATAGGTACGAGGCAAAGAGAGTAGCCGTCAGTATACACGTTTAATGAAACTAGAAGGAAATATTTCACCTTACCATTAAACTAACCAACTTGTGGCTTGAATATAATCGGTTTATCAAAGCAAAGATCGGTGTCGCAGTTATCTATGTCACTGTATAGTAGAATTATTTCTCTAATTGATAGTGCGGCGTTGATCACTATATTGATGACGTCATTACACTATTAATATTTTTCTTGTGTAGACTAGGGGAATGAACTTTTGTTGCTTGTCACAACTTCTAGTGACGTAAAGTTAGTGTGTGTATGTGATTTGCGTCATTTATCGTCAAGTACAGTCTCTCCATCTTGTGCGGTATAGAGGCAAGACTTGTTTTGAGAGCTCTTGAATTTCTCCTTGGTTATTGTTACTGGATAGCCTTAACGTTTGCCTTGGACATTTTCTTGTTGGATTATCTTGACCCCTGTTTAGGGGTTTTAGCGACAAGTCTAGGTTTTGGTCGTAGTCTCAGTCAAGACTCTATTTCAAGTTTTAGCGTCAAGTCTAAGTAGTGATCTTAGCTTGGTGTCAAGTCTATGTGTTAGACTCAGTGTCAAGTCTTGGTGTCTATATTGAGAGTACAACTTTAGGTCTACAGTCTACAGGACTGAGGTCTTCATCTCACTAATGTCAATTAGTCGTCTGGTGTTCTAGTTTTTTCATGAGTCTGAGGTTCAAGATTCCAGACTGCGGGTTTCCTTGGTCAGACCTGATGTTACAGTAGGAACTATAGACTTTTATAATTGTCATCAGTGAACAGTATTGGATCTACAGACTAGATCTATGTGGATTACCAGTTGTTGTGTTGAAAGTATATTTGAACAGCTTGTGATGAATATGTTGAGGTAATGATATTGTTCAAATACTGATCATTTATATGTCACAAAGAAAATAACTAGATCATGTTGGATTAGAGATATTATACATATATCTATTGATATTGATACTAATATTATCAGTCATCAGACATCAGATCATTTGTAAATATATCACTAGAATAAATGTTTATTGTTATTTAACATCATACACTTAGTTTATTAATTTATATACATCTGTATGTGTATGGTGTGCTTGTCAGGCTGAACTTGGGTCAAAATATTACAGGTTCAGTAAATAATAACAATAACACAAATTGAAATAATAATTATTTTGAATAAATATTCACATGTGAAATATCAAATAATAGTTTGATAAGTACCAGAGCGCAAGAAACCTGACAATCGGGCTTTATTGTTATTTGTATGTTCATGCGTATCTTCTTAGAGATATATTGGCAGGCAAATGTAACGCCATAGTTTAATTATATGTCTGGTAAAGACAACTGTGGTAAAATTAAAAGTCTCATCTTCGTGAAGGAAGACAATCCATCTCATCTCTGACGAGGACAGAATTCATTAGCGCACGTATTTTTAGTGGATCTCTTCCGGAGGGTTGAGCCAACTCTTCAAATAGATGTTGTGAACCTTTAATGAGAACCCAATGGGCTAATTGCGAGTGTATGTATGAGACTGTAATTGTTAGTCTACACTTAAATTATAGTTTAACATCTAACACAGTTCATGACCTAATATCGTATTTCTATTGATGTTATTATATGCATTTTCAATGAAATCTGAAAGTGAAAATAAAACACAACATTAAGTCAAGCACCAGAACCTAATATAAAGGCCATACAACTATGTTATATAGAGTGTTACAAATAGCTTTTATATACACAGCCTCCAGACGTTTAGTGTATAGTGTAAAAATAAGATGTACGTTATATCGGAGTGAGTACTTCCTTTGGTAAATGAGTAATTTATGTTTCGCTTACATATTTTATAAGTTTGAGGTGGGTGAAAAGAGTGGCCGGGGAGAAGACAAAAGGTAAGTCCAAAAAAAGAAAAAAAAATATTTTACATTTACTTTTCTCCTCGACACGTCCATTGCTAACGTATGCCATAAGAATCAACACAAGTACTCCGTTTGACTTTCGGCAGACGTGAAAGTCTCGCCCTCCTGACATCGTTCACTGATCCCGATTCCCAGATGTTTATCTGGATAGCACTTCACGCGCGTAAGCTCATCCATAAAGTTTATATACAAATAGAGGAGCGGTAAATCGAGTGGCTTCCTAACCAAGGTCCCGTGTTGGAATCCTATTGATAACTGCGATTTTTCATTTCGGGAATCTAGGGTGCGAGTCCACCCACCTCTAATGACATTAGTTGGGGAAAAGTAAAGACGGTTGGTCGTTGTGCTGGCCACATGACATCCTCGTTAACAGAGGACCACAGAAACAGATGACCTTTACATCATCTGCCCTATAGATCGCAAGGTCTGAAAGGGGGAACTGTCTATATACAAAGCAGATGTTGCTTTTAAAATAGAAACATCCCAAGCAGCGAAGCACGAGCAAAACTTGTCAGAGAGCGAATCTCAGAACGACATTTGCAAAACCCTAAAGACCACAGAACGAGAAGAAGACGTCAATCTCATAAAAGTGACAGATTGAAAGGGAAGACTAAAAGTACATCAGTACTTTACTCTAACCAAAGTGGGCGCTGGAAACTAAAGTTCTTCATAAAAAGATATGCAAATTTATTGAGATTTTCTGATACATAGAGATTTTATTTTTACATGTTTGATTAATGTGACTCCGCCTCCTCTTAATAGTTCCTATTTATATAGGTTACAACGGATAAATGAGCCACAACAAAGCAAAGAGTGTACTGTAAGATTTAAGTAATTAACAGCATCAGTATGTAGAGTATTTTCATGCCCTTATGGAATTCGACTTCTCATTTGCTTTACTTACTGTCATGAAGCGATACAGTAAAAGTAAAGAAAAGTTCCCCTTTCAGGCCTTGCAAGTAAAGTTCTAAGGTGCAGATGATGTTAAGGTCATCTGTTTCTGTGGTCATGGTTAACGAGGGTATCATGTGGTCAGCACAAATACCAACCCATCTTTACTTTTTCTCCAACTAATGTCAGGTGCCCATTTGTTCTGATTGGACTCAGAGGCAATAGATAAAAGATTTTAAAAAAAATAAAGCTTATCTAAGGGGAAGAACCGCTGATTACTGTTATTTATCTGAAAATAACATTGTTTTAGCTCCTTTCTGCTATATAAAACAAATTTAATGAATTAGTAATAAATGATTAACAAATTGGCAAATATTTGGATTAATTCGTCTATTACTCATCGACTAGGAATGCTAATGCAAGTTTTCAACTTGATATAAAAATGGGTAGTGGGAGGAGTATAAACGTGTCAAATCGTAATAAGGGGATTAATTCCATATATACATCCATATCTCTCATAAAGTAGCATTTATTCCCTTATTTCAATATCAAACCAAATAATTAATCGCCATTGCAGCATTTATATATTGATTAAAGAGCTTGATCATAAGTTCTTCTATAACCAGTGAAGTTAATTAATTTACAAGGGCGGCGAGTCAACTTAAACTTGACGTTATGCACAATGTTCTTGTTCGCCTTATCAGCGCGTACCATCTTCTTCCTCGTTCTCATTTGTTATCTTGGGGCGTTCAGCTGACTAGACCAATGTGTGAGATGAACTGCGCAGGGGTTTCCAAATCAGGGAGCTCTCCATATAGTTTTCTTTCTTTTGGGGTGCTTTTGGGGCCAGTGTCTTATTATTGTGCGGGCCTCTTGGTAAAGAGTGCAGTCCTGAAGGACATGGTCAGCATTCTCTGGTGACATTCCAGGTGGCCAGATTTCACTGGTTCCTATTTTGAGCTTCCGGTATATATGTTGTCTCATTCTGTTGTGTCCGGTTCTGAGTCGATAGATTAGACGTTGATCTTGTCGGGATAGCTTAGAATAGGCATCATCTTTCTTGTGATTCGGATGACAGCGTGTCCATTTCTCATTTATTTTATTCAAGTTAGTTTCTTCAATCTTCTGGATAGAGTGCAATGTTTAATTGTGTGTTTGTTCTCCCACACTTGGCGAGTGGGTCAGCCTTCTCATTTCCTTCTAGCTCCATATGAGCTGGTATCCATTGAATGACAGTTTTTTTTTTGCTGTTGTTGAGTCCGATAAGTGCTGTCCTAAGTCGTTTAACGAATGAAAAAAAAGTCAAATGTGACAAATTTCTCTAACGAAGTGTACACAATTTAATTTTTTATAAGATTATATTTTGAATAAACAAAATTTTTTTAAAAAGACTTATCTAAGGGGAAGAACTACACAATTATAAAATTTTTAGGCGCCTCGGCGCTGTATCTTGTGCAGATAAGTCCAAACAGAGGCTTAAGTTACCAACTAACCTATGTGAAAGGCCAACACTATAAAGGAACTCGACGCTAAGGGAACGATGTCGGTTATTACAAAAGGAACCCGCCTAATGTTGGCAAGCTAAATATCTACTACATAACTAAAGCCGACCTCCCTCTAGAGCTGCCAAGAAATCCTAGTTATGTTTTCCATAGTCGTGTCATTGTCACTAGGTCAAAACTTTACCATTTTCATGTAAAAACATAACTTTTCGCTCCTAATTCTTAATCTTACACTAACTACCTATATCACTTGTTACGTATCTAGGCATTGTTTTTTTTTTCTTTTTCTTTGACCAGTTGCGGTCGAGAGACGGGGAGGTTGTCTGCCCCTTGTGTAATAAGTTTTTATTCGTCAAGCCACACAGACAGTGTGACCGGTCCTTGACCTATGTGTGTACCTCTGGTTGAAAGGAGGGTGGTTTTTTTCTTCTGTCTCTTTGAAGAGCGTTCTAGATCTGGGTGTTGATGACTTATTCTGTTCTAGAAATTACTAGATTTGTCTTGAGATCGACGCGCGGTAGATTATATAAAGACCGCCCGCGTAACGTTGACAGACAGACATGCGGAGACAGCCGTGAGACAGAATAGCGGAGACATTGCGTGACCCGTGCGTGGTATACCATTTATCGTGTAAGTTAAGATTTTTCAAGGCCTTGCTTGTATTTGTAATTATATTTTCAAACTCTTGTATTGTAATATTTTTACATGCCATTTTTGTAAAAGGGTTTTGGTCAACCCTTCCAATTTGTATTGAGTAAATGTTTTGTTTTTTTTTGCTTTATGTGATACAGTTAAAAGTACTATTCGAGTTATCTTTTATTAAACATTAAGTTGATATTTTACCTTCCGATTTCTTGTGTCATTTTTTTTTGTTATTCATTGTAAGTCTTTGATTAAATTCAGACTTAAGATAAGTGACACAACTGCTTTTCTATTGTCACGTTCCCCTAGGCAAGCCATTTAAAAGTAGAATTCAATTCGTAATACGTGACAAAAGAAGTTTGAGGGCTTTCGTCCCGGATATTTTTCTGAACCTATTTTCGTCTTACTTGAGTAATTTTGTAAAGGCGAAGTTGACTTTAACAAAAAATTTTTTTTGTCAAAGAGTCGGAAGTAAAGTATCAATAGTATTGACCAAACTCTCTTAAGGTTTTTTGTTGTACTGATTTTGTACTGTATATTTACATTGTATACATATTTTTGCTTGATCGTTTGCTAGTTAGTCATGGATATTCAGGTTTTTCTTGCAAATCCCTCTGTGGAAGAGCTTGATGCTTTTACTAGGAAGGAACTGGTCCTTATTTCTAAACATTTAGGGTTAAAAATTAAATCAAATGCCCTTAAACAAGAAATCAGAGATAACATTGTAATCCATTATGTAGACGAGGAAGTGTTTTCTGAAGACCTTTTAGAAACCCTTAGACCCGATGAGGGTAAATCAGATGTAGAACTTCAGATAAAATTAAAACAAATGGAAATAGAAGCCCAGTTAGCATTAAAAGAGAAGGAAATTATCTTGGGGAAACAAAAAGAATTAGAGCTTGCGGCTAGAGAGCAGAGAGAAATTAAACAAAAAGAATTAGAGCTTGCAGCGGCTAGAGAGCAGAAAGAAATGGAAATGAAATTACAAATAGAGTTTAAAAAATTAGAGTTAGCTGCTAATGTAAGACCAGATTCTTCCCCTGCCAGTCATACTGCTGAAGCAACAAAATTTTTGAAAATAATTCCACGCTTTAATGAAGCCACAATTGACAATTATTTTCCACAATTTGAACTTGCTGTGAAAAATTTTAATGTACCTGAAACTTTGTGGCCCACTTTGCTGCAAACAGTTTTGACTGGTAGAGCTGCAGAGGTATTTTGTTCTTTGACCATTGAACAACAAAAAGATTATAATGTTGTTAAGGCCTTAATTCTTAAGGCATATGAACTTGTTCCGGAAGCTTACCGAAAGCAGTTCAGGGATTGTCGCAAATCGGATGGCCAAACCCATGTAGAATTCCTGCGGGAAAAGGAGCGACGCTTTGAAAAATGGCTCACTTCCAAGGAAATCGGCACCGACTTTGCCAAATTCAAGAACCTAATGCTGATGGAAGAGTTCATGAGTTGTGTGCGGCTGGACGTCCGTACGCATATAGCTGATCGTGGCGAGGAAGATGTGCACAAGGCTGCAGTGTTGGCAGACGATTATATAATATCACATCAATTTGCCAAGTATACGACGGATGTCAAGCCAAAACAAGTCAAACAGCCTGAGTCCACTGCTAGCAACTCCATCAAGAACAGCAGTACAAATGACAGAAAACCTACTACAAGTAAAGCTACTTGTTCCTACTGCAAACGAGAAGGCCATAAAGTTGACGATTGTTGGAAATTGAGGAAGAGAAACGAAAAAGCTCCTTCAAAAGTCAGCGCTTGCACAGTACAGTGGTCGTCGAGGTTTACTCCCTCATCATCAAGTCATATCAAGAATACCTCGACACCACCTGTTTCAAATGTATTGACTGTACAAGACTCTCCGAAAATGTCTCCACGATGTTCAAATGACTCAACAGTGAGTTCTTCAAATACATCAAGCCGATGTTCCAATGACTCGAACAAGAGTTTTTCAAATACATCAAGCCGATGTTCCAATGACTCAAACAAGAGTTTTTCAAATACATCAAGCCGATGTTCCAATGACTCTATCCAGAGTTCCCATAATACATCACCCCGATGTTCCAATGACTCTATCCAGAGTTCCCATAAGACATCACCCCGATGTTCCAATGACTCTATCCAGAGTTCCCATTATACATCATCCCGATGTTCCAATGACTCTATCCAGAGTTCCCATAATACATCATCCCGATGTTCCCATGACTCCATCAAGAGTTCCCATAAGACATCACCCCGATGTTCCAATGGCTCCATCAAGAGTTCTCCAAATACATCCAAAAGATGTTCTACTGACTCAAGAAAGAGTTTCTCCACTGCGTCTCCTAGAGATGTCAATGACTCCAGCGAGAGTTCGACCCAAGTCCAGTCTGCATCAACCAAAATTGATGTTTTATTAGAGGATTTTAAGCCTTTCATTTCGGAAGGATTCGTATCACTACCCGGTGATTCTACAAGTCTACGACCTATCACCATTTTGAGAGACACAGGTGCCTCACAATCGTTACTTTTAGAGGGTATCTTGCCCTTGTCTAAATCATCATCGACTGGGAAGAGCATCCTGTTACGAGGCGTAGAGCTTGGATGTATAGATGTGCCTCTACATCTAATCGACATAAAGTCAAATCTCATTACTGGACCGGTTGTTGTAGGTGTCCGACCAACATTACCATTGGAAGGCATCTCGTTGCTGTTAGGCAATGACTTAGCAGGTGGAAAGGTGATAGCCGAACCCATCGTCACTCAAACACCCGACTTATCTGCCACACCCGAGGAAGACCTAGAGTTATATCCAGCGTGTGCAGTAACAAGGGCAATGAGGTTGAAAGCATCTCAAGAAGAGAACGTCATCAAAGCCAACAGTAACCACGATGATGTGGACTTGAGCACCACATTCTTTGCTTCTCTTGAAGAAGAACCAACGCCAAATTCTGAAAAGCCGGCATCAACTCGAAAACAGTTGATTGAGGACCAAAAGAAGGATCCAGAGCTCGCCAAACTCCGAGAAACCGCAATGACATCACAAGAGGCAGAGCTAGCATCAACGTGCTACTACATCCAAGATGATATGCTCTTCAGGAAATGGAAACCTCCAGACGCATCCAACGAAGAAGAATGGAGAATATGCCATCAAATAGTGTTACCAGAAAGATACCCAGCGTACATCATGAATCTGGCTCATGACACACCAATGTCAGGTCATCTCGGCATCCACAAGACATACCACAAGATTATGTCACACTTCTTCTGGCCACGTTTGAAGAAAGATGTCATCCAGTACTGCCGATCCTGTCATGCCTGTCAGATGGTTGGCAAGCCAAATCAAAAGATCCCTGTTGCTCCTCTGAAGCCGATTCCAGCCTTTGAAGAACCTTTCAGCAAAGTACTTATTGACTGTGTTGGTCCTCTCCCAAGGACAAAAGCTGGCAACCAATACCTGTTGACCATTATGTGTGCTTCAACTCGTTTTCCTGAGGCTATTCCTCTAAGGAACATAAAAGCATCAAACATTGTGAAGGCCTTAATCAAGTTCTTTACTCTATTTGGTCTACCAAAGTCCATCCAATCGGACCAGGGAACGAATTTCACGGCCAATCTTTTCAAGCAAGTCATGACTCAGTTGGGCATCAAACACTGCATGTCGAGTGCGTATCATGCCGAGTCGCAAGGCGCTCTTGAACGATTCCATCAGACTCTCAAGAACATGATCCGAACCTATTGCTTTGAGCACGAAAAAGACTGAGACGAAGGAATCCACATGCTGCTGTTTGCAACCCGTGAATCCGTCCAGGAATCGTTGGGATTCAGCCCTTTTGACTTAGTCTTTGGCCATTCGGTGCGCGGTCCCTTGAAATGTATAAAAGAGACTTTGTTGTCACCAACAGCCACTGAAGGACTTTTAGACTATGTAAGTAAGTTTAAAACTAGACTTTATGATGCTTGTGTTCTGGCCAAAAATAATTTACAAAACACCCAATCCAGCATGAAACGCTGGTATGATAGAAAGGCCCGTGTTAGAGAATTTTCTCCCGGGGATAAGGTGCTTGTATTTTTGCCCATACCAGGTCAACCCTTGCAAGCCAGATATTTTGGTCCCTATGAAATTGAGACCAAAATTAGTGACCTCAATTACACAATCAAAACTCCTGACCGTAGGAAAAAGACTCAGCTATGTCATATAAACATGCTGAAGCCTTATGTATCTCGGCCAGATCACTCAGATAAGAGTAATTGTGTTTTAAATACAGTCAAAAGTTGTTCAAATAGCCATGTTTCTCCTATTGATGATGATATTGTAAAGGAGAAATTTGGACAATACAAAATACCTAATTCTTTTGTACTACAGAATTTGGATGTAAAACTGTCTCATCTGTCTTCGACAGAAAGGCCAGTTATCATGAAACTCATTAATGAATTTAATGACATTTTTTCTGATGTACCAAAACAGACTAATGTTATAATGCATGATGTAGATGTTGGCGAGGCTACTCCAGTCAAGCAGCATCCTTACAGGGTCAACCCTGAAAAACTTGCCATACTTAGGTCAGAAATCAAGTATATGCTTGAAAATGACCTCATTGAACCAAGTTCCAGTAGCTGGAGCTCCCCATGTGTCTTGATACCTAAACAGGACAAGACTTATCGTTTTTGTACAGACTACCGTAAGGTAAATGCTGTAACAAAGACCGATTCATTTCCTATCCCTAGGATAGACGATCTCATAGATCGTATTGGTGACGCTAAGTACATCACCAAAATAGACCTACTTTCAGGTTATTGGCAGGTTCCCCTGACTGATAGGGCAAAGGAAATCTCCGCCTTTGTCACCCCTGATGGTCTGTACCAATACAAAGTGATGCCATTTGGCATGAAGAATGCTCCTGCCACTTTCCAGAGAATGATAAATGCCCTGCTTGCTGACATGGAGAATTGCCACGCATACATAGACGATGTAGTAATTTTTAGCCAAGATTATTCTAGCCATTGTAAACAACTGCATTGTCTTTTTACTAAACTTTTACATGCAAAAATTACTGTAAACCTGAGTAAGAGTGATTTTTGCCAGGCTTCAATCCAATACTTAGGCCATATTGTAGGACAAGGCCAGGTGAAACCTGTAATGGCCAAAGTAAAAGCTATCCAAGCTTTCCCTATCCCTGCTGACCGGAAACAACTCCGAAGATTTTTGGGAATGTCTGGATATTATAGAAAATTTTGCGAAAATGTTTCTGTCATTTCCAGTCCTTTAACAAACCTCCTGAGAAAGAACGTCCGATTTACTTGGACGGATAAATGTCAGAAAGCCTTTAACCAGATCAAGCAGATATTATCTAGCTCTCCCATTTTGATGGCTCCTGACTTCGGAAAACCTTTTAGGTTAGCTATTGACGCCAGTGACACAGGTGTTGGGTCAGTCCTTTACCAAGAAGATAATTTCCAAGTAGAGCACCCTATTTGTTTCTTTTCCAAGAAATTTAATAGACATCAAAGAAATTATTCTACTGTGGAAAAAGAATGTCTTGGGTTGATTCTTTCTATACAACACTTTGATTTTTATATCAGTGGGTCCAGATGGCCACTGGTTGTATTTACTGACCACAATCCCCTTACATTTATCCACAAAATGTCTGGCAAGAACCAACGACTTCTCAGGTGGAGTTTATTTTTACAAGAGTACAACCTAGATCTTAAACACATAAAAGGCAGCGAAAATGTTATCGCCGATGCCTTATCTAGATTGTAAAAAGTATTTTGATGTATATTTTTTTTATATATATCATGATAAATACATTCTGTAATGTAAATATTTTTTGTAGTTCTAAAAAGATTTCCATTTCGTGGAAATGTAAACTTTTTATTTTTAGGAGGGAGGTGTTACGTATCTAGGCATTGTTTTTTTTTTCTTTTTCTTTGACCAGTTGCGGTCGAGAGACGGGGAGGTTGTCTGCCCCTTGTGTAATAAGTTTTTATTCGTCAAGCCACACAGACAGTGTGACCGGTCCTTGACCTATGTGTGTACCTCTGGTTGAAAGGAGGGTGGTTTTTTTCTTCTGTCTCTTTGAAGAACGTTCTAGATCTGGGTGTTGATGACTTATTCTGTTCTAGAAATTACTAGATTTGTCTTGAGATCGACGCGCGGTAGATTATATAAAGACCGCCCGCGTAACGTTGACAGACAGACATGCGGAGACAGCCGTGAGACAGAATAGCGGAGACATTGCGTGACCCGTGCGTGGTATACCATTTATCGTGTAAGTTAAGATTTTTCAAGGCCTTGCTTGTATTTGTAATTATATTTTCAAACTCTTGTATTGTAATATTTTTACATGCCATTTTTGTAAAAGGGTTTTGGTCAACCCTTCCAATTTGTATTGAATAAATGTTGTTGTTTTTTTTTGCTTTATGTGATACAGTTAAAAGTACTATTCGAGTTATCTTTTATTAAACATTAAGTTGATATTTTACCTTCCGATTTCTTGTGTCATTTTTTTTTGTTATTCATTGTAAGTCTTTGATTAAATTCAGACTTAAGATAAGTGACACAACTGCTTTTCTATTGTCACGTTCCCCTAGGCAAGCCATTTAAAAGTAGAATTCAATTCGTAATACGTGACACACTCAATAATGTAGAAGTTATTTCCCCTTTTACACATCCAACCCAATAATTAATTACCAATATTTATAATGTTTAATAACTATTTTATTAACAATTAGATTATAGTTTAGTTAGGAACAATACATTATAGTTTAAAGTTTCCACTTGATACGAGTATAAGTGTGGGAGACAAATAATGGTGTGTTTTGTTATTTATTATTTTTTATTTATGGAGAAAGGGGAAGATAACTCTTGCAGTAATAAGAAATGTGGCGGTAATTTTGTTGTTTTCTCCATTATATACGCTTTTTTAAAGTTTTTTTGTGTTTTTTTTTTGTTTTATTATTTTAATGCATATTATTAAAGTATTCTACTCGAAGACAAGCCTTATTCTCATTATTATTAAAGTATTCTAAATTAGATTTCTATTGATTCATCAAGAATTACTACGAGTATGACCCCTCTAAGCTCGTAGTTTTACAAGCTGATTTCAAAATTATTAATCTTGTTCAGCCATATCCACATGATATAAGCATTATAGCATATTACGTACACCATGAAAGCGCTTGAATACATTATTTTAATTAAGAAAAAAATGTGAGATTTAAATATTATTATGAATTGAGCTCTAGCTTAGGAATGTATTCATGCTGTCCTGATGTTTTGTTGAAAGGACAATTAAAATGGGGCCTTTTAATTATTTCAACCCTATAAGAACTGTTGACGAAGCGAGTGCGGCGTGGTATATATAGGTGGTGTTTTGGTGTCCTGACCACTGATTGATGAATACAAAAACAGCTAACAACAGCTAATCTGCCACGAAATTTTATTTGGAAAGGCATGGTGAGAGGTAATCTTGTCCATGTCTGTCACGAGTAGTTTGGACAAGTGTCTTTAGCTTTCTCCTAACTATGTTTTTTTTTCTCTACTAAACCTTGTAGGGGGGGGGGGGGTTAGCGCGCCTTGTATTTTGGTTGTGAATCGTTTGCTACGTCACAAAGTTCTGTGACATTATTGGTCATTCTTTGTCATGAGGCAGTTCGACCTCTGCAGTTGGTTAAAGATTGTGTGTTGGTCCGTAAAAGGTTATTAGTCTGTGTAAACAAGTACTATTTCCTTGGATTTATTATTCCGTAAGATTTTTGGACCCCTGTTTTGGGCTGAGGTACTCGTTTGTTTTATGAGGTTGTCACTATTTCTAGTTTTAGAGTAGAAATTGGAGAGTTGTGTGTTTATTTTGTTTATAAGGTGCCAGTGTTGGAGTTGCAATACTGAACTCGATTCTTTGCCAGTGCTGGCATAGCATGTCTTCTCAGAAGTATATATTACTGTCCTGGGTGTCATGGTCAGATTGGCGATCATTGACGTGAGTGTCAGTGGCCGTTACAGAAGAGTTGGTGCCAGTTGGGGATCAGTTGAAGGTCTAACTCGGACATTGGCGATGCTGTCTTTACTGTGACGTCATTCGGTCAGCGTCTGGTTTACTATGAACTCAAGGTGACAAGTTTGTAGCAGAAGCAAGGTGCTTATTTATGTTTATTGGATACATCTGTGTTGTGGGAAGCGTGGTCGAGAGGCTAAGTGCGCTTGAACTTAGCTTGGCTTGGCTACCTAGAAGGGGGCTCGAGGTTCGACACCCGACTCGGGCAGAGTTGTCTTTACGCGTCTTTACTGAGCGCCAAAAGGCAGCACGGAAAACCCAACTCCTAGATACCCCCACTGGTCCACAAATGAGATTGGACCAAAGCGCTCTAAGCATGCTTTAAGCCATTATCTATTCGTCATTTTATCATTCTCATTGTACATATACAAGTATCCTATAATTAAATTCATAATTTTGTTATTTAATTCAATCACATAGTCGGTTACTCTATGCACTGAAACATATCATGGTGTTTTTTGTCAGACATCGGGACATTAGTTTTGGTACACTATGGAGTAACATATATAATTCTTAACCCTGAAAGTGTTATGCTGTCATGCTTGTAGCTTCCTTTAATTTTGTCTTATATAAAAAAAATATATTTATGTTGTAAAATTATATTTTAAAATTTGATAAAAATTGCATTCAAGTTAGTATAATGTTGTTTTCTTTAATATTTACACTGGAAGCTGCAATTGTCAAACGCAACATTGACAAATTAGCTTTCCTTTGGACATGAAGCATTTTTCACACAGGCTTAAAAACACAGACTTAAACATACAGGCTAAAATACACAGACTTAAACACAAAGAAATTAACAGAAAGACTTTCACCTTACTCAGTTTCAGTCCAATTTGAGATTTAAATACAGCAGTGATGGCCAAAATCCGGCCCGCGACGTGGTTCAATCCGGCCCGCTGAAAAGTGTACAAAAAAATCTTCCCTCCATATAAAAAGGATGGAAAATGTATACTTACAGCCATTTCCCAACGCGTAAAAATGATAAACTTTCAATGTCTCATTAATAAATGGGCTCAGGTCGATTTCGTTTCGTTTTTTTTTTTGTTGTTTTTTTTTTGGTACCTTTTCGGTCATTTGACCCGCGACACGAGTGTTGGAAATTAGCATGGCCCGCAGGTCGAATTAGGTTGGGCATCACTGATGTACAGGGGAAGGTTATGTACCCCTGTTGCGAGTGATGTCCACTTAGCAACCATGTAAACAAAAGAAAATACTGTTTAGACTTCACCTTTCTTTTTCTACCCCCCCCCTTTTTTTTTTCTTCTTCCTACCAACCATGAAAAGGGAAACACCTAGAGATATTCGCATTAGTCATGTGATCCAGAGCGGTCGTTAAGGAGAGATGGCTCTGTCACGAACTGCGGTCTGCTGGACCCCTCTTATGGGAACGAACTATCACGGAAATTGTTTTTGACAAGTCGGTGTTCGGGAACCGACGATGAGAGCTGGGGGCGGGGGGGTGCTGGGGGAATAGGAAAAAGTTTCGAGGAAAAGGGGGATGGGGTAAAATCTATACTTCGAAAATTTGTCTCAGTCGTCTGCTAGTCTAGTTCGTCTGCTGGGCTAAAAATAGTTTACGTCGCTTTCGATTGCCCCCTGAGATTGTATCTAAGTTCTTTCAGCTACCGTCTTAGGAAGTTATAATATGGTATGACAAAGGTTGGCAAATCTTTTAGAACGTGGGTCACGTCAGAATAAAAAAAAATGTATGTTCTGCCTACATTAAATTGTCCAGCATAGTTGTATGCTGTTTGAGATACAATGGAGGTCAAATACAATGGAAGTCAAAAGGTGGGGTTTATTTTTTTGACCTGGTCTGCCATCTTAGCTGAGACTGCGTCAGGATTGTGTGGATGATGTGCAGGCCCGCTCTTCGAAGGACTTCAGTATCAAGTATTTTTTCTTGCCATTTAACATTTTAATATTTTTCCTCCAAGACAGATGTACGAGTCAACAACAGAATGACATGTTTCTGAGGCTGAGAATGCTTTTTTCGTGTAAGTTTAGATCTATTACCAATTTAATTACATGACTGATCTAAACTAATTGATAGAAGTACGCTTGATTCAAGGTTTTTTTTTCAAGTATTTTTTAAAAAGTTTTTATTTTTTTAAGCTATAAGGGAAGTCGCCCGTAACATGATTAATTGCTCTTTTCTGATTTAGATCTTTAGTTTTCAACGTTTAGAAACAGTTCAATCCCATTTCGCTGAATTAAATAGAACTGGCTATTAATCACTGAACTATATATTCAGGCAAATTGAGCTTCAAAAAGAGTTACGTACATAAAAATCTCTATTTATAGATCTAAGGTTAGGTGAATCGGTCAATCGCGGATTAGAATTTGTTTCCGGTTTCCTTTTTAGATATAATATATTTTAGGTCTATGTTTCTAACATTCTAAAATATTTAAAACATAAACAAAATCCCGAAATTTCATTATTATAAAACGTTTTGATTGAGAAAAAAAAAAGATGTTATCTTTTTTTAATGTTTTTTTGTTTTGTTTTGTTTTGTAAAATAAAAATTTAAAACGCTTTCATGTTTTACCAATTTTAGTTTAAATTTTTTGGGATAAATTGTGCAATATTTCACATAATGTTGGGTAATATGTGATGAAAGTTAGTAAAAATTGAATTTTTGGATTATAAATATCCTCGATACTCTTCGTATGTCTTATACCGTCAATACCAGAGCCCTAAATCAGTGATTCCCAAACTTTTGAATTATGCGTTACCCTCGCCTCCCCACCCCCAAATAAAGGATACATTTAATAAAAATAAAAATGTCATTTATTTTTGTTTTGTAGGCCTAAAAACACACACACAAAATTACAACAATTAAGTATTTAATTAATAAGTTTATTTTTTGCATGCTTCAGAAACACATCCTTTAATTCTAAAAAAATGGAAACCTAGTTTTGACACAAAAAGTGGGCGTGTCGACGGAAGTTGTAATATCTCTATCCATTTCCAGGTCTTTATAGAAATTCGTCTTAAAATGTAAAACAGCGCTTGTTTGAATTTGTAAAAACTTTTTAAAGAAATATAAAAAAAATAAAAAATTTATGAAATTTTATTCTAATTTCTAAATTAAATGGGCATTTTAAAACAAATCAACTAACTATGTGGAACGCATACCCCTTTCCAACTCTTCCCGTACCCCTGGCGGTACGCTTACCCCACTTTGGGAAACACTGATCTAAATTATACAATTAATATCTATTATTCATTAGTCGCATCCCGATGATCTTCCAGGAAATGCTTAGTACAGGCACAGAATATTATTTATTAACTTGCCTAGTATGAGACGAGCAATAGCTAGAAACAATAGCACAACAGCAAAATTTCCCTTTCAGACCTTTCGATCTATGGGGCAGATGATGTCATCAGCTTCTATGGCCAACGGTTAATAAGCAGGGCGTCACGTGGCCAGCACAACGACCAGCCGCCTTCACTTTCTCCAACTAAGTCAGTTACCCATTAGGGTTGACTCAGGGTCGCCCTAGTAATCCCGAAATTAAAAATCCCAGTCTTCACCGAGATTCATACCCAGGACCCTAGGTTTGGAGGCCGAGCGCTCAACCACTCAGCGCTAAAAACAACAATAATCCATTGAAATTTTCGCCGAATTGCTGCGCACTAATATATTTGTTTGGCGTGCATCAATTGTATAAAACAAAGCAAAATATCTGTATAGGTATTTTTATCTTCTTTTTGTTTTTTTTACCAACATTCGGTCGGTTAGGCGGCAGAGGCGACTGTAACACTTGGCAGGTGCATGAGATTCTTGCGTGAGTCATTACCCCAACTAATGGCCCTACAAAGGAACTTTTGTCATTATTGTCACTATTTTGTCATTATTGTCACTTAAATTACAAACGCGTGGTGTAGATACAGATGTTGTTATCGGTTTTAACAGATAAACCTAAACGTCTGATTGGTGCAATAAACCACCATTTCGTTCGTTAGAAATTATTGTGAGCGCAGACACTTACTGAGGTAATTTGCAGATTAATGGAATTGTATATTACGATTTTTAGCTCCATTGTAGCCAGCGCTCTTAACCATCGCCAAGTAAAATAATTTTAAAGGATATCTAATTGAAGTAGAGAGTCAGATCTCTAATTATACCGAAGATTTACAAGGCCATCAGACGTCATCGAGAAGTACATAGGAGTCTAATTCATAAAGCGCTGGTTATGAGTGTGTATGTGTTTCGTGTGTGAATGTTGTTCGTATTTCCATATATATTGTTATTGTTACAGTTATTACGCTGAGGTGGCCAATTGTAGTCAAACTGAATTTCCATTTGATTGGATCAATAAAAATGATCTTATCTTATCTTATAACAATGTGTGTTGGTTATCGAGAGAAAAGATTTCAAAATGCAGCGCTTTACTGTTTTCTGAAAGTACGTTACTTCACTATGCGAAGTTATCAAACGACCTGCGGTTCCAGGCATCTTGTTTCATGGTGGTTGTTGCTTCTCCTCTACATCAGCTAAATCGTTAGTTACAAGGAAAAGTTTCCCTTTCAGACCTTGCGATCTATGGGGCAGATGATGTTAAGGTCATCTGTTTCTATGGCCAACGATTAACAAGCAGGGTGTCACGTGGCCAGCACAACAGTCAACCACCTTTACTATCCCCAACTAAAGTCAGGTACCCATTAGAGTTGGGTGGACTCGGGAGCGCCCTTAAAATCCCGAAATTCAAAATCCCTGTCTTCACCAGGATTCGAACCCGACTGTTGCTATTAACAGCTTTAAATTGAGTTAATGGAATTAAAAGTAAAGAATAGTGGAGCTCAAAATTCTATGGTTTTAGTATCAATGAATAGAACTACTGAGCCAAGTAAATGTGAATTAAGTTAACAGCACAAATTAATTTATATAACCTCCTGGAATAGTAATTCTGTGACGTATGATCACGTGTTTGCTTTTTTTAAAATCCAAAGTAAGAGTTTACATATTTATGAGAACAAATATTTTCAAGCATGAACATATAAAGTGTCAATTTAAAAATCGGCTTATCCATGAGAAATACATAGAGTTTCTTTTATCACACAAACTCAGAGGCTGCCCACATCGGACCTGCTCGATGATAAAAAGTATTGCATTCCTAAACTTAAGTACAAAAATCGATAGTGGAACTTTTTGACCTTAATTAAATCGTGTAATATAAATCCAATAATTCAATCGAGGTAATTTTATCAATAGAATCGTTCAATTAGATACACGCAGGTTGTTCTAAAGATAATTACATTAAAATAAAAAAATAATTAACAATTCTTTTTTTTTTCCGCTATGTTAAACATGTAGCAGGATGACTTTTATTGGTTACATTAGATGCAAAATGTATGTACCAAAATACTTACAATTTTTGAATTTATAATTGCTAAGTCAAATGAATCACGTTCAGTAGTCACACATACAAATCTGGCTAGGAAATACAAGCCAGATTTCATATTCTTACAAGAATCAAATATAGCCACAAAATATAAGACGCGCATGTATATATTAGATGTGGGATTCCTAGATGGGTGTTTCAGTTTAGGAAACATAGCTAGGGGAGTAGCAGTATTTCAAGTTTCTGATAGATTTAAAATGTTCCACACTTATAGTGATAACGGGGATAGAATAGTTTGTAGTTAAGGTTAAACTGGAGGAACGCACATTCACTCAAGCGAACATGTATGCACCTGCACAGAACGCGGAAAAAAAGATTTTTTTTTGCTAGCTTAAGTGAGACACTACCTAATATATACGGTGGGGATAAGCTCATTTAGGGTGATGACTTTAATTTCATAACATCTTATCTAGATAAACGTAGCACAGCCCCGAGCGTCCCTCAAGGACACCTGAAAGTAACAACAGCAAATTATTTAGATGACGTGATCCATAGCTTCCGTATTGTTGACGCTTATAGAAAAGTGTTCCCAGGGCCGGTCTTAGCAGGTGCGGGGCCCTATGCGAAACTAATTGCGCGGGGCCTAGTTTGGGTGGGAATAAGGGTAATAAGTGAAAGCTTTTGTATTAGAAAATAAATTCGGCTTTGCATTTTATTCATTCTTTTCTAAGTACAAATTTGCGATCAAGTTCATTTTACTAAACGAACCTTGCAATTTAAAAGCTGACAATGCATTTTTTTATCGCGCGTAGGATTAGCGTTTTCTGTGATGAATGATACACACAATTGACAATTTTGTCTATTTTTCAAGAGATTTTTATGAGTTTTAAGGAGATTTTAATAAGTACAGGACATTTCCAGGAACTTTTCGTATATATATATTTTGCAATTAATAATTAAACATCAGAATTAGCGCGGGGACCAATGAAAGTGCGGGGCCCACTGCGACCGCATAGGTAGCAGTGGCCTAAGGCCGGCCCTGAGTGTACCCCACCGGTCTTGAGACCACTATGATATCTAAAACCCATCCAGTTGAATCCCGGGTGGATAGACTATATCTACCAGATGAGAGTACAATAGGCCGGGTGAGTCACTTGGAGGGGACACTGAACTTCACAGACCATAAAGCCATTCTAGTGGAGCTAACTCAAGGGTTAACTAAACCAAGAAGGAGAACAGCTTTTTGTAAACCTAACCCTAACTCTCTCCTGGAGATGCCCATCATCAAGGACTCGATCTCTTCTTTCATCAGCGCTTGCGCGCAGGACATAAATGTACCAAATGCCAAAATGTCTGAAACATGGACACTACTCAAGGCATCTGTCAAGCAACAAAGCCAAATGTTAGCTACACGAATACAGACACGCAGAAAGACTTAAACGTACTCTCTCGAGCACAGATGATGAGGTACTTAGAACCCAACATACTTCTAGAGTTGGAGAGATTAATCAACTCTATTTATAAGGGAGCTAAAGTCCGCTGTAAAAACTATAATGTAAATGAAGGTCCCAATAAAATATTCCTATCCATCTGGCAAAACGTTCAAAGGAATAGATTAATAGACTAAGATAATTGACAATAAGAGAAACTTTACTGAGAACAAGGAGGAGATTATCATTGCGTTCACGCGTCATGTCACAGAAATATAGAGCGATGAACATACGGATAAGAAATACAGAATAGGTTCTTGAAATATTGTAGACAGTTACCGGAGTTTGAACAAGAACTTTTAGAATCCCCCTTTACATTAGAACTAAAAACCGCTCTACATTTAACACACAACAACAAATCTCCTGGTCCCTGATGGACTAACATTTGAGTTTTATAGGGCTTTTTTTTCCTTTATTAGGCCCTCTACTCTTGCGAATGTATAATGATGCGTTACAGTCTGGACAATTTCATGCCCAATTTAATGAGGCTTATATTACACTAATACCAACAAAATCGGAAAACAACACCTCTGTTCATGACTACAGACCCATTCCTTTATTGAATACTGATTATAAGTTGTTTATGAAAATGATCTTTATTATATTAAAACCTCTAATTCCTCAACTCATTGGTCATAATTTTCTGCTGCAATCCTGAAAATAATATTCTTGAAATGAATCACTTTCTGAGAGATTTCATCAGTTTTAGCAAAGAGAAAAAACTAAATGCTGCCCTTCTGTCCATTGACCAAGGAAAGGCTTTTGATCGAGCTGACCATTCTTTTCTGTTCCAGGTGTTGGACAATATAATTGGTTCTTATTTACTGGGGTCAATTAGGCTATTGGTTCTTATTTACTGGGGTTTATTAGGCTATTGGTTCTTATTTACTGGGGTTAATTAGGCTATTGGTTCTTATTTACTGGGGTTAATTAGGCTATTGGTTCTTATTTACTGGGGTTAATTAGGCTATTGGTTCTTATTTACTGGGGTTAATTAGGCTATTGGTTCTTATTTACTGGGGTTAATTAGGCTATTGGTTCTTATTTACTGGGGTTAATTAGGCTATTGGTTCTTATTTACTGGGGTTAATTAGGCTATTGGTTCTTATTTACTGGGGTTAATTAGGCTATTGGTTCTTATTTACTGGGGTTAATTAGGCTATTGGTTCTTATTTACTGGGGTTAATTAGGCTATTGGTTCTTATTTACTGGGGTTAATTAGGCTATTGGTTCTTATTTACTGGGGTTAATTAGGCTATTGGTTCTTATTTACTGGGGTTAATTAGGCTATTGGTTCTTATTTACTGGGGTTAATTAGGCTATTGGTTCTTATTTACTGGGGTTAATTAGGCTATTGGTTCTTATTTACTGGGGTTTATTAGGCTATTGGTTCTTATTTACTGGGGTTAATTAGGCTATTGGTTCTTATTTACTGGGGTTAATTAGGCTATTGGTTCTTATTTACTGGGGTTAATTAGGCTATTGGTTCTTATTTACTGGGGTTAATTAGGCTATTGGTTCTTATTTACTGGGGTTAATTAGGCTATTGGTTCTTATTTACTGGGGTTAATTAGGCTATTGGTTCTTATTTACTGGGGTTAATTAGGCTATTGGTTCTTATTTACTGGGGTTTATTAGGCTATTGGTTCTTATTTACTGGGGTTAATTAGGCTATTGGTTCTTATTTACTGGGGTTAATTAGGCTATTGGTTCGTATTTACTGGGGTTAATTAGGCTATTGGTTCTTATTTACTGGGGTCAATTAGGCTATTGGTTCTTATTTACTGGGGTTAATTAGGCTATTGGTTCTTATTTACTGGGGTTAATTAGGCTATTGGTTCTTATTTACTGGGGTTAATTAGGCTATTGGTTCTTATTTACTGGGGTTAATTAGGCTATTGGTTCTTATTTACTGGGGTTAATTAGGCTATTGGTTCTTATTTACTGGGGTTAATTAGGCTATTGGTTCTTATTTACTGGGGTTAATTAGGCTATTGGTTCTTATTTACTGGGGTTAATTAGGCTATTGGTTCTTATTTACTGGGGTTAATTAGGCTATTGGTTCTTATTTACTGGGGTTAATTAGGCTATTGGTTCTTATTTACTGGGGTTAATTAGGCTATTGGTTCTTATTTACTGGGGTCAATTAGGCTATTGGTTCTTATTTACTGGGGTTAATTAGGCTATTGGTTCTTATTTACTGGGGTTAATTAGGCTATTGGTTCTTATTTACTGGGGTTAATTAGGCTATTGGTTCTTATTTACTGGGGTGAATTAGGCTATTGGTTCTTATTTACTGGGGTTAATTAGGCTATTGGTTTTTATTTACTGGGGTCAATTAGGCTATTGGTTCTTATTTACTGGGGTTAATTAGGTAATGTTACTCGGGAACAACAAGTAAATTGTTTATAAATCACTCCATTACTTCGAGTTAAAAGCGTACGCTGATGATACAACGTTTTTCCCATCAAGCGAGAGCGATGTCATCAATATTTTTGACAAGTTTAAATCTTTTGGACTGGCTAGCGGGTCAAAAATTAACATAGGAAAGTCACTCATTATGGGGCTGGGTAAGAGGAAGTTTAAATATACTTCCTCGCTCAACTTGACAGTAGTGGACCGAATCAAGACCTGTGGTATAGTTTGGAATAGTAATCCACTTAATTATTCCAAAGACCAGTGGGACAGTATTATTATAATAAAACCTGTAACTTTATTAAAATGTATAAGCATACCTCGTCTACCATATTTGGTAGGGCGATTTTGATTAATAATATTATCCTTCCAAGAGTGGTTCATATGGCGAGAATCATAGAACCTCCTCCTAATTTCATATTCAAAATGAACACAATAATTAGTATCAAGCATAACACTTTGAACCAAGATAAACTAGACGGGGAAATTAATTGACAAGATATTCGAGTCAAGATCAAGGCATTAAGACTTCATTTCGTGGGGCAGATAGTTAGAAATCCTATAAAGTTTCCATTAGCAGTGTATTATTATGGAATTAGATTGGGGCGATTACTTACAATTCGGAATGATACCCCACATTATTTTGGTGCACTTGTTCACCCATTTTATAGGTCAGTTTCACGAACCCTTTTGAAAAATGAACACTTAGTACATAATAAGCTCAAGGAAATGTACACGGCCCTGAAGTGCACACTAAAAGAGAACTTGGGTCTCAGAATCCAATGGGGAATGGAAAGAGGTAGAACAGAGTTTAGGGATCCCTTTATAAATCTTCATAATAAGCACATTGAGCCCAAGGCTAGGGAGGTAACCTATGGGCTCATTTTTGGCATGACACCTATTAAGTGCAAGAAGGTCAATATTGTAGAAATCTGATGTAAGTGTAAACTATGTACCATGTCAGCGGGAGTGGAAGAGAGATATTTGTTTCTAGAGTGTCCGTTGTTTTCTAAGGTTAAAAATACTGTCCAAAGTCTGTTAGGTGCTAATTGTGACTCAGATGTGGATGTCAATCTGGCCATCCTTTTAAACAAGGTTCCCAAATTACGTACTAAAGCTCTTGGGAATTTTAATCTCATTATCTTGTCAGAGTACAGGAAACTTGTTTGGAATACTAGACTGAAAATTGTTATGGATAATAAAAAGTTCCTACCCGATGGCTTTGAGATTATGTTTAGACGAATTGTAGACTTTCAACGAGAGAACTTTGAGGGCAAGTCATGGGTTTGTATATTGGTGAATATATAATTGTGCTTGAGGCTATATGCATATATGTGTCTGTGTTTGCTGATTATAATGTGAGTGGAAAGGTAGTTTGTGGGATACATGTAGGTATATTTTTAGTATTACAGTAGTGGTTTTCTCGTTGCAAATGTATTTGACTTAATGAAATTATCTACATAAAATAAATGTCGGGCTTGTATTAGGATGTATTTCTATGTGCTCTTGGGTAGTTACTTAATGTGTTGGACTGCGCCCTCAGAACTCTGCGACACCTTGTTTTGTAGCCCTTTTGGTTATGTACTAGATAATTGTGTGAATATTTTATATATATGTTTGTTTATGTGGGTGCGGTCATGTATGTATTGATGTGTATTTAATTTTATTCTTGGTTAGTTACCCTTTAGGTGTTAATTTGCTAATCCTTGTATCCTTTTTCTGTCTCTGATGGTTTCAATATTTATTAAGCATATCTTTACTATAAAAGAAAAAAAAAGTAATATTATAAATTTGTAAGGTAAGGGTTTGACCAAATGAAGGCGTTACATGGCAAAGAATGTTGTTTTTTTTACATTCCTTGGTGTGAGATTAATAATCCAGGTAGGAGTGGCTCGTGGGGCTTTATTTGTACGGGGACTATTTAACACAAAAAAAAGAAAAATCAATAAATAAATAAAAATTGCTCACAGATACTTTATTTTATCTTTTCAGTCTGTGGTGATTCTAACAGGATAGTTGTCCCGGGACTTCATTGGGGAAAAAATTATCGCCAGACCAGACATACGGGAATGCATAATTAATCTTAGATTATATCTAGTCCTCTAAGTTCCTCATGAGCTCACTACGATGCTGTGTGTCCTCATTCGTGGGTTGACGACAAGTTAACATCTTTAAACCGGTACCGGTCTGTCAACTTGTAGAAGTTTCTCTACTAGTGATTTGGGAAAGAGGTCATAGTAATAGAAATCAGCCTGTATACAAGGGCGTATACAAAGATTAGGAAAGTAGGCTGAAATTTCGTCCACATACATGCACATTCTTTCACAGTAATTATCATTTAATCTGTTTGCCTGGTTCAAAGTTATTTTCCTCATATAGAGAAGATACAATTGGAAGCATGTAAATATTAATTTCTTTACAAATGACATACTGAGTTGTTGTTTTTTTCCTGCTTAAACTAATGGGGCAGGCACAGGAAACAGAGGTGCATGTTTGACAAGAGTGTCCAAGAACAGCGGGGAGACAACTGAAGTGTCACTTGAACTGCAAGGGGAAGCTATGAGGAACTGCGTTCAGCAAGAGTTTCTTACCAGAGAACCAGGAGAAGTCCATGCTTTCCTCCCCAGCTACTATATGGAGGGGTTCATCCAATGTTCTTGGTGTCCAATGCGTTCTTAATTTTCTAAACAAAGTTTACGTATTAAAATTCAAATTTATGGATGCCTTATTCAACCTTTTTTCAAAACGTACATTGTTTAGTCCATATATTACGGATTAATCATTATTTTATGGTGCCATGCGAGACATAAATTATTCTATAATATGGCCTAAATGTACTAATACTCATGACTTATAGACGGGAGTCCAGAAGTAACTTGTCCGGGTGCATAAATCTGCATTTTTTTAACTTATACAAATATATCTGATGGACAATCTATTGTTCGAAATGTATTATGATTCAGTTGTCTGCAACATCTATCCTCTAATAATAATTTAGTAAATTTCAATTGAAAACAAAAAGTAGTATGTGACAAGTTTAACATGTTAGAATGGAAAAAAAACATCCATAATTTCGATGGACATAAGCGACCCCTGAGTAATTGTCAGTCGACCCCAAAGGGGGTCGCGACCCACAGATTGAGACCCCCTGTTTCCTTGTCTTTGCTATCGGTGTCTTTTGACTACCAAACCGCTTTAGGTGTATTATATTTTAACTTCTAAAACTTGTAATACCTTGACTAACAAAACTAAATAGAACTATTATTATATTATGAACAAATTCAACTTAAAATAAAATGAAATCAATGTAGTAGACTTGAGTAATAATATAAAATGGTATTCGGAACAAAATCTAACTCTCTACAAAAACACGTCTTCTCAGTCTGGCAATCAGGAATAGTATCTTTTACAATAACCACTGACGACAATGCCGGTTATCTTGCATCATTCACGCCCAATCATAATCTCTTCCCACTGACACTATAGAAACACACACACACACACACACACACACACACACCATAACAACCATTACAAAAGTTAGAAGGGAAAAAAAAGGTAATTCTTGTTGAATTCTTTTTTTCAGCTGAAAATGTTGGCTAACTTCGTGGAATCGGTTTCAATTCATTAAGGCTTCAACAAGAGACCTAGTGGTTAAAACGTTTAATGTTCTTGCAATTTTTGTTTACAAAGAAATGTTGAAACGACATTCATTTTAATCAAATCCAATCCAAGTTTTCCCCTCGAAACAAGATTATTTTTCTTGCTCGTAAAACTTTCTGAATTGATTGTAATGTTTTTGTGCTAAGAATTTATTTTTTTTTAGAGGTAACCTTTTTCTGACAATTAATAATATCTTCTTTTCTAAAGCGCTATTAACAATCATTATGTAGGCTCAAGGAGCAATAATAACTGACATAACAACAAGAGTACGAGAAATGTGCCCGTGTTTTGATTAACGGGAAGTCTCTATATTTTGCATTTGCAAAATTCATCGGCTTCTCTAGTGCGATCTTACCACCATTTGCCCTTTTAGGAGAGTACACATCTTTGTTCAAGCGTTGAAGAGGTCTCAGTGGATGTGGCAAAATGTGTAGATCACAGCCACGTGAGATACTGCACTCCTTCCATATCTTCGCAATCGAAGTCACACTTATTCTATTTTCTTTAAAGGCGCTTCTCCATAATTTTTTAGGGCGCAATTCTATGTGAGAGAGGGAAATTGACTACAGTTGAATTATCCCGCTGTTTTTTTCAGCTCAGCTTAGCCTACTCTGTTCCTTTTAACTCAATTTTGGTCATGGATAGTTGAGCTACTTAAGTAGCTAAGTCGTTTATGTTTCTTCTGGTTTGTAACTCTAGATAGCTAGTTTAACTAAACCGTTGAATTTATATTGGTATTATTTTTATTAATACTGAGCTTCAATATAATTGGAAATTCTATGTAAACAAAAATAAATTATTTACTTGTATTGGCAATAAATACAGCTTTCAGTTATTATGATGATGTATGTAGAAACATAGAATGCCGAGGATTTAAAACCGAAAAAACAAACTCCCCTCAAAACTAACAATAAAGACACGTCGTTCTGTATTTCTGCCGCACACTCCATACAGTAACTAATTGTATCCGCTATTCGGCACTATTTATAACTTAATGGTTTTGATTGTAATTGCATCAGAATCTATTCAGCCCACACGCATGCACACTCCAGAGTAGCTACCAGTCACCCTTTGAACAATTTAATATCTATTTAACCAATGACACTAGCTCCAGCTGGAATAACTTGCCCAGTATGCAACCGAACGTTCCGGGCTCACATAGGTCTCACCAGCCACATGAGGAGGCATAAAACCCCAGTGCAAAGCCCTCAGTCCTCTGGATGACAAAGTGGTCATCGTCAAAACACCATGGACGAAATATATATATATATATATATATCACTAAAATATCTACAACCGTTATGAGAACAAGAAGGTGAGGAAAAGTGGAAGCCAGTCGGGAAAATTATTCTATCAGGCGCGGTGGCTCAAATGTAAAGTGCTTGGATTCCGAACCAAAGGGTCCGGGTTCGAATCTTGGTGAAGACTGTGTGTCCACTCAGCTCTAATGGGTACCTGACATTAGTTGGGGAAAAGTAACCCAAATCCACAGAAACAGATGACCTTTACATCATCTGCCCCATAGATTGCAAAGTCTAAAAGGAAAAACTTTACTATTTTTTAAACCTTGGTCTATGGTGTATCTTGCAGCCTAGACCGGTGGTGCCAAAACCATTCTCGTCCTAGGGCCGGGATCGGCAACATGCGGCTCTTTGGATGTGAAGCTGCGGCTCTTTAGTTCCATATGCAAATATTATTTATTTTATCGAAACTTAAAATAGTTCTGAATTGTTTAACGAGGATTAGGCAGCCTTACACCCACCTTCCATTACACGCGTGTCACTGTCGTCAGTCCGTCGGAAACTGTCGAATGACGCATCTTCACCACGTGGTTCGTTTAGTTTGTTGTTTTAAGTAAATGATAGCTAGAACCAATCAACAAGTAAAGCTAATCTGGCAAGATATGCGGTACCAATAAAAATTGCAAAAAAAAAAGGCAAACCATGTTCAAATGGTGAGTATGTTAAAGACAGCTTCCTACGTGCATCTGAAGAACTGTTTCGTAATTTCAACGTCCCCACCCCGCAACCAGAAACCTTGACAAAGAAATCAAAGATTTCCTACTATCCGCTAAAACAGTACAACATAGAATAGTTAAAATATCTTCAAATGTAACAAATTTGCAGGTGGAAGATATTCAACTTTCTCCTGCTTTATCATTTGCTAATCATAAAAGACGCGACACTAATTGACCATTTTGTCAGATATATGTCTTCCCGATTTCCAAAACAAGGTCTACTAGGATTGCTACTCTCATGATATGACATGACTGTCATGATAGAGCGAATGCCGTGCAAAAATGCCTTGAAAACAATAAGATCGAGTTAAATAAAATCGTTTAAACAGCAATTGATGGAGCCAGAAGTATGACAGGAAAAAATAAAGGAGCAACAACGATTCTACTGTCTAAAGCAGTATCGCGATACAATCAATGCAAATTTTGACACGAATTACTTCAGCACAGTAATAAAAGAATCAAAGATGAATTTCTAGACAGTTTGAGCTATTCAAAACCAACAAAACCATTCTAACATTCCTGGTAAATCCTCTCAACACAATTAGTAACAAAATCCACATTGAGCCATTTGGGATTGATACTGGATCTCTAGAAATGCAATTGATCGATTTAAAAAGGAAAACTTTGTGGGGTGGAAAATTTACAGTCAAAAAGCAAGTTGAAAAGGTTGGAGGGTCCAGAAATGTATGTACGTTACGCAACAAAAGTGACAACTTTAAAAGAAATGTCTCGAGCTGAGGCACTTAGCCTATATTTGACGCATGGAATAGTCTTCAGAATGCTACAGTGAGGTGACGTTGGCATATTCAAGTGTTTTCTTGCATAAATATAATTAAAACTAAAGTAACAAGCCAACTAACAATCGAAATTTTTGTGTTTTTGAGGCCCAAAGGCGGTGATTGCCGAACTGTAGATTACATCTCTTAATTTCTCCCATCTGATAGAGATGTCTTCTTCATTACTTAACGAGGGGATTGAACTGTTCACGAGCTCGCCAAAGTGTGCACACTTCTCTGGGTCACCTACATGGTTGACGTTAATTCGCCTAGTTCTGGGTTGAGTGGAAGTATAAGCCTTCTTGAGAAGTAGTTTGATTTTGCTTAGCACTAGTGAATGGTCTGAGTTGCAGTCCGCACTATGGTATGAACGGATGTGGATGACACTTTTCAGATCCATCCTTCGGGTGATGCAGAGGACAAGCTGGTGCCACCTTTTTGAGCGTGGGTGCTGCCAAGAGACTTTATGGCGTTCCTTGCCAGAGAAGAATGTATTTGTTACACACAGTTCATGAGAGCTACAAAACTCTAGTAGCCTTTGGCCATTGTCATTGATTTTGCCAACACCATGAGGTCCCAAGCATTGTGGCCATGCATCATTTCCATCACCAACACGGGCATTAAAGTCTCCATTTATATAGAGGTGCTCGGATTTTGGAATACTTTTAATTACATCCTCTAGAGCTTGATAGAATCTGTCTTTGTCCTCTTCCGGTGCAGCAAGGGTTGGTGAGTAAGCACAGATTATATTAACTTTGCCTTGCGGTGATGCAAATTTCATGTGTGATACTCTTTCATTGCCAATGGGAAACATCGCGATGCAGGGGACGAGACTGTTTCTTATTGCGAAGCCGACGCCATGTATTCTAGGGCTTTGTTCTGGTTTTCCTTGCCAGTAGAATGTATAGTTGCTTTCTGTAAGAGATCCGCTGTCTGCCAGTCTGGTTTCTTGCAGGCAGGCCACATCAATGTTTAGTCTGCTGAGTTCTCTGTCGATGATAGCTGTTTGACGCATGTCTGTGACTAGTTCAGGGTCAGTATTGAAGCCAGGACACATTGTCCGTATGTTCCAGCTTGCTAAACGCATTAATGTTGAGGGTTTTCTTTTGATTGTATTTGCAGGTGCGGGTGAGCAGCTTGCTTTTTGATTTTGTCTTAGCACCAAGCACCCAGTGGTGCGGCAAGCTGTGGCGGGATAGCACTTTACTGTCCGAGGGCTGCTCGGCTTAAGGCAGGCAGTAGCTATCCAGTGAGGCTAAAAAGCCCCTCCTACCGTCAAGAGTGGTCCCTGGCGTTCCAGCTTACGCCAATCAGCTAGGAACTTATCACCGGTAACTACCACTCTCCGTGTTTTTCCAAAGACATTACTGTCAGAGATGGAGTGACCTCTCCATTGCTGGGGGAAAGCCTGGGCGGTAAATTTGCGAGTGCTTGGCTGCCCACACGTCAGCACACGCCTCTCTTCCATACTGACCAGGTCCAAAGGGATGGCGAGCCATCACAATTTGGGGACAGGTGGCTGCAGGAGTTTGCCAGAGAGCAGTAGTCTTACTACTGTCCCCCCGCCTACGGGGCTCCAGGACCGGATTTTCTGTTAGGGTTTACTCCCTTAGCCTTAGACCTTACAGGGACACACACACAAGGCAGTGCGGCTATTGACCTATAGCTAGGGGGTTTGGTTTGTGGGCAACAGGGCGTGTCCGCACGCCGACGGGCCATGCCTGCCTCACATCTTGGGGCCAAACCTCCTCCGAGGCCCTTGCAGTTTAGCAAGACAAAGCCAAGTCCAAGATCTTTGGAGGCCTTCAAAAGTGCTAATAAAGAGGCGAAACAAATGGCTAGAAAATGTGCTAACAACTTTTGGAGGGATACCTGCAACAGAATCCAAGACAGTCTCCACTCAGGAAATAGCAAAGCTTCTATTTGATGGCATTAAAGCGGCCCTGGGTCCAACAGTGTCTAAGCCTGCCCCCCTTCTATCCAAATCAGGAGAAAAAATTACAGATCAAACCAAGCAGCTAGAACGTTGGACAGAACACTACCTCGAAGTCTATGCCACACAGAACACAGTAGACGATGTCGCCCTGGCTTCTCTACCAGATCTTCCAGTACTGGAATGCCTAGATGATCTTCCGAGCCTCAGTGACCTTAAAAAAGCAATTAACTGCATAAAAAATAGAAAATCTCCTGGGAGTGATGGTATCCCAGTGGAAGTAGTGAAAGTCAACGAATCACTCCTGCTCCCTGAACTCTATATTCTCCTCTGCCGCTGTTGGGAAACAGGTCATGTCCCACAGGACATGCGTGACGCAACTATAGTCACAATATACAAGAACAAAGGGGATCGGAGTGACTGCAACAATTACAGGGGTATCTCTCTCCTCAGTATAGTGGGCAAGATCTTTGCTAGAGTGGCACTATCCAGGTTGCAAGTGATAGCTTCTAGAGTCTACCCAGAGTCTCAGTGTGGATTCAGGAGTGGTAGATCCACTGTAGACATGATATCTTCTCTACGACTACTGCAGGAGAAATTCAGAGAGAGAGACAGACCCCTTTACATCGTTTTTGTTGATCTGACTAAAGCTTTTGACATGGTCAGCAGAAGTGGCCTTTTCAAACTCCTGAGGAAAATAGGTTGCCCTCCCAAACTACTGCAGTTCATTGAGTGTTTTCACGAGGAAACTAAATGCACTGTCAAATTCAATGGAGCCCAATCAGCACCTTTTGAGGTTTGCAGTGGTGTCAAGCAGGGATGTGTGCTCGCACCTACTCTGTTTGGCATATTCTTCTCCTGTCTACTGCATTATGCGTACAACGACATAAACGAAGGTGTGTTTCTCCATACAAGATCCTCTGGAAAACTATTTAATGTTTCAAGGCTGCGGGCAAAAACCAAGGTTAGGAAGCTACTCGTCAGGGAACTCCTGTATGCTGATGATGCAGCTATTGTGGCTGATTCTGATATTCAGCTACAGTGCCTGGTTGACAAATTATCTGCTGCTTGCCAGAAGTTCGGCTTAAACATCAGTCAAAGCAAGACTAAGATACTTGTCCAAAACACAAACACTGCACCTCAAGTAGGCATTAATGGCCAACCACTAGAAATTGTTGATCACTTTTGTTACCTTGGCTCAATCATATCCAACAACACTCTACTGGATAAAGACATAAACAACAGGATAGCCAAGGCAATGGCCACCATGTCACGGCTGCAGAAAAGAGTCTGGGACAACATATTGCTGACTAACAGTACTAAAGCCCTAGTCTACCGGACCTGTGTGTTGAGCACCTTGCTGTATGGAAGTGAAACATGGTCAACCTACTCATGGCAGGAAAAAAAGCTGAATGTTTTCCACCTCCGATGCCTAAGGCGGATCTTTAAAATAAGGTGGCAAGATAAGATAACCAACGAGGAAGTGCTACAAAGAGCAGGGTGCCAGGACATCCGCTCTGTTATCAGCAGCAGACGCCTTGGCTGGCTTGGCCACGTTCGTAGAATGCCAGAAGGTCGACTTCCACAAGACATCCTGTATGGCGATCTGATAGAAGGCAGGAGAGCCGCTGGTCGCCCACTTTTATGTTATACGGATTTATGCAAACGCGACATGAAGCTCTTCAAAATCGACACTGGCAACTGGGAAGAGGTGGCACTGGACAGATCCTCATGGAGAGAGAGCATAAAGGAAGGGTCAAAGATTGCAGATGCCATACACAACAGAAGCAGAAAGAAGGGTGAAAATGCAACTGCGCCTGGTGATTATATATGCCCAACCTGCGATCTCAGCTGTGTATCAAGGATTGGCCTCTTTAGTCACACAAGAAGTTGCAAAGGGAAAAGATCGTCTCTCGAGACGTAAAATGCCACAGAGATTGTTGAAACTAAAAGCAAGTTATGAGCCAAATGTATTCAAACTTTGTAAACCTAATTTGTTGTGAAAAACACGTATATATGAATTAATAGATAAGAATTCTATTTTGTTTGATGTTAGATAAATATGCGAGTACTATTTATTGTTGGCAAGAGAAAAAAAAATTGTGGCTCTTTAAAAAATTTAAAATTTGGTAAATTGTAATATTTGGCTCTTTTAACTCAAAAGGTTGCCGACCCCTGGTCCTAGGGCAGTGTTTCCCAAAGTGGTGTAGTGTACCCCCCAATAGTACGGGAAGACTTTGGAGGTGCTACGCGTTGCACCTCATTAGCTATGCTGATTTTCTTTAAATATCCATTTACTATTGTCGTCCTCTCCTGGATGCAAGGCGAGGGGTTCTTAGCATTTGAAAGATTATTCAAGGGTACACTTAAGTCAAAAGTATGGGAAACACTGTCTTAGGATGACACATGCATGGATGGCTGCGGTATGCGCGCTGTACAATCGTTTGGTCGTCTGGACGGTCTCGGTTTCATACGCTGCCCGCAGCCATCGTCTGCGAGAGTTACGAAATGGGAAGTTGATTATCTTCAACTGCAGATAATGTCAAGTTGACTTTTCTATGTATCGAGAGTTTAACAATGAATTCGTGCTGCAAGGGAAACAACTGTCTTTTAACCCTTGGATCAAATGTCGAGGGCTCAATGTACATGGAATCAACTCAAAGGCGCGGTCCACTTATATAGCTGTTCAAATCAGACACATGATCATCTTAGAGACATGGTCAACTCGAGATACCTTATTAATTCAAAGAAGTAGTCAACTCTCATTCGTAATTCATTCAGACACATGGTCAGCTTAGAAGCATCGCCAATACATGAGATATTATTAATTGAATAACATGGTCACTTTATTAGCATTTGCAATAAGAAGATACCCTATATATTATTATGCATCGCGATTTTCTCGGAATTCTAGCTTGACACTGACCACTCGGCCACCTCGTCCCACCAACAACGCTTTAGTACATGTGTTTCTATTTGACCGCCGCAGTCATAGTTGTATATATTGCGTGGGCTCCTCTCCGGAATAACATGCACTTGAGAGAGAAGCCAATAAAATAGAGTCCAGAGTATTGATCTCCTGAGGACTGAATGAATGCAGTATCGAGCAGATGAGATGTGACAGGCTGGATCACAATGTGCACGTGGCGTGATTGGTTTTCAAGTTGGAGAGCTATAGAAAATATAAAGATCAATAGACATTATCTATTAGTGGAGACAGGGAATAATGGAGAGAGAAAGAGAGAGAGAGAGAGAATAAGGTAAAAAGGACAAAAAAGAATGATGAAAATAGAAACAAAAAAGAAAACACAACGGAGAGTTTCAGAAATGGAAAGAAAGAAAGAAATAACTAAGAGAAGAAAAGAGAAAGGTGTAAGGAGAGAATAAAAGAGAAATAGGAGATGGGAGACATGACACCCTCGTTAACCGTAGGCAACAGAAACTATTAGCCAACACCAAACCAAATAAAGCGTCTGGACCTGATGGTATTCCAGCTAGATTACTCAAAGAACTAAGCAATGAGCTAGCCCCAGTGTTCAAAATACTCTTTCAGGCATCGCTTAACCAGGGCAGAGTACCAAAGGACTGGAAAGAAGCTAATGTCACCCCCCTATTTAAAAAAGGAGAAAAATCTGATCCAGGAAACTACAGACCAGTATCACTTACCAGCATCACATGTAAAATACTAGAACACATAATATGTAGCAACATCATAAACCACTTAGACAAACATAATGTCCTCACCCCATACCAACATGGCTTTAGGAAATATAGATCATGTGAAACACAACTAATAGGACTAATTGATGATTTCTCAAAAGGTTTAGATAATAGTGAACAAATAGATGCTATCTTACTAGACTTTTCCAAGGCTTTTGACAAAGTTCACCACCATAGTTTGCTTAAAAAATTAAAATATTTCGGCATTAACGGTCCACTGCATCAGTGGATTAAAGATTTTCTGATAGGGAGAGAACAAACTGTAATAATAAATGGCTCTAAATCAACACCAATAACAGTAAACTCAGGTGTACCTCAAGGAACAGTCTTGGGTCCACTACTATTTTTAATTTACATAAATGATTTACCAAATTGCATTAGTTCAGGAACAAAAGTCAGATTATTTGCAGACGATTGCATAATATATAGAACAATAAAAACAAAACAAGACACAGATGTTTTACAAGGAGAATTAGATGAATTACAGAAATGGGAATCAAATTGGAGCATGTCTTTCCACCCAGAAAAATGTCAGTTGTTAAGAGTAACAAAAAAACTAAAACAAATTAATTCCACTTATCTTATTCATGGCAAACCAGTAACACAGACTAAAAACTCAAAATACCTAGGTGTTATAATAAATGAAAAACTGTCATGGAATCCACATATTGATGAAACTATAAAAAAATCCAACAAAGCATTAGGGTTTATTAAAAGAAATTTCTATAAATCAAATAAGAACATAAAACTAAAATGTTATTTAACCTTGGTTAGGCCAATAATAGAATATGCATCCACCGTGTGGGACCCCTCAACTCAAGAAAACATTAAGAAACTGGAACAAACACAAAATAGAGCAGTGAGATTCATAACAAACGAATATTCACATTTGACTAGGGTAACACCATTAGTAAAATCACTAAATTTAGAAAGCCTTCAGGACAGAAGACTCAAAAGTAAAGTAGCAATTATACATAAAACACTGAACCATAATCTTCAAATACAAAAACAAAATTTAATAAAATACTCTGAAAGACACAAAAATAAAGGCACATTCCTCGTCCCATATGCTAGGACAAATTTGTACAAATACTCCTTCTTCCCTAGTGCTATTAGAGCATGGAATGGGTTGCCTGAGCTAGCCAGAAAAACCAGTGACTTGGCAGAATTTAAGTCATTGGTTAATATGCATGACTAAATGCATGACGCGTAGGACGTAATCATCTTCTTTTTTGAAGTAACGTCTGTATTATATAAGAAGAAGATAAGATAAGAAACAGATGACCTTTACATCATCTGCCCTATAGATCACAAAGGGGACTTAACTAGGGCAAGGGCGAGATGACAGTGTAGAAAGGGGAGAGAATACTAGTAATATATCTCCTTACTCTGTGGTATCATGTCGTCACTCGGAATATCAATACGAAAGTATCGGTAACACTTTTGATATGTACACGTGTTTTTTTTTTATATTGGCGGAGATAGGGTTGCGGTTCTTGATACTATGTAGTTCTGTGGCATTTTACGTCTCGAGAGACGATCTTTTCCCTTTGCAACTTCTTGTGTGACTAAAGCGGCCAATCCTAGACATACAGCTGCGATCGTAGGTTGGGCATGTGTGATCACCAGGCGCCGTTGCATTATCACCCTTCTTTCTGCTTCTGTAGTGTATGGCATCTGCAATCCGTGACCCTTCCTTTATGCTCTCTCTCCATGTAGATCTATCCAGTGCTACTTTTTCCCAGCTGCTAGTGTCGATTTTGAAGAGCTTCATGTCATCGACAGATCTCTGTAGTTAATAGCTTCTGATATTCATGCTGAAAATATTAAAACCTGCCTTTTTTACCTGCCTGAGTGAACCACTTCGGAGCCGATTATCAATTTGTGTCTCCACACACACACACACACAAAATTATAGTGAGTGGCTTTTGTGACTAATTTCTTGTATAACTTGTCGCCACACTTTCATGGAGGACCTCAGTGGACAACAGGTGGATGGAGGCTTCAGACATTGCCAGGGACAGATCTTTGCGAGACAGCTTGCTGCCCAATGCGCCGAACGGCGCGGGAGGATCTTAGCCCAATTCTGTGACAAAACGTTTGAATCTTTGAATTGATCCCAAGGTTACAAAGACAGTTTGTGTGGAAATACAAACTCAAAATCAGCCCCCGAAGTGGTCCGCTACGGCAGGGCTCAATAGTTTCAGAAAGAATATCAGAAACTATGAACTACAAACTAGCAACAACTTCAAAAAGATACAAAGAGACGTGCTCGTGTCGAAAGTGTTGCCGATAGTGTTGTATTGGATACGGAGATTTATTAACGCTATTATTATTACATTGTTAATATTCATATGTGAACTGATGGTTATGAAGATACAGCAAACATCCAAGGTGTCACTTACAAAGACCGCATCACGAATGAAAAAATTAGAAACCTGATTAATACAGAAACAGGACCCCACGATTAACTGTTAATCATTGTCAAAAAACGTAAGCTCATCTATGGCCACATAACAAGGTCCTCAGGACTCGCAAAGACCTTCCTTCAGAGAACAGTACCAGGAAGAGGATGGAGAGAAAGTCAGAGAAAGCGATGGGAAGACAACATCAAAGAATGGACAGGCCTGTCAGTGAATGAAATTCTATCAAATGCAAAGGGCTGAGAGGAATGGAGAAAGATTGTTGACAGATCTTGTGTGGTACCCCAACGGTCCAACAGTCAAAGGAATAGGAGAAGCTGAATGTAAAGTTAAACGTGAACTGATGTTATAAAATGATTATCTAGTTGATCTTGATTGTTTTGTACAGAGCCAATCTCTTTTGCACATTTGAACAAATACAACCTATCCCTTTAGTTATGTATTCAAGTACTACCACACTGTACTATATTTAATGTCTATAATATGAAACACTGCTTATTAATTGCTCTTAACAATTTAATTCTACTTGTATGTATACTAAATACTTTTTTTTTGTCTTTAAAAATAAAAGTAAACATTTTTTGTGAATAAAGGAGTTAGTAGGACTGTGACCACTTAATTTAGTAATACTATTTTTTTTTAAAAACAATTGACAAAAAAATAATAAAACCTTTTACATAAATGTGTTCAAAATATGGTGGATAGTGATCTTATCTCCTCTCATATGATACAGACGTTACTTCAAAAAAAGAAGATGATTACGTCCTACGCGTCATGCATTTAGTCATGCATATTAACCAATGACCTAAACTCCGCCAAGTTACTGGTTTTCTTGGTTAGCTCAGGCAACCCATTCCATGCTCTAATAGCGCTAGGGAAGAAGGAGCTTTTGTACAAATTTGTCCTGGCATATGAAACGAGGAATGTGCCTTTATCTTTGTGTCTTTCTGAGTATTTTATTACAGTCCCCCTTACTAAATAGTCTCCCGTGTATGTTACTATTAATAGTGAATAGTTGTAAAAATGGTGTATTTCTATGAAAAAAAAAAATTGCATAAATGATTTCAAAAATTAAATTTTTCGCTTTTGGAAAAGAAAAAAATTGCTTTGCATCAGAACTTTGAATGTTCTAAAATATCATGATGTTGGATTTTCAATATCTTATCTTGTCCTAAACGGGATGGACGGACGGACAGACAGACCACACACAACTAATAGCGTCTATTCCCCTTTCGGGGGCCGCTACAAAAAAATAATTTTGATACGCAATTGACATTGCGGTTCTACCCCCTAGCTGTTTAAAGATGTGCGCGAACGTAAATTTTATGTCCTAAGGGTCCGGCTCTTTAAAGTCTTAGAACCGCTGGCAAAATCTTTATATTCTACACAATTTTAAATGGAATTTGTCAAGATTGTTTGACCAATAATCATTGCTGGTTCCATAATACATAAATAAAGGTAGCACTAGGAACCACATTTGCAATAAGAGAAGGCTACGTGAATTAAATGTAACGAAAATAAAGGAGTGTCGACCAGGGCACGAACCACTGCCCCCCCCCCCCACCATACGAGGACACCACCTAGAAGTAACTTGGTTCTAAGCAAGCTAACCTCTGCATCATAGACACTGACCCTGGGGGAACCATTACAATCGACAGGAGACGGGGCAAAGGCGAGCAACTGGGGCCTAAGCCAGTAAGCTTCGTACAGGAGTAGCTCGTTAGCCTAGCTTTGCTACCCATCTAGGAGAAGGAAAACTGCCTTGCGGCTATACCCAAACACGGGAAAGGCTTCGGGTGAAAACTCTGAGGAAAGCAAACTGTGCCACAGCCTCGCAGAACCTGCGGCGCTACTGATCCCAAACTATATCGGATATTCCGCCCCTTTGGTCACATCAGCTGCGTCGAGAGTGGGGAACTGCTATGTGGGCGACATCGTTCAGGCCATAAACAATGCCCAGGCTTTCATCTAGCTTTGACGAGATGAACTATAGTCGTTACAACTGAAGGTGGCCAACAGTCAATGGTAACATGACCACGCATGGCTCCCCCCCCCCCGACTTCACCAACAATTTTTAACAGCGCCATACATTGGTGTCACATGACTTTAGGCCGAGTTACTATTTCTATGTAATCTGTCCGTAGGAATCTGCAGCCAAACTTTGTTTTATTTCCTTCTCTGGCCACGGCGGACCTTTGGTTTATTTCCTTCTCTGGCCACGGCGGACCTTTGGTTTATTTCCTTCTCTGGCCACGGCGGACCTTTGGTTTATTTCCTTCTCTGGCCACGGCGGACCTTTGGTTTATTTCCTTCTCTGGCCACGGCGGACCTTTGGTTTATTTCCTTCTCTGGCCACGGCGGACCTTTGTTTTATTTCCTTCTCTGGCCACGGCGGACCTTTTTGTTTTATTTCCTTCTCTGGCCACGGCGGACCTTTTTGTTTTATTTCCTTCTCTGGCCACGGCGGACCTTTTTGTTTTATTTCCTTCTCTGGCCACGGCGGACCTTTGGTTTTCCAGCAATCAAAGGTGACATCTGCCATTTTGTTAGCAAAAGTTGTGTCAGCGGCTGAAATAGCAGCAGACGTAGTGATCATGTATATTGCGTCTACTTCCCGATTCCTACACTGACATGTCAATGAAGGAGTCTTGGGGAATACTGACATGCAGAGTTCTCAGTGGTTCTAAAGTTTTTTTGCCTTTACTTTTGCCCGTCATAAGTAGCACAAGTGTATAGAAAAAAAGGTAATCCAAAATCTTCAATGTTTATTTTCTTGATAGTTTGTTTATCTTTTTTCCCATTGCACAATGTGTTTTATGTTTTAATTTTTTATTACAGATTTTCACACCCACATGTGCACACGTTATGTAATTTGTGTTTCAAATTAAAATTTACAATTTTGATCCTGTAATGCTAAACAAGTTCACGAATATTATTATATGGTTTTAAAATGTATAGTATATCAATTTTGCAGTATTCTATACACCATATATATACCAAAAATATTGCTGTTTAGTGTTTTCCTCTTTGTGAAAATATCATATTGAATAATTTTTTATTTTTTTTTATTTAAATGATAAATTACTAGATCTTATTTGATTATCATAACAATCAAAGAATACTTAACATGTACAAACATAATTAATGTAAAAGTAGACCCGTAAAACATAATAATAGATCTCCACAATGTAATATTAGCAGTAAGAGGGTTGTACTCATGTCAGCCACATATGGACAAATCTGTTAAATAGATAAATCTAAGGGGAGACTATCGAGGAGTTTTGTTTTACTGGTACGAATCTCGAATTTTTCATATCAGATAAATAACTTTAAGCTCGTGTTCATATTAACCTTGCATTATGTAATAAGACTTTGATTGTTAACTGTTATGTTGATACAAAAACAATTCATAATTTTTAAATACTGCTTAAAGCTTAGATTAATAACATCAAAAAACTACTTACGTAATGATGCAAGTTATTTTCTAAATACCGGAAGAAGCACAATCACGTGTTCCGCGGAGCCCAAGTGATCCGCGAATTACTGGAATAATGAAATTCTATACTCAGAATGTGCAAAGTGTTCCGCTAAATACTCAGAATGTGCAAAGTGTTCCGCTAAATACTCAGAATGTGCAAAGTGTTCCGCTAAATACTCAGAATGTGCAAAGTGTTCCGCTAAATACTCAGAATGTGCAAAGTGTCCCGCTAAATACTCAGAATGTGCAACGTGTTCCGTTAAGAAAAAAGTTTGGTAAACACTCTTTAAGTAAAGTGACAGATACACACAATTTAAAAAAAATAACATATTTACGATATTGAAAACTAAAGAAAAGGTAAGCATTACACCTGGCTTTGCGAGCCAATCTGACCTACATATTTAGTCACACGTAACATAGACGAATCTGTTGTCTGACATGTTTTTCATGGTAGCTGTTCTTTGGGTGCCAAATGCAAGAGCTGTGAGAGTCTATCTTTATCACCATCTCTTTAGTATGACACTTTCTCCTTTGTCTTGAAAAGATTTTTTTACTTGAAACTGTTACAGAATCTCTAACTCCACCATCTCAAGAGTTCCGGAGGAACTTAACTTTCTTAACTCTATGCTGTTCTGTTGAACTTTCCCAGCGTGAACTTTGTCTCTGATGTCTTGACTTTCCACTATTTCCTGTTTCCGCTTGTTTTTACTGAACTATGTATCAGACACTTTCATCTCCCGATTTGCCGTTTTTACATAGGTCATGATGGCCAATTGCACCCTTATTTTTTTTAAATTAAAAAAAATAATAATAAAGAACCTTTTACGGACGTTGTAATCTCTAGGATAGATGATATAAAGAAAACTTAAAAGCGCTTGTAGAATGTGATGATAAGGAACTTACGTAAATCATCTTAACTCCGTGAATCATCTTAACTCCGTGAATCATCTTAACTCCGTGAATCATCTTAACTCCGTGAATTGAAATAGTGATGGGAAGACTTTTCTTGAAGAAGTTGAAAACCTCATCAAACACGAAAAAATCATAGATTGTCGTTTATCTTATCTTATAAGTTACAGTAGTTCCTTCAAAAGAGAAGATAATTTCGTCCCACACCTATCCTTGTTAACTGGGGACCACATCTCTGCTAAGTTATTGCTTTCCCTGGCTGATTGTTGTGGATGTCGTTGACTTGTAGCACCAGACTGCTGGTAGACAACTAAACCGCTGTAGGCGTAGTATATCTTAAATATGAAAACTTGAAATGATTTGAGTCACTTCTTTGTGAGCAATACAAAATAAGACTTTTTTTATACTGAAGACTAAATCAAATGGATATAAGATCAAAGAAAGGCACTAGGAATTAGTAATAATATTTCTTAACAAAATCTAACTCACTACTATAACAAAGCCTTTCAGTCCCACGTTCTGGAGTCGTCTGTCCTGACTAAGACCACCTGACGACAATGCCACCTATGTTGCATCATTCACAACTAATCACTAACCTCTTCCCACCGTCACCATAAAGACACACAAGCACGCACACTCCATAAACACTTGGTTTAGGCAACCAAAATTTTATATGGAGGTAGTTGTAGACTAGAAAGAGAACTTGTAACATTATGGAATAAGAAATGTGCCTGTATCTTGGTGTCTCTCTTGATTTTGTAAACGTTGTATTTTCAACGCACGAACCGGTACGAAGTTTGAACCACCCACATCTACTTGATTTTATTTTTTTAGCCAGCTCTAGTTTATGATGATTACATGTAATCAGTGGCGTAGCTAGGGTGGGATGGGAGGAGAGGGGATAATTTGAAAATTCCCCCGGGCCCCCACTTGAGGGGTCCCCCAATAGAGTGATTTTTACACCAAAAGATGGAAAATTCCTAGCTACGCCCCTGCATTTAATCAAACAAAAATGAACAGGGTTCATTTGATTATTTTAAACAAAGGGCGAAAAAGTACCGCAGTGATTCTTTTTTAAAAGAAACTTTGTCACTTGCTTAGTTATAGGTTCTCTGGGGCTTCGGGCGATCTGCTCGGCTGTGAAATGAGACGCGTGCCACTTTTTAAGTATCGCTCCGCCAGTCAGCTCATCGTCTGCTCACTGGACTCAGTAATCACATCCCTCCGCAAAGAAAAAAAAAGTTCGCTTACGTGACGCAATTTCCGCTGTAATTTTTGTTTAAACGTGCACACGCCATATAATTTATCACTTTAAAGGACAACAAACAAACTCGCCGTCCCACCCCCCGCAGTTACCACTGACGGTCTTCTCGATGTCCCTATCACGTTTCCTGAGAACTTGTTCAAGATGTCGAGGGGTTGCTACAGATTGTGGCCCGTATCTTCTAAACAATCAATGCTTTGACTGACACCGTCAATGTTGGGAAGGAGTGATTGTGTGTGTGTGTGTGTTTTGCGTGTATATGTGAGAGTGATAGCTCAGTAACAAACCACATTTATCCTTTATGTATACACAAAATTAGATATCTAATAGTGATTGAACGATTTCCTTTAAAATCGAAAACTCATATTTGTTCTTACAATTAGATCCGGTTTCAAATACTTCTTAGAAAGGGAACACTATGTCTAAGATTAGAAGAACCGTTTTTTTTTTCAGAAATGTATCACCTATTTATGGAAAGGCGTGTCTTTAACGTGGAAGGGTAACTAGAGAACGCTCGGGGTAATTTAAAAAATTATTGTGTTAATGGAAGACTTAACATAGTTTGATCACCTCATGTAGCTACGTTTGTCGGAGTCTTTAATACAAAGACATGTTTGAAAGAAAGAATATACGGTATTTTACTTGCTCTGGCCTCAATCATCCCCAGCCATTGCGTCTCCACGGTAAAGGCTAAATAATTAAGTAAATTAATCATTCATCTGGATGCATTCTGTAATCACAGTTTGTTCATTTGATTATGCCGAATTTGTTTTTTCTAATGCTATTGAAAGTCGGTGATAAGTAGAGATCTATTTCAAATATCCTCATTGCCAAGTGGTCCTGTCTCTTAAAGGGGGGGGGGGGGGCCAATGTGGGGCAGGGGGTGACTGGGAAAGCCGTTACACTTTCTCTTTTAGTAACATGTGAGGGGTGTGGTGGCTGAGTGGTAAGACGCCTGGCTTCCGTATCGAGGGTTCCCGGGATCGAACCTCTACGAAAACCGGAGTCTTTTTTTTAATTTTCTGATTTTGAGGATGCCCCCGAGTACTTAATATTAGATAGGGAAAGTAATTGGTTGGTCGTCTGGCGTCGGCCATATCAGATAACCTTGACCTTCTTTTAATAACACGGGGATGGAGAAGAATTATATGTAAATATTTCCATTTGCTTGACACGTTGTTCTGATTGTTCTTTAATCTTTAACTTGGGAAGCAGCTGCCTGCCTCATATAGAATAAATACCCAGGACAACCAATAAACTCTTAATTTATTAATTAATTAATTAATTTTTTATTTTTGTGTTTTATTCAGATTATACTGTTATTTACACTAACACACAGACAAACAGGTTAACGCATCCACGTCCAGACCATATAATACAGTTGAGCAGTTAAGGTTATTGAGATATTGTACATTGTTCATGATCATTTACACTGTTCATTGTATTATACCCGATAGAGTTCATCAATTAATAAAGTCATAGTCCCAGATATAGGAGCAGAAGCGAGTGGTCAAAACAAGATCAGTTTTTTAAACTATTACGCTGGAAGATAAGAGATGACAAGCTACTTCAATTGAAAAATAGTATTTGTTTAACTGAACAACCAGATTGAGTCTGCAGTGAAAGCCTACTACATTTTTCAAACTTCAAGCCATTGGAAATCATTTAGTGAAAAGGGATTTTATGAAGGAGTGAGGCGTTAAACCCGAAGTAATTTGTCCAGAAAAGGTGAAAGCATTCAAAGAAATAGCGTTAACTAGTAACACTGTGGCAGATGTCAATCAGCTTGCGAGAACTATTAAAGAACAAAAAATGTTTTGAATTATTTTCATTGGCTCTCGATGAGTCAGGTGATATAACGGGTGTTGCACTGTTGGCTATATTCAGAAGAGCCTGTGACAAGAGTTTTGAGATACATGAGGAGCTACTTGTTCTATGCATAACACCACAACAAGCGAGGATGTTTTTGAGAAATAACAGGTGATATTGCAGCACAATTTACCTTTGGTAAAGCTAGCTAGTCTAACAACGGATGGCGCACTAACCAAATGGTTTTGATGCAAAGCTACTTGCAAAAATAAGAGAGACTAATGCTAATTTTAAATTTGCTCATTTTCAGTGCGTCATTCACCAAGAAACATAACGCACAAAGCAATTACAATTCCAACATAAGACTGGTTTCAGTCGCTATCAATGTTATTCATGCCCGTGGCTTAAATCATCGCCATTTTTCTAGATGACATTGGACACGAAGTTTGCTGGCTCTCCTGTCATAAAATACTGAAGAGATTTGTTGTCCTGCGTGAGGAAATTGTATTGCTTCTGCACATGAAATGTGAACCTGTTGAACATTTCGAAACTAACGAATGGGTTCAGGATATGGAATTTGCTGTTGATCTCACTGGTTACCTGCAAGACTTGAATTTGAAACTTCAAAGTAAAGACTAAATTGTCACAACTGCGTGTGATCATGTAAAGTGCTATCAAGCAGAATTACGACTTTGGATAAACCAAATATGAAGAAAAAATCTTGTTCACTTCTCAAAGTATCAGGAACTGGAAAGATTAAATACTACAACATTTGATAAATATGTCCTACACCTGGAATCTTTAGTTGATGTTTTCAATGGCCGTTTTCATGACTTCGTTTCATCCATGTTCTCTTGCTTCTATAAATGCTGCTATAAATGCTTCTATAAATGCTGCTATAATGTGCAACTAGAGCTGATGGAAAAGCAGTCTGGCTCTTTGTTGAAAGCGAAGTAGATAGAAGTGGTTGCGCCAAAATTTTACAGTTATTTCCCCTGAAAGGTTCGTTGAATTGCGAAAATTTGCAGCCAGAATTCTTGCTATGTTTGCAATCACTGATCTCTGTGGGCAGTTATTTTCTTTAATGAAAGCTACAAATCACCGTTCGAGATTATCTGATCAAAATTTTTCATCAGTGATGATAGTGTCAGTGGCAAATAAACTTCAACCTGACATTAATAAACTTGTATCCCAGCAAAGATGTCAAGCATCAGGAGGAAGAAAAAAATGCGCAATCATAGTCATTTGTAATTGCGACATTGTTCTACAAATTTAGTTAAGGGACAAGTATGCCATAAATTATTGTATTCTATCGTATTGTTTCTAATTTGCATAAAACTAGTAGCTGTTTTGCAACTGATTTTTTTGCTGATGCCCTTCAGGTCATAGTAAGATTTTTATGTGGCCCATACACCTTAACGAGTTTGATATGTCAGCTGAATCGCTATCAATAACGTATTCAGCCATGACTATGGTAAAATATTTTAAGAGTGAAGTAAATTTATAATGTGTTTTTTTTCTTCTTTTTAATGACAAATCAATCGTGATAAAAATGGTTGAAATTAATTGAATATTATGAGACGTAATGCAAGCATGAGCCTAAGTCTCAGTAATCATATACTTACATATTTTTTAAACCATATATCTGACCTAGATACAGTCCGAGAATCTCCCTGATCAAGAATGATACACGTGAGCTTCGCGCTATTTTTAGCTACGATTATGTAACCGTGAGTAAAGCCCTCTTATGATTGCTTCTCCAATGTCTGTTTGCTAGATTTGATTTTTGTATAAGAAATGGTGCCATTTATAGCTTTTAAAAAGTATTTGGTTGTTTTGAAAGTTCTTTGACCCCGTACTATCAAGTGGATGTGTCACTGTAATAAATAATATTGAAATAAGGTCTAATAAGGCTTTAGCCGTCTGGGGCGTCATACAACAGCGACCTGTAACCACTAAAATAATTGGATCGTACCAAAGACCTGACTGTTTTGTTTCATCTCAGTAATATCAAATTCTGTTATTTTGAAATCCTTTTCATTGTTATCTCTGTTATTGGCATTAAAATTATGGCTTTTATATAGCGCTACTTTCATGCTTATAGCATGCTCAGAGCGCTTTGGTCTAATCTCATTTGTGGACCTGTGGGTGTGGGGGAGGGAGGGGGTATCTAGGAGAAGGTTTTTCCGTGCTGCCTTTAGGCGCTCAGTAAACACAACTCTGCCCGAGTCGGGTGTTGAACCTCGAGCCCCCTTCATAGGTAGCCAAGCAAAGCTTAGCCTCTCGACCACGCTTCCCACCAATTCGGTTAAATCAAACTGTTTTTTTTTATTTTATTAATCTCAAACTGAGTAATTTTGTATGTTTTTCAATTTGGCAAATTTCTCATCCAATATCGATCCAAGACGTTTACTCCAAATAGAATAAGACTTTAACTGTGATTGGAATAAATCCAATTGGACCCTTAATCAATTGATTTACGTACAACACATGAAAAAATCACATTCTCTTCGAAACATTAATTTAATAATTGTTATTGATTGGTTTGTTTGAATCTTGTGACATGTCACGTGCCACAGTTCGTTACAAAGTAACTAATTACTTTTCAGAGTCGATAGAAGTCGATTACAAAGTCTTGACCGTCTGTGTCACTGGTGACAAACTTTTCAAGGAGACATTTCCTGAAGCGAAGTATCATCAAGTAGGCCCATGTAAGTATCTTCTCTTTTGAAGTTACGTCTGTAATCTATTGTATTTTAACTCATATAAATCAGCTAAATCAGACATTTTTTTACTAAGATCTGAGCCAAGACGATTAGTTGGGAATCTCGCCCATATTTTTTTTCCAGCTTATGTAGGTTTTTTTTTGTTGTTGTTTTTTTTACAAAATATTTGACAAACAAGAATTGGTGTAAAAGGGGGACAACTCCGCATACTTGAGAATTATTTATGCTAAAGGGGCGCAACTTCATACAATTTAGAACCACTTATGATAAAGGGGTGTAATTTCGCACATTTGAAAATTATTTATTTGAACTGAACGCACCTCCGTAACTAAAGAGCGATTATGTCGTTGAAAATATGAAACTGACGCAGTTTGCCATCAAATCAAAGCTGACTCACTCCTGAACTTTTTCTACGCCATTTTTTCCCGAAGCGATTCGCGTGACACGGGAATGTATAACCGACATTGTTGGAGTTATTAACTTGGAGGTTTTTTTTAATCTCTAGGGAGGAAACCAACTGGAAATCGTTATAGTAATCTAGGGACTCCGTTGTCAGAGGCATTGGTCCGACTTTAACGAAACTTTGATATGTCCACAGTAGGCTAAATATCTCCTGTTAAGAAGCACCTTATAACTTCGCAAAGTAATCTAGGGTCTCCGTGTGAGGCATTGGTCCGACTTAACCGAAACTTTGATATGTCCACAGTAGGCTAAATATCTTCTGTTAGAAAGCACCTTATAGCTTCGCACAGTAATATAGGGTCTCCGTTGTCAGAGGCATTGGTCCGACTTAAACGAAACTTTGATTTGTCCACAGTAGGCTAAATATCTCATGTTAAGAAGCACATAACGCTTTTTGTATCCATTAGAATGAATTTCAACAATTAGGTATGCTCTATATTTTCTGTATTTAGTACTTTAAAATTAAACTTCTAAACCAAATAATCCCAATAAATTAGAGCTCCAGGGGTTCTAAGAATTAGAAATTGGGGGGTCTATGAGATGTAAAAGGAAATCTTTTTTGAGAAAGTCGTAATTTTTATGGTGATGTCACATTAGTGGAATAAACAATTAATTTCTTACAGATATAAATGATTTATTTCTCATGTTAGGTTATTCTTTAAATTTTAATTCTATTATTCGAATGAAAAATTATTTTTATTTTTATACCTCATTTAAATTCATTATTTAGTCTACGTGTAATTAAGATTTAAATGGTCAATTCGAAATATTTGTTGCAGTCATTAGTATTAATTATTTTAAAATTTTGGCGTCTTTCCTTGACCAACGTAATACTACCTATCAGCCTTTTATGTAAGAAAGTTTTAGGTAGTGAGCTGTGAAACCCCCTAAGCTGGAGGATCGTTTGAGACGATGTCACCCTGATAAAATGGATTAAGGTTTAAACACTTGATGATAAAGTTAAGAATAGACCAACGATCTTATCTTATATATTACAAAAGTTACTTTAAAAAAATAGAAGATAATTATGTCCTACGCATTTCATTTGTCAATCTAGTCATGTATGTTAATCTATGACTCAAACTCTGCCAAGTTGGTTTTCCTGGATACCTCTATTCAACTCGCACCTTCGTAGAAACGATGACCTTCTGTTTTGGCTCCAACATTTACTTTCTCCTTGGCCAGGCTGAGATAACTCTAGCTTGACTCATTTTTTTTCAAAGTAAGAATAAAATAATAAAATTAAATTTGGCTAGAGAACTTGACAATATTTATCTTGAACGAATAGATCTATAAGACTTTGAGAATTCCCGCATTCTTTAAAGAGCTTAAAATAATATTGTTCAGTAATATATTGCGATTCGTCTTATAAATTTAGATCTAAACATCTCTCATTAGAATATTTATATCGTCTAGTACATCTATACATTCACTTAACCAGGATTCTTTCTCGGAAAGGGGGAGTATGGTGTCATAAAAAAAATGTAATTTTGAAAAATGTTACATTCATTAGCTGTTATGGACAACATAATCACTCTATGATATTTTAAGTATTTTCTAATTATTGTTTTTTAATGAACTTAGGTTAATAAACAGACTTTCTATAACATTAATAGATAACATCAACAAAGGAGAAATGTGGGAACTCCTTCCAATCGTTCTTTCGTTCTCTCCACGCTAACACGCCCCTGGGAATCGCCTGGATTTACTCCCACTCTGACTTACTTTAAGATGCAGACTTATCTCCCGTAGCAAGGTCTCAATAGATTCTAAATTGGGACAGGAAGTACGTCTTTCTGGTGGACGATGTATCACGTTTAGATAAGTCTGCTGGGCCATGTGGTGCCACAACTTTCTCAGAACTCAAATCCCTCTTTACGCATCACTGCGTAGCTTCATTTTGAGTTCACTGCTTAGGCTTTACTATTAGAGAAATAAAATCTAGGATTGGCTTACCCCTATTAAACTTGTGAACTGCAATCATACTAATCTTTGCAACATATTTTGATATAGTAAATACTGTGCATTTAGATATTTAAAAAGTTAAAAAAACAAAAAAGGATCCCGTTTAGACCCTCCGATCTCTTGTAACACGGTTACTATGTGTGGTCAACCGTGACACACGGTCAAGTGTTGGGTATCGGGCAAATGATAAAACTGTTATCTATTTCTGTGGCCCACAGTTAAACGAGGCTGTCGTGTGTCCAGCAAAAACAAAACACCGGCTTTATTTTTTCCCCCAACAGGTACCCATTAGAGCTGGGTGGACTCAGAGTTGCCCTTAAGATCCCGAAATAAAAAGTCCAAGTCTTCACCAGGATTCGGAAGCCAAGCGCTTTACCACTAAGCCACCGCACCGTCATTTAGATATTACTTTTAGTTTTAACTGCTACGCTGTACAAAGAAATGACTACGCCTAACAAACTGGACAGTATTAACTTCCTCCCCCGCAAAGAACAATCTACAATTTTCCAACTAAGAACAGGACACACACCACTATTAAATTACCACCTGAACAAAATAAACTCCACAAAACTCCCCAACATAACCAACACCCTGTACGGCAGTGCGGAACAACTGAAGAAAACAGCACACTTTTTTCCTTGGCACAGTCTGCTAAAGAGCTCACAACTCAGCAGCAATAAAGCTGGGCTAGAAGAAGAAGAAGAACTGCTACGCCGATGTAAGACACGTATCCTGTATGGAGGACGAGCTTATGCAGTGAGATGAATGGTGGTCGGCGTAATAGAGGTGCCTCCCGGAAACGAGTCAAAAACCAGCTTAAGCGCCAACTAGCTTTCATTAACATAGGGAGAGAGCAACTGGCAACACGCGGCTTTCAAACGCGACAGCTGGAGGTTTCTTACAAGGGCCGCGGGATAAACATCTAAAACCAATTTAGAATTCTCTGCCAAGAACATTCGTAGACGACGAAAAGAGAACCTAAATTGACCACCGACGCACAACGGTTATGTTTTCGCTGGACGTAGCAAAATATATAGGTCGTATCTGGGGCCACGTAGCCATGTGAAATACTGTACCCCCCATCAATATTCGGACTCAAAGAAAAATCGTATTAATATATTTCCTCGTCCTACTCTCTCAAACGTCAACCAGGGCCGTCACTAACACGCAAGACGAACTTTTTGTGGATTTCCACGCTTTAAGTTACAGAACATCAAACTCTTTTTTTTTTTTTTTTTTACATTTTACTTGTTTAGCTCGGGTATACATTCTTTAATAAACTCCAGCGACCTTGTCAAAGACGAGAAAGCGATATAGAGAAATGTTAGGGTGAAATAAAGTAACCTAATATTAAAACCTACATAATTGGGAGATTTTGGGAGAAATAGAACAGGCAAAATATTTGTTTTAATCCGTTTCTAAAAAGCAAACCTTATCTAAGCGAAAGAACTCGGCACTAACAACTATATCTCTCAATAATGTAGACCTTGTGTTCCTTACCCGATTTGAAACAAAACAATTAAGAACTAATTATAAATGAACTAATTGGTTAATTTTTTTTTATTGATTTATTAGATGCAACTTGGTCCGAGAATGGGTGTGGGAGAAATCAAGTGTTCAATTTGCTGCCAGTCTGACATTGAAAGTGAAGTGACATATGCCAGGCTGGCATGGAAAGTGAAGAGACATATGTCAGTCTGACATTGAAAGTGAAGAGACATACGCCAGTCTGGCATTGTAAGTGAAGTGACTTATGTCAGTCTGACAGTGAAAGTGAAGTGACATATACCAGTCACTTAATGAATTGATTATAACTAATCCTTAGAGAATAACGTATTTATAACTTCATCACTCGAAGACAAACTAGGTCAGTGACTTTTTCATGCACCGTTATTAGCTCATGACTTTTCTACTTTTGCGTGGGTGTAGCTTAGAATGAACCTTGACCTTTATGATCCTTTTTTTTTACAAATTATCAGCATCACGAGATACGGCCTCCTCTCTATGGAATTTTATGGAACCATACGCCAAAGGAACCTTTTACCAAGGGAACTTTATTATGACTAATTTTATGAGAGACTCAAAATGCATGGGGGGGGGGGGTGAGATAAGAGCGCTACTTATGTTATAGTGGCAGCTTAGAAACTTTTTGAGGAAGGGACAAAGGTAGTTCAGTTCAGTTGCCGTAGACATCTGAGTTCAGAGTCCATTTATATATAAGTTTTGAACGTTTTTTATAAGGTATTCATTGTGAAAATCTCAGAACCTTCTGTTGTTATAATGTAGACCAATTTAATCTAAGTTAGACCTGAAATACTACAACTCCTGGCAACACCAAGTAAATGGAAACAATTGCTAAAAGAATGCCAAGAAAAAAAACAATAGAAGTACATATACATTTTACACATCTTACGCCATTGCTGGCCTGATAACTTAGTCTGAGATTGACTTTAAAAGATCACCCAGACACCTCCATGGAAATAGAGGGAAATAGGTTGGACATTGTTATAACAATTAGATTGGCTTGATATTTCATAGAAATTAAGTTTGTTGGACCTTCCTTAACAGTTAGGTTTGTAGTTTGCTAGGTGAATAGGGGAGCTTGACATAAAAGTATATAGGTTGGACATTATCATTATATGTAGAATGGTCTGGACTTTCGTAACAATTAGATAGATTCGTAACAATTCTCATCTTATCTGTCCCTTGACTTTCGTCGCAGGTTGCTGTGACAGTTCTCGTAACTATGCCCTTCCACTTTTTCCCGGTCAGCATCTGTTCTCTGCAGAATATCAAAAGAGAGGCCGGTCCATTCTTTTACATTGTCCAGCCAGTTTTTCTTCGGACGACCCTTTCTTCGTGCTCCCTCCACTATACCTAGAAAGTGTTAGCTGCATAGTTTTTTAGATTCCTTTATTCAATCTACTTTTGAGGAGACTCACTTTACCCTATGACTTCTTTGTCCCGGAAGTCTACACCAGTCTGTACACCTATTTTCAGACGCCAGATAGTGCCCCCTTTTTTTTTTGTTTCTATGACAGGGACAGAAAGAGTTGCGGGACCTTGTTTCAATTGCTAATATTGATCTCTGCGGTGTGAGGGGATAGCAAGGGCCGACAACTTCTTGTCAGCACTGGTATGGCTTTTTGATTGGCTGTGAGGGATACTTGTTTGTTTGGTAAGTGTTTGTGAGCCAATAATAGCATGTGCGAATCATTGTGTGTGTGAGAGAGAGAATGTGATGTGTGGCTTTACATGTGTGAAAGTGATGGATCTCAAATTTGTCAGCAATTTATTTCAGCAGGCTTTACAAAAGTGTGTTATTTCGAGACTTCAAGCTGACATTCTCGCTCCAATGACACACCATCATCATTTAATTATAACAGTATTGACACCTACGTCAGAAGGTCAAAGGTTGTTGAATAAGTACCCACATTGACTATCTTACTTTGACATGTAGGTCATTCAATTAATTCTATGTGTATACTTATGTGCCAAATGATATATTTTAAAGTGATTGTTTGAATATACCGGCTCTTGTTAAGCCAGACAGATGTACAATAAAGATAAAGGAACGCTGGCTGAGCGGTAAAGCGCTTGGCTTAAGAAACGGGTATGCCGGTTTCGAATCCTGGTGAAGACTGGGATTTTTACGCTCATCTGAGTCCACCCAGCTCTAATGGGTGCCTAACACTAGTTGGGGAAAAAATAAAGTCGGTTGGTCTTTGTGCTGGCCACATGACAAACGCGTTAACCGTGGACCATAGAAACATAGAAACAGATGACCTTTACATCATCTGCCCTATATATCGCACGGTGTGAAATGGAAACTTTTTTTTTTTTTAAAGGAAACCTCAGAATTTGCGCTATTCAATTTTAGCTTTATCATCATAGGAATACTTGGGCCTTAGGCCTCTTTTCTTTTCTTTGCCTCTTTTTTGGGCCTAATTTGCCTGTTGTATGGGCCATCTTGCCTCTTTTGTGGGCTTTTTTTTTCCAAATGTTTTTATTTGTAAGTTCTCATAATTCACAAGTATTAAATCATAAACAATTGAAAATGGATTAACCTAAAAATACAACAATAGTAACAGAAACATTATTTAATATCAAAGACATACTACCTAACCATCCTAGTCATTGAATCAATAAAAGACAGAACAATGATACAAGTATCCTCTACCCCAGAACAATCAACACAATATCAAATATCCCTGACCCCAATCACCCCATTTCTGGAGAACTACCTGAGCATTGTACAAGTATATGAAAATCAAACTAGATAATTCTCTACCCTAAAATCCATTATTTTTCTCAATGTCAATTCTAAGTGATTAGGATGAAAAACCTTATTATTATGTAGAGCTTTGAGCCAGCTAGCCCAAACAAGGTTCCTGTATTCGGAAACAATAATTAAGTTAAAGTTATGTATCATTTTATTTTTTAGTTTTGGCAGCTTGTTTAATACAATTGACAAGTTAACATTTACATAGTTGCCACAGTTTGCTTCTAATAAGTCCCTTACAGTACTTCTAACTTGAAGGAATAATGGACATTCCAAATACATATGTTTCTCATTGTCAGCATTTTCAAGATGGCATAATATACAGGCACGGTCATTTGCTCGTCTTCTAACCATAGGGGTCATCCCAAAGATAACTCTATAGCTTATCTCTCTAGCTTTTGGTGGGATATGTTTGCTGTGTAGGTTTATGAATGTGTCCTTGAATTCTGTCACCCCAAGAACTCTCCTCCACTTAATCCTATTCACTAGACTTTCGTGTAACAGCTTTTTAAGTGTTGTGTATGATTCTTTGGTTTTGTTGTGTATTAAATGTTCATTACCAGGTAAAATTCTGGCAATAGACCTGTAACATGGATGAGTGACTGTACCAAAATAGTGAGGAGTATCATTGTGTATCGGAAGAAGACTACTTAATCTTAAACCATAATAGTAAATTGTCAAGGGAAGATTTGTTGGGTTTCTAACTACTTGACCTACAAATTTTAGCCTTAGCGAATGTATTTTTGTTTTGACATCTTGTAAGTTTATCCCCCCATCCTCTTTGTTTTGAATAAGTGTAGTGTGCTTAATGCTCCTAATAGTGTTTTTAAATATAAAGCTTCTATTTAACTTGTACAGCTTGATTATGAATTTAGGAAACTTTTAATGAATCTAATAGATATGATTTGAGACATGATGGATACATAGGAAAAGACAACTATAGATTAGAGATTTATGATATAGAAACGGTAGAGACAGGACAGAATAGAGCAAAACACAAGAAGATAGATTCCCTTATACCGAAATAAACATTGTTCTTACAAGATACAGTTTTTTTTAAGGACTTTGTGTGTCTTGAATGTTCGATCAGCTGTGACGTGAGTGGGCCTTATATCTCGTATGTATCAAAACACTAACACTTTCGCAGATATAAAAAAAATAAATTAAGTTATCTGTAAATGTGGTGAAATTGTTGATACTCTCTGTGTGTTATTCTGAATACGATATTTGTCACTCGTTGCCTGGTCGTGTGGTATGAGCTCTGGACTGTTATCTTGATGGTCTCAGATATGAACCCTGCACACTGCCATCCTGTGCCATCCACAGCCATTCACCCCCCCCCCCGCCCCGTCCTGCGCAGTCCTTCGGGAGGTTTGGGCTAGTATGACATAATCTTTAATTCTGAAGGAACATCCAAACTATGTATATATGAAAGAAATTGTGTACATTTGGATTGAGAAGTTGTTTTGTACTTTTTTTAATTAAGATTTTTAGACTTCTATTCATTTAAAGCTCACATAGCAATAATAGCCGAGGGGAGCTAGAACTCCAACTCCAATTATCAAACAATGAAAAGATGTATCATAATGGAGCGCCAAAGGCGGCCTTGAGATATGACAGGCGGGCAAAATGGGGACACTGTGATAAAGAGAATCTTTATGCTACAGTCAGCCAATCGTAGAAAAAGCCCTGCTAAGGCCGCCTGTATGAAGTACACTATATTTGTTTTTCAGCCTTAGTGCAGTTTAAATTTCCCACCAAGGTGTCACGCGAAAGAATCGAAACATAAAATAATATTCAGTCGGAACCTATTTTATGCGGCTTCTTTCTTACACTATAAGTAGAATTTTTAGGTAGCTGCCTGGTCGTCCGGGATGTGCGCTGGACTGTCTTTCGGTCGTCTCGGTGGTCCCAGGTTCAAATCCTGCCCGCTCTCATCCCCCGTCGTCCTGCGTGAGGTTTGGACTAGGAAGTAGATTATCTTCAACTCTGAAGGAACATCCGAAACATGTCAAACATTTAACAAAACATTAGATAGTACCGCATCGCTGGCAAGTTATGGCCAACTGGGCACCCATGTTCTGGAGAAATAAAACAAAGCAAGAACTAATTAACCCTTTCAAGTCGCTGATGAACTAATTAACCCTTTTAAGTCGCTGATGAACTAATTAACCCTTTCAAGTCGCTGATGAACTAATTAACCCTTTCAAGTCGCTGATGAACTAATTAACCCTTTCAAGTCGCTGATGAACTAATTAACCCTTTCAAGTCGCTGATGAACTAATTAACCCTTTCAAGTCGCTGATGAACTAATTAACCCTTTTAAGTCGCTGATGAACTAATTAACCCTTTCAAGTCGCTGATGAACTAATTAACCCTTTCAAGTCGCTGATGAACTAATTAACCCTTTCAAGTCGCTGATGACGTTGGTTAAAACCAAAGGGAAAAAAAACACACAAAAAAACGAATTTTGTGAAGGTCATCCACACATTTCGTTTCGGTGTGTTGTGGGGGAAAAAAATCAGCTGTAGTTGCCACGTTATAGTAAGCGTCAAGGTCAAGGTTGTTTTCATTATAGAAACAAAAAATAGCGTGTTTACACTTCGAGAAAGAACATTAAAACCTTAGATTATTTATTTATTTATTTAGGAATGTATGTATGTATGTATGTATGTATGTATGTATGTATGTATGTATGTATGTATGTACGTTTGTACGTATTATAAACGTACATATGGTATGTATGTATGTATGTATGTATGTATGTATGTATGTATGTATGTATGTATGTACGTATGTACGTATGTACGTATGTATGTATGTATGTATGTATGTATGTATGTACGTATGTACGTTTGTACGTATTATAAACGTACGTATGGTATGTATGTATGTATGTATGTATGTATGTATGTATGTATGTATGTATGTATGTATGTATGTATGTATGTATGTATGTATGGTGGGAAGCGTGGTCCAGAGGCCAAGTGCGATTGAACTTGGCTTGGCTACCTAGAACGGGGCTCGAGGTTCGACACCATGTGTTTACTGAGCGCCTAAAGGCAGCACGGAAAACCAACTCCTAGATACCCCCTTCCTCCCCCCCCCCCACTGGTCCACAAGTGAGGTTGGACCAAAAAGCGCTCTGAGCATGCTATAAGCATGAAAGTAGCGCTATATAAAAGCTATAATAATGTATAGTCTAGAATGGGGGAATTAACATTAAAGTATAGCGCAGAGTACGCTTCTGATTGACTTTTATTCTTTTACAACTTGATAGCTCAGGGGTGACTACTTCAATGGTCACGCTCACTAGATGTGTGCTGTTTATATAAAGGTAATGTCTTCGATTCCGAAGAATGGGTGCAATGTCTTAAATGACTACACTCGAACTTTAAAAGTAAATATTGTCTGACAGCGAATACATTCTTAAGATTTACATTCTTTTCATTGTTTATAACACGCACACATTCTTTCGTCCTCACTCACTTTCTAGCCATCACACACACACACACTATCTCTCGTCCTCACACGCACACACACACGGACACACAAACATTTTCATTTCGTATTCATTTTTTTTTTTTTTTGTTATTTCGGCGAATCTTTCAATACCTGATGCAGCCAACTGTACTGAAATGTGAACACTTTTCAAAATATAAGTTGGCATCTATTTTTACTTGAAACGTTATTGATTTTTTTCCCCATGTGTTTTGACAGTGTGATGTCTATATTTACAATACCTTCTTACAGGACAAGGTATTTGACCCTCAATTTTTTTATTTTTTTTGGCATTCAACTCTGGTTTTTAACAGAAACATATTGGGCGTGTCATCCTGACATTTTTCTATCAAAGTTTACTTCGAAAATAAAATCAGCAGTTAATCTTTTTATGGAGGCTGACTTTGACAACGTCAACACTTAGACAATATCGTCATTACCTTGTCTGCACGGTAAAAGGGAAATCAGTCACTCACAGCACGTGAGATATTGCAACAGGAAATTAAACTGGGAAAAAAAAAACAAAAAAAAAACAACAAAGCTTAAATTAAGCTTACTTGTATTAATTAGTTTGGATCAGCCATGTCATTAGATTTGTAATAGATCTAGACTAACAATAAAAAAAAATATTCATAAAAATAAATTTAAGGAAAAAGGGAACGACCTGAATTTTAACTTAAGCCAACGCGTTAACCACTCTGCTAGCGAAGAGTCTATAAACATTTCAGTTTATATCATGGGCGTAGCCAGGAGGGGGGTTTAAGGGGGGATTTTTTTTCTCCCCCCCCCCCCCGACAACCCCACCCCCCCCAACCCTCTGGCGAAAAAAAAATTATATGTATGTATGTATGTGTGTACATAATCTTTATTACATTCTCACCTTTCATTCATTCGGAAGACGTTTAGTGTGCCCTAGAATAGGTTCTTCCTGGAGTTAGTGGAAAAATATTTTACTCTCCGCCATTGCCAGCAAGGGGGTCTAGGGGAGCGTGAAAAGCGCAGCCAAGCACTATTTCTGGTATTTAAAGCCAACAAAATGCATATTCTAAGGTATCTACAGTGCATTCTCCTGCTATTAGAAAGTGTTATTGCAAAAACTTAATGTGCTATTCTTACTGACTTAGACCCTCCCGTGCCGTTCGGCGCATTTGCCGTCTCCACAAAAATCTGTCACTGGTAATGTCTGAAGCCTCTTCCCACCTGCTCTAAGGACCTCCATGAATGTGTGGCGCCAAGTTGTACTAGGATATCATCGCAACTCTTATTATGCGTAATTCATTTTGTCGGAGAACATGTCCCGCAAACCTCATGCGACGCTCTGTCACAATCTTACCAAGGGGTCGACTCCAAGTTCGTCAAAAGGATGTCCTTGATTTAGACCCGATCTCTATAACTGACTCCTAAAATATTTTTTAGCCATCTTTGTTAAGCCACATTTAATGTTTTTCTATTTCGGCAGATGACTATTCACTGCAGTTTATTAATGGAGCCCCACCACTGGTAGAAATGTGTTACTTCTCTTGAATACGTTCTTGGAATTAGGAGACTGTAGTTTGTTTTAGATTTTATATCGAAAAGTGAAGTTTTATCGTCAAAATCATCTGTTGGGGGTTTTAAACTAAAAAATCTGGAGTTATTGTATTTTTTTTAAAATTCAAAACCCCATTTAGCTACGGCCATAGAATTTGGTGACTGTAGTTTGCTTTAGAATAATATTGAAGATATAGGTTTTCCACCTCAAAACGTTCTGTAAGGGAATTTTAAACTCAAAACCATCTGAAGGGGTTTTAAACCTTAAAAAAAAAGCCATCTATTTGAGAGGGGTTTAAACTCAAAACCCCCAATTGGCTTGGCTACGCTCAAATAATTTTAGTGTGTAATTTGCTTTCTATTTATATTAAAGAGGTATTTTTCAGCATCAAACCCTTCTGAAGGGGGTTTAAACTCAAAACCCCTTTTGGGAACGCTCATAGCATTTTGAGTGCGTAGTTTGCTTTTTTTTTTTTACACTGAAGATGTATTTTTTAGCCTCAAACGCGCTGGGTTAAACTAAAAACCCCTTTGGCTACGCACATAGATTTTAGAGTGTGTAATTTGCTTTTTTTTATATTGAAGAGATATTTTTAAGCTTTAAACTCCGCTGGAGAGGAGTTTAAACTCAAAACCCCTTTGACTACACTCATAAAATTTTGAGTGTATAATTTGGTTTGTTTTTAATATTAACGAGGTATTTTCTACCTTCTAACTCCGCTGAAAGGGGGTTTAAACTCAAAACTGAGACAAAACCCATTTAGCTACGCTCATAACATTTTGAGTGTTTAATTTGCTTTTTCATATCGAAGAGGGGGTTTATCGTAAATTTTGGAGGGGGTTTTAAAAAACAAAATCTTCCTTAACTGTGCTCTTTGAATTTGGGGATTGTCGTTTGCATTTTTTTTAAATTTTGTTTTATCGAAGAGGGGAATTTAACTGCAAAAAACCCTGGTAGGAGGTTTTGAGTTGGTTTTAAACTCAAAACACCCTGGTAGGGGGTTTTAAACTCAAAACCGCCTGGAAGGGGTTTTCAACTCGAAACCCCCAGCTAAGGGGTTTTAAATACAAAAACCATTGGCTGTGCTGGGGCTAGTGATGGATTAGTATTAAAATCTCACCAAAAATCAAAGGAAAAAATCAGTCACTTATTTCCGATCACCCCCCCCCCGCAGAGGATTTCATTGGGGGGGGGGGTAGAACCCCCCCCCTCCCGGCTACGCCCATGGTTTATATAGTTCTCTATTGTTTCTGTTTCATGTTTGTGTTCACTAAGCCTGAGACGGCAGCCTAATATAAAGAGGACTAATTAAGTTTATACCACCACTTCAGTCAAATACTATTTCTTTCCCTTGTTTGAGATACCAAACAAAGTAATTTATTACCTATAGTTAATTAACTAATTGCGTAATTTAAAAAAAAAAATTTATTCTTGTGTCAGGTCAAAGAAATAATTGTACAGAATTTTAGCTTGATCCGAGATTCGGTGTCGGAAAAATAACGTATACAAACTTAGGGCTAGACAGACACATACAGACAGACAGACAGACAAACAGAGTGAGTTGATATAAGCTTTGTAAAACAAAAAGTGAATAACCGTTTTTTTTTAATTTACAAACCGAAAATTCTAGAATCGAGAAGGTTTAAGAGACACGTGAGAAAGAGAAGAAAATGTTTAAATGTTGGCCAGACGTAGCATCGACTTGTTCATGAGAATTTGCTCTCTGCTACCAACTTCAGAGTTGAAGTCCCTTTGATTGACATACCACTGTTGTTCCCCATTGCATAAAAATATGTTGGCATTCACCTGGAGTTCCTAGATTGCTATCTTAGATCTAGCGTGTAGAAAGAAATTTGAAGGCAAACTGATCTAACTACATTTCTAAACTGTTTCTTCCTTTGTTTTCCTCCTGTATTCAGGGGCGGTATTTTAAGAACGGAAGCTGGTGGCGATACGGCGGCTTGTGTGATGGCACCCCCCTGCAGTGTTCTGTTGAGGTGGCAGAGCGCAGTGTTATTCTTCACGTCGTGAGTTCCTTTCCTTACTACCCAAGGCAACTATTTTAAATGTGATTAGCCCAGTTCATGTCAACAAATTGAAAGCCTCTTAGGTAAACATAAAAGCGTCAGGAAATCTCTTCAGACAAAGTTAAAGACCAGGGTCAAAAAGAAAGATGAAAAGAAGACTCTACATCACGAATATGACTGATCAATCTGAGGTGGCTATAGCAGGGTGCAGGGCCCTTCTCGAGTGTCATATCAAGGCAACGAATATTTGAACGATGCGCTGAGGGTGACAAATGGCGCGGGACCTGGGACGCCCCTGGGAATGTCCTTCTCGACACACCCTAAAACCGCCTTTGATTTTTTTTCTTCAAATCACTAAAGAGGCTGCTGTCCATTGACACTTATGGTTTTCCATCAAACAGCAGGCCAGTCAAGCAATGTCTTTTTAGCGGCCCCTGAATGGGGAAAATCTGCTATTAGATTTGTGTGGTTTGTCTGTTCGTCCATCTGTCAGCCTTGGATCACAAAAACTTAAAATATATTGAATGCCCCCCCCCCCCGATTTCATTATATTTCGCAGATTGCAAACTTCCAGGGCAACAGCTTCTTTATATGTTCTGAAAGTGTATCACGTGTCTAAAATTGCATACATATATCTCACTGTTTCATGATTATAGTATAGAGCGTCTTTGTAAATTTTTAATTGTAAATAACAGGAAGATGTGAACAGGATAATAGTGAGCAAATAGATGCTATCTTACTAGATTTTTCTAAGGCTTTTAACAAAGTTCACCCCCATAGTTTGCTTAACAAATTAAAATATTTCGGCATTAATGGTCCACTGCATCAGTGGATTAACGATTTTCTGATAGGGAGAGAACAAACTGTAATAATAAATGGAACTAAATCAACACCGATAACAGTAAACTTAGGCGTACCTCAAGGAACAGTCTTGGGTCCACTACTATTCTTAATTTACATAAATGATTTACCAAATTGCATTACTTCAGGAACAAAAGTTAGATTATTTGCAGATGATTGCATAATATATAGAACAATAAAAACAACACAAGACACAGATATTTTACAAAGAGAATTAGATGAATTACAGAAATGGGAATCAAATTGGAGCATGTCTTTCCACCCAGAAAAATGTCAGTTGTTAGGAGTAACAAAAAAACTAAACAAATTAATTCCACTTATCTTATTCATGGCAAACCAGTAACACAGACTAAAAACGCAAAATACCTAGGTGTTATAATAAATGATAAAACTGTCATGGAATCCACATATTGATGAAACTAAAAAAAAATCAAACAAAGCATTAGGGTTTATTAGAAGAAATTTCTATAAATCAAAAAAGAACATAAAACTAAAATGTTATTTAACCTTGGTTATGCCAATAATAGAATATGCATCCTCCGTTTGGGACCCCTCAACTCAAGAAAACATTAAGAAACTGGAACAGACACATATTAGAGCAGTGAGATTCATAACAAACAAATATTCACATTTGACTAGAGTACCACTTTTAGTAAAATCACTAAATTTAGAAAGCCTTCAGGTAAGAAGACTCAAAAGTAAAGTAGCAATTATACATAAAACACTGAACCATAATCTTCAAATACAAAAACAAAATTTAATAAAATGCTTTGAAAGACACAAAGATAAAGGCATACTCCTCGTCCCATATGCTGGGACAAATTTTTACAAATACTCCTTCTTCCCTAGTGCTATTAGAGCATGGAATGGGTTGCCTGAGCTAGCCAGAAAAACCAGTGACTTGGCAGAATTTAAGTCATTGGTTAATATGCATGACTAAATGCATGACGCGTAGGACGTAATCATCTTCTTTTTTGAAGTAACGTCTGTATTATATAAGATAAGATAAGATAAGATGTGTATTAAGGAAGGAAAACCATGATTTGGTATATTTCTATAACATTTATCAAAATGTTTTCTTATGTATAAAATAATGTTATAATGTCGTAACAATTCGGACCATCTTAGTGTATACAGGTATTCAATCCTTTTGTGTAATAAGAATTTCATAAGCTTTGAACTGAGTCGCCTTACTTCCCTTTTGATACGTCGTCATTATAAATATAGGTCTAGTTTGCAACACTTCATTGTCGGAGTCATAAGTACTTTTTTTTTTTTTAATAGAGTGAGCATCTGTAAGTATGGCAAAGCTTTTAATCTAAAAGAGGTAATAGTTTGCTTTTGTTATGAAAGACAACAAATAATATGTTAAATAGTTAATAAGTAACATGTGTTGAAGGTTGAAATTAGAGCATTGTTATGTGAAGATGTAATTTCTCTGTCTTCCTCTCTCGCACCTCCTTCCTTATATATCAATCTCCCTTATTGTCTTTCACGCTGATCCACTGCCTCTCTCCCTCTCTCTCTCTTTGTCTCTCTCTCTCTCTTCTTTCTCTTTTTTTCTCTTTCGCTATCTAGTACACTCAGAGTCACTCTATTTAATTTAATTCTCTTTCTCTCTTTCTTTCTTACACAATAATATGGATTTCTTTTTTTTACTGATCTCAGTTTTTACTTTCTCCCCCTCTCTCACACACACACTCAATCTCTCTCTCTCTCTCTCTCTCTCTCTCTTTATCATTCTATCGTATAACTCACTGTCTCTCCTTCACCTCATCTAAACACAGTACGACTAGTCTTCCCCCATTACAAGACCCGCCTCTGTGTAATATAATGAGTCCATCAGATGGACTTCCCTTGTAGCACGTGATGTTTTTTTATTGGAGTCTTCCCGTCATCTTGGACTACATCCGTTTTAGAATGTATGTGTAGGATAGAGAGAGAGAAAGAGAGGGAGGGAGGGAAGGAGGGGAGTGGGAGAAGGAGAGAGGGAGATAAAGAGAAAGAGGTAGAGAGAAAGAGAAAAAAAAAGAAAGAGAGAAAGAAAGAGAGAGATAGACAGGGTAAGGGAGAGGGAGAAAGAGACAGAGATAAAAAGAGAAAGAGAGAAAGAAAGAGAGAGAAAAAGAAAGAGCGAAAGAAAGAGAGAAATAAGAAGAAAGAAAAAGAAAGAAAGAGAGAGAAAGTGATAGAGGAAGAAAGAGAGAGAGAGAAAGAGAGAGCGGGAGAGAGGGGTAAAAAGAGATAAAAGAGAGAAAGAGGAAAAGAATGAGAGAGACAGAGAGAGAAAAGAAAGAAAGAGACCTATATATATATAGAGAGAGAGAGAGAGAGAAAGAGAATGAATGTCTGTGCGATTGTTTTCTTGTGAACGCGCCAACTAATCTAACACGTCCATTTTATCGCTAGTTCTTTATAAATCGTTAATAATTTAGTCTATAAAGTGAGTCCTAACAATTTATAATGTAAATGGATATAGGCACCGAATCTGAATGCACTTACGTAAGTCTCATTTAATTATATTCGCTTGTTTAGCCCTAACTGAATCCTATCAGTTGAAAACATCAGGGAAATGGATCTTTTTAAAATTGTCTGCTCTCCGAGGCGCTGTGGCTAAGAGGATAGCGCTTGGCTTCTGAACCGGGGGGTTCCGGGTTTGAATTTTGAATTTTGGGATCTTTGGGCCCCTCTGAGTCCACACAGCTCTAAAGGGTACCTGATATTAGATGGGGGAAAAGTAAAGGCGGTTGTTCGTTGTGCTGGCCACATGACACCCTCGTTAACCGTTGGCCACAGAAACAGATGACCTATCTGCCCTATAGACAACAAGGAATGTAAGGGGAAGTTTACTTTACATTTTCCAGGGTGAAAATCATTCCTTAGTATATGAAAAGACATGAAAAGAAAAAAAACATTAAAGTGTCGATTTATCAAACTGAAATGACGTCTTAATGTAGCTGACCATCTCTACTGCTCCCCTGTCCACTCCCCTGTCCACTCCCCTGTCCACTCTTGTCTAGCTCCAACTAATCCCCTCAGTCTGGATGTTGCAAAAAGATGGTCCTTGAAAAAATCTGGTAAAATGGAGACATCCAAGTGCGTTTTCGATTTCTTGAATTTCAAAAATAAACTGTTTAACGACAAAGGGGGAATAATAAAGGTTACTTCATTAAGGGCTGGCCTGAGAGAGCTTGCCACCTTTGATTGACTTAATGAACTGAACGTCCACGTTGACATGGGCACGGCGCTAATTGCCGTTTGTTATTATGGTGAAGACTGGGTCGGCAATACTTACTTTTAACTAATTAAAAAATTGGACTCGCTGGTCGTCTAGACAGGGGAGAGACATGCGGTAAATAACGTAAACCCCGACAAATCGAGGAGCCAAGCAAGGTAAATTGGTACCTTGAAAAGACATTAATAGAACTTTTAACCTCTTTGCTGATTAGGTCTACCTTCAAGAGAAAAAAAACAATTCATTATATATTTATCTTTAATTAAATTTGATAGGTGGCGCTGAGCGGTAAAACGCTTGGCTTCTGAAAAGGAAGTTCCGGGATCAAATCCTGATGAAGACTGGGATTTTTAATTTCGAAATCGTCGGGCACCTCTGAGTCTACCCAGCTCTAATGGGCACCTAACATTAGTTTGGAAAAAGTAAAACCGGTTTGTCATTGTGCTGGCCACATGACACCCTCGTTAACCGTGGGCCACAGAATTAGATGACCTTTACATTAGCTGCTCTATAGATCACAATGTCTGAAAGGGGATACTGTAATTAAATTTAATTACGTATGTATAATAAATATGTTCAAAGTATTAACCGATGTTGTCAAATTTATTTAATGTATACAATATCCTTCATAAAGATCGGGAATTAAAATTGTTTTCAGAGCAAGAATATTATAATACTAATAGTACTACTACTACTAAGAAGGCTCTCCTTGTCAATTTCAGAAAGGTACTGAGGTTTTGAGGCAGACCTGCCTCATTCCAGAAACAAAGTTTGCTTAAAGAAGTTTGAAACAGTTTCACACAATGGTTATCATTATCAATATGACGATGCCCTATTTGATGTTGCCTTTGACATTCTTTCACTCCAATCAGTCGAGACCTTCATTCGAAGTGAGACATATTAAGACAGAACTTAGACGCTGCTGACCTCATACTGTTACCGTTTCCTTTGCTTTTCTGTATAGCGCAACTTTCATGCTTATGGAATGCTCAGAGCGCTGTAGTTTTTGTGTGTACCAGAGAGGGGGAGGGAGAATCTTGGTGGTTTTATGCTGCCATCAGGAGCTCATCTTAGGTTGGGATTCGAACTCTAGACCCCTTGATAGGTAACAAAGCGTTTTTTAGCGCCCCCTAAAAGAGGAAAAGACGTTATTAGTTTTGTGTGGAATTTCTGTCCGTCCGTCTGTCCGTCCGTCCCGTTTAGATCTCGTAAACTATAAAGTAAAAAGAAAAAAAACGACATCATAATATTTTAGAACTTTCAAAGTTTTGATGCAACGGCTACTTTTTTTCTTTTCTGAAAGCTATGTCTTTGTAACCTTGTTTTTTTTTTTTTGCCTCTCAGTTACATATCAGCTTACTCTTACAGGAGCCTAGAATAGTTCAGACAACATATTTGGGTGTACATTTTCTTATTTAGGGAGAGACTAATTGATCAGTATAGCTTAAAACTGTTGAATGTGTTTACAGGGATATTTTTGGACGACCACGTGACTAGGAATAAAAAAAAAAAGTCAAATTGGTAGAGACTTTTACTGACTCCAGCCCTCAGTTGTCAGGAGTAAATTGTTAATACACTCAATTCAATAGGACAATTAGGATGTATAATTAGTAGTATTGCTCGGTCTAAAATTCTGGATGTTTAAAATGACTAGCTACAATGTAGTTTTCCATGCTGATATATATATAGATATATATATTGGTTCTACTTTAAATAATATAACAAGTTTGTAGTAACAGTAATCACAGATGGTTAAAGCTTATGTCTTTCTACTGATCAACAGAGAACATAGAGACACTAAGAGAGAGAGAGAGAGAGAGAGACAGAGAGAGAGACAGAGAGAGAGAGACAGAGAGAGAGAGACAAAGAGAGAGACAGAGAGACAGAGAGAGAGAGAGACAGAGACACAGAGAGAGAGACAGAGAGACAGCGAGAGTGAGAGAGACAGAGAGAGAGACAGGGAGAGACAGAAAGAGAGAGAGAGAGATAGAGAAAGAGACAGAGAGAGAGACAGAGAGAATTACATAGACCGAGACAGAGAGAGAGATGGACTAAAGGAGAAAAAGAGAGAGACAGGGAGAGGAAAGATAAATAGAGAGAGAGAGAGAGAAAAGGAGAGAGAAAGAGAGTAAATAGAGGTAAAAGCTGAAGTTGGGAACGAAAAAAAAAGAAAGAAAGAAAAAAGAAAAAAAATTTATACATGAGTAAAAAGAAATGGGTGAGAGAAACAGAGACAGAGAAAGGAAAGAAAGTAGAGACAGAACAACAAAATAAATTGACAATGAGAGAATAAGAGAAAGAAAGAAAGACAGAGAAATGAAAGACAGAGAAAGAAAGAAAGACAGAGAAATGAAAGACAGAGAAAGAAAGAGAGACAGAGAAATTAAAGACAGAGAAAGAAAGGGAGACAGAGAAAGAAAGAGAGACAGAGAAATGAGGAGACAAACACGGAAAGAGAAGAGTAAATTTGTTTCTAAACTTAAAAAAAAAAAAAAAAAGGAATTCTGAGAAAACGGAATTTACAAATGAAATTGAACTTTAAAAAGAAATGTCAACGCTTTTGTTTGATACGAGAAAAGTAACAAATCATTCATATTTCTCCCAACCAAAATATCAAACGAATTACCTCCTGGTGTGTCTTCGGCCTGGAAATGAACAAAGTGACTGCATTGATACTGGATTTGGCTTGAGGTTATGGCTAAATCAAAGAAGTTTGTGTGTCAAGTAACCCAAACAAAACTAGACATCCGCATCACATTGTTGGAGATCCTTAGTTTAAAATACATTTCCTACGTACACGAAGTCAGATCTTCGCTTTGAAAGGTCAACCATTACATTCAGGATAAATGGATGTTTTAGGACTTCTCTGAGTCCAACAGACTCTAATGGGTACCTGACAAGCGTCGGGGAAAGTAAAGGCGGTTGGTCGTTTTCCCGACAACATGTCACCCTCATTAACGGTCGAACAGACGAGCTTCAGATCATCCGCCTCCATATATTGCAAAGTCTGAAAAAGGAACATTTGCATTATCATGTCAAATACAGTCTACCCATGACCTTTAGTCGCATAGAAAGGAGATAAGTGCCTGAGCATTAGCTATGGTCAGAAAGATGCCACCCACACATCAGTTCCCCGTGTCTCCACGTAGCTGATGTATCCAAAGGAACGGCAAATGCAAATACAGTTTGGGGTCAGAGGCATCGAAAGTTCTGCCAGGGTATATCACTGTGTGCCACAAACTGCATAAGCATCGCAGGCTCCTGATTTTTTCTCAGGGTTGACTCCCGAAGCCTTTCCAATGATTGGGTATAACTGCAAGGTAACAGAGGTTTGAATTCGGAGTTATCCTTCTCCTAGATGGGTTGCAAGCCATGACTAATTAGCGCTCCTGGCTGAAGCTTACTGGTTTAATAACTCGCCTTCGCCCCTTCTTCTGATAGTGAAAACAGTTCCGCCACACTTAAGGCCAAGAATTGGACTGGTTGTCAGAGGCTATTTGAGGCGCATGCCATTAAGAAGCATTTTATAGGTAGTGGAGTGTTTATATCCATTAACACTTCCGGCTATAACAACCTTGCAGGACTATCAAAGGCAGTATGTTATTGTAAAAAAAATATACCAACGATATGGATAGTATAGAGGGACTTCTTATGGTCCGACAGTTATTATGGGCAGGGCACGTATCCCGTTTGGAAGACGAACGTATGCCAAAGGCAGTCTATTTTGTGAGCTGAAAGGTGGTCGACGCAACAGAGGCGCCACATAGAAACGCTTCAAAGACCAGCTTAGGCGTCAACTTTCCTTGGCTGACATAGAAGAAAGCACCTGGTTGCATGCGGCCTCAGAACGAGACTGCTTGAGGTCACTCACGAAGGCCGCGGGATACACATTTGAGATTAAAAGAAAATCCGCTGCCGAGGACAAACGCAGACGGCGAAAAGAAAATCTAAATCGACCACCTGTTATATTGGTTATGTTTGCCCTGGCTGTGGCAAAATATTAAATATTATAGAAACTCCAGTGCCGGACTGAAAGGGTTAATGTGTGTGCGGCCTACTGATACACACCACTCAGGCCAATCACACAGGTCAACGGCTGTCGATAGACAAGGTAACAGTACTGCTAATAACCGCAAGTATGATCTGTGTTGTGGTCATGTGATCAAGTGCCTTCACGGTCGAGAGACAGTGTGTTTAAAAAGGACAGTTGAGTCCTCAACAACAAGTCAGTAAGGACGGTGGTACCTTGTGAGTCCTCGAAAATGTAACTGTACGAGCTAGAGACTAGTAATGTTTAGTTAGGCAGTTCTATTTAGTACAAGAAAGCATTTGAAGTTAGTGTAGCTAATTGTGTTGAATTGGCTGTCGATGTATTTGTAATTAAACCGCCACATTGTTTATTGAAGCTTTTGTTGTCAAGTTGATGTTTTAGATGTGCTGTGTTGTTGGGCAGTGTTTGCAGAAGGCCTGGTAGAGAAGATCGTAACAATATGTAGGTCACAGCTTGGGCTGCGCAGCTACGGGAAATACTGCATTCCACACTAATCTTCGGACTCGAAGACTATCCTATAATAATAATAATAATAATAATAATAATAATAATAATAATAATAATAATAATAATAATAATACCAACGATTGTATGAATATTCATTAATGATAAAATAAAAGTTTCATGAATTTGTTACTGAACATTGTCTAAAATACCATTTTCATAATTTATATTTCTTTTACAAAAATACATTAACTTGCAGATATAAGCGGTTGGGAAATATATAAAAAGTTTAATTGAATAGTTTTTAAAAACTCTAAAAATTATAAATAGTTAAAGAAATAAAAATAACACATATCTAAATGACTAAATTATAGAAAAGTAAATAAAAAAAGTATTCGGTACTAAACACAACCAACTTTTTTTTTAATTTTAAATGCTTTGTAATGTTAGCATTTTTTTTTATTTTTTTTACTTTTTTTTTAAAGTGGATCGGTCAGCGTGATTTTTTTTTTGTTTTGTTTTGCGTGGATGTGTGTGTGATTAAATCTTGTAGACACACACACACGTGGAAAGTGTAGACTAAAAATAGCTTTCGTATTGAAGAAGAAAGTATAGAGAGATTTTAGTAGTTATTAAATTGTGTGTGAATTCATTGGATTACTGTTAGAGTCAATTCTTTCACTGGATTATGAATTCACAATTTCGCACTAAAATACAGGATTGTGCTTCCTTTGAAAGTGGCGATTTTTAGAGAAATAGTGACGAGTGAGTACTTTAAGACCCTAATCATAGCAATATGGAAAGAAACATAAGCAAAATATTGTTATTCTTATATATTCGTAAATTTCTTTTTTTTTTCTGTATATTACTCTTTCAATGATACAAAGGACGCTAACGAAATTTTTGTCGTCTGGTGAAGCGCCGATGGTAAAATTTAAGAAAAACTGAATTAATTTAATGGAAAGACTCTATTAAATGATACAATTATTGCTAAAATTAATCATAAAACTCTACAAAAACTTTCAAATCAATCATGAAGATTATACTTAAATTAAAATTACTACTCAGATTAGCTCTCAGCTCCTCATGAAAAGTTCATAAAGTACGAACATTCTTACCGAAGAGTATATTCACAAGAACCAATAAACGTAAATATTAAATTTTCATCCAATGCAATTTTCGAAAACCAATCTTACTGCTTCAATTTATTTATCAGGAGAAAAAAAAAGTTACGGATTGCACTGGAGAGTATACATAGATTCCATAACAGAAAAAAAAAATGTAATTAAAAAAATTTAAATAACAAAAACAGAAACTAAATTTTATTAAAAAAAAATAAAAATAAACCAAAATAGTTTTAAAAAAAATAAATAAGGATTTGAATATCTAGACAACTGTTGTCAAAAGCGAAACTGAAGTGTCATAAAAATTTTTTCGAAAGTTCTGAAATATTTTTTTCAAATACTTAGAGCTCATTCATGTCAATTTTCAGTAAGGTAGAACATCCACAGTAATAAGAAGTTCACCTGGCAGCAATAGCTCATCTTGAACTATTATGGTGCTCATCTTTGTCATTTTTTATCCTTTATTTAAGTTTACCTTTCATTATAAAGTCTGAGAAATGGTGGACATTTTTAAAAGCATGTGTAGGTTAAGATATAGATTCACAAGTGTTCTTAATGCTCTTAATCTAGGTCACCAATACTCGTAAAGATCTAAATCTGAATCACTGATGTTCTTAAAGTGTTCTTAAAGTTCTAGATCTAGGACTCAACTTTTCTTAAAGTAATATATCTAGGTCTCATCTCTTCTTTAAGTTCTTGATCTAGGTCTCAACTCTTCTTTAAGTTAAAGATAGATTTTTTAAACTAGATTTAAATTTATATTCTAATTACAATCATTGTAGATTCCAGATCTAGAATTTCTTGGTCTAGTTTAGAATGTTTGTTGTTTTACATGTTTCGGATGTTCCTTCAGAGCTAAAGATGTTTACTTCATAGTCCAAATCTCCCACAGGACGACGGGGGATGGGAGCGGGCAGGGACCATCGATAAATCCAAAACGACAATCCAGCGCGAAAAACCACGACCAAGCAGTCAAGATTTAGACTAGATCAAGATCCATAATTTCAATTTCTAGACCTAAAGTATTGATTTTTATTTCCAAATGTCTAGATCAATATTTCAATGTTATAAAATACTAAATCTAATATACTATTTTTAAATTTAATATTGCATTCAGTCTATTAAATAGATTATCTAGGCTTTATTTTTTTTTAAATCTTATCTAAATTACATCTACATTATTCCAAATTTGTACTTTAGATCTAGATCTAGTAGATATAGATCTTAAGAGTCATAAATCAAAGTATAATTTAGGTAGATCTAAATCCTCATTCTATTTCCATTTAAATGAAAATGCCAATAGCTCTGTTGGGCATCGAGCAGACGTTGTTGAAATACAAGCTCTTTTGGTAACTGTGCTGGGACATCGAGCAGACGTTGTTGAAGTACAAGCTCTGTTGGTAACTGTGGGGCTGGGACATCGAGCAGACGTTGTTGAAGTACAAGCTCTGTAGGTAACTGTGGGGCTGGGACATCGAGCAGACGTTGTTGAATTACAAGCTCTGTTGGTAACTGTGCTGGGACATCGAGCAGACGTTGTTGAAGTACAAGCTCTGTTGGTAACTGTGGGGCTGGGACATCGAGCAGACGTTGTTGAAGTACAAGCTCTGTAGGTAACTGTGGGGCTGGGACATCGAGCAGACGTTGTTGAATTACAAGCTCTGTTGGTAACTGTGCTGGGACATCGAGCAGACGTTGTTGAAGTACAAGCTCTGTAGGTAACTGTGCTGGGACATCGAGCAGACGTTGTCTAAGGACAAGCTCTGTAGGTAACTGTGCTGGGACATCGAGCAGACGTTGTTGAAGTACAAGCTCTGTAGGTAACTGTGGGGCTGGGACATCGAGCAGACGTTGTTGAAGTATAAGCTCTGTAGGTAACTGTGCTGGGACATCGAGCAGACGTTGTTGAAGTACAAGCTCTGTAGGTAACTGTACTGGGATATCGAGCAGACGTTGTTGAAGTACAAGCTCTGTTGGTAACTGAGCTGGGACATTGAGCAGACGTTGTCTAAGTACAAGCTCATTGGTAACTGTGCTGGGACATTGAGCAGACGTTGTTAAAGTACAAGCTCTGTAGGTAACTGTGCTGGGACATCGAGCAGACGTTGTTGAAGTACAAGCTCTGAAGGTAACTGTGTGCTGGGACATCGAGCAGACGTTGTTGAAGTACAAGCTCTGTAGGTAACTGTGCTGGAACATCGAGCAGACGTCGTTGAAGTACAAGCTCTGTAGGTAACTGGGTGCTGGGACATCGAGCAGACGTTGTTGAAGTACAAGCTCTGTTGGTAACTGTGCTGGGACATCGAGCAGACGTTGTTGAAGTACAAGCTCTGTAGGTAACTGTGCTGGGACATCAAGCAGACGTTGTTGAAGTACAAGCTCTGAAGGTAACTGTGGTGCTGGGACATCGAGCAGACGTTGTTGAAGTACAAGCTTTGTTGGTAACTGTGTCCTCTCTTTGTCTCACCCGCTCTCTTCCGCTCTCCTCAATCTCTCTCTCTCCCTTACTCCCTCTCTCCCTCTCTCTTCCCTCCCCTCCCAATTCTCTCCCTCTCTCTCCCTCTCACTCCCTCTCTCCCTCTCCCTCTCCCTCCCTCTCTCCCTCTCTCTTCTCCTTTCTCTCTCCCTCTCCATTACTCTCTCTCCCTCCCTCTCTCTCCCTCTCTTCCTCTCTCTCCCCTCTCTCCTCCTCCCCTCCCCTCTCTCCCTCTCCCTCTCTTTTCCTCTCTCCCTCTCCCTCATATGTATCTCCTCCCTCTCCCTCATATGTATCTCCTCCCTCTATCTCTCCCTCTCCATCTCTCTCTCCCTCGCTCTCTCCCTCTCCCTCTCTCTCTCTCCCTCTCTCTCTCTCCCTCCCTCCCTCTCACACACCCTCTCTCCCTCTCTCTTTCCCTCTCTCTCTCCTTTCTCCTTTCCTATCTCTGTCGCCCTCTCTCTCTCTCCATCTATATCCCTTCTCTCACCTTCTTTCTCTCTCCATCTCTCTCCGTCCCTCTCTCTAACTTTCTCCCTCGTTCTCCCTCCCTCTCTCACACCCTCTCTCTCTCTCCTCTCTCTCTCCCTCCCTCTTTCTCTCATCCTCTTTCTTTCTCCATCTCTCTCCCTCCCTCTCTCTAACCCTCTCCTCTCTTTCTTCCTCCCTTTCTCTCTCTCTCCCTCCCTCTCTCTCTCTCCCTCCCTCTCTCTCTTCCACCCTCTCTCTCTCTCTCCCTCCCCCTCTCTCTCTCCCACCCTCTCTCTCTCTCCCTCCCTCTCTCTCTCTCCCACCCTCTCTCTCTCTCCCTCCCTCTCTCTCTCTCTTCCACCCTCTCTCTCTCCCTCCCTCTCTCTCTTCCACCCTCTCTCTCTCTCTCCCTCCCTCTCTCTCTCCCACCCTCTCTCTCTCCCTCCCTCTCTCTCTCTCCCACCCTCTCTCTCTCCCTCCCTCTCTCTTCCACCCTCTCTCTCTCTTTCTCCCTCCCTCTCTCTCTCTCTCCCACCCTCTCTCTCTCTCCCTCCCTCTCTCTCTCTACCACCCTCTCTCTCTCTCCCTCCCTCTCTCTCTTCCACCCTCTCTCTCTCTCCCTCCCTCTCTCTCTCTCTCCCACCCTCTCTCTCTCCCTCCCTCTCTCTCTCTCTCCCACCCTCTCTCTCCCTCTCCCTCTCTCTCTCTCTCCCACCCTCTCTCTCTCTCCCTCCCTCTCTCTCTCTCTCCCACCCTCTCTCTCTCTCTCCCTCCCTCTCTCTCTCCTACTTTTTTAAAATTCTGTTTTGGCTCTTCGTTTCTCTGGATTGTGTTTCTTTACCGAGCCTCTCCCCGCACTAAGCCATGCAGCGACTCGCCAGGCAAGGGACCGGTTCAACTCACCTCCCCGCTACCACCACAATACACTTCGGCCTTCTAGTTACGAAGCTTTCCCGATCGTTGTTTTTTTTTATTATTTTTATTTGTTGTCGATTCAATTTTTTTTTCTTGGGCGTAGATAAATGTGTGATTTTTTTTTTTATTTCTTCTGTTGCTAAGCGCGTTGATAAATTTAAATTCATCCAGCTGTACTTTATTTTTTAGAGTGATTTCACCAATGGATAATTCCCCTTGGCTGTAATCTATTTAAAAGGGCTATTCATTTTGATTCTAACGGATAGCTACAGTGAATCTAGCTAGTGAATTTACTATTCTAATGTGTTTTGATATTCTTGATAGGAATGGACTGTGCTACACAAGAAATGAATTTGAAAACATAATTTCTGGTCATATGTTTATCTGTTTAAAATTACGGGTATATAATTATAATAATAATACGATAAATAATGTGTGGGAAGCGTGGTCGAGAGGCTAAGTACCCTTGAACTTGGTTTGACTTGGCTACTTATGAAGGGGCTTGAGGTTCGATACCAGGCTCCAGCAGAGTCAGTGTTTACTGAGTGCCTAAAGGCAGCAGGAAAAACCTTCTCCAAGAAACCCCCTCCCACTGGTTCACTCTACTATATAGCGCTATATAAAAGCTATACTTTTTTTTTATGATATAATAATATAAATGGCGCGGTGGTCGAGGGGTTAAGCGCTTGTCTTCGAATCTCGGGGAATACTGAATTTCCGGATTTTTAGGGCACCTCTGACTCCAGCAAACTCTAATGGGTTATTGACTTGAGTTGGGGGAAAAGTTAAGGCGTTTGGTCGTTGTGATGGTCACATGACACCCTGCTCGTTAACCGCGGCCAAAGAAACAGATGATCTTAACATTATCTGCCCCATAATTGCAAGGTCTGAAAGGGGAACTTAACTATTTAACTATAAGATAATGTACTTAAAAATGATATGGATATGGTTTCCCTTCTAATTTGATTGACATTTACCCCGTGTCAAGAAATCGACATTTTATAAAAGTCTACAAATACAAATGTTAAGTATAATGCCAAAGCTCTGATCCTCGACAAAATGTAATTAATTGTTCGACATCGTTTCTAGACTTCCATAATGTTGTAATTACTTAAACTTAGTAAGTTTAATAAACAGTCAAGCTTTGAACCCGAGTCCGTCGTGACAAAATTCTGTAGCGCATACCACACGACCAGCCAGCCATTCATTAACAGTTGGTCAGAGTTCATATCCATCTGAATATAGAGTGGGCTACAAGAGTATTAAAAGCATTAAGATGTTTCTCAATCATGTGGCTGAATTAACCGTGGACCAAAGAAACAGATGACCTAAATATATTCTCCCCATAGATAGCAAGGTCTGAAAGAGGAACTAAGAAGTCTAAAATCAATTCGCAATGAGTTAAATAAGTTATCTCACAAGTTACAAAGTACGCTTTTAAACTCTAAATTAAAACTTAATATTGTAAGAAGTTACTTAAGCTAAGGAATCGACTGTTTTTTTTTTCCTAGTTCTGTAGCCTAGATCTCAATCGTCTGCTAAAGGTCTGGGACTCTTCTTATCTAATACGTTTGAGTGCTTTCCCCTTTTGTTGTGGTGTTAAAGCAGGACATTTTGAACTTCTAGACAACGTGACTCTCGAAACCAAAGTTTAACTTGTCCAGTAAATTAAAATTGAAAATAAAGTGGCCAAAGCGAGGTTTAGATCAGCAAATAGTATAAATGTACTTTTATGATAGGTATTTGTTTAGAGAGCGAGTGAAATGCAATGGTACTTTGACTTTGATTGTTGGTTGCTGTATAGAGACTTTGATAGACAATATAAGTAAAGTTCACCTTTTAGAACTTGTGGTCTAAAGGGCAGATGATGTAAAGGCCATCTGTTTCTGTGGCCCACGGTTAACAAGGCTGTCATGTGGCCAGCACAAAGACCAATCGTCTTTACTTTTCACCAACTAATGTCAGGTACCCATCAGAACTGGGAGGCGCCCCAAGATCCCGAAATTAAAAATCCCAGGATTCGAACCGGGGACCTTGGTTCGGAAGCGCTTTACCGCTCAGCCACCCGTCTCCGATTTATAATATAAAGAACATACAATCACACCAGTAAATCTACCAGTTAGACTTGAACTAAGATATTTGCGATATTTTTTTTCCTTTTTTTCATACACGATAAGGAGGGGTCCAGTACTGGTCCAGATATTTACATAAATTTAATATTCATCGCTTTCCACCAATGCAGGGTTAACGCTTAAACCAATACCCAAAATTGGAAAAGGGTTAGGATGATGCACTAGCGGATCCAAAACTTTGGAGTGGGGGGGGGGCAATTTTTTTTCCAAACCCTGACCCTAACGCCCAGTAAACCTTAACCCTATGCATGAACGTGCGTACAGTACACACACACACACACACACACACGCGCGCGCGCGAACACACACACAACACACAAACACACATACACACACACGCACACACACACACACATGAGAATTTAAAAAAAAAGCAGCATTTCTCAAAATTTGGCGAAAAACAAAACAACTGGGGCAGCGCTATAAGGCTCTATTGTGGGTTTCGGGGATAAGCCCTGACGCCAAAAGCGTTTTCTTGCATTCTTCACTGCAGAAACGCAATCTCCTGAAGTATAAATTGTGAGTTATAGTGCCAAATTTATTTAACTAGAAAAATATCAGATTGAGTAAAGGTTGGTAAAAGGCGACTATAAAAACATTATTTGAGTTTATAACTCATCTCAATCATGGCTCTTATACTGAAAAATTTCGTTTGAATTCTAACTTTTCCAAGGCAAAGTCTTACTTAAAATAATTATGATAAATTCATGTGAAATTACATAAGCTCTGTCTGGAAATGGGAGGGGCGGTAGAGTGAAAACGATTAATCCTCGCTCCTTTCATAATTTCTGCTAAAGATTGCATTTGGCATTAAAGAATGGGGGTTGGGCGACTTAATATAAGAATTTAATTTATTGTGTATATAAATTATGATGGGGGAAATGTGATTGCATGTATCGCCCCTTCCACCTGGTACAACCCTTTTTCATTTAAATTTACTTATGATACTTTTGAGATTAGATTGTGGTACGACATAATATACAATGTTTCACATATCAATACGTAGTTTATATTATATAGATGTTCAACTAATTTTGTTCACAAACTATGATTCTCCACAAAAATAGGACCGCCCCTCAGCACTCAGAGGGCTAGAGTTGGGAGGACAATACATGCAATCGCCCCCCCTCACCCACACCGAATCGGACAAAATACCAGAAAGGGAGCGACATAATATAAAATATATATATTAATTCAACTAATTTTGTTCACAAACTATGATTCTCCACAAAAATAGGACCCCCCCCGCACTCAAGGGGCTATAGTGGGGAGGGCAGTACATGCAATTGCCCCCTCCCCTTACCCAACCGAATCGGACAAAATACCAGAAAGGGAGCGACATAATATAAAATGTATATATTAATTAAACTAATTTTTTTCAAAAACTATGATTTCTCAATAAAAACGGACCGCCCCCCCCCACTCAAAGGGTTTAGGTGGGAAGGGCAGTAGATGTATTCGCCCCCCTCCCACCAATCGGCAAACAGGGAACGACATAATATAAAGATCGATTAAAAAATCAATAACAAGTCCACATGATATAGATATTAAATTGATTCTATTAGCAAGCTGTGATTTCTACAAAAAAAAATTGGACCGTCTCCCCCACTCGAAAGTGTATGGGGGAGGGGGGCGGGATTGATACCATTGCCCCCTCCCGACCCCACCAATCGGCCAACACACTAGAGGGGGGGACGAAATAATCTAAAAATAGGTTGAAATATAAATTATTAGTATTTATTTTTAACATAAGTAGTAAATTCGTATACGAATTGTGTGAATTCTATAATAAAATTCGCCCGCCCCTACCGCCCCCCCCTGCCAGTGGGATGTTGGCATTCATTAAGGCTGTCAAATATTGCAGTCAGTTGTGAAAAAGAAAATTAATTCTACTCTGTTATTATTAATAATCTCTAAGGAGTAAACATTTTGAGACTCTAGCTCTACAGGTGAATAGCTTTTGTTTTTCTAGAATGGAGTTAAATCAACATATTGTGTGATAGATTTTTTAAAAAAATGTACAATGTTTGGTAGTATGAATACGTCCTTTACCTCGGCGTATCTTGTTTATCGTTTGAATTATAAACAAAATGTTTTCTCACAAAAGTGAGGTGTAGAATGGATATATGATAAACATGAATCAGGCAAGCATTGATTCCACGCTCGTACCGGAAGTGAAAGATCAAGTTTTCGTGACAACTTCCGTTCTGTGGAAGATGCACAACGTGACCTACTTTGGGGTCACGAGAACTGGTCTGGGCAGTTCAGAGCCTCCTTCGGATCTACTCCCAGCGTTTACTTCCGGTAATTCCACTAGCAGACTTGACGAGTGTCCTCATTGCAACAATGCTTTGAACTTTTCCAATGCCTTTTATAATGATTCCATGTTCCCTACGGAAACGATTCCTTACAGTTTCAGCATTGTTCTTATCGCTCTGTACACCTTCACGACATTAGCAGCAGTGATAGGAAACTCCCTGGTTATCATTGTGTTCGCCAAAGGCAAGCGTTCCAACACAGACCTTCGGTCGTTCCTCATCAACCTGGCCGTGGCTGACCTCATTATGGCTATCGTCTGCATTCCTTTCACGTTCGCGTACCAGATCACGGAGAACTGGATATTCCCAGACGTCCTGTGCCCCATCGTCCAGTGCTGTCAGCAGGTGAGCGTGCTTGCTTCTGTTTGCACCAATACGTCTATCGGGATTGACCGCCTGATCGCGGTCAAGTTTCCCTTGAGGAAGCGCGTGACGAACTCCAGGTCAAAGGTCGTTATACTCTGCATTTGGATTCTGGCCTGGTCGCTCGGGGTCATTCCATTGGTCAAGAGCAGGACTTTGTACAAAGATAGGAAACTGAGATGCGAAGAGAATTGGGCCACTGAGCCAAGCAGGTTGGCTTTTGGGTTCTTCATCATGATCATCACATACTTTCTTCCGGTCACTATTCTCTCCGTGACCTACGCCATGATCGGACGCCAGCTGTGGAAACATAAGCTACCCGGAAACGCAGATGACCACAGGGACGCTGTCCAGTTGAAATCGAAGCGAAAGGTGAGTTTTTATGTTATTTCTTTAGAAAATGTAGCATTGTCTAAACGGAAAGTTATTTGTATGTATATTAATTTCACACAATATTCGACTTACAAAACTCATCATCCACACACAAATATTAAAACACCTTTTTTTTTTTGTTGTTGAGCTGTCTCTTGTTTAATGTTGCAGAATAGCCCCCCCCCCCCCAAAAAAAAAAAAAAGTGGGAGCATTTTTAACATTTTGTTTAGCGATTTCAATGCAGGAACCTTTTCAGAACAGTGGCAGTATCCGGTAGGACAAAAATATTGGGCACAATAACATAAGATTGATATTAATCACATGAGGCTCAACCAGGAGACATTGAGAACAATTGTCGTGTGGCAGGAATAAGTGAGAGCTTTCTCCTTTTTGTTTCTTTATTCATTGGATGGCATGGAGTACTGTATACCCCCCTTAAAGAGATCGATCACTCCAAAGGTTTACTTCCTGATAAGTCTACATTATGCCTAGTGTACACGTGATACCCTTAACAACTGATGTATGAAATTGTATTTTAGAAATATATATAACTATACTTTCTAATAATAAAGGGGTTTTTAAAATATGGAATCAGACACCGAATTTGAAACAAAAATAGTAGTACAAAGTAAAGAAGTCATTATTGTACTACTAATGTCCTATGTTTGAAAATCAGTTCAAAAGCTTGCTCCCTTGGGCTGGTATAGCACTTGTAATATATATTAAGAACAATCATAAATATTTATAAACACTCATTAGCAAGCTCTTAAAAAACAAATATTGTACTATTCTCTGTGTTCTGTTAGCGCCAGTCCTTATGTATCAAAGTATTTGGATTATAATATTGACATTTCAAAACTCTTTGGACCTATATAAGTGTTTCCCAAACTGTGTTCGGCGGAACCCTGGTGTTTCTCGAGGCCTAGATAGGTGTTCTACGAACAACTGGAATCAGAGCCGGCTTTAGGCCGATTTGACCTATCGCTCCAATTAGGTCCCGCGCCTGGCACAGACCCCGCGATTTACATTAAGCATAAAACTGTCAAAGCTCCTGTCACAGGCTTTAAAAGATGTAGGAATTAAAGGAATAACGTATTTAGAGCAGGTCTATCGTGCGTTTGACGTAACTTTAATTAATCCACAGTCGCATATTGCGTTTGAGTTGCTTCCTATGTATCTTGTATAACAAATGTTGGTATAATGATCTAATTAATAGTAATAGTTGTTATTAAGAGAAAAAAAATTAGTAGAGGGGGCATCCATTAAATTGGACCCCGCAATTCGTAAAGCCGGCCCTGACTAGAATAAGTAAACTAGTAGACCATTATGTGAATTAACCTCTCTAAAAAAAATAAGCAAAGTGATCCGCTAAGAACTCAGAATGTGCAAAGTGTTCCGTTAAGTGAAAAGTTTGGGAACCCCTGATCTAAGCAATACATTTTGTTTTCCGTGCACAGTAAAGACAACAACAGAATAATAGTCACGTGATCAGTTCTAATCAGGGTTTCGCTCTATAGTTTTCTCTATCACTGATAGCAGCAAAGGGAAGAAACTGTTGCTGTTATTGTATGTTTCACAAGAATTGTTTCGCCTGTTTATATTTGTTATCATTTCATCTAAGAATGGGGCTCTGAAGCTCTGTAATTGCATTATTAACCCTTTGGAGACCACGCTGAATCGTCCGTTTCCTTTAAGTGTACTGATGTGTACAAAGAAACTAATGCGGCATAGATATAAACTACAGCAGGTTGTCATGTTTACATATATTGTTTTCTTCATAGTGACTTGCTATAAGGATGAGATAAAAATGTATATGTGTGTGTGTCTGTGCGTGCGTACGAGTGGCGTTAAGAACGGAACTGACGCCCGCGGCTTGTTACCTTATTGGCACCAAGCTTTCCCCATTCCAAGAAACACAACTAGTAGCCTAATATAGAATTTACTTGTAAATAAGAATATATTAAAAATAAAAATGGAATTTAGACTTTAAACGTTGTTTATCCTTAAGGTATTTCCAAAAATTACCTATAAACTTTTATTAATGCTCTGCTATTTGGGAGATAAATAACACTGGATTTAACTTGGACCTTAAATTTCTGAAAAAAAATATAGTTTAAAATTCAAGATTTCTTTTAGGAATGTGGCTAATGTAGTTGTTTATGTACGTATTTATTAATTTTTTTTTAAGTGGGGTGGGGGGGGTGACTTAACGTTTTCTAGTCTGATTACTGCCTGGTCGTGTGGTTTGCTCTCTGGACTGTCGTACGATGGTCTGAGGGTCCCTTTGTTCGTAGACATCCCTCATAGTCTTGCGGGAGGTTTGTCTAGGATTTAATGATCAACTTTTACTTCAATCCAGCTTTTTGCTGCTGAGCTGTCAGCTCTTTTGCAGACTGTGCCATGGAAAACTAGTGTGCTGTTCTCTTCAGTTGTTCAGCGCCGTCGTACAAGGTGTTGGTTATGTTGGGCTGTAGTGGAAGTAAGGTCTGTCTAAGGTGGATTAGGAAGGGGCATTCAAAAGAGTGGGCGCAGTGTCTACAAAGTTGTAGGTGCATGGATTATTTGTTTATGGTGGTAATTTAAAGGTGCGTGTACTGTTCTTAGCTGGAAGATTGTGGATTTCTCTTTGCGGGAGAGGAAATAAATACTGTCCAGTTTGTATGGCTTAATCATTTCTTTGTAAATAGCTCTGCCTGTGTTTCCTAAAAAAAAAAAGGTATTAGATAATTTTAAATAAAATTTTAAATAAATTTATATATTTTTTTGGCTTTGATGAAGTAAAAGTTTTAATTTCATACACTTCAAAGTCAATTGTTTTAAAGTTGTTTTGTAAACTAAAAAAGATAGTATTAGTTAGCTTAGTACTAGGTTGTTTGCTACTTAGTCACTTCAATATTGGTCATTAAGTATTAGGTCACCTGGTAGTAGGTAACATGTTACAAGTTCACCTGCTACTATGTGTCTTGGTACTGATTCACATAGTATTAGGTCATATTGTATTAGGTCATTTTGTACTAGGTCATTTGGGAATAAGTCACTTGGTAATAGTTTTTTTTATTGCTAGGTCCTTTAGTGGTAGGTCACTTTTCACTAAGTCTTTTAATATTATTTATCCTGGGCTATCATCTTTTATCCTTGATTGTAGATATATGAAAACTAATTTGTCTGGTTAATATTGATAATAAGCTATTATAGATAGTGCAGGGCAGGCCACTGTCCTGTTGGCTCATATTTCTCACGGGCTATGTCCAAACTTCGACTCACGGAGCGCCCGTTGCGGGAAAGAAGAGGAAACCGTGCCTCATACTCTGTTTGACTGCACCAGACTAGCTGATCTCCGTCTTGACCAGTCTGGGAAGCCCCAGTCTGGGAAGCCACAAGTTATTGACCTGTATGGTGACATGTATGCACTACTCAAAACAGCAGGGTTTCTTTCCAGGGCTTTTGAAAGAGAGGATGTGAGCATTTCCAGCACACACAAATGGAGTTGATGATGAGGATTGATAATAAGGAGCAAGGAATTGGCTTCCTGGTCGAGTAGTGTCCGCTTAAACCTGTCTTCTAATGATCCCAAGTGTAATCTCTCTCTCTCTCTCTTCCTCTCTCTCTCTCTATGTATATATATATATATATATATATATATATATATATATATATTTATATATATATATATATATATATATATATATATATATATATATATATATATATATATATCACACAGACTTATTATTTTGTTTACAGAGATGTTTGATTGAATTGCTGCTAATTTCAAGCCAGTGTATATTGTCTTTTTTAGTCAAATGAAGAAATAAAAAAAAAATCAATTGTATCAATTATCATAATGATTATTTAAATGATGTCATGTGGCCAGCATAACGACCAAACGTTTTTACTTTTCCAATGAATGTTGGGTACCCATTAGAGATAGGTGAACTTTAGGTATCCTAAAATTCCCACATCTCAAATATCTAAATACACCAAAATCAAACCCAGACCCCTCTGTTCGGAAGCCAAGCGCCTTACCACTCAGCCACCATGCCGCCATGCACCTTCTTAGAAGACCTAAAATCTGTGGGTCCCCAGTTGGAAGAGGCTACGGAAGTCGCCGATGCACTATCTCTGTGAAAAGCTCTTGCCGCAAGATCTTGCCGCCAAACGGTGCGAGACCTAAGTTGACCTAAATAAGTTCAAGCCCCACCCTCTCAAAAAAAAAAAGTATGTCATTAAAATAGATCAATAAATTTATATTATATTTTATTAATGATTAAATACAACGATTCACCAACTCAAATCTTTCATTCCAATAAACGAATAACACAAAAATCCGGCACCAAAACTATTAATTCACAAAAAAAATATAAAAAAATTGATATATTAATATATTTTGATGCATCGATACTCACAGATCTATCCAAAATGATATTAGATAAAACGTGCTTTTTCATAACATTAAGATGCAAACAAATTATTCATATTACAACTACCAGATATGAAACATCAAAGCCATAAATACAAACAATCAGACGTAAGTCTTGTATATGTCATTATGCATTACTTTCAATAATATAAACAGTATTTCTATTACTATTATTATATGTTTAGGTTAATGACTTTATGATTTAATACTTGTTAATTTTGAGAACTTACAAATAAAAACATATTTTAAAAAAGCCCTCAAAAGAGGCAAGATTGCCCATAAAAGAGGCACATTAAGCATCTTTTAAAAAAGGAGCAAAGAAAAGAGGCCCAAGGATTCCTATGATGATAAAGCTAAAATTGAATAGCGCAAATTCTGAGGTTTCCTTTAAAGAAAACAAAAAAAAAGTAACCTTTTTTAACATTTTATATTAAGCCAAAAAAATGTATTACCCTTATCTTTCTGTAAAAAAAACCTATATATTTATATGTTACATTGTCCAATTCTAGTGCCCCGTTAATTAGTGATGACCTAGGCACGAGTTTAACATGCCAATAGATTCGCCAAGCAATGTTTATTGATAAACTTCGGATGCAATGAAAGGAAACAAAAAGATCTTTTAGATCATCAAAAGTGCTTTCCAGTTTGTTTGTATGTCTGTTGGTGTGTCTGTAAAGCGTTAACACATTGTAACATGGGGGTGACCTTGTAAACGGTAAGGTCAGCGCACGGTAAGTTAAGTAGATAGATACAGGCCTGGTTAAGTCTTAGGTTACTTCTGTGTCATGATACGTGGGAGAGAGAGTAAAATTAGAGAAAAGGAGGGGAGGGGTGAGAGAGAGAAGAGAAGAGAAAAGGAGAGGTCACCTGAAGAGAAACAGAGAAAAAGAGAGTGACAGAGAGCAAAATGATTAGAGAGAAAGAGAGAGTAAGAAGGAAGTAGAAGAGACAGACAGGAGAGAAAGACAGAAAGAGAGATATGGAGTGAATAAGAGAGAGATTTAGAGAGAGAAAGAGAGAGACAGAAAGAGAGATATAGAGAGAATATGAGAGAGAATGATAGAAAGATTGAGAGACAAAAAAAAGAGAGAGAGACAGAGGGAAAATGAGCCAATGAGGGAGAAAAAGAAAGAAGGAAAGAGAAAAAAAAGAGAGAGAATGAATAGTGAGAGAAAGAGAGTGACATAAATAGAGAGAGAGAGAGAGAGAAAGAGATATTGAGAAAAAGAATGAGAAAAAGAGAGAGAAAGAGAATGAGAGAATTAAAGAAACAGAATGAGAGAAAGAGAGAGACAGCGATAGAAGAAAGACATAAGTAGAGACACAGAAAATGTGTAGTCTTAAAAAATAGTAACAAAAAGAGAGAGCGCGTACATTGTGTACATAGTCCAATTCCTAGCACAGTCTGTTGTTACTGTAAACTAATGAACTCCTTCGCCTACTAGTACACTATAACAAATGTGACATTTCACCACCAAAGTGAATGTTATCTCTTTCTTTCTTTAATGTAATCTCTCTCTCTCTCTCTCTCTCTCTCTATATATATATATATATATATATATATATATATATATATATATATATATAAGTGTCACACGATTGGAGCCTTAACGTCAACTCCTGATATAATTCAAATACATTATTTTGTACGCACTGTGGGATAACAAGAATACTTAGTGGATGCTGGTCACTTGCATCAAGAGTTAATACTTCTAAACCAATTACAAGTTATTGTGTTGTGATGTCTACTATGGTAGAGTGTAGTCTCATGTACATAATTAATTCTGAAAATAATTTGTCATTCTTGTAAATCATTATATCTCTACAACACATGATTCGAATATTTCCTTTTGTATTCTACTGAAAATGATTCCCATGATTCTTCATTTGCTTTACCGCCAATTATTCAAATGATTTGTCTTTTTTTTTAAATACAATTTAAGATTCACATAATTCACCATTTGGTCTATTGCAAGTGTTTCTCATAATTCGCCCTTTTTTCTTGTGGATGTCATTCCCATAATTCACTCTTTGAGCCAGTGATTCACATAATTCACTCCTTGAGCCAGTGATTCACATAATTCACTCTTTGAGCCAGTGATTCACATAATTCACTCTTTGAGCCAGTGATTCCCATAATTCACTCTTTGAGCCAGTGATTCACATAATTCACTCTTTGAGCCAGTGATTCACATAATTCACTCTTTGAGCCAGTGATTCACATAATTCACTCTTTGAGCCAGTGATTCACATAATTCACTCTTTGAGCCAGTGATTCACATAATTCACTCTTTGAGCCAGTGATTCACATAATTCACTCTTTGAGCCAGTGATTCCCATAATTCACTCTTTGAGCCAGTGATTCACATAATTCACACTTGGTTTTGCTGCCAGTGATTCACAAAGTTCACCCGTTCCAGCGTCTCAACTTCAGTCACTTTCTTAAAATAACGTGATCCAAATAGCGGACTATTCACTCGTAACCCTTTTATGTAGTTATAGCTGTAACACGACGAATTCTAATTAGTTTACCGACGCATAAATCATTGCTTCTCGTACAGTCCATCGTCTGCCCCCACTCCTTACCCGCTCACCTCTGACCAACTCCTCTGTTTTGACCCGCAGTAAAATAGTGGGACTACTCACGCAGTGACTGTGAACAACAAGCCGCAACTCACAGGGCAAAACAATTTTTTTTAAATTCTAAAATGGCGGACATGTTTTAAAACACAAATCGATATCAGAAAGTGACTGGGAAAAAAATACGAAATTTTTGCAAATATTGGTTAAATTTAAGGTAAATTTTGAAATTCGTAGAATATTAAGGGTATCCTATATAAATAGTGTTCGGGTCGCCTGAGCCCGCCAGGAATTGCAGTGACTTGGTAGAATTTAAGTCATTGGTTAGCATACATGACTAGATGAATGACGCGAATACTTTAAAATTATGAGTGACCGCGCGTGTTTACATTTAAATTATTTTTTTTTTCTTAATATATGGCATTATAAAGGAGATGTATAAGGTTTTTAACCTCTTGCATATGTAAGCGCTTGGTTATTTTTAAAATCATTGGACTCAAAGCTTTAAAAGTAGAAAAGAGTGACGTCGCCAAGAAATAGAAACCTCTTCAGAACCTACTACAAGTAACACCGTAGATAAATCACTATTCTGCCTGAACAAAATACTCAATCATACACAAATTAATTATCAACGTATTCTAATAAATAATAATAAATATAGATAGATAGATAACATTGGTTAGGGTGATAAACTAAAAGTGACCTTACTTTGGATGTTGGACACTAGGAAATGTAAACAATAGAAAATACTCGACCCCTGATAGTCGCCAAAGAAACCAGTCTTTGTGTCAACCTTCGTAAAACATTGTCTGCCTGTAGAACTGGTATCAAGTGCACCCTAGAGATCTGTAGAACTGGTATCTAGTGTACCCAAGAGATCTGTAGAACTGGTATCGAGTAAACTCTATAGATCTCTAGAACTGGTATCAAGTGAACCATAGAGAGCTGTAGAACTGGTATCAAATGAACCCTAGAGATCTGTAGAACTGGTATCGAGTAAACTCTATAGATCTCTAGAACTGGTATCAAATGAACCATAGAGAGCTGTAGAACTGGTATCAAATGAACCCTAGAGATCTGTAGAACTGGTATCAAGTGAACCCTAGAGATCTGTAGAACTGGTATCAAGTGAGCCCTAGAGATCTGTAGAACTGGTATCTAGTGAACCCTAGAGATCTGTAGAAATGGTATCAAATGAACCCTAGAGATTTGTAGAACTGGTATCAAGTGAACCCTAGAGATCTCTAGAACTGGTATCAAGTGAGCCCTAGAGATCTGTAGAACTGGTATCTAGTGAACCCTAGAGATCTCTAGAACTGGTATCAAGTGAGCCCTAGAGATCTGGAGAACTAGTATCAAATTAACCCTGTAGAACTGGTATCAAGTGAGCCCTAGAGATCTGTAGAACAGGTATCAAATGAACCCTGTAGAACTGGTATCAAGTGAGCCCTAGAGATCTGTAGAACTGGTATCGAGTAAACTCTAGAGATCTGTAAGACTGGTATCAAATGAACCCTAGAGATCTGTAGAACTGGTATCAAATGAGCCCTAGAGACTTGTAGAACTGGTATCAAATGAACCCTAGAGATCTGTAGAACTGGTATCAAGTGAACCATTGAGAGCTGTAGAACTGGTATCGAATGAACCCTAGAGATCTGTAGAACTGGTATCGAGTAAACTCTATAGATCTCTAGAACTGGTATCTAATGAACCCTAGAGATCTGTAGAACTGGTATCAAATGAACCCTAGAGATCTGTAGAACTGGTATCGAGTAAACTCTATAGATCTCTAGAATTGGTATGAAATGAACCATAGAGATCTGTAGAACCAGTATCAAATGAACCCTAGAGATCTGTAGAACTGGTATCAAGTGAACCATAGAGAGCTGTAGAACTGGTATCAAATGAACCCTAGAGATCTGTAGAACTGGTATCAAGTGAACCCTAGAGATCTGTAGAACTGGTATCAAGTGAGCCCTAGAGATCTGTACAACTGGTATCTAGTGAACCCTAGAGATCTGTAGAACTGGTATCAAATGAACCCTAGAGTTTTTTAGAACTGGTATCAAGTGAACCCTAGAGATCTCTAGAACTGGTATCAAGTGAACCCTAGAGATCTGTAGAATTGGTATCAAGTGAACTCTAGAGATCTGTAGAACTGGTATCAAGTGAGACCTAGAGATCTGTAGAACTGGTATCAAGTGAGCCCTAGAGATCTGTAGAACAGGTATCAAATGAACCCTGTAGAACTGGTATCAAGTGAGCCCTAAAGATCTGTAGAACTGGTATCGAGTAAACTCTAGAGATCTGTAGAACTGGTATCAAATGAACTCTAGAGATCTGTAGAACTGGTATCAAATGAACCCTAGAGATCTGTAGAACTGGTATCAAATGAACCCTAGAGATTTGTAGAACTGGTATCAAATGAACCCTAGAGATCTGTAGAACTGGTATCAAATGAACCCTAGAGATTTGTAGAACTAGTATCAAATGAACCCTAGAGATGTGAAACCTTTAGCAGACATCTTAATGTATTTCCAGACAACGAAGCAGGACGATTTGGCGCAGACTTTTTGACGCGCTGACAGTTTTGGCACATACGTTTTGACCGTGTTGTCAGAAATTGCGCGAAGATGTTCTAACGATTATTTAAAAAAAACACAAAACTTTTAGAAAAAAAGTTTGTTTTTTTTTTTAATTCTGTATAGCAGATATAGTAAACATAGTCTTCCTCTTCCAGCCCCCCCTCCTTTTCCGAAAAAAAAGTTTTAATAATTCATAAATCTATATTGCGAACAATGCATGGCTGCAATCCTCACTCCCCCCCCCCCCCCCGGCACGTAAGCCTCATTCGTCTCAGCTTTTTTTGTGAATCTACCGTCAGTAAGGTTTTGTCTCTTTGATGTCTTATTTACATGTCACCCTTTAGCTCTTGACTCTAAAACTAACCTTGACCCTGACAATGACATTCACCTTCAGGCTACGGATAAATATTTTGCAGCCCAATACACCACAGGTCAATAGGGTCAGATCTGGAGCAGGTATCCACAGATGTAAACAACAAAGAAAAGAGGGGGGTTTGGAGAGGGGGGGGGGCGTGATGCAAAGGCAGAACAACACTCGTTTGTATATTTGTTTTGTCTTTCCCAGTGGCGTGAATAGTATAGGTGGCACCCGGTGCTACGCCACTGTTTCTTGCGATAATAGATAACACTTGTCAGCCTTTTTTTTTTCTGTTACTCGAATCAAATGTCAATATTCGTGTGTTATATTGGATCCATACTACGCGTTATTATCCAGCACAATACAGTATGTAGTGCTGAAAAATCAAACATATTTGATCTTAAAGTATTGCATCATACATATTACGCACACCACGTCACTGGACAGTATGGGCGGAAATTTCGATTAGGCTAAAATTATCAGCCTAGAAAGTACATTAGATTTTTCAGTCAAACACGTGAATTAATCTCCCTGAAAAAATAAGCAATGTGTTCTACTAAATGTTCAGAATGTCTGACATGTTCAGTGTCAGTAACGTAGCTATGGTGGGGAAGGAGGGGGGAGAATATGAAAATCCCCCCCCAGGCCCCCGCTTGAGAGGGTCCCCCAAATGAGTGTTTTTACATTAAAAATTAAATATTACGAAAATTGCAGGGGCCCCCATAGAGGTCAAGCCCCCCCCCACGGGACTCCAAACGATGGAAAATTCCTAGCTACGCCCCTGTTCAGTGTTAAAACAAAAAGTTTGCGAAACACTAGCAATATTGTAAATAAGGTCTACTGTTTCTATGGACGACAGTTAACGAGGGAATTGTACATTAATATAGTTATGCAAGTTTGCATAGTTTACAAAACAGGCTTCTTGTTTACTGAGGCTACGTTCTAAATTGCTTTTCATCAATTTATGTTAAAGTTCTCATAGAGTCTCCTTAACACCCTTGCTGACTCTGTCACAACCTGAGCTCCATCTGTCTTGCTTTGGCATGTAAGAAATTCGAATGAAAGTGTCCGCGTGCGATCTGTGATATTGTTTCCCCGGACGTTTTCTTTACCCCCTCTCTCCCTCCTTTATTTCTTTCCTAAGCTCCGACTAACGTAACTGGGTCATGTGTTCTACGTAACTTGGTCACGTGTTCCACGTAACTGGGTCATGTGTTCTACGTCACGCAAAGGACTACTTTTAATGTCTTTTTCTGCTTCTTTTAGGAGATGAAAAAAACAAAACAAAAAAAAAGATTTGTTTTACAAAGCTTATATAAACTCACTTAGTGGTTAAGCGCTCGACTTCTGAACCTGAGGTCCTGGGTTCGAATCTCAGTGAAGGCTGAGATTTTGAACTTCGGGATTTTTAGGGTGTCTAATGGGTACCTGACTTTAGTTGGGTAAAGTAAAGGCCGTTGGTCGTTGTGCTGACACTCTGCTCGTCAACGGTTGGCCATAGAAACAGACCTCAACATCATCTGCCCCATACATCATATGGTCTGAAAGGGGAAACTGTACTTAGTATGTCTGTCTGTCGATAAAAAGCTCGAACATGTTTTGTTCTCCCATTTCACATTCTCGGATCAAGTTAAAACTTTGCACACTTAATCATTGAACCTGACAAGACATAAATCAATCAAAAATTTAACAAGCTAGTTGATTAATTGTTTGTGATTAATTATTTTGTTCGATATCGAAATAAGGGGACATAAATTCTACTTAATGAGAGATGTGGATGTATATATGGATTTAATCCATTAATTACATGACGTTTATCTCCCTATTCCCATTCTTGGATCAAGCTAAAATTTTACATAATTATTCATTGTTGATGACAATGCTCGAATCAATCCAAAAAATAATCAATTAACTAATCATAATGGACTAATTAATTAATTTTTTTTTATATAGCTGAAAGGGAACTAAATTCTGTAATTTTCAGATAAATGGCAGTATTTAGCGGTTCTTTGCTTTAGAAAAGCTTTGTTTTTTAAAAGGTTTTATTTTTTTCTATTGCTTGTTTCCGATTCTGGTGAGATTGAATGAAATCAATTATTGACAACCCGAGCGATTTTTAGAGATGTACAGGCCTAGTAGGGTAAGTGGTTAGAGAGCTAATCTAGTTTCAGTGTAAGCTCAAAGTCATCATCAATCATATCGTCATCATTAACATCATGGTTCATATGTGAGATGGCTTGACAGTCTCAAATGAAAGTCCTGAACAAAAGAACGCGGTGTTTGTGCTTAATTCTAGTATGTCCCCATAGAGACCAAGAGCAAGTGGCTCCCAGACTAGAGATGGGAAACAAACCGAACCCGAACTGAACAAAACGAACTCGAACCTACTTAAGACCGAACCGAACCCGAAATTAAATCTGACCTTACCGAACAGAACCCGAACTTTAAAAGATGGGTTCGATTCCCATTTCTATTCTAGGCCTGTCAAAACGGACTACAGCAAGCCTGGACAGTCGCAAGTAAATAAGACACGGTTTCCTCTTCGTCCAGCAGCGAGAGCTGAAGTTCGGTATGAACCATGCAAAATTTTGAAGTAACAGCTCATAGTCCCGTCCTGCACTGGGCTATATAATAGTTTAGAAAGAGCCAGTGCAGAGGCATCTGCTCACTGTTTCTTATAGAGAGATACAAGCAGGCAGAATGTGCTACATCGCTTTTACCAATGGCTCATATCACAAGACGCTAAGGTTAATGGCAAGACCCAAGGCCGAGCACACCGTGGAAACTCCCTCATATTGCTTCTAGGTACCGCATCAGTCATTCGGGTGTCCATTATAAACCGAATGGTGTGTAGATAGTAGCATGATTATTGGGGCTCCTTGCCTATCCCCCCTCCCACTGCAATGAACTGTAGAAATTGACACGTTTGAGACCAGAAACGGAATTAAGAAAATGTAACTCTTTTTGAAAATTTTGTTGTATACTTTTAGATTATTGTTCTTAGGCTTTTTGAAGTAAATATATTTCAACGTTCTCTAATTCTCTCTCTCTCTCTCTCTCTCTCTTACACTCTCTCTCTTTCTCTCTCTCTCTCTCTCTCTCTCAAACATTAGCAATTACATTCACACAGAATTCAATGTTTTCTAAATTACAAAGTCCGTGGACCAGTTGAAAAGTATTGTCACGTGTTTCATAGACATGCACTTTCCACTGCTAAGAACTGCTTTGTACCTGAAGCTGCACAGAGTGATATGCTATTTTGCAGAAGCTGTACAGAGTGATATGATACTTTCCTGAAGCAGTACAGAGAGATAAGCTCCCTACCTGAAGTTGAACAGAGTGATATGCTACCTACCTGAAGTTGAACAAAGTGATATGCTCCCTACCTGAAGTTGAACAGAGTGATATGCTACCTACCTGAAGTTGAATAGATATGCTACCTACCTGAAGCTGTACAGAGAGATATGCTACCTCCATTAAGCTGTACACAGTGAAATGCTACCTACCTGAAGCTGTAAAGATTGATATACTACCTACGTAAGCTGAATAGATAGATATGCTACCTACCTGAAGCTGTAAAGATAGATATAACCCTAACCCCTACATGAAACTGTACAAATTGATATCAAAGGCTACAGCTAGTGTTCTGGTTTTAATTCCCGACACTTCGTATTGACGTATCAAACCTTTACCCTCAGCCCTCTCTAACTATCCAATAGGTATCACTGTACAAGAGCAATGTCTAAGGGCTAGTGTTTATGCTGTCGAAACGAAGATGGTGTGATCAAATTCTTCTTCATCTTGGAATATTTTAATATATTTGTTATAACCAATCGATCGGTTTTAATGGTTTCCTAGTGCGAATCACATGTTCATGTTAATAGTATTATTGAACATTCTCCCTTGAGCGTCTTCACCTAACTCACTACTAAAATCTTCAACATCTCTATAAATGTTAACCACTTAATATAACCTACCAATAGGATTACCTTCTTTTATTCTAGTGCCTTAACGAGTAACTTGAAAATAGCACAATAATTTTAAGATTATTTTTAAAAGGCTCATCTACTGGGGGCTTGACACCAAGCTGGTCAAACATCGAGTCTATATTTGTCTATTCGAGCAGAAGGAGGCCTCTCTTTGATATTACATCAATTCTAGCGGTTCCAGTGCACCTTGATACATGGCACTTGGTTCAGTCTCTTTTTCAAGGTTTTATCAAAAGAAAAAGTAGAAACATGAAAGAATTGGCCAGGCTATCTATGTTATGTGTTTTAATCCTGAAGTGTGACAAGCCTTTGTTTCGTAGATTGTAAAAGCGCGCGCACGTCTCTTGAATGAGTAAATACCTGATGACGTAATGTATTTGGACAAATTACGCACACTTAAGTCAATATTAACTGAAACAAAACAACATTTGCTTGAACAAATAATAGGTTTATTCTGTCTAGAATGTTTCTTCCTGTCTCTTCTTCTATTGTATCTTATCTTATTTATATAATACAGACGTTACTTCAAAAAACGAAGACGTCCTACGCGTCATGCAATTGTATTTATCTGATTTGTAGTCATTCATGTGTATCTTTTGCAGACTTTCCTGATTTCCCCAAAGAAATAGCAATACATAATCGCCGGAGAATAAAAAAAAAGCAACAAATTGAACACTTGGCTGTTATCTCGCTTCTTGACGTAAGACCATGAATATGAAGTGATCGCATGTAACAATAAGTAGAAGATTCTAGTTTTGAGGCTAACTCTTGTTAAGGTGACAACTAATCTAGTTGTTGTTTTTTTTACGAAACAAAAAGAATTCTAGAGCGCCAATGAATAAGAAACATTATCATACAAGAAATTACACTTACCCCAACCATAAACAGAGGCGCATGTCAAAATTCGAAGTGTAAAAACAAAACAAAACAAAACAAAAACTAGCAATCGGGACTTCTGATGTAATGACGTAATCAGATAATGTGTAGTAACCTCTAAACTCTTAATCCTTAGTCCATTACTTTTGACGTAACCTAAAGACTCCTAGAAACATTTTAACGACATTTTGGAACCGAAATAGAATCTTACAAGTCAATAAATTTTCGATGTAATCCTAAACCTTTCTTAATCAAGTAACTTCCACTCTGTTTTCTCATTGCGTGGGTTTTGAAAGCTAAACATAAATGAAATCTGTCTATTTGAGATTGAATTACTAGAGACTCTACAGCATTAAATGAATGACAGGGGACATTTTGTGGGATATAGTTTTGTTTTTTTATTTTGGTGGGTTTAAGGGTCTTAACGATATTTAAAGTACAAAGTATCATTTTATGTACATTGGGGTACCAAGTTACCCGCGTACCCAGGTTCAAGAATATACATCTTACTGACTCTTAAGAAAAAAGAAAGTAAATTGCCGCAAAAACAATTGAAGTCATGCTGTATGTATCATTACAGTTTAAGATGGTTATATTTTGAAAAAAAATTATTTAATTAGTAATTTCTTTCACTAAAGATACATAAACAGTCAAATTTTTTGGACAAATGTTATATTCCATTTAGAAAATTCTGTCCAACTTCCAGTAAGAGTTTGTAAGCTATAAGGAGGAATAGTAAAAACTTACTCTGTAATCAAGTAATTCTGACATAATCATACAACATTTTAATACTAAAGTTATCTTATGTATTAACCACTACGTCAAAGAAAGAAATAGAAAACGATTTAATCAGTCAAAACATATAATGAGAGTCAAAGACAAAATTGGCAAACTAGGAAAGGGAAGTAACTAACAAATTGATTAATTTACTAGTGTTGTGAATTGGAAATTTTTATGTAAATTTAAATAACAAAAACTTGTTAGATAGAATGATCATTCAGAAAAACAACAACTGATTATATGTTTTTTAAATCTATTTTTTATAAAAAAAAATTTATAGAGGTATGATTTTTATGCCCAATATTCAAAGTGTATGATATATATATATATTTTGCTATACATAAAGGGGTAAGCTCATGCTTTTCATTGTACACATATGGCTATTTTCAATCTAAATAAGTATTAAAATTGCATAACTTTTGCTATAATTTTTAATTGAAACATAGTAGTTATGCTTAAAATAGATAAATTATATATTCTTTAAAGAAATAATGTTGAACTTATCTGTTAATCATTTCCATGCTTGAGTGGATAAAGTATTACTAGTAAAAGCATAACATGTTTTGGTGACTTATTACTAACTTACATTAAAATGGCATCTCAAGGAACGGTGTATCTATAAATAGATTCGTTAGATTGGGGGGAAAAAAACACATAAACATCCATCTGATAGATTGCCAACGACACTGTTTCTTAAGTCTGTTAGCATTGACTTAACTTCTTAACCGAAGAGCCCCGTGTTCGAATCTCTGTAAAGAGTAGGAGTTTGAATTACAGGACCTTAAAGACCACCCCCTCCTTGAGTCCAACCAACTCTATTGGGTACATTAAATGCATGAATATGAAAAAAAAAGACGTTGACAGTGGAATAAAGAAATGTTGACAGTGGAAGAAAGAAATACTGACAGTGGAAGAAAGAAATGTTGACAGTGGAAGAAAGAAATGCTGACAGTGGAAGAAAGAAATGCTGACAGTGGAAGAAAGAAATGCTGACAGTGGAAGAAAGAAATGCTGACAGTGGAAGAAAGAAATGCTGACAGTGGAAGAAAGAAATGCTGTCAGTGGAAGAAAGAAATGCTGACAGTCGAAGAAAGAAATGCTGACAGTGGAAGAAAGAAATGCTGACAGTGGAAGAAAGAAATGCTGACAGTGGAAGAAAGAAATGCTGTCAGTGGAAGAAAGAAATGCTGACAGTCGAAGAAAGAAATGCTGACAGTGGAGAAAGAAATGCTGACAGTCGAAGAAAGAAATTCTGACAGTGGAAGAAAGAAATGCTGACAGTGGAAGAAAGAAATGCTGACAGTGGAAGAAAGAAATGCTGACAGTGGAGAAAGAAATGCTGACAGTCGAAGAAAGAAATTCTGACAGTGGAAGAAAGAAATGCTGACAGTGGAAGAAAGAAATGCTGACAGTGGAAGAATAAAATGCTCAAAACTGGAGAAAAAAGAAGAATGCATACGGTTGAAGTTGTGAGCTTAAGTTGTATGTTGATATGTAGCTTCCACGAAGCTCATTAATCAATTAATTTTTTAAAATGATGATTTATTCCCCTTTTTATAACTATGATTATAAATAGCTTAAGGATCACTGTTGGGCTTGGACTACACTATTTACCATTTGAATAAAACACTGAGATTTGTAAGCCTTCTTTCGAAATACAATTATTTTTAATCAAGTCACTTAGAAACATGCATTCTTCCAAAGACAAACATGAGATGAGCTTCCAGAAATCGAATACCTGGCTTACAAGCTCGGCATGTTCTACACAGCGACATAAAATATGCAAGATTTTTTTAAAGTCTACATTCAATTCCCCAGTCAATATTCACGACTCTCAAACCATTTCAATTATACTTTCAAATCACAGATTCAACAAAACAATATTTGGAATAGATCAGATTACAAGGTAAATAAAAACTATTGACGAGATTTTTAAAAATAACATGTTTTGTTTTGTTTGATTTCTTTTGAGTTTTTTAGTATCAGTTGTTGTTGTAGTTTTGCATTGTCAGCCAGCACTGTGTGGATGATTTAAAATACATTCTAAATAAACACAACATGTGCTGTTTGGCTACCGGACTATTACATTCGCAGCCTTGGATAGAGCCAGCCTTGACCTATCCAAGCATTTCGAGCTCGAATCTCGATGTAGACCATAAGATTTTATTTGGATTAGATTCGAGCTAAGTTGGGTTGTTTTCTGAGAGTAGTAGCTACACCTTTTCCAAGATTCATTCCGCTTCTTGATAGATGAAGTCTCCAAGTGTTACGTGTATGTTATCTCTTCCTTTCTTATGAAACTGTTGGTAGTCTTTGATCTCTCATTCTGTTCATCTCTTTTCAAACATGACTCATTTTAATTAGGACTGACATCATTTGACTATCACCGTACTATAAAAACGTAATGGACCATGATTAGGTTGTCTAAGAATAAATGTACAAATGTAGTAAGGAAACTTACCGTCCCTTAGTATTGATTTTATTTCATTAGTGCAATAATTAATGAAGAAAGCTTTGTAAAATTTGAATAAACTGTGTCGTCACGCAGTACGAAAAAAAAACTACTAGGTAGCCATCATAAAAGAATGGACCGGCTCCTCTCTTGATATCCTGTTAAGAACAGCTGCTGACCGGTTAGGTGGATTGATAAGGTTACGCCAACTGTCTTAGCACCTCTATAACGAGAGTCATAGCACTGATGATGATAATGAAGATGAAAAATATATTCAAATGATTTTTTTTTAAATGGACTAATTATGTCATTGCCGGCTGCTTCAGAAGCTACTAGAATTGTTTTTAGTGTTGTTTTTTTTTTTTGTTGGAAACACCAGTACTATATTAATCTGACAAAATCAGGGGGAATTGACTTTCGGCAATAAGAATCATGAAACTTTCATTCATTTATTGAGCCTAGTCCTGCTGATGACCTATTTATATGTTTATAATATGCGCTAGATGTAAACTCCGGAATCAATAAATAATGTTCAACTTTGAAATTCTGCGTTTAATTTCAACGTGAAAATCTAATAGAGGATTTCTTTTGATTTTTTCCGCACTCGATAATAAGACACATTCTTCATTAATTGATTTGTTTAAGGAGCTCCAGTGTCAGCTCGACCCATTGGGTTCTAGCTTCACCTGAATGTTACAATAACAATTTTGTGAAATGCTTGATATATGTTGTGTTCTTCCTTATCATATATTGAATATCTTTGTAGCATTTCTTTTGTGCATATATGCATATATATAACAATAATGTTGTTATCATTTTTTTTAATGAGAAAATATATTGATTGCTGAAATAAATGAGGTATACGTTTATTTGAATATAGACAAAAAAATTGAGAACATTTAGCAACATTATAACACAAATATCAGCATTGACCTTTTCATGTTGTCCTCTTTGTCTGGCTGCTGATACCACCACCACCACACACTTGTTGACCGTTTCATCTTTAAGGGAAAAGGGCGTGGCGGTGAACAAAGAGAGATCCTACAGATATACTCATCACTTTTCGGCATCGAGGTATTCAGACGATGTCCATAGATTGCTTTTGCAACAAATTGGGATACAATGCTAGACAGACTTAATCTTCTGCCAGGTCAGGAAAAAAAAGTAGGCTGCTAGATTTCTCGTTCCTCCACCACACTTCCTTCTATTTCCACGAAATTTCCTGACCTATGTAGCCAGAAGGCAGATAACTTAATTCATACTCTATAGCCCTGACCTATGTAGCCATAAAGCAGATAACTTAATTCATACTCTATAGTCCTGACCTATGTAGCCAGAAGGCAGTTAACTAAATTCATACTCTATAACCCTGACCTATGTAGCCAGAAGGCAGATAACTTAATTCACACTGACCTATGTAGCCATAAAGCAGATAACTTAATCCATACTCTATAGCCCTGACCTATGTAACCAGAAGCAGATAACTAAATTTATACTCTATAGTCCTGACCTATGTAGCTATAAAGCAATTAACTATGGTCAACCCCTATGTTATGGAAAGTGTGATTACAATGTTCCAAATGGTGTCATAGCGTAGACTGAGATGCTATTTATCAGTTCAACTTTACGGGCGGAGCGTACAAAGAAATAAAACATCTGATTGGAGAAAGTAGGTAAATTTGAATGAATCGAAAGTAGAATTGAGAAACTTTTATAGCAGCGTGTTCATTTAAAATTGTTTTCAATAATACCTAATATGGAAAATCTGTAGACCTAGATATTTACAAATAAAAGTTAGAGAAAAGAATTTCGAGCCTATTATCATTTATGAACACGCAACACTATTTTGCAGAAAGATTTGTTTAACAACAGTACCCAACATTGTTATGTTGACTTGTCATTTGTGTCATTACATAAAGTATTATCCGATTATATATATATATATATATTGTAATACTTTGTAAAATATTTTTAAAAAATACGAGATCAGGCAGCACTCCATTGAGTTGTTTCTTGGGTCAGTGTCTTGTTCGAGCCCATATAGCCAGTCCGCCCCTGGGGTCAGTGTCTTGTTCGAGCCTCTAAATAGAGTTTGCAGCTTTGAAAGATTTTAAGGAGTGAGAGTTTCCTAGGTGACGATGGTGAGAAGCTAGGTGATTGGTTGTTTGCTGTGCGGTTCAGAATGACGAAATTGATGCTTTGTCTTAATGCGGATGTTAAGAAAGGGAGACGATTTAAAGATTTGAAACAGTTAGGGCGTGTTCTGTATTGAGTTAGATTTTATTGAAATATCAGTTTATTTTATTACTATTAGATCTATATCTCATCTCAAGTTAAATTTGTTCATATTTTTTTTTTTTAGTTCTTTTTAGTTTTGTTTGAAAAAAAAAGAAATTTGCTGAAAGCTTTTTCAAGTTCTACAATTAAAGTATAATATGCCATACATCTGTTAAACTAATCGAACAGTTCCAGATATCCACAATACTACACAAAGGTAAATTCCCAAAGTCACGATTTATTTTAGCTTTCGGAACATGTATTGTTACATCCAGTTGTGTCAGAGTCTGATACCTCGATTATGATGTCCTTAAATTTGACAAACACATGTTGAATAAGGACAGCGCTAGCACCCATTTAATTTATGGGAGAAAATGTTGAAATAAATTAATCGAAATATGGAGACTCCTGACCAGGGCACGAACCATTCACTCTCGGACTTGACAACCCCACCTAGCAGTGGTAGCGTGATGGCCGAGTGGCCAAGCGCTTGGCTTCCAAACCTGGGGTCCTGGGTTCGAATCTCGGGGAAGACTGGGATTTTAAATCTCGCGATTTTTTGAGTCCACTCAACTCGGATAACTGACCTTATTTGGTCATTGCGTTGGCATGACACCTTGCTCGTTAACCGTTTGCCGAAGAATTTGATGTCTTTTACTTAATTGGCCCTATAGATCGCAAGGTCTGAAAGGGAAACTTTTTTTTATCACTTTTTCCATCACAGGTGAGCAAACCACTTGACCATCCAGATCTCTAAAACAGAACCTCTTTTTTTTCTGTGTTAGTCTTTTTTTTTTCTGGCACTCATTACTCAGTAGTGCCAAGCATCATGTTCCCCCCCCCCCCCTTACACACACATGGACACCTTCATACTTGTTTAGTTACAGCCTCGCCCCCGCATTGTCCTGCACCCTGGACCGAATTCTGACATGATGGAGAAACTTAAGTCCTATAGAAACACTACATTAAGTAATATCTACAGAGCTGTCCTGCATAGCTGTCCCCCCCCCCCCCGCCGCCCGCCGCCCTCTCTGTAATCACACTCGCACCTGAACCGCTAATTTGTTTTCACAGCCAACATATCCACCACTTAACAACATCACCCTTCCCCCCCTCCCCCAAATGAAAAAAAAAAAACGACCCACTTATACCTTTCTGGTCACTTTTGAAGACAGGAGGCTTTGTCCTCGGCACCACTGACTTACATACTCTCCTTCCCAGTGACAAAGGGAGGGAATTATGTCCACTTCTAAATTCGCAGTTACTCTTTTCATTAGTCTAATTCTAAGCCCATGAAGTTTCGCACAAGAGAGGATGTAAATATATAGATATAATTTTAATGCGAAGTTCTACGAGAATCTTCTCTTAAATACCCCCCCCCCCCCAATTATGCCAGTGTAAATAATAAATATCTCCATCCTCAACGAACTTGACATTCAATGATCATGTTATTATTCATCCATTTACTCTTGTATAACCTGGTTGTATTAATGATATTACAAAGCTTATGTATTATTCATAATTATATCCTTAGCGCAGGGCAGTATCAATTTAAACATTGTATCATAACATTATTACCTAAATGTCACCGCGATCATGATATCAAAAGTAAAAGTAAACTTCCCCTTTCAGACCTTGCGATCAATGGGGCAGATGATGCAAAGGTCATCTGTTTCTGCGGCCCACGGTTAACGAGGTTGTCATGTGGCCAGTTTGTTTATACAATGATGACCTAAAAAAAGGCGTGAAGCAGAAATGTACAAAGAATTGAACCACATAACAGTCTCAATCTATCTGGGGTAAAACGTGTGCGCTTAGTGGGCTACAGTGAATCCTGGATCATGTCAGGATTGTCAAGCAACACATTTATATCTGAATATAACGTAGACTCGTAGAGACTTGAAGTGGGTGAAAATGCCAACACCAACACCCGAGTTGTGTGTACGGGCTAGATATTGGGTATAAGGTCTAGGTATTTGGTATAAGGGTAGGTATTGGGTATAAGGGCTAAGAATTTGGGTATAAGGGCTAGGTATTGGGTATAAGGGCTAGGTATGTGGTAATATTTCCCTTTGTCATAAAAGTAAAAAAAGGCCCCCCTTTCAGACCTTGTGGTCTAAAGGGTAGATGATGTAAAGGCCATCTGTTTCTGAAGCCCACATTTAATGGGGGGTGTCATGTGGCCAGCACAACAACCAATTGCCTTTACTTTTCCCCAGCTAATGTCAGGTACCCATTAGAGCTAGGTGGACTCAGAGGCGCCCGAAGATCCCGAAATTAAAAATTCCCAGGGTTCGAACCCCGGACTTCGGTTCGTAAGCCTCAAGCTTTTCTGCTCAACCACCGTGCCTCCTTTGTCATGCACGATGTATAATATAGGCAGGGACTATTAATGTTATACACACTCTAATACATACGGTGTTTAGGAACTATTAATGTTATACACACTCTAATACATACGGTGTTTAGGAACTATTAATGTTATACACACTCTAATACATACGGTGTTTAGGAACTATTAATGTTATACACACTCTAATACATACGGTGTTTAGGAACTATTAATGTTATACACACTCTAATACATACGGTGTTTAGGAACTATTAATGTTATACACACTCTAATACATACGGTGTTTAGGAACTATTAATGTTATACACACTCTAATACATACGGTGTTTAGGAACTCGGATTGAAATAATAAAACAACAACAACAACATAGAATTAAACTGTATTCCATATCATGATCGGTGGCGCGGTGGCTGAGCGATATAGCGCTTGGCTTCTGAACATTCACTTAACCGGAATTCTTTCTCATAAAAGGAGGGGGGGAATAAACAGACAGCAATCAGACAGAGAGACAGACAGACATTTAATCACATAAACAATAAAATTATTGCCTGGCCCTGTTCACTAATATTTAATCACATAAACAATAAAATTATTGCCTGGCCCTGTTCACTAATATTAAGTCCTGCGAGTATAGAGCCACGCATGTCTAGTTTCTATTAGTTCGATCTCACACATCATATCCCAACTACTGAGTCTGGATTTGAACGATGATCCGTCTGGGGTGTAATGGATCTAATTAGCTTTTCGCCTCGAGACACACATCCAGGTAACTGACCTTTTTTTTTGTATTCTATAATGCACGCGTGCGAGGGACGTGAATGGACAGTCTGGTTCCCTGGTGAGAATAACATTGATCTAAACTGTGTCCAAGCGTGAGTGGGGGAGGACTATAGCATTTTATCAAGTAAGGGAGATGATCGTACTTTGTTTATAACTGTCCAACTGTAAATAATGTGGTGAATGTTGCTTGGAATACGAATACAGTGTTTTTCTCTGTCAAGGCCAAAGCAGTTAGATTCAACTTTTTTTTTATAAACTGGGGGCTATGTTTATTATGACATACTTGTTGCGGTCTGGTTTTGCAGAATTAGATCGTGGAGTCCTATGACGCTGATCTTGTGCTGCTTTATTATGAAATGGGTTTGTTTTGTCTGTTAGATATGTTACGTGTCTCGGATGTTTCTTCGGAGTTAAAGACAATCTACATCCTAGTTCAAACATCCCGTAGAAGGACGTGGGATGGCAACGGGTAGGGTATGAACCCGGGATCATTGAGATAATCGAACGACAGTCCATCGCGAAGACCACACGACCAGGCAATAGAGAGTGTAAACGTTTACGAGAGCCTGTCAGCATAGCGTCTTTACAAGCTTTTGACAATCTATCTCCATTCATCTCTGTTTATTTTTTCCAGAAGTAGTCACTTTCATTGACATGCTCATCATGGACCGAAATTGACCAGCGGGCCTTGTTTTGCAGATCACTGAGCTAGTACACAACCACTAATGCATACCATGAAACACATTCGTTTTTTAAACCTTGGTTTCAAATTTCATGTCCCAAGCTGCTTCACAGAGATCATTGAACGAGACTTTTCCAACAGCTATGCTGTTGACGATCTTTGACTTGTAAGCACCAAACTGCTTGTAGACAACAAAAACCGCTGTAGGCGTATTATATGTTAGTTGTAAAACCTGAAATAACTTTAAAAACTTCTTTGTAAACAATACTAAATAAAAATTTTATTACAATATAGACAAAATGAACTTGAGATAAAATCAAATAAATGTAGTCGTAATATAAAATGATATTCTGAACAAAATCGAACTCACGACAAAAAACACGTCTTTTCACTCTGGCGTTCTTGAGTCGTCTCTTCTCCCCGTGACAGCTGACAACAATGCAGCATATCTTGCATCATTCACAACTAATCGCTAACCTCTTCCCAACGTCGTCATAGAAACACACACACGCTCCACAAGAAGCTACAAACATTAAGAAACTGGAACAAACACAAAATAGAGCAGTGAGATTCATAACAAACAAATATTCACATTTGACTAGGGTAACACCATTAGTAAAATCACTAAATTTAGAAAGCCTTCAGGACAGAAGACTTAAAAGTAAAGTAGCAATTATACATAAAACACTGAACCATAATCTTCAAATACAAAAACAAAATTTAATAAAATACTCTGAAAGACACAAAAATAAAGGCACATTCCTCGTTCCATATGCTAGGACAAATTTGTACAAATACTCCTTCTTCCCTAGTGCTATTAGAGCATGGAATGGGTTGCCTGAGCTAGCCAGAAAAACCAGTGACTTGGCAGAATTTAAGTCATTGGTTAATATGCATGACTAAATGCATGACGCGTAGGAAGTAATCATCTTCTTTTTTGAAGTAACGTCTGTATTATATAAGATAAGAAAACAGACATCGTTAGCGAAAGCATATAAACACACTCTTATCAAAATGACATTTCAACTGCTTCGTTTGACGTAAAGTTTCTCAATGTCTGCTTCTCAATTTACTATGCACTCTCGTGACGTGTATGCCTTGTACAATAAATAGAAAGTTGGCTGTTTTTATCGTCCTTTTAAAACATGGTATTGAACTCAAGATTTTTAATGGGCTAATGATGTTACGCACAGTTAATGTCATCATTCAAAACTCATTTGGCTGAAAAACAAACAAACAGAGAACATGTCAAGGCGCCCTGACACGTTCGTCCTGAGTCAATAGGTGAGGCCTATTGTTGAGTTCATTTCATTTCTCCCCTACTTATCACGTACTCACACATGACGGACACAAATCCTAATGACAATTTACGTCCGCAGCTGTTTGAAGATCTCCTGTTACAGATGTACGGAGACTTCCCGTGATTATTGGTTTTCTTGCCGCGTTGTATTTTTTGTTTTAAACTTTTGGTTATTTAACTCGATTGGGGTCATAGAAATTTTATGGCAATGTTTTTTTTTTTCTCGTCAATGATTGACGATAATCGGTTTACTGTACCTATTTAATGTAGCACAAACAATAAAACTGTACAGTAAAGTCATTCGCTTTATGCAGAGCATTGCGAAAAACATATTTTAAAAAAAGGTTTTACTGTAAACTCTCTAGTTTTAAGCAGAATATTGTTAACATATTTGACGTTTTCATATGTATCTTTTCTGCGCCTTTCCTCTACAAGGACTTTCTTCTGGGCCTCAACTGTGTGTCTCACGGCCTTCAAGACAGCTCTCTGATTGTCTCGTTCAGAGATCATCTGTTGACAGCTTTCTTTCTCTATGCCAGCGAGGGCAAAATGGCGCAAGAAAGAGGCTTTCTCTGCATCAGGATTTTCGTAGTCAAGCTGCACTCATCCTTAATCTTCGGAATCAAAGGCATCGCCATTATTGTGTGCATAATACTAATAATAATATTTATTACCTTGAGGGAAATTTACCCTACAATAGAGCATAAAAATAACTTAACATTAAAATAGCAAATGAATGTATACGATAGCGCACAAACACTGTAAATACTCTAGTTCTAAGCATTTATGCTTTTAAGTCTTAAAGTAAATTTTAGTATAACGAACTCAGCATCAGTGTTGTTCTAAGCAGAACATGAATCAGTGATGTTCTAAGTAGGACATACATCAGTGATGCTCTAAGTAGGACATAAATCAGTGATGCTCTAAGTAGGACATAAATCAGTGATGCTCTAAGTAGGACATAAATCAGTGATGTTCTAAGTAGGACATACATCAGTGATGCTCTAAGTAGGACATAAATCAGTGATGCTCTAAGTAGGACATAAATCAGTGATGTTCTAAGTAGGACATAAATCAGTGATGTTCTAAGTAGGACATGAATCAGTGATGCTCAAAGTAGGACATGAATCAGTGATGCTCAAAGTAGGACATAAATCAGTGATGCTGTAAGTAGGAAATAAATCAGTGATGTTCTAAGTAGGACATGAATCATTGAATCTCTAAGTAGGACATGCATCATCGATGTTCTAATTAGGACATGTATCAGTGATGTTCTAAGACACTCTTAGTACTGACGTTAGACGTATCCTGTCCGTAATTCAATGCCATCAAACGCTCAGCATTACTTCACTTTTCTTCATTTTTTTCAAACCTATTTCATCTCACTTTGTCTGTTTGTCTGTCTGGTAAACGGTTTGTACATCTTATTTTTCCCATACCCAAATCAAGCTCAAATCTGGCACTATTATTTCTATTACCTGACAACACAAGAATAAAATAAATAAATAAACACATTGTTTTTTAACTATCTGTAATTCCTTATTTTGTTTGGTATCAAACAAGGGAAAGAAATTAAACTTGACTAATATGGGGTATAGGTTCAATAAGCCACCATTTTACTTTGCACGTCGCCGCTTTAAAATTTGAAGCTAACAATAACAACAGATGACAATAAAACCTTCTATTTACTTAAGCGTTTCGCTGGCACAGTGGTATTTGTGTGGGCTCGACGAGGCTTGAGCCTTCGAGTTCAAAATTAGATCTTTCAACTTTATTTTTCTTTTATAAAACCATTTGAAAAGCGATCACGGTAACATTCACGTGTAGACCTTTTTCCTTTCTTCTCCACTTTTGTTTTCCCAACTAGTACAGGCAAGTGATAGGGTCATAGCATATTGAGAAAGCTTTGGGCATGAAATTGTGCTTAACAGAAACAATATAATATACAAATATTTCTAATCGCACAGATTTGTTATTGTTAGTCTAGATCTTTTACAAATTTAATTAAGTGACTGATCCTAACTAAATTAACACAACTAAGACTACTATACCTTTGTTGGTTTGTCAAGTATTATATATATATTTGTGATAAGGTTTGAGATTTGCGATTCTGAAAGTTGAAAGGCACATAGCCGTAAAAAAAGGTGATAAGATGAGAACAATCGTTATAGAACGCCTCTACATTAACCAGCGGCGTCGCAACCAGGGGGATTTCGGACAAAACTCGTTACCCGTCTCAATTACCATCTCATACATCATCTCATACACCATCTCATACACCATCTGGTACACCATCTCATACACAATCTCATACACAATCTCATATACCATCTCATACACATTCTCATACACAATCTCAAACACCATCTCATACACCATCTCATACACCATCTAATACACCATCTTAAACACCATCTCAAACACCATCTAATACACCATCTCATACACGATCTCATACACCATCTAATACACCATCTCATACACCCCCTCATACACCTTCTCAAACACGATATCATACACCATCTCATACACCATTTCTTACAACATCTAATACGCCATCTCATACAACATCTCAATACATCATCACAAAAACCATCTCATACACCATCCCATACACCATCTCATACACCATCTCATACACCATTTCATACACCATTTCTTACAACATCTCATACACCATCTAAAACACCATCTCATACACCATCTCATACACCATCTCAAACACCATCTCATACACCATCTCAAACACCATCTCATACACCATCCCATATACCATCTCATACACCATCTAATACACCATCTTAAACATCATCTCAACCACCATCTCATACACCATCTCATACACGATCTCATACACCATCTCATACACCATCTCATACACCATTTCTTACAACATCTAATACACCATCTCATACAACATCTCAATACATCATCACAAAAACCATCTCATACACCATTCCATACACCATCTAATACACCATCTCATACACCATTTCATACACCATTTCTTACAACATTTCATACACCATCTCAAACACCATCTCATACACCATCTCATACACCATCTCATACACCATCTCATACACCATCTCATACACCATCTCATACACCATTTCATACACCATTTCTTACAACATCTAATACACCATCTCAAACAACATCTCATACACCATCCCAAATACCATCTCAAACACCATCTCGTTCACCATCTTGTTCACCATCTCATACACCATCTTATACACAATCTCATACACCATCTCAAACACCATCTCATACACCATCTAATACACCATCTTAAACACCATCTCAAACACCATCTCATACACCATCTCATACACGATCTCATACACTATCTAATACACCCCCTCATACACCCTATCAAACACCATCTCATACACCATCTCATACACCATTTCTTACAACATCTAATACACCATCTCATACAACATCTCAATACATCATCACAAAAACCATCTCATTCACCATCCCATACACCATCTCATACATCATCTCTTACACCATCTTATACACCATCTCATACACCATCTCAAACACCATCTCAAACACCATCTCATACACGTCTTGAACACCATCTCATAAACCATCTTATACACCATCTCAAACACCATCTCATACACCATTTCAAACACCATCTCATACACCATCTTAAATACCATCTCAAACACCATCTCTTTCACTATCTCAAACACCATCTCATACACCATCTCATACACCATCCCATACACCATCTCATACATCATCTCATACACCATCTCATACACCATCTCATACACCATCTCATACACCATTTCAAACACCATCTCATACACCATCTCAAATACCATCTCAAACACCATCTCATACACCATCTCATACACCATCTCATACAACATCTCATACACCATCTCATACACAATCTCATACACAATCTCAAACACCATCTCATACACCATCTCAAATACCATCTCAAACACCATCTCATTCACCATCTCATACAACATCTCAATACATCATCACAAAAACCATCTCATACACCATTCCATACACCATCTAATACACCATCTCATACACCATTTCATACACCATTTCTTACAACATCTCATACACCATCTCAAACACCATCTCATACACCATCTTATACACCATCTCATACACCATCTCATACACCATTTCATACACCATTTCTTACAACATCTAATACACCATCTTATACACCATCTCAAACACCATCTCATACATCATCTCAAACACCATCTCATACACCATCCCAAATACCATCTCAAACACCATCTTGTTCACCATCTCGTTTACCATCTCATACACTATCTCATACACCATCTCAAACACCATCTCATACACGATCTCATACACTATCTAATACACTACCTCATACACCTTCTCAAACACCATTTCATACACCATCCCATACACCATCTCATACACGTCTCGAACACCAACTCATACACCATTTTATACACCATCTCAAACACAATCTCATACTCATTTCAAACACCATCTCATACACCATCTTAAATACCATCTCAAACACCATCTCATTCACCATCTCAAACACCATCTCATACACGTCTCGAACACCATCTCATACACCATCTTATACACCATTTCAAACACCATCTCATACACCATCCCATACACCATCTCATACACCATCCCATACACCATCTCATACAACATCTCATACACCATTTCAAACACCATCTCATACACCATCTCAAATACTATCTCAAACACCATCTCATACACCATCTCGTTCACCATCTCGTTCACCATCTCATACACCATCTCATACACCATCTTATACACCATTTCAAACACCATCTCATACACCATCCCATACACCATCTCATACACCATCCCATACACCATCTCATACACCATCTCATACACCATTTCAAACACCATCTCATACACCATCTCAAATACTATCTCAAACACCATCTCAAACACCATCTCGTTCACCATCTCGTTCACCATCTCATACACCATCTCATACACCATCTCATACACCATCTCATACACCATCTCAAACACCATCTCATACACAATCTAATACACCATCTTAAACACCATCTCAAATACCATCTCAAACACCATCTTAATCACCATCTCAAACACCATCTCAAACACTATCTCATACACGTCTCGAACACCATCTCATACACCATCTTATACACCATTTTAAACACCATCTCATACAACATCCCATACACCATCTCATACATCATCTCATACACCATCTCATACACCATCTCATACACCATGCCATACACCATCTCATACATCATCTCATACACCATCTCATACACCATCTCATACACCATCTCATACACCATCTCATACACCATCTCATACACCATTTCAAACACCATCTCATACACCATCTCAAATACCATCTCAAACACCATCTCATACACCATCTCATACACCATCTCATACACCATCTCATGCACCATCTCATACACAATCTCATACACAATCTCAAACACCATCTCATACACCATCTCAATTACCATCTTAAACACCATCTCAAATACCATCTCAAACACCATCTCAAACACTATCTCATACACGTCTCGAACACCATCTCATACACCATCTTATACACCATTTCAAACACCATCTCATACAACATCCTATACACCATCTCATACATCATCTCATACACCATCTCATACACCATCTCATACACAATGCCATACACCATCTCATACATCATCTCATACACCATCTCATACACCATCTCATACACCATCTCATACACCATATCATACACCATCTCATACACCATCTCATACACCATTTCAAACACCATCTCATACACCATCTCAAATACCATCTCAAAAACCATCTCATCCACCATCTCATACACCATCTCATACACCATCTCATGCACCATCTCATACACAATCTCATACACAATCTCAAACACCATCTCATACACCATCTCAAATACCATCTCAAACATCATCTCAATCACCATCTCAAACACCATCTCAAACACTATCTCATACACCATCTCAAATACTATCTCAAACACCATCTCATACACCATCTCGTTCACCATCTCGTTCACCATCTCATACACCATCTCATACACCATCTTATACACCATTTCAAACACCATCTCATACACCATCCCATACACCATCTCATACACCATCCCATACACCATCTCATACACCATTTCAAACACCATCTCATACACCATCTCAAATACTATCTCAAACACCATCTCGTTCACCATCTCGTTCACCATCTCATACACCATCTCATACACCATCTCATACACCATCTCATACACCATCTCAAATACCCTCTGATACACCATCTAATACACCATCTTAAACACCATCTCAAATACCATCTCAAACACCATCTTAATCACCATCTCAAACACCATCTCAAACACTATCTCATACACGTCTCGAACACCATCTCATACACCATCTTATACACCATTTCAAACACCATCTCATACAACATCCCATACACCATCTCATACATCATCTCATACACCATCTCATACACCATCTCATACACCATGCCATACACCATCTCATACATCATCTCATACACCATCTCATACACCATCTCATACACCATCTCATACACCATCTCATACACCATCTCATACACCATTTCAAACACCATCTCATACACCATCTCAAATACCATCTCAAACACCATCTCATACACCATCTCATACACCATCTCATACACCATCTCATACACCATCTCATGCACCATCTCATACACAATCTCATACACAATCTCAAACACCATCTCATACACCATCTCAAATACCATCTTAAACACCATCTCAAATACCATCTCAAACACCATCTCAAACACTATCTCATACACGTCTCGAACACCATCTCATACACCATCTTATACACCATTTCAAACACCATCTCATACAACATCCCATACACCATCTCATACATCATCTCATACACCATCTCATACACCATCTCATACACAATGCCATACACCATCTCATACATCATCTCATACACCATCTCATACACCATCTCATACACCATCTCATACACCATATCATACACCATCTCATACACCATCTCATACACCATTTCAAACACCATCTCATACACCATCTCAAATACCATCTCAAAAACCATCTCATCCACCATCTCATACACCATCTCATACACCATCTCATGCACCATCTCATACACAATCTCATACACAATCTCAAACACCATCTCATACACCATCTCAAATACCATCTCAAACACCATCTCAATCACCATCTCAAACACCATCTCATCCACCATCTCATACACCATCTCATACACCATCTCATGCACCATCTCATACACAATCTCATACACAATCTCAAACACCATCTCATACACCATCTCAAATACCATCTCAAACACCATCTCATACACCATCTCATACACCATCTCATACACCATCTCATGCACCATCTCATACACAATCTCATACACAATCTCAAACACCATCTCAAACACCATCTCAAACACTATCTCATACACGTCTCGAACACCATCTCATACACCATCTTATACACCATTTCAAACACCATCTCATACAACATCCCATACACCATCTCATACATCATCTCATACACCATCTCATACACCATCTCATACACAATGCCATACACCATCTCATACATCATCTCATACACCATCTCATACACCATCTCATACACCATCTCATACACCATATCATACACCATCTCATACACCATCTCATACACCATTTCAAACACCATCTCATACACCATCTCAAATACCATCTCAAAAACCATCTCATCCACCATCTCATACACCATCTCATACACCATCTCATGCACCATCTCATACACAATCTCATACACAATCTCAAACACCATCTCATACACCATCTCAAATACCATCTCAAACACCATCTCAATCACCATCTAAACACCATCTCAAACACTATCTCATACACGTCTCGAACACCACATCATACACCATTTTATACACCATCTCAAACATCGTCTCATACACCATCACATACACCATCTCAATAAAGGAGACTTTCTAAAAGTGGGCGTGGCATAGATCTAGTCCAACTAGTCGTAATAACCTTCACCGTCACCTATACCTTAGTCTGTTCAATCGTTGGGGCACCACACATGATCTGTCTACCATCTTTCTTCATTCCTTTCTACCATAGACAGAATCACTGGTCGCATCCAAGAACTTTTCTCTAACTGAAAAGCACTGTCCTCTGATGGGCAATTCACCCAGCACCTAGATTTCAATGCACTGCAAAGGAGTGTTAATTACAGACACCTGGCCGTGCAGGGGCGCCAGGAATCTGGCACCATTTTACAGTGCTGGAGAAAATAGGTACACCGGTAATGTAAAGCATGAGCTTTGACCTTTATGCCTGGCTTGTAAAAAAAAAAGTTATTTAAAAACATTACGAGAATATAAATATATCTTCTTTATACCATTAACTGGGCTGAAATCTTTAGGATTATTCGGCCTGGTAACCGGGACTAATCAAACGCTTCAATCTGATCTCATTATAATTAACAATGCTAATAGACTCGTTTCATCTTTACAGTTTTATCTTTCTGTTTCTTGAGTTTAGTTTCTCTTATAACTGAGAATAAGGTTCATTTCGAATTATGATGAAAAAAAAGGCATATATACTCCCTGGTGCTGCCCCCCCCCTGATTTCCGCCCCTGTATCTGCTTGTGTTGCTAGGTATGGTGCCGCATCTGGAGTCACTTCTTGTGCTGCCCCGATGCTACATCTTGTAGTGTCCCTGGTGATACCTCTTGTGATGCCCGTGAAGCTACCTCTTGTGATGCCCGTGATGCTACCTCTTGTAGTGCACATGATGCTACCTCTTGTAGTGCTCGTGATGCTACCTTTTGTGGTGCCCCTGGTGCTACCTCGTGTGGTGCCCTAGTTGCTACCTCTTGTGATGCCCATTATGCTACCTCTTGTGATACCCCTGATGCTACATCTTGTAGTGCCCATGATGCTACCTCTTGTGGTGCTCATGATGCTACCTCTCTTGGTGCCCCTGGTGCTACCTCTTGGGGTGTCCCTGATGCTACCTCACCTGGTGCCCCTTATGCTACCTCTTGTAGTGCCCCTGATGCTACCTCTTGTAGTGCCCCTGATGCTACCTCTTAAGGTGCCCCTGATGCTGCTTCTGTGCTACCTAGATGTTGACGTTATTATGAACTCTGTAAGTTAAAAAAAAAATTAAGAATAAAAAAAGAGACACGTTGGTGCACGCGATCTGGGAAATTGGGAAGGGAAGATTGGAGAAAGATGTTTAGTAGATCATGTGTGGTGCCCCATTGGTTCTACAGACTAAAGCAAAGGTGAGATGACGTGGCTTACTGATCCAGACCCCAATATCATTTCAAAACAGAAATGACCTTATACATTAATTTAGAGTTGCCGAGGATTAACAGTACAATTACAAGGCAATATTACTAGGCACAACTACTTGATTCAAATCATGGGTACAAATGAGTCGACATTGAATAGTTCTCTGCAAGCTCGTTACTTTTGAAACAAGTTTCCGACGTCTGTTTCATAGCCCAAAGTATCCATTCAAGGAATGCCGGATTTAAGTTGGTGGAGGCCCTGGACGGGATTATTTCGGAGCCCCTTTCCCTCTTCAAACTCCAGTGTCAGTACGCTTAATAATATTAATAAATTTAAAAGTATGTCATATTTTTGAAGAGAAACAAATTGTCAATTATAAAGTCAATCACTTTCTCTTCCTATGTACCTAGGCATTATTTTGTAAATGTTATATTTTCGAAATGTGGAGGCCTTGTGCGGCATAATCATTTTGCACTCTGGTAAATCTGACCCTAAATTTTGGTAAGCTCCAAAAGAAAGTCGAGGTGGTACAGAAGTAAAATAATCGCCTTCCTAACCTCAGCACCGACGGTTCGAATCCTGATAATGGCTGGGATATACAGCAGAGGATTTTTGTTTTTTAGATTTCCCAAAACATTTCACCTGTAACATATTTCAAGAAAAGTAAACACGGTTCTGTCGTTGTGCTGGCTATACGATATCCTCCATAACATTAGGTGACAGAGACAAACGGACATTATATTTTACTACCTTTAGATAGTTACTTCAGAAAGCAACACAACACACAATTACTTATTTACGTACATTAAAGGATATTTCTTTTTCGTTAGATGCACGGAGCAAGTTAAACTTAATTAGAGCTCTCGTCGTTTGAGAGATAGGAACACGAGTAAACCTAAACTGTGATCCGAATGAAAAACCCAGATTGCGAAGTTCACAGATAGCCTGCTAGTCAGGGTTGTTTAAAATGATGAAACTGGTGGAGATAAAGAAACGAAAGAATGTTTTCGTAGCAACAAACAAACGAGTCTTGCGGTTTTTTTTAAAGTACACATTCACCAAAATACAGATTCCATTATATGCCTTACATATCTTAAAGACATTTCTTATTTAGTAAAGAAAGATAGGAGTTTTGTACAGACGTTACAGAACGTGCACTATTTGAATAGCAATACAAAATTGCGTCTGATAAAAGCATGCTTGTCTATATTGTCTGTACTCTCATCTGTATACATAAGATGGGGGAAATGGATTTCTTTTATATATATACAAACAAATAAAAAAATATATCTAAGAGAGACACAGAGAGAGAGAGAGAGAGAGAGAGAGAGAGAAAGAGAGTAATAGATTGCGATGAGAGAGTAGGGAGTGAGAGACAATATTACTTGCTATCAAGAGAGAAAGAGAAAGAAAGAGAGAGATAGTTTGCTTTCAAGAGAGAAAAAGAGACAAAGAGAGACAAAGAGAGACAAAGAGAGAGAAAGAGATAGTTTGCTTTCAAGAGAGAAAGAGAGACAGACAGACATAGTTTGCTATCAAGAGAGAAAGAGAGACAGACAGACATAGTTTGCTATCAAGAGAGAAAGACAGAGAGACATAGTTTGCTATCAAGAGAGAAAGAGAGACAGACTGACATAGTTTGCTATCAAGAGAGAAAGACAGAGAGACATAGTTTGCTATCAAGAGAGAAAGAGAGACAGACAGACATAGTTTGCTATCAAGAGAGAAAGACAGAGAGACATAGTTTGCTATCAAGAGAGAAAGAGAGAGAGAGACAGAGAGTTTGCTATCAAGAGAGAAAGAAAGAGAAAGATATATATATATAGAGAGAGAGGGATAGTTTGCTATAAAGAGAGAGAGAGAGAGAGAGAGGATAAAAAGAAACAAGAGTTCGCTATGAATTGTTTTTTCATCAGAAAATCACCTTCAGGCCTGGAAGAGTTCAGGAATTGGACTTCAAAACATTATCTCATGTCGTTGAAGAGAACATGACAATTGTCATAGAATGAATATTAAAAAAAAAAACAACTTTAAGAGTCATTTATTTAATTAAAACTTAATGTGGAGTCTTCGACTAACAAAAATGACTATGGAGTCTAGTCTTTTTTTCAAAAAAAGACTACATGTCTAGTTTTGGCCTGATTCAGTGTGATTCCCATTAAGTCACGTGACTCTTGAAGTCAGCTCCTCTTGATTTTACGTTTTCAGTTTTGTTCCAAGTCTGCTGCCTGATCTTTTGGTATGCGCTCTGGACTTCGTCTCGATGGTCCTGGAATTGAACCCCCGCCATCCCGAGTGGTCCTGCTGTAGGTTTGGGTTAGGATGTAATATTCTTCAGTTCTGAATTAACATCCGGAATTGTAAAACAAAAAAAAAAAAAACAATTCGAAAGACGACTTAGGCTACTTAAGAGTTGCTCCTTAATAGGGTAAGCAAGGAAAAGGCTGACCAAATTCTCGGTGACTATTCTGCAATATTGGACGCATAGGGCCAAATTTGAAATGTCCTAATATGTGTTTCAACTTTCCATTATTGTATTTGCTCTGTAATGGCTTAAACTAGTCAAATTCTATGCAGGCTGCAATAATTAACAAAACAATGTTTAAACAATTTTCATTTAACAATAATGTCATGTGGTAAATGTTTTGGGCTGTCGTTCGCTGGTATCGATGGTCCACATTTGATCCCAGCCCGCTTCCATTCCCAGTCACTCTGCGGGAGGCTCGGGATAGGATGTAATTATCTTGAAGGAACATTCAAAACGTGAAAAAAAAATAACACACTAAAAAAAAAAAAGTTGTTTTGGCAAACTGGCAATGTTTTGAGCTATTTGCAACAACAGAACAATCTTGCAACACTTTGGTTTGACAACACTGTACTCACTGACTCAGGGCGCGTCACTCATCGCAATGTGTGGATTTAATTTGTTTTTATTTTATAATCTACGTAAAATGCCACAGATTTTATAAAATCACATATTTAAGTTATCAGGTATTCAATCTGTCATATTTCATTGAGAAGGGGATTTTTCTTCAGCTTTCACAATTGGAAAACAAACGTCAATATACCATGTGTATGTATTTACATTTGATTGAATATTGAACAAAATACTGTTCACAATTTCGTGTTCATTGTATTAATTGAGTACTTTACAGAATTAACTTGTCACAAAAATGGCAGTTATGTTTTCTATTTAAAATATCGAACTTTTAAAACAAGCGAAAATAATATAAAAAAAAAAAACACAAAGAAGAAAGCTAATCCAAGGGGATGAACTCCACATTAAAAAATATATCTCTCAATAATGTACAATGTATTTCCTTTTTTCTATGTGTAACGAATAATTAATTACCAATAATTATTGACTAATTGGTTAATTTTTTAATTGATTCGTGTTTTGTTACATGCAATAAACAGTTATTTAAGTTTCAACTTGATCCGAGAATCGGTCTGGGAGAAATAACGTGTAAAATTGTGTAAGAAGACAAAACCCTAGATATTTAGCCATATCTCTTAATACTAAAGGATGAATTGCCCCTTTTTGGTGTCAAACGAAATAATTAATTACTAGTAATGAACAATTGGGTTGATTTTTTTTAATGGATTAGTATTTTTGAACGTACAGAGCTTAGGGACGTCCTACAAATTTGAATGAGCCATTAAAGTTAAGGCAGTATGTCGTTGTGCTCGCCACCCAAAATCCTCGCTAACCAGCAGCCATGTAAACAAATGAGCTTTACATTATTTGTGCCTTGGCCAGCAAGTTTCAATGGGGATAATGTACTCGATACTATTCTATAAAAGTAACTTTTTTTTTTCAATTTCTCAAATGAACTACTTAATTGTATGTATCAGTCTACAAGGCAGTTTAAACAAAAGAGGAGTGAAGGAAGAGGCAGCGATTTATTTTGTCCAGCGCGGGAAATGAGGGGGAACTAAAAATAGGGGGTAGAGTGCAGACAGACGTAGTCATCTAACTACTTACACCTGTAAAGTAGGCTTGTCTGGAAAACGTCCAGAATAGGTGGAACCTTTTCACTACTCGGCATCCATTTTCGCTTAAGACAAACGTGTATAGAATCGGACAGAAAGGTTAATCATTCGGCTGTCATAACCTCTGGGACCCTAATAACAATTTAATTTATTCACTGAAAAGCTATTGTTTTTAAGATTTTACACCTTATTGCGGATGAAAGGTTGTGAGTCGGTGCCTCGGCGCGCAGAAGATTGTAGAATTTCAATCATCTGTAGTAGAGATATTCCAGGTGCTCCTAGCCCAAAAGGACACATGAAATTTTATGCGAAAACCTAATGCGTTATAACCCTATTTTGATCATGCAATACCAGCCTCATAGAAGAATAAGCACTGATTTCATGTGTACATTAGATCACCATCTGGTCTAGGAAGAAAAGTTAATGATAAAGATTTTATTTTTCCTATTTTGTGACGGACCACGAAACACTATGACATTTTGAGGTTTATATTGTCTAATCCTGAGAACAATACTTTCAAACAAAAATACGAACACACACAAACACACACACACACACGCACGCACGTGCACGCACAAATACTCACACAAACTACAGTCGGTGCATCTCTTTTGGGTGCATGTTCATATTAACACATGATATTGAATGAAATCCTACAAAGCACGTTAACAGACAGGCTAATGGAGGAAGAAGACGTATGAGTATTTTGAGATGTTTCGAGCTACTTTCCTTACCGTTGGTAGAGTAACAGAGCTTTCGTTTCTAATGATACTATGCTAATTATATCCCTTCCGTTTTGCATATTTCATATGCAAGTATGTCTTTAAACACTGACTTTTATCATCTAATTAACACTTATGTAAATAGGCTACTGTACGCTACCGTCTTTCGCCATTCCTATCTTTTGCCTTAGAAAGAACCTCTCTCAATGACAGGCCCGTCTGTTCTTTTATGTTGTCTTCCCATCTCTTTCATTGTCTGACTCTTCTTCTTTTTCCTTGTTCCCAGAAGGAAGATCTTAGCGAACGCTGAGAATCTTGTGATATGGTTATAAAGTTTCATTTTGCGTTTTTTTTTTTATTTCGCAGTGGTTGGCAAGTCAACGTGAGTCCCGATTGCCATTGTGTTCCCGTTTCTAATCACTTCTATTGTTATGCGGTCTTTGTGATGTACCAATATCTTCACCAACATAAAGTTACTATCATTTTTAATTGCTATAGTTCCTCATGCCATTGTAGTTGTACTAGATCCAGCAGACCTCAACCTTTTAAGCTCGGAGACCCCTTTTTCACAATCCTCCACTCTGCCGCGACCCCCCCCCCCCCCCACCGCACACACACACAGCAATAGAGGAATAGACAAAAACAATAAACTTTTTCGATGGTCTTTGGCGACCCCTGGCAAATCGTCAATCGACCCACAATGGGGTCGCGTTCCACAGGTTGAGAACCCCTAACCTAGATGGATGACTAAATTATTATATTTTCCTGATAAAAGATTTTTTACAAATATCATGACAGCGATTAAGTGCTAAATTAACATGACTAAGCCTCTGTGTAATGATGTATTATAATGATTTAACAAAGCTTCTGTCAAACAATACAAAAAATTTACATTACCAAGACTTCCACCGCCTCCCGTGAACCAATTCAGGAAATTCAACTGCCAAAGTTCCAACGAACCAATGAGCATTACTTCTTTGATTAAATTTTTCGTGAGCCCAATACACTGGATTTCTGTCCTCCAAATCCCTTTGGTAGAGTACATGAGAGGTAGATGAAAAGAATGGCGCGTCATTGTTTTAAGCTACCACCACGTGATATTTTCCGATGTACTTAATAACACCCCCCTCCGCTACATTAAATACAAATGTATACATCCTACCTGTGAGAGATTCCAACATGGAGTTAGCTTCCAAAAAGGTGTCAGATTGTGTTGTTTGTCTGTCCTTCCTGGCCCCCATACCTACGTCCAAGACAATTAATTCAACCTGAGCCGATAGCGAAACGTACAGGAATGGGGGGGGGGAGTGTGGAGGATGCTCTGTACTTTGCCCTTCACCACACGCACACACACACACACACACACTTTGCATTTCTCGTATACCGAATTCCCCCTGTTCAGTACATCTTTAATTCATCATTTAGGTTTCTTCACGCCGAGAATTAATTACAAACATTCTTTTTTTCATATTTTAGTGTAAATTTTCTTATGCGAACAATCGTGTCAACTTGAGAAATTGTTTATTTCTTGTAATTACTCTGCATAGTTCTCATTTTAGAGACCCTAATATAATATCTCAATTATTATCTAGCCTTTATATATAAACCATTATTGTGGAATTTTCATTAAGAATTCTAGATTTTAAACACATTGAAAGATCACCGTTTCAAACTAAGTAATAAAGATTTAGTTCGTGCTTAAAAGTTAGAGAATTTAGTTTTTACACTGCTGAAAAGTGCTCTAAAATATTTATTACGTAGCTTATCAACACATTCTATTGTATCCACACCGGATACGCCAAATAAATAGCTGTTTATAGTTATCCGCCATAAATGAAAATTTCTAATAGGCAACTTGTGATGGACAAAAAAAAACATGTCGCCCCTACCTCACTTTGACACCTAAGCCGACGACAATTTTACACCCAAGCAGAAGACACTTTTACACCCAAGCAGACGACACTTTTACACCCATGCAGACGACACTTTTACACCCAAGCAGACGTAAATTTTACACCCAAGCAGACGACACTTTTACACCCAAGCAGACGACACTTTTACAACCAAGCAGACGTACATTTTACACCTAAGCAGACGACACTTTTACACCCAAGGAGACGACACTTATACACCCAAGCAGACGACACTTTTACACCCAAGCAGGCCACACTTTTACACCCAAGCAGGCCACACTTTTATACCCAAGCTGACGACACTTTTACACCCAAGCAGACGACACTTTTACTTGTAATGGATGTTTACAGAAACATGAAAACAGTGCTCTACGAGATGAACCATAGAATATGTTTTTAATAGCCTGTAGATGACGTGTATAACGTACTTATTTATCGATTACTTACTTATCACTCGATCCTCTGTTTTGCTATTAAGTATCAAAGTATCAACAAGCATCTACACTTAAAGAGCTGTATCCAGGCACTGGTTCTTATCATAGCGGCAAATATCAGCTAGTAACGAATAGCGGTCAGTAAAGGAATCCCGAAACTGATCGCCAGGTAATATTAGAAATGAGTATTTCCTTCTGGCGCTTGGGAAATTGGGTCAAATCTCTTCCAGTGCGTAAAGATGGCGAAGTAATAAGTAGTCCATAAAGCGAGGTTATTGCTAGACTCCTCCTTCAGGGGATTTCCCTTCGCTATGTACGACAATGTTTTTATTGGTAATCGAGTGCTCTCGATCCTGTACGGAACATAAATTATGTGGAAATACAACGATTCATAAATCCACTTTCGTTTGTTTAATGTTAAATTGTGCAATGCGTCTGCCGTGTCAATAAGATTCATTATTGTTTTGAGTATCTGTTTTTTGTCGAAGTAAAATTAAAAGTAAACAATCAAATTACAGAGAATGTGTGTGTAAGAATGTCTGTGAGGATGTGTGTGTGTGTGTGGATTTGTGAGTAACAAAAAAAAATCTCCGCCCCAATATTGACACAACATAATTTGTCGTAAGGGAGACAACTAATTCATTTTTGCAGTGCATGTTGTGAGTCAGGTAGACAGATTTCGCGCCAATAGACTCCTGCCTACTCTACATCTGTTTCATTGTGAGCAGCAGTTTGAACAACATGTCAGAAATGAACATGTCTGATTACTAGATGAGCCAACTCGGTATGTCTAGCAGGTATCCTGGTTACTAGAATTTATAGATACAAAAATGCATATACGCTATTTCTGCTATGACTTTAAAAACATGTCAAAGTTCCTTTCACCATTTATACTTTGATATTTGGAACATCAGACTGTATTATTATATCATGTAATCCAATAAAAGCAATAAAATAAGTATACTTTCTATAAATCATCCTGGTTCATACCAGTGCTTTAAGGTCTAGTACCATCGTTTTGGCCAGATCCCAGTACTAAAAGAAAAAAACCTGCCCATGTAAAAAAGTTTTAGATCAATTTTCACGAGAGTTACTTTGAAAAAGAGACTTCCAAGAATAAATACGTTTATCGTAACAATGGAAAAACAATTAACTGGCTCAGACAGGGGAGAAAATCACAGGATCTTAATGACAATAAACAATGACTTGATTAGAGCCACCTTAGGATATTGGTGTTCAGGGGAAGGCAGCCAACATCAATAAAAGAGAAATAGGTTCACGATGATGGGCTAAGTTTAAGGACAGGCGATAAGTCCACACTTTTAAAAACAAACTTCGAATTGAAACCAAAATCCAAAACTCGAGCACATTGACTTGAAAGAGTTAATTTTATGAAACATATTAAGTAAAACATTGTCAGATGCACTCCAACTCATACAAGGTCTCAATCAAAGTAGGATAACCTAAAGATTAAATTACACTATAATCAACGACTGTATAGAGGATATGTGAATAAATTCTACAAAATCATCAACGCAGCATATACTGAATTTTTGTTTAGCTCAAGGAGGCCCATGATACGTCCCGTGGGCCACATCCGGCCCGCGACGTTGTGCTTATCCAGCCCGTGGAAACGTGCTTACACAATATTGAAAATAGGTATTTTTAAATAAAATCTCTATTAATCACATGCGCTGTACCACAGAACTTACCAAAGGCAACGCTACTCAGCCTCAACGTGACACTCGGGTGGAAACGATCGTTAGAGATGATTAGGCCAATATGGAAGCAAGACGGAAACCCATTTGGTAACATCTTGGCAGATGAAGGCATGCTTTCAAAGGCTTAGAGTTCCAAGTCTTATAGAGTCAACCTTTAGGACTATTACGAAGGATTTACTGAGAGAAATAGTATGTAGTAAGGACGCTACAGTAAAGTGGTTAAACTAAGGGAATACAATATAGTTGTTTGTTTTTTTTAATTTAAGACTTAGATTTGTAATCATCTGACGTCGTTCGGCGCATGGGGCGTCAAGCTGTCTCCATAAAAATCTGTCACTGGCAATGTCGGAATACTCTTCCCACCTGCTGTCCACTGCTCCGAGGTCCTCCATGAAAGTGTGGCGCCAAGTCACACGAGAACATCCCTTTCCTCGTATTGGCCTCATTGTCATTGCAACTCTTGGTACGCGTAATACTTTCTGTCGGAAGACATGTCCCGCAAACGTCATGCGACGCTGGATCACAGCCTCAAAAAAGCTCATTTACTCCCTTTCCATAAAAAAGAAGTAAATATATATATATATATATGTGTGTGACATTTTACGTCTCGAGAGAAGATCTTTTCCGTTTGCAACTTCCTATGTGGCTAAAAGAGGCCAATCCTTGATACACAGCTGCGGTCGCAGATTGGGCATATGAAATCACCTGGTGCAGTTGCATTATCACCCTTCTTTCTGCTTCTGTTGTGTATGGCATCTGCAATCCGAGACCCTTCTCTTATTCTCTCTCTCCATGTGGATCTATCCAGTGCTATTGAAAATTTGTATGACAAAATTTTTCAGCAATTGTTTCAACCGAACGACTTCTCTTGATTGTTGGTAAAATGGAAGCTAATGTTGATTTACGCTATAGAGGTACTTTTCATTTCGCAGGCATCTTGACCACTCCCCAACCTGTACCACATTACAACATAATCAGCAGCTAGATATATTTTTTTTCCATAGATGAGACTAATCCACTTTTTGGGCCAGTCTGAGGCAGTTGTTTAAAAAAAAGCCCAAACTCTGTGGCTGGATCACAAGGTTCTCAGGGCTCGAAAAGACCTTCCTTCAGTGAATAGATAGGAGACAAAGAAGAAAAAGAAATAGAGAGAAATAGAGAGAGACAGAGAGAGAATCAGAGGGTCAAGTAAAATCTAACAATCTGCAGATAAGCAGAGAAGTAGAAGAGAGATAAAGAGAGATATAAACGAGAAAGGCAAGAAGAAAATAGAGAGAGAAAGAAAGAGCTAGAGGCGGAGAGATAGTGATAAGGAAATAATGATAAAAAGAAAGATAAAGATATTAGCAGAGAAAGTGGTAGAAGAGAGACAAAGAGACAGGGAGATGTAGAAGAGATTAGAGAGAGAAAGAGGAAATAAAGAGAAAGATATAAGAACAAGAGAGAACTACGAAAAAAAAGAGAGACAAAGATTGAAAGAGACAGTGAAAGAGAGAGTTATTACCTTTCCTAAATCATCTCTATCTTGTAAAGTTTACAAACGAAGCCCGAGAGCAGATAAAGAGAGAGCGTAGAGAGTCTGAGGTGTCGACAGTAGATAACAGCATATCCAATGTCATAAACATTTTGCGACATCAGCATGATAAGTGTTCTCATAAATAAAACTGGTATCACAGATAGATCTAATCTTCATAAATAAATACATATTTTGACAGTTACACTAGCATTCAGCTCAATGGTTTTTTTTACATTGCCAATAAGAAGGAATAGACATTTTTTGGCCCCTGAATAATTCGTATTATGTGATTCATTCCTATTTAATTCATTCTACCAACAGTTCATGTCATGTTTTAAAAAAAAAACACCTTGATAACTTCTAGGGTTATTTTGCGTAAGTAATAACCTTAACCCTTAAAACCTTCGTCCTTATTGCATGCATAGTGATAATTTAGAAATAATGCTATGCTGAGTTCTGAGGGTTAGGGTTAGGGTTCTCAACGTCTGAACGCCTCATTGCGCTACCATGCAGGGCAGGATAATTGAAGGCCTTAAAGTGTGGCGACTAGTCATTATTAACAATTGACGTCATCTAAGAAAGGAAAAGACAAGGACACAATAGCTGGCATTAATATGCTTTTATTACATGTGATAACTAAATCTTGTAGGCCTCATCTCTCTGGGGCAGGGGTTCTCAACCTATGGGTCGCGACCCCCTTGGGGGTCGATTGACAATTTGCCAGGAGTCGCCAAAGACCATTGAAAAAATGGATTGTTATTGACTATTCTTCTAATGCTGTGTGTGTGTGCGGTGGGGGGGGGGGGGTCGCGGCTAAGTGGGGGATTGTAAAAAGGGGTCGCCGAGCATAAAAGGTTGAGAACCGCTGCTCTAGGGTTAAAAGAAGAGTTATTTTGTGAGGCGTCTTAATGTTGCAAGTAAAAAAAAAATTTTAAAAAAATAAAGTCCCCCTTCAGAACATGCGATTTATAGGGCAGATATCTGTTTATGTGGCTCTTGGTTTACCAAGATTTCATGTGGTCAGCACAACGACTGCCCGCCTTTACTTTTTTCCCCGACTAATGTCGGTTCCTATTAGAGGTGGGTGGATTAAGAATAGCCCTAAGGATCAAAAATTAAAAAATCCCAGTCTTTACCGGGATTCGAACCCGGGACCCTTCCTTTTCGTAAGCCAAGAAAACCGTTCTGCCACTGCGCCTTCCTTAATGTCGTAGAGCAACAGTTATGGACAGTGAGACAGAATGAGATTGAATGATTAAAGCATCCACATCCAACGATGAAACATCTACAACAAAGTAAGATACAGAATCCTCCCTTGTTTGCCTGACTTATATGTCTCCTGAAGAAAAGGAACTTGTAATTAAATAGATTTGATCCTGAGCCTTACTGTGTCAGGTTGTAACGCTGGTTATGTGTGGCTAGTCCTCAATAGTTCAGAGGAGTGGTGGCAGCTAGACAGAGAAGGATCAGATCCTAATAGTTTGATTCACAACACGTCATTGCTCGACTGGTGCCAACATGGCCAAGTAAACTTAGACAGAAAAGGATCAGATCGTAATAGTTTGATTCACAACACGTCATTGCTCGACTGGTGCCAACATGGCCAAGTAAACTTAGACAGAGAAGGATCAGATCCTAATAGTTTGATTCACAACACGTCATTGCTCAACTGGTGCCAACATGGCCAAGTAAAACTTAGACAGAAACGGATCAGATCCTAATAGTTTGATTCACAACACGTCATTGCTCAACTGGTGCCAACATGGCCAAGTAAAACTTAGACAGAAACGGATCAGATCCTAATAGTTTGATTCACAACACGTCATTGCTCAACTGGTGCCAACATGGCCAAGTAAAACTTAGACAGAAAAGGATCAGATCCTAATAGTTTGATTCACAACACGTCATTGCTCAACTGGTGCCAACATGGCCAAGTAAAACTTAGACAGAAAAGGATCAGATCCTAATAGTTTGATTCACAACACGTCATTGCTCGACTGGTGCCAACATGGCCAAGTAAAACTTAGACAGAAAAGGATCAGATCCTAATAGTTTGATTCACAACACGTCATTGCTCAACTGGTGCCAACATGGCCAAGTAAAACTTAGACAGAAAAGGATCAGATCCTAATAGTTTGATTCACAACACGTCATTGCTCGACTGATGTCAACATGGCCAAGTAAAGCTTCAATTTCACACTGCTAGAAACAGAGACGATAAAACATAACCTAAGAAAATCCACTGCAATATTTTCCGTGGCTACTCAGCCCCAGCTGTGTCCTACATATTTTGTCACCATCAGAACAAGCATAACAAATGTCCGCAGGTGGTCGATTCAGATTTTCGTTTCGCCGTCTGCGTCTGTCCTCGGCAGCGGACTTTTTTTTCGTCTCAAATGTCAATAAAATGTAACGATATAACTAAGTACTAAATATTATTGAGACATAAGCAAAGCCACAATATTCTTTGAATATCATGTGCACATTTATAACTTACAGAGGCGTAGCTAGGGTGGGGGGGGGGGGGAGGAAGGGGAGTATTTGAAAATCCCCCCGGGCCTTCACTTGAAGTAGGCTCCCTAAATGAGTAACTCCGGTACTATAAGTTATCAGTGGCATAGCTAGTAATATGGCGTCATTTAGGGGGCCAGGGAGCTTTACCTTTTTGGGGGCCCCGCATTTTGCGTAATATTTAATATTTAATGTAAAAAAAACTCATTTGGGAGCCCTTCTTAAGTGGGGGCCCGGGGAGGGGTTCAAATAAACCCCCATCACTCCCTTACCCTAGCTACGCCTCTAAATACCAGAAAGACAGTGTTATATAATAAGCGCATTCTTTTTATTAGTGAATCAGTGTTCAACCAGACAATTTGGGGGCCCCGCATTTTGCGTTATATTTAATATTTAATGTAAAAAAAAAACACTCATTTGGGAGCCCTTTTTAAGTGGGGGCCTGGGGAGGGGTTCAAAAAACCCCCATCACTATCTCACCCTAGCTACGCCTCTGAATACCAGAAAGACAGTGTTATATAATAAGCGCATATTATTTTATTAGTGAGTTAGACAATGTTTTATCAGTGAAAGGAACTAACATGTTTAGACACATAATAGCCTGACTTTTTGGACACTCATTAAAACAATAACCATATCACTCAAAAGTCTGAGCTACAAAGATACAGCAATAAATGTTAACCCAGATCAGTTAGCCACTGATTAATTCCTTTGGTCACTTTGCTCGGTGTGATAATGACCACTGGCCACTCTATTTTTATTGTTGACTGTTAACCCCCAAACGGTCTTCCACGTTTTATAGTCTTCACCTACTTTCTGTGGGCCATTACGTCTTTGGGCTATCACACTTCCGTTAGCAGTAGCAAGGTAATGGCATGATAAGTGGCCCGATGGTCCAGTGGTCCATTTCTTTGCTGGGTTCATAACATTTTAAATTAAAGAACACATTACATCTGAAAGAGACTTTACTAAACACCTTTTTTTAAAAAACAAAGCTAATATAAGTGAAAGAACCGCTTAATTTTCTCAAAACTGCAAAATGTTATTCCCTCTATCTATGTAAAATAAAATTAATTATCACTAATTAATTTACTAATTGGTTTATTTTGTTATTGGTTTGTGAATAATTGTGCAAAGTTTCAACTTGATTGCAGAATGGGAAGTGGGAAGAAAAAAAACGTGTAAAAGAATCGTGACAGACAGACAGACAGACAGACAGACAGTCTGAGTTAATATAAGCTTTGTCAATATAAGACTACTCACGGTCTAAGCCACGTGCTTTGAACATCGCTTCTTTGTTCTTTACCTTTTTTTCTGATTCCAATATGAAAAGTTTAAAGAATTCCTATGTCTAGGTTGCTTCCTACTGCTACAGGTAGACCATTGCGTCCATTTTGTTTAGAATTTCGCTGTTAATTGTGTTTGGTCAAATGATTTCTAATGTTAAGCTTCAGTGTGCAGGTTTCTTTGAAACATAAAGCAGAGTCCCAAACTTATGAAGGTTTTGCTTATTCAGCCAGATATTTTGTAGCTGGGTTTATTCAGCCAGAGATTTTGTAGCTGGGTTAATTTAGCCAGATACTTTTGTAGCTGGGTTTATTCAGCCAGATATTATCTTTGTCTGTATCAGATGTGGAAAGAATGTGTAGATCTCAACTGGGTTTGCGTCGTCATGAGAAACATTGCACTTATTTGTAATCTTCGGAATCGAAGACATTGCCATTATCATTGATTCTAAAAAAAAAATAATTATAATAAATATACATATAACGTTAAACCTTTTTAGAGATGTCTGCTTTATTATTTATTTTCTCTGCTCCAACATAATTTTTTTAGCAGGGAAATGTATACTCCTAATCATTTTTATATAAGTCGGGTGTCCTCTTTGGTCCTCTCTTACTGCGACTATATAGCGACGCCATTCGACTGGGACAATTTTCCTCAAATTTTAACGAAGCATACATCACGCTTCTACCCAAGAAATCTGAAAATAACACTTCATCAGCGACTTTAGGCCCATTTCACTTCTCAATACAGACTATAAACTTCTCACAAAAATGATTTTCCTAAGAATGAAACCTCTCATAAACCAACTTATAGGATATGACCAGTACTGTTGTATCCCTGACAGAAACATAGACGGCATGACGCATTTTTTACGGGATTTTATCATGTACAGTAAGGATAAAAACCTCAATGTGTCTCTTTTATCTGTAGATCAAGAAAAAGCCTTTGACCGAGTAAGCCATAGCTTCTTGTTCAATGTTCTTATGAAATGTAAAATAAGTTCCTTGTTAATCAGATATATAAAGCTTGTCTATACAAATGCAACAAGTAGATTGATAATTAACCACTCTCTCAGTAGGAGTATCCTTATACAAAGGTCTGTCAGACAGGGCTGTCCCTTATCCCCCTTCTTGTATATCCTTTGCTTGGAACCCTTCTTGGAATCTATAAGATCTGACCCCTCTATAATTGGGATTAATATACCGGGTCGCTCCTTCTCAACCATCAAAGTCAAAGCCTATGCGGATGATACAACTTTTTTTCCATCTTCAGAGCAAGATATTGAGAATATACTAATAAAATTTACACTCTTCGGAGAAGCTAGTGGTTCAAAAATAAATATAAATAAATCCTCTGTAATGGGACTAGGGAAATGGAAATTCAAAGAGAATTGCGCTTTCAAAATTGTAGATAAAATCAAGATTTGTGGTATTGTCTATACCTGTAATCCTTTATTCTATTGTACAGACCAGTGGGAGAATATTTTTGTCAAAGCCTCAAACTTGCTAAAACTTCATAAGCACACAGGTTCTACAATATTTGGTAGAGCTGTATTGATAAATTGTTTGGTCATTCCAAAGATTGTCTATTTAGCTAACATTACAGAGCCACCTCCTAAATTCATAAACAAGCTGAACAAGTTAATTAGAAGCTTTATCTTTAAAAACACTATTAGGAGCATTAAGCACACTACACTCATTCAAAACAAAGAGGATGGGGGGATAAACTTACAAGATGTCAAAACAAAAATACATTCGCTAAGGCTAAAATTTGTAGGTCAAGTAGTTAGAAACCCGACAAACTTTCCCTTGACAATTTACTATTATGGTTTAAGATTAAGTAGTCTTCTTTCAATACACAATGATACTCCTCACTATTTTGGTACAGTCACTCATCCATTTTACAGGTCTATTTCCAGAATTTTACCTGGTAATAAACATTTAATACACAACAAAACCAAAGAATCATACACAACACTTAAAAAGCTGTTACACGAAAGTCTAGTGACTAGGATTAAGTGGGGGAGAGTTCTTGGGGTGACAGAATTCAAGGACACATTCATAAACCTACACAGCAAACATATCCCACCAAAAGCTAGAGAGATAAGTTATAGACTTATCTTTGGGATGACCCCTATGGTTAGAAGACGAGCAAATGACCGTGCCTGTATATTATGCCTTCTTGAAAATGCTGACAATGAGAAACATATGTATTAGGAATGTCCATTATTCCTTCAAGTTAGAAGTACTGTAAGGGACTTATTAGAAGCAAACTGTGGCAACTATGTAAATGTTTACTGTTTACAATTGTATTAAACAAGCTGCCAAAACTAAAAAATAAAATGATACATAACTTTAACTTAATTATTGTTTCCGAATACAGGAACCTTGTTTGGGCTAGCTAGCTGGGTCAAAGCTCTACAAAATAATAAGGTTTTTCATCCTAATCACTTAGAATTGACATTCAGAAAAATAATGGATTTTAGGGTAGAGAATTATCTAGTTTGATTTTCATATACTTGTACAATGCTCAGGTAGTTTTCCAGAAATGGGGTGTTGGGGGTCAGGGATATTTGATATTGTGTTGATTGTTCTGGGGTAGAGGATACTTGTATCATTGTTGTGTCTTTTATGGATTCAATGGCCAGGATGGTTAGGTAGTATGTCTTTGATATTAAATAATGTTTCTGTTACTATTGTTGTTTTTTTAGGTTAATCAATGTTCAATTGTTTATGATTTAATACTTTTGAATTATGCGAACTTACAAATAAAAACATATTGGAAAAAAAAAAAAAAAAAAAAAGCCCACAAAAGAGGCAAGATGGCCCATACAAGAGGCACATTAAGCCCAAAAAAGAGGCAAAGAAAAGAAAAGAGGCCTAAAGCCCAAGGATTCCTAAGATGATAAAGCTAAAATTGAATAGCGCAAATTTTGAGGTTTCCTTTTAAAAAAAAAAAAAAAAGAAAGAAAATACAAAATGATTGTGTTGATTTGATAATCAATTGTTGATCAATTTGATATTATAACAATCATTTATCAAATGTATTTCATCACTTTAGTTTGTTTTATAATGTTGTACAAATCGGAACTTATCTAGGTTTTTTATTCTCTTAAATCTATAACTGGACACATTGTTTATTTATTTATTTATTTATTTATTGACATTTGTATAGTTTTATAATTTTTTTAAACTATTTTTCATAAACTAAAATAGAGTGTATAAAACTGAATTTCTTCGAAATCCATTCTATTTTGTAGTGTACCGTACATATGTTCACAGAGTAGTTACCTTTATTCTAGCTATTTTGTTTAGGCAAGAGCTTACTTAATTCCAGAATGCCTATGTCTTTAATTTATATATATATATATATATATATATATATATATATATATATATATATATATATATATATATATATATTGTTGGAGTTTCCCCACAAACTGTAATAAGAGCTGTGTTTCAGTAGAGAATATTCCTTTCGTTAATAAAATTTATTCTGGTTAAAAGCGGCCCCCGAAAGGGGAAAAGACGCTATTAGTTTTGTGTGAAATGTCTGTCCGTCTGTCCGTCCGTCCCGTTTAGATCTCGTAAACTAGAAAAGATATTGAAAATCGGACATCACAATATTTTAGACCATTTATAGTTCTGATGTAACGGCTACTTTTTTTTCTGAAAGCGAAAAATCTAATTTTTAAAATCAGTTATGCAAGCAGTTTTTTAAACAGAAAAAGCTAAGTAGTATGCATTATAAATTAGACCTAATGTAAAACGAATAGTAATCTTATAAACTTTTTTTTTCTTAACATTTTGCTTACACGCACGTACATATGAATCTTTTTTGAGGATTCGAATAAGAAGATGAGCCTTTTCAAAAAATTAGATTAATCATAAGACATCAGTTAGGCTAGGGGATGCGCGGTGGCTGAGCGGTAAAGCGCTTGGCTTCCGAACCGCGGGTCCCGGTTCGAATCCTGGTGAAGACTGGGATTTTTAACTTTTGAATCTTTGGGCGCCTCTGAGTCCACTGAGCTCTAATGGATACCTGACATTAGTTGGGGAAAAGTAAAGGCGGTTGGTCGTTGTGCTGGCTACATGACACCCTCCTTAACCGTAGGCCACAAAAACAGATGAACTTTACATCATCTGCCCTTTAGACCACAAGGTCTGAAAGGGGAACTAGTTAGGCCAGGTTCACATCTAACTTTACATTCACTTTCACCTATCCTTTGATCTGCTGGACCGTTGGGGCACTACACAAGATCTGTTAACCTTCTTTCTCCATTCTTATCTCTCATTTGTCTTTGATATAATTTCATTTGGATGTTCTTTTTGAAAATATTGAAGCCTGCCTGAGTGGACAACTTCGGGGGCCGATTTTTAGTTTTGTGTTTCCACACAAACTATCTTTTGTAACCTTGTTATGGTTATTTTGAATAGGTAACTTTGTGAACATTAATTTACCAAACTCGAATATTTAATCTCTGCTTTTCGGTGCTTGAAACAAAACTTTTCATTTCTTACTGTTTTCAATTTTTTATTGTAATGTTCTTATGGGACAGTTAATACAGTGGGCTGCTGAATGAGTCTATGGTTTCGTATTCCATGCTGGGCTTTAATTGTGCTCCATTGGACATCAACCAGTAGGATACAAACATTGGATTTAGTCAAACACATTATATGATTGTAACACTTGTTAGTGGAGGAGCACTGATATATACATATATAGCAACTTGTAGATGTTTTTCGAATTTATTTTAAAAGAACAAGCTGCTACTAGATATTGAAGTCTCATAATCTGTTTGGCTGTGTCTGATTGTCTCTCATTATCTCTATTCCAATAATTGTGATTAGCTTAGAGCTACAATAAGATCATTTGATTTAAAGTGTTTATTTGGTTTGTAGGCTTTATTTTATTCTGAGGATGAACTCAGAGCTATTTAAATCTAATCAGAGACTAGTAAATGTTGACATGAAAATCTCATGACCTTGTTTTGTATATAACATAATTGTTGGATTTCTTTAATTGTGTTTAAGATAATAAAAGAAATTTCTTGACAAACTTCAAATATATATACTTAATGTTGGACAAAAAAACATCAGAACAATAGGAACTCAAGCTGATCTGTCAGATGGTAACGCACCAACAAAATCATTACAATATGAACGATTTTGTATCTTCGCTCTTTGTAATGAACATAAAAAACTGATCCTGTTTAGACCACTCGCTTGTGTTCCTATATCTGGGACTATGACTTTATAATTGATGAACTCCAGCGGATATATTCCGCTGAACAGTGAATTTGATCATGAACTGTATACTTCTCAATAACCTTGATTGCTTAACAGTAGTGTATGGTCTGGACGTGGATGCGTTAACCTGTTTGTCTTGTGTGTCAGTGTAAGTGAAAGTATAATCTGAATATACCAGATTAAAAAACAATTTTAAAAAATATAAATATGGAATAAAATCTGCAGACCTGGTCCAGACAAAGTAGCACTCGGTGATTGTCAGGTTCTTGTGTTTTATTGTATCTATCATAGTTTTAATTCAATGTGTATTATTGTTATTCTTTATCTGAACTTATAATATTTTGGTCCAAGTTCAGCCTGACAAGCACACCACACACATACAGTTGTACTAAATTACTAAACTCAGTGTATGATGTTAAATAACAATAAACATTTATTAAAGTGATATATTTACAAATGAACTGATGTATGATGAATGATAATAATAATATCAATATCCATAAATATATGTATAATATCTCTAATCCAATATGATATAGTTATTTTCTTTGTGATATATCAATGATCAATTATTTGAATAATATCATTACCTCAACATATTCATCATAAGTTGTTCAAACATTCTTTCAACGCAACAACTGGGAATTCACATAGATATAGTCTGTAAATTCAATACTGTTCACTGACGATAATTCCAAAAAGTTCACAATTCACACTGCAACATCAGGTCTGACCAAGGCAACCCGCAATCTGGAATCTTGAACCTCAGACTCATGAAAAAGTCAACTTGAACACCAAACGACTAATTGACATTAGTGAGGTGAAGACCTCAGTCCTGTAGACTGTAGACCTAGAGTTGTACTCTCAATAAAGAGAAATGAGACTGGATAAACAAGTCTTGACACCAAGACTTGACACTGAGTCTTACACATAAACTTGACACCAAGCTAAGATCACTACTTAGACTTAACGCCAAAAACTTGAAATAGAGTCTTGACTGAGACTACGACCAAAACCTAGACTTGTCACTAGAACCCCTAAACAGGGGTCAAGATAATCCAACAAGAAAATGTCCAAGGCAAACGTTAAGGCTATCCAGTAACAATAACCAAGGAGAAATTCAAGAGCTCTCAAAACATGTCTTGCCTCTATACAGCACAAGATGGAGAGACTGAACTTGACGATAAATGACGCAAATCACACACACACACTAACATTACGTCACTAGAAGTTGTGACAAGCAATAAAATTTCCTTCTCCTAGTCTACACAAGAAATAGTGTAATGACGTCATCAATATAGTGAACAACGCCGCACTATCAAATAGAGAAATAATTCTACTATACAGTTACATAGATAACTGCGACATTCCCCCTCCTCAACGAACTGGCAATTTTGAAAAAAAATTCCAGTTATCATAAAAAACTGCAAGAAAATTCTCCAGAAAATCAACTTCACCAAGATCGATATAACAAAGATCAAAACTGCAAATATGCTTCCAAGAATTACAAGAAGAGACTTCAAGATCTCACTGAGAAAAACAGCTGAGAAATCCTCAACAACCAATAATCATCAATGATTACCTCAATAATAAAAAATCTTCATTATACACTTCAATAGACAAAATAATGTTTGTCTCAAAAATTTACAGTTAAAGTTACAACTGTTTGCATGTTACATAGTTACCTTATCAAAATTGATCAATATCAAAATTAATACAACTTAAGTACATGATTGCTCAAATTAATTCTCAAATTTAATTCTCCCTTCAAATGGACAGAATCAAAAACATAATCCTGCAGCGCCAAACACCATCTAGTTATTCTTTTGTTACTATAACTACTATTAGTTATGAATGACAAGGCTTTGTTATCGGTCTGGAGATGAAACTTCACTCCTGCCAAATAACGATCTAGCTTTTTGATCGACCATACAATGGCCAGTCCTTCCCGCTCAAGGATAGAGTATTTCTGTTCACGTGGCAACAACTTGCGACTGACAAACTTCACTGGATGTAACACACCATCTCTCATCTGACTAAGTATACCTGAAATGCCTTTATCTGATGCATCTGTCTGCAAAAAGAATGAAAGAGAAGGATCAGGCAATCTCAGAATAGGATAATCACACAAATAAGTTTGTATTCTTCTCAGTGCCACAACACACCCGTTACTCCAATCAATTCTCACAGATTTCCCTTTCTTCAATAACTCTGTGAATGGAAATACCAAGTCTGAATAACAAGGTATAAATTTAGAGTAATAGTTAACCAACCCAATTAATGATCGTACTTCCTTCTTAGTACTGGGTGGTTTAAACTCCAGAATCTTCTGAACATTTCTACTGTCTGGTTTCACTTCTCCCCGACCTACATTATGTCCCAGAAATTTAATGTTAGTAAAGCCAACCTCTAATTTAGATGGTTTTACAGTAAATCCATGACTTTTCAATACACCGAAAACATTGTGTACATCTCTAACATGAATCTCCCAACTTTCGCTAAATATACAGATGTCATCAAAATAAAACAATACATTCTCAATATCTCTTAAAATACTCTTTAAAACTCTATTGAAATGGTTAGGAGCACCACTTAAACCAAATGGTAAGAAATGAAACATTACATGTTTCATATAATTCTGTTATGCATAATGTCATCATATTATGTCAATGTACTCAGACGATGAGGAACAACCACTATATTCCTGCGCCCAAATGTTGAATTGTCCAAACATTTTACTGCCCTTGCTACATCTGCCAAATTACCAAACTTCACATAACCAACACCTAGTGATCTCCCTTTAACCTTCAACACTTCAGCATATCTCACCAGACCTACCTCCCTAAATCTATCTTTTAATTCCTGCCATCTTACATTAAATGGTAAATTTTTCACAGTTACCGTATAACGATCTGGAACTAATTCATAGCCAGAACGTTTCTTTAAATCATAAAACTGACCTTTTAGTCATCTTTGTTTAGAGACAAGTTCAGTATCACCTCTTTGACTGTCTCTTTTACAACTTTTATCACTTTTTACTCTGACACATTTGTTTCGACTTGATGCAATCTCATCATCATCAGACCTTCCATCCGTTTCACTACCACTGCTGCTTCCATGTTCACTTGTACGCCTCCCCTGCCCCTTGAACCGTTGTTGGTTATCATGAGAAACATTTCTCCAGCCTCCATCCTTACCTGACTTAACATAATTTTTTTGATTTCCTGATTTACACTCCATTGACATATGCCCTCTACCACCACACTTAAAACAAGTTATGACTTTCCCGTCACTAACATAGTTCTGACTTGTAGCTTCAGCAGCTCCCACTACATACACATTTTCCTCTTTACATAATGATTTGGTTGAACTTGCAGTCTTAAAGCTTTCAATTACTTTTAGCATGTCTTCTACATTATCACTTTTATTTAAGATAAGTTGACGATATACTTCACCTGAAACACTCTCTAACAATCTGTCTGTCACAATCATATTCTTCATGCCTTCTATGGTCTCCTTTACTTCTGCCATCTTCATCCAATTATCTAGTGCCCTTCTCAATTCTGCTACATATCCCCTGAAATCATTTTCTTTAGGTCTGATTTGGTGAAATTTCTTCCTACACGATTCTCCATTTATATCAGCCTGCCTCATTAACAAAACCTTCACTTCATCATAATTTTCCCTTTTAAACAGATCATCTTGTAGCATGAAATTCTTGAGTTTTGAAGTCAATTTGTAAGATAACAACATGGCCCAACTTTTCTTATCAATACAACATCTTGTTGCTACCGCCTCAAATAAAGTCAAAAAGCCAATCAAATCCTCATCTTCCTTCATATTCTGAAAACTCTTGTCCAACTTATCAATTATATGCCTATGTTTATCCTGGATCATAGCTTCTCCTTCTTTGTTTTCAGATTTGACACCAATTTTCTCCTGAAGTCTAGCCAATTCCAATTCATCCTGCCTCTTTTTAGCTTCCACTGCTTCTCTTTCTTTCCATCGTTCATGCTTAAGCTGTTCCTCCTCCTTCTTAAACTGTTCCTCCTCCTTCTTAAGCCGTTCCTCCTCCTTCTCAAGCCGTTCCTCCCTATCCAATCTTGCCCGTTCCTCCTCCTTCTTAAGCTGTTCTGCCTTGACATATTCCTCCTTCTGTTCCTTCACATAATTCTGTAAGTCAACTCCTGAAAAACCCAACGCCTTCCCATCTGCTATAAATTGTGAATTTATAGAAAACCTAGTCTCCATCCTCAGAATTTCCAAACAATATAAGTTCCAAAGGTCAAATCAGAAAAATCAACTAGAGCACAAGACATATCATTAGCAACCAAAAAAAAAATACACTTAGCTGTGCTTTCTCCTGCGAAGATAGAATCTGCCTCAGCACCAGGAAGATAGAGTAGTGATGACAAGGTACAGCCAGGTACACCAGGACAACTTGAGAATCCCAACAAACAGATCACAGCTCCAATTTAAGTCCGACACCAATCAGTTTGGCATGTAACAAAATTATATCTTATTAGTATAAATTTAGAAAATATTATATATAAGATACAATGTTAGCAATGGCGATATAATGGTACCATTAAAGTCTCACACAAAAAAAATTAATACAGTGCTTTTCTTGAGTAATAAGGTACAATCACATGGTACTGTGACACAAACAGGTGTCTAGAATCTGAAAATATACTTTTACAAGTACACAAATCTAAACAATAAACTTAGCAAATAATTTACAAATTATGACTAAGATTAACCTTTTAGACGAGCCCCCAAAAATACTTGTCAGGTTCTTGTGTTTTATTGTATCTATCATAGTTTTAATTCAATGTGTATTATTGTTATTCTTTATCTGAACTTATAATATTTTGGTCCAAGTTCAGCCTGACAAGCACACCACACACATACAGTTGTACTAAATTACTAAACTCAGTGTATGATGTTAAATAACAATAAACATTTATTAAAGTGATATATTTACAAATGAACTGATGTATGATGAATGATAATAATAATATCAATATCCATAAATATATGTATAATATCTCTAATCCAATATGATATAGTTATTTTCTTTGTGATATATCAATGATCAATTATTTGAATAATATCATTACCTCAACATATTCATCATAAGTTGTTCAAACATTCTTTCAACGCAACAACTGGGAATTCACATAGATATAGTCTGTAAATTCAATACTGTTCACTGACGATAATTCCAAAAAGTTCACAATTCACACTGCAACATCAGGTCTGACCAAGGCAACCCGCAATCTGGAATCTTGAACCTCAGACTCATGAAAAAGTCAACTTGAACACCAAACGACTAATTGACATTAGTGAGGTGAAGACCTCAGTCCTGTAGACTGTAGACCTAGAGTTGTACTCTCAATAAAGAGAAATGAGACTGGATAAACAAGTCTTGACACCAAGACTTGACACTGAGTCTTACACATAAACTTGACACCAAGCTAAGATCACTACTTAGACTTAACGCCAAAAACTTGAAATAGAGTCTTGACTGAGACTACGACCAAAACCTAGACTTGTCACTAGAACCCCTAAACAGGGGTCAAGATAATCCAACAAGAAAATGTCCAAGGCAAACGTTAAGGCTATCCAGTAACAATAACCAAGGAGAAATTCAAGAGCTCTCAAAACATGTCTTGCCTCTATACAGCACAAGATGGAGAGACTGTACTTGACGATAAATGACGCAAATCACACACACACACTAACTTTACGTCACTAGAAGTTGTGACAAGCAATAAAATTTCCTTCTCCTAGTCTACACAAGAAATAGTGTAATGACGTCATCAATATAGTGAACAACGCCGCACTATCAAATAGAGAAATAATTCTACTATACAGTTACATAGATAACTGCGACAGTGATGGGCAATCATTTGTTGTTATTGTGCTTTCCCCTCAGTGAGACATACAGCATCTATGATCGAGGCATTGAAACAGACGTGTTTCTTAACTATTTCTCTCCTAATCGACGATACCATCGTTGATTTGACCTCATTAAATTAAATTAATATTTAATTTTTAAAAGTATTCTTTATGTTATATAGAAGGAGCATGCATCCCCCATTAATCCTATACCAAATAAAACATTTTCTGATCACACGAAACAAAGCTATTGAAGCTTAATCATAATATGGGAGTGAAATACTAATGAGCAAAATGAAGAATTTCGTTTAAATGGGAAAAAATAATTACGGAGGGAAAGAGTTAACTTTGTGAGTTTAGAGCATATTTCCATAATGAAGATGAATGGGGGTTATAATGCCCTATTGCTTTCATGTCCTGTTGTTTAACATACGTGAGGAGTTGCCAACTTATCAATTCTCCCAACCCTAAGCCTAGCTAGTTAGATCTCCACCTATTTTAAAGAGCAAAAAATGTTTCTTATGGAATGTTAATGATATCAATAATCATAGCGATGTTTGTATCATTCTTGACTTAATTTTTGATATAAGTAAATGAATTAAAATTAGCTGGTAGGTGAGAATATATTCAAACTTTTGGATGTTCTTTGATTATAGTTAACAATCTATGATCCTTAAAATATCAGAAAGTTTAATTATAATTAACTATAGAGGTTTGGGTATCTTGTATAGTGTATTACAATTGCAGTTGTATTACTAAAACACACATCGTGTCACAAACATGAAGAACCATCAGCATCAATGCTCAGTAACTAAGTTCACTCGAGATGAAAATAGAATAACGATTTTTAATGCAGAATGTGCCACAGTTGAGTCAGTCGCTAAAACGATGTTATCCCTTCAAGAGGTTAGTAATAACTGATTTAAAGGTCTACAATAATAATCTCTAAACCAATGCTTATGTCGTCACTAGAAAATGTCGCGTTCAAAGTCAGTCTACTATAGTGCGTTCCTAAACTAAGTGTCGCTATGTAAAGTGCGCAGTTTTGTATGTAAACTAATCTACTCTCTGACCTACACCCTACTACCTTGCAGTGTGGTAGTTAATTTTTTAATTTCTAGAACCTTATTAAGTGCAAATCAAGCTATGTGTGTCTCTGTAGTCGCATTGAATAATCATGACAATCAGAACAACGATTGATTTGATCAGATAAAACTTCTCTAGCAACTGTATAGCCTAGGGGTCCTAGGACAAACCTGTCATCGGCATCACCAAAAAAAAAAAAAGACCTTTTAGTCCAGGAACAGAGCCAAGGGCTAAGGGGATATATTATGCACAGTGTACGAAATTTCAAGGGACCAGATATCAGCAAAGCAGGCCGAAAATGACTCGCAGGTCGTAGTCTTGGCATCACAGTAATAAATCTTTGAGGTTTTTGGTTTCTATTCTATGTTCTAAGAGATGTATTCGACCTGTACTTTGAAAAGAATAACGAGGACGGCTTGTCAACACACACACAAAAAGAGTCTAGCTTTTCTTACAAATAAATGAAAAGCAAGCAAAACAAACAAAAACAAAAAACAACTGTTAATGCAGACGATTATCTGAGATGAACAAGTGTCTGCCTGTTAAGTGTAGACCACGTGACAGCAAGTGGGTGGAGAAATAACACTTCGTCATTGCCACGACCTGGGGGCAGGATTTTTTTATATACATATATATTATATTAGAGGATTCGTTCTGCTGATGTTTTTTTAAAGGTGTTGTTTGGATACCAAAGCCACCGTGGGAGGTTCCAGAAGTGGACTTCTAACACCTGGATCATTCTTAGACTCTTGGAGCAGTCATAGAGTTTATCTACAGGGATGGAAGTTATCTAGATCAACGTGATATTCTGCCTTCTAGCACAATGCAAGAACAGCTCAACCCAAAAAATATCTGAAAGTCAGAACATAAAGTCATATATCAACGTCATATTGAAATGCACAACTAGACATAAAACTAAATGATATCTAATGTCATAGCTACATGACGTATCTTTAACTCATATCTTTAACTTTATAAGTCATATCTTAAATTTCTTTGAGTCTTATCAAGTCTACATAATGTTACAGACATAAATATTCTGAAATATTCATATTCAAATAACAGCTTCTTTTTACAAAGCTAATATCAACGCAATCTTTCTGTCTGTCTGTCTGTCTGGTAAAAAAAATGTGTACACGTTATTTCTCCCACACCCATTTTCGGATCAAGTTGAAAATTTGGCACAATTATTCCTGGTCATAGACAAGACAATTGAAAAAAAAAGTTCCCATTTTAGACCTCGCGATCTTTAGGGCAGATGCTGTAAAGGTCATCTGTTTCTCAGACCCTCGTGAACCGTGGGTGTCATGTGGACAGCACAACGACCAACCGCCTTTACTTTTCCCCAACAAATGTCAGGTACCGATTAGAACTGGGTGGACTCAGGGGCGCCGAAGATCCCGAAATTAAAAATCCCTGTCTTCACCAGGATTCGAACCCGGGACCTCTGTTCGGAAGCTTAAGCGCTTTGCCGCTCAGCCGCCGCGCCTTAGTCAATTACTTAATTCTGGTTATTAATTATTTAGTTTGATATCGAATAAGGGAATTAAATTCTACATTATTAAGAGATACAGTTGTAAGTAGGCTAGTGAGTTCTTTTCCTTAAAGGAGCTTTGTTGTTGTTTGTTTTTAGAATGTATTTTATATTAGGTTGTGTATGTTTTGAGTGATCACACTAGTGTATGTACTTGTGACCTACTTTGTGATAAAGCTGTTTAGGATTGTAAATAAAATTATGGTTTGTGTGACAATGAGTTACATTATCAAGGAGAAACATTGAGTCAGGTGTATATCAAATCAATTTGCGGATAACTAAATAGACAGTTTTAGATTTATTGGAATTTAATATTCGGCGCTCTAAAGGAATTCGACTATTATTCAGCATTTGATTATTATATTGACAGTTTTAGATGGAAACTGACTATTTTATTCTTTTTTTTTAAATAGAAATTATTTTGAAAAAGTATAAAAAAAAACACAAAAAAAAAACCAGATAAGTGTTAGCATACATTTTCTATTACTATAATGGAGTCTGAAGTGATTGTTTTAATAGGCAATGACAAACGGGCATCCATAACTTTATTCAAATATATCATAAACTATTGTTCTAACTCTGTTGTGAAATGGTTCTCGTGATGAGAGAGAGGGAGATAGACAGGTTGTTGATACAGTGACTGCATAGCCCATACAGTGCATGACGAGGCTGGGTTTGTCAGAGTGTTGAATCAGATATTAGACTTGTGTTATTGTGCATTTACTTGCGCTTGGGGCTCTTGCCATAGATTTATTACAATATGTTACCGCTATACCTGAACTGTAGAGAATGGATTTAGTTACTTCCAAAGGACATGAACGTAATATGTATCTGTTTTTCTCCTTCTCTTTGTCTCTCATTCTCAGTCTTTCTTTCCTTTCTCTCTTTTTTTCTCTCTCTCTGTCTTTCCCTCTCTCATTCTTTTTCTCCATTTCTCTTTCTCTCATTCACTTTCTCTCCCTCAGTCTCTTTCTCTCCCTCAGCCTCTTTCTCTCTTTCTCTCTTTCTTTCACTTTCTGTCCCTCAGTCTCTTTCTCTCTTTCTTTCACTTTCTCTCCCTCAGTCTCTTTCTCTCTTTCTTTCACTTTCTCTCCCTCAGTCTCTTTCTCTCTTTCTTTCACTTTCTCTCCCTCAGCCTCTTTCTCTCTTTCTTTCACTTTCTCTCCCTCAGCCTCTTTCTCTCTTTCTCTCTTTCTTTTACTTTCTGTCCCTCAGTCTCTTTCTCTCTTTCTTTCACTTTCTGTCCCTCAGTCTCTTTCTTTCTTTCTTTCACTTTCTCTCCCTCAATCTATTTCTCTCTTTCTTTCACTTTCTCTCCCTCAGTCTCTTTCTCTCTTTCTTTCACTTTCTCTCCCTCAGCCTCTTACTCTCTTTCTCTCTTTCTTTCACTTTCTCTCCCTCAGTCTCTTTCTCTCTTTCTTTCACTTTCTCTCCCTCAGTCTTTTTCTCTCTTTCTCTTTCTTTCACTTTCTCTCCCCCAGTCTCTTTCTCTCTTTCTTTCACTTTCTCTCCCTCAGTCTCTTTCTCTCTTTCTTTCACTTTCCTCCCCCAGTCTTCTTCTCTCTTTCTTTCACTTTCTCTCCCTCAGTCTCTTTCTTTTTTTCTCTTTTTCTCTCTCATTCACTCTCTCTCTCTCTTTCTGTCTTTCTCTTGTTCTCTCTCTCTTTCTCCCCTCTCTCTATCTCTTTCCTCACTTTCTCTACCTCATTCTCTCTGTCTTTCCCCTCTCACATTCTCTCTCATTCATTCTCATCTCTCTCCCTTCTTTCTTTAACCTCTCACTTTCTCTCTCTCCCTCTCGCTCTCTCTCTCTATCAGTCTCATCTTACCTCCTTTTCGTCTTACAAATGACATATCAAGTCTGCAACTGTGTTTTTTTTTCCATGCACGTGAAGTACTAGATGTAAACATATTTCTGACATCTCCTTGATGGGTAGAGGTTTAAGTCTTCACAAGCAGACCTGCATGATGTCATCTGCTGCTTCACGTCTGACAGAGTTATCTTCCACTTTGTCCAAACATTTCTCGTGCCTCCAACGTAACTGACTTCACAAAGTTTTCCATTACTTAAATCTGTACCTCTGCAAGCGTTTGAAACTATTATTTAGGGGAAATTGTAAATTTGTAATATGCAGAAGTTATACAAGATTAAGCGCAGTATTCTAATACATGATCTTACTAATGTATACAAAAATACCTTTTAAGAAATTATATTGGCAGAAGTGATAACATAAAAGGTCAAGGCCTATTTTTTATGAGTAAATCTTTGAAACGTCATTAGTTGTATTACACCGCCTCGATGCTTCACAAGTGCGCGCACTACTTTATGAATTAGCCTATATAGCAGTCGTTCTCAAACTGTTGTCTGCGGGCCCACAGGAGTCCGCAAAATGAAAATAGGTGGTCCGCACAAAGATGAAAAATATATGTAATAGAAACAACTCACTTAAAGCAAGTATATCCAATGGGATTATTTTAAAAATTTAATAATTCACTCGCCGTTCACTGCTGTAAATTCTAAACTTTTCTATGACAAATTAAATCAAAATATTTGAAAACATTTGTCACTTCGATATTCCCGACTGGGTATTGAACAGTTTAGCGCGTGAACAAGCTCAGATCCAATCACATTTGAATCCATGAAAATACAGGAGAAGGCTTTTGAAATACCACATTAAGAAATCATTTTATGAAACACAAATTCTGGTTACAAAAACCCAATTTATAGTCTGCAGTATGGGTCATTGCACAGAAGTTGTTGGCTGCTTTATGTCTTCTTAATTGGTACAACATGGATTCATTGCCGTAAAGAACAGACATTTGTGCCTGTTTGAATTTGCGGTTGCTAATTTACAAACATTGAGCCGGACCTGAATAAACTCTCATCAACCTAACCCAATTTGTTCACATTAAAGTTTTAACAAAAGTTATAATCTCAATTAACACTTCAATTTTAACTTATATACTAAGCATTTAAGATGCTTTTTTTTCACTTAGAGGTCTGTGGGCAAGACTACTTAAAGGGACCCGCGGGTAAAAAAACAAGTTTGAGAACTTTTGCTATATAAGACGAAATGTTTTGGTGAGATTAAAAAATTTCCGACGCGGTCTGATAGCTTACTTAAAAGTAAGTTTTGAACGCTGACCTTTAAGTTTGTCCAGTTGTTTGACCGACCTCATTCATCTTGTAGGATAGAGAGAAAGAGAGAAGAAAGACACAGAATCAAAAAAGAGGAAATGTGATATGTAAATTATTGTACCAACAGGGCCGGCCTTAGATGATTGTAGGCCCTAGTAAACTTAGTCACCCTTAAAATGAAAAAAAAAAAGAAAAAAAAAAAATTTACAATTTATTAAAAACCTCATGTGTCTATATCTAAATCGACAAATAACTGAAATTGAAATAACTGAAAGAATCTATATTAGAATAGAAACAAAATAATTTCTCAAAAAGTCGTTCACTTCTTCTTATAAAATACAGACGTTACTTCAGAAAAGATTATTTCGTCTGTACGCACCCATTCCATGCTTTAGTATGTTTGTTTACCTGGAAATGTCCGGATAAAAAAACTGACCTTGTCCAGTTGTTTTGAAAGCGACTTAATTGAAAATAATTACAAGTAGTTCAAAATAATGACGTATAATATCCATCAGCGTGTGACGAGATCGTCAATGACGATGTCAGAGAGAGAGAGAGAGAGGAGAGACTGAGACAGAGAGAGAGAGAGAGAGAGAAAGAGAGAGAGAGAGAGAAAAAGAGAGAGAGAGAAATAGAGAGAGAGAAATAGACAGAGGAGAGACTGAGAAAGAGAGAGAGAAAGAGAGAGAGACAGAGGAGAGACTGAGACAGAGAGAGATACTGAGACAGAGGGAGACAGAGACAGAGAAGAGACTGAGAGAGAGAGAGAAAAAGACAGAGAGAGAGAGTTTCCTTATGAAATTTAAAAAAATAATAAAAAATGAAATAATAATAAGCCTTTGATAAGGGTAAAAAAAAAGTTATATCAATAATAACAAACTTGAATAAAGCAATTAAATGTGGCCAGTTTCTGTCGTGGGGCACCTCAAACCATCCGCCTGCAATTATTTCATAAAGCATTTACTGCAGGAAACGTCCTGTTAAAAGTGCATTCGTTGTTGTCCAAGAAAAAGACAAGACCCAGCAGTCTAGGATCACACACATAGAAATTAACTAGCGCACCAAAAACACTAATGAATTGATTCAACTTCAAAGACACAGAACTGAAGCTTAGACAAAATACATCTTCTTTCATAAAGAATGTAGATTTAAGACATACAGTTTATAAGTAGACCACTAAGACTACATGTGAATTACAGTAGCATTAATTAAGACCTCTACACTACAACACGTACAAGAGGAAACAAAATAATGATAATAATTATTTAACAAAAGCTTATATTAAGCGTACTTTGTCTCAATTAGTTTGGATCAGTCATGTCATTAAATTTGTAATAGATCTAGACTAACAATAAAAAAGCATTTATAAAAAAACAAAAAAAAAAAGGTGGAACGACCTGAATTCAAACTCATGGCTCAAGCCTTCTCAGGCTTCTCAAGCCAACACGATAACCACTCTAGTAATGAAGAGATTATGAACATAGAAGATGGTATTGTTTCTATAGTCTCGTCCTATTTTTCATGTTGTGTTTACTAAAACTCAGACGACTACCTATAAAGGGGACTAATTCAGCTTATACCACCACTTCAATCAATTACAATTTCTTCCCCTTGTTCGAGATACGAAACAAAATAATTTATTACCGATAGTTTATTTACTAAATGGTTTTTTTTTTTTTAATTGGATTCTTTTGATGTCAGGTAAATAAAATAGCTTTGCGAAGTTTCCGTATGATCCAAGATTGAATGTGGACGAAATAGTACAAACTTTTTACCCGACAGAGTCATTTAATATAAGCTTCGTAAAAAAATCTAGATTTAGATATAATAAAGTACCCCTTTCCAAACTTGCGATCTAAAGGTTACCTGTTTCTATGGCCAACGATTTTGATGGTGCAGTGTTGTCAGTACACGACCAACCGCTTCCTACAACTAATGTTAGGTATCTATTAGACTTGAGTGCACTCAGGGGCGTGCTAAAAATCTTGATAATCAAAATCCCAGCTTCACCAATATTCGAACTCGGAACCTCTCGGTTCGGAAGCCAAGGGCTTTATCATTCACGCCTCAAATATAGATATGCCTAGTCCCTATTTCCTGAACACTGTTTCCAAACTAGTATACAAAAGAAAAAAACGATTATTTATGAACTAATATCACATTAAACAAAATAAAGTGCAGTATTCCAATATGCAATTAGAGTATTGTAATTAAAAAAAAAACTTTAAGAAATTATATTAGTCTTCTTCTCCTTTACAGATATTAAACAATTTTTATAAGTACGGATGTACTTTGTATATAGGTGCTACTAACAATCGATGACCTGTCTACAATTTAGTCTCATTACTAAGAACCATCGTTATGTTATTTTTAATGGTATTACTTTGTTTACGCTCCAAAACTATCATGATGTCTGACCAAGAAGATAAGTGTTGACTATTTAGCCCAGCTCTGAGCTGCCCGGATGTCCCCGAAGATCAAATTTTGTTTTTTTGTGTTCCACCAGCAAGATGAACGATGCGCTAATGCCCAGCGGTCAATCAATCATCCCCCACTTGCGTTCATAGAGAGAGATAAAAAGATAACTTGTCAAAGTTGGTCAAATTAAGAACATAGCCGACTAATGGAGCAAGGACGCGGGTCAATGCAACTCTTCAGAGACGCAGCGGAATAAAAAAAAAACGTAGCACTTATATGCATAAGCAAGGAAACAAACAAATGAGTAGACATACAAAATAGTTTATATATATATATGGCTCCTTTTGTCTCGAAAGGCAATGGATGCATCCCGTGTTGTTTTAGCCGCTTTGCAGCAGCACCAGAGTTTCCTCTCCGGGGCGCATTCCTGGGCCCTGGATAAAGGGGTCATGGGTGGTCCATGCGTCATGATCCCTCTCTCGACCTTGCTGATGTGATCCAAAGGAATACATCGCGTTACATTTGGCACCAACTTAGTTGCAGAAGCTGCCGGAGGGAATTTAGTAGCTGATACTCCCAACGCCTAAGGGGCTTCGCTCCTGATTTCTCCTCGAGGTTGTCTCCTGAAGCCTCAGTACCACAAGGCAGCGGGGGCTTGAAGTCAGATGAACTGCCTTACTAGGCTGACAAGCTCCATCTGCCCGAAGCTCCCGGTTTTGTGGCGCCAGGTATTCGCCTTCACCCATTCACCTGTTAGTAAGAGCAGTTTCGCCGGGCTTAATATCTAAGCCACACGAGCAGGTCAGGTGCTGGACTTAGTTGTCAGAGGCTATTTGAGACGCATGCCATTAGGAGTATTTTATAGACACTGGGAGCTTAACCCCATGACCTTTTAAACCATATATTATATGTATATGTATAATCTTTATTGTCCTTATAGGAATTTGTCTTACAATTTTGTGCATTACACAAAAACATTATAACTATAAGAAACCAAAGTGTACATTCACACCAGACTCACTCATAATTTACATGTGACAAAGTTTATATCAAATTGTTCTTATTTAATGATTTGATTGCCAGGGGAACAAAAGAGTGTTTGTGTCTGTTTGTCTTTGCTATCGATGTCTTATATCTCTTTTGTGATGGTAAAATCACAAAATCCCGACACAAAGGGTGATTCTTTATTTCGAGGATCTTGTTAGCTTTTTTTATAGATGTTTGTCTCAAACAATTGCCCAAATGGGCATATATATATATATGTCTCTGTGGCATTTTTTGTCTCGAGAGAGGTCTTTTCCCTTTGCAATTTCTTGTGTGACTAAAGAGGCCGTGCGGTCAAAGGTCATCTGAAATCACCAGACGCCATTGCACTTTCACCCTTCTATCTACTACAGTTGTGTGTGGCAATATGCAAACCGGGACCTTTCCTTTACGCTCGCTCTCCATGTGGATCTATCCACGATTCTGGTTAACTGAACCACATAGGGATGCGATCACTTTGTGGTCCTATTAACGTGCTGGTCAGGTTGATGTGATTACACGTACAGTTTATCCGTTACATGACGGTTTCGGTACTCTAGGATTCGAATAAGTGGTTGGTCCGATTAAGCGATGGTCCAATCTGGTTTTATATTTATTTATTGTACGACTTTAACTATCCAGACTCTCTGCAACCCTGGACCACACGACACTGCCAACTCAGGGCTCCAAAAAATGTCCAATAAATCACGGCCATCGCTGTGCTTTTCACAACACGTTAGTTACAATTATCTATATGTATAAACTTATTAATTAAACAATAATTGAGACAAATTGTATTTTACATATATTTTATGGCATTCATTTACTTAAGTTATGTATGTGAACAATAATGAATTAATCACATGAATATTATGGAGGATGGGTGTTACAGTTCATTGTTAATTTACGAAACTGCTTGTAGACAACTAAATCGTTGTAGGCGTAATATATCTTAACTTATAAAACTTGAAATAACTTCAATAACTTCCTTGTGAACAAGAGTAAATATAACTTCATTTATAATCTAGTCGAAATAAACTTATGATAAATTGAAATAAATGTAGCAGACTTAAGTAATAAAATCTTTTAACAAAATCTAAGTCACAACTATAACACAACGTTTCAGTCTCGCGTTCTGGAGTCGTCTCCCCTAACCAAGAGCAAATGACGACAATGCCACGTATATTGCATCATTCACAACCTTGTTGATGTCTAAGGGCTAAGCCGAAGGCTCTTCGAGCCCTAAGTTTGAAAAAAAACCTGTTTGGACGCCAAACAGTAAAAAAAAATAAATGTGTGAACACAGTTCTGTTTGAGAGAGACCCTAGACAATGCCTATGTAAAGCATTGCTGTCTACCGACTCCTAGGCCTTCGGCCATGTGTCGGGGGCTGAAGACATTGGATACAGCAATGTTTTATATAGGCATTGACTTGGGTCGCTCTCAAACAGAACTGTGCGTTCACACAGGTTTTTTTTTTTTACTGTTCTGGCTGGACGACCAAGCAGGGTTTTTTTCAAACTTAGAGCTCGAAGAGCCTTCGGCTCAGCTCTTACGGACATCAAACGGCTCCCAGCGCGTGGGCTAGACACGGCCGAAGGCCGAGAATGAACCGGGATCTTCTGCCATTTTCCTTCATTGTACCAAGCTAACTGTGCGGGACCCGCCATTCATGTAACGGTCCCTTTGAGGAACAGCGCATGGATGTGTGACAGGCTTGTGGGGACTTTTTTTACAACCCCGCCCGTGCAAGAGGTGGACTCTCGTCTACCCGTGGGCATCCCCACGGGTGTCTTGTGTTGCTACCCATTTAGCCTAACCACTTCCTAAAATGGTCGTTTCCACGCGAGCGCCACGATGAGGCAGAGTAGCGCGTGCTCGCGTCATTCCCAACCAATCGCTAGCCTCTTCACACGTCATCATAGAAACACACACACACACACACACTCACATGCACACACAAACACACTCCATAACCCTGGGGGGGGGGGGGGAGCTATATAGACACAAAGGCTAGTCAGTTTACTTTTCCGCTCTGGACGACTTAAGAAGAAACCAGAGGCGCGGGCCTTGATTTTCCATCAAAAAGTTTAATATCAATATATAGAAGAAAAAGAAAAGTACATGATGTAAAGGTCATCTGTTTCAATGGCCGATGATTAACGAGGGCGTCATGTGGCCAGCACAACGACCAACAGCCTTTACTTACCTAAATATCCGCAATTGAAAATCCCACTCACCATCAAGATCTGAACCCGACACCCCTCGGTCCATAAGGCAAGCACTTAATCACTCAGCTGCCTCTCTCTACCCCAAATGTTGCACTAATAGTTTGTTTAAACTTTACATTGTAGTGAGAGAAATATATTTTCAAAAGAACATATCTCATAGTTGTAATACAAGTTCGTTCAATCAAAGAAAAGAAAATGTTGAAAACTTTTTTTCTTTATTTACTATTATAAATAAAATGCTCTGAAAAAACAAACAACTTCAAAGACAATTCTGGAAAAGATATCATCATCTCTGAACATAGAACTTGTTTGTAAAGATGTTGTCAACACGCGCATAGGTTGAAACAGTTGATTCAAGGGTCACACTCTGAACAATTACATAGAAGTGTTGATCTGACCTGTTGATGAGACAATTTGTATAATTTTATGTTTAATAGAAAATAAGGATGTGAGATACTACCACTGAAATTTATTTAACTCAAAACAAGTTTTTGGTTTATGAATTTCCTTCTCCCTGTACCAAAGTGTTTAGAAAAACATACTGAACATACAATCAATATCTTTATACAACTGATTGCTGATAAACATAAATGCTTCTGGGCAGAATAAGAACATTCTATTATAAAGAACAAGTGTACGCTATATGCGATATATTGGCTGTTATTCCGTTAGTAGCACGCATAAACACTCAAGGAGATTGACATGTATGGCGGATAGCCATCTATAGCTGGTATTTCTGGTGTACAGCATACAGAAGTGTTTATAATAAGGACATTAAAAATGTCTATACTATTTTTCGAGCACTTTTAGCACTATTAAATAACATTCCTAAGGTTTTTCACTTAAAACACTTGCGTCATAATATTATAACAAATCTTGTTATCAACTCCCTCCGTCTGTTTTTCACTCTGGTACACATTTGTTCTCCCACTTTCAATTCTCGGATTAAGATGAAGCTTTGACACTCATCCACTTTCCCTTACACAACATAAAGCAATACAAAAAATAACCGATTTGTTCTCTAATTAGTGGAGGCGCAGTGGCTGAGCGATAGAGCGCTTTGGCTCCCGAACCAGGGTCCCGGGTTCGAATCCTGGTGAAGACTGGGATTTTTAATTTCGGAATCCTTGAGTCTTGAGTCCACCCAGCTCTAATGGGTACATAACATTAGTTGTGGAAAAGTAAAGGCGGTTAGTCGTTGTGCTGGCCACATGACACCCTCGTTAACTGTAAGCCAAAGAAACGAGATGACCTTTACATCATCCGCCCCATAGATCACAAGGTCTGAAAGCGGAACTTTTTTTTTTAAATGTATAACTTTGAAGAGGCAAAGCTGATCAATCCCTCTTATATTCTGTACAACAGAGACATAGCGAGCAAACATTTTATTTGTAAATCTCCGCTTGAACATCGCCAACTCATCTGCAAGTCCTATATCTATATTCTGGAGCTTCTGTTGACTACGAATACATTGATCGAATTGATTATAGTATGCTCTCGCTATGTGCGAATTCTTGTTTTATGTTTATGTATATATATATATATATATATATATATCATTAATCAAAATGTGTACTTTTGTTTAAAAGTTCATCTTTGCTGGGTAGTGTGAGTTAATGTAAAGTCATACATCTTCCCTCTCACAGAGATATACAAGAACGACAGGAGAGATGAGAGTATCCCAAATATGCCGATATATAAAAAAAAATAAAAATTCGGGCATGTCATGTCTAATATTTCTTGTCACGTGAAGAAGACTTCCCCACACCCCCAAAAGGTTAAGGCCGCTGCCGACACGACGTGACTTATGGAGTGAGGTCGTGGCAGAGGTCTGCGATCTGCTGCCAAATCCCGTTGGCGACATGGCTTGCAGGTCGAGCTGAGAATGAGCGTAATTAACAGATACATTGATGAATGACAGTTGATATAGCCAATGCCTCTATCTAGACGGCGCTACATTTAATTCGAAATAAACAGCTTACTTGTAAAGATATGAAAATATTAATGATTATGACTTTGAGTATGACTTTGAGATGCAGTTCCAAACAACTAATCCTACCACATCTTGTAGACATCTCTTATCTTATAAATTACAGACGTTCCTTTAAAACAGAAGATGATTACGTCCCATACGTATAATATGTTAATGTAGAAGTGTATGTTAGCAATTTGAACTCTGCTAAGTTATTGGTTTTCCCTGACTAATTCCGACAAACTTGGCACTTGGGAGAAAGGAGAAGTTGTACACATTTGTCCTAGCATATGGAATAAGAAATGCATTTAAAGGCTATTAGACTTACTTAGACTAAATAAGACTTAGACTTAGGGCCTCGCGGGCCTTTAATTAGGAAAAATATTTACAGGCTTTCTCTATCAACGTATCAACAAATAAAAATTTTATACGAAAAAAAAATGTTTTCTTCAAATTTCATGTATCTCTCAACACTTTCAAATCTACTGCTCTTGACATAATAGCTGCCTGGTCTTGAGGAATGCGCTTCGGATTTTAATTACAATGACCCTGAGTTTAAACCCTGCACGCCGTGAACTCCTGAAAGAGATTTCGATAAGGACCCGATAATCTTCAATTCTGAGAGAACGCATGAAACTGGCTAAACACATTTTTTTTTTAAAAGTTTTTACAAGAGTCTTTTCTTTCATAGGAGGCCCCCCCCCCTTATTTAAACACCACTTGTTGATGATGGTCATTGCCTTGCAGCACCAGTTTGCTAGTAAACAACTAAACCGATGTAGGCGTGTTGTAGTTTAAATTATAGTACAAAATAACTTGAGTAAACATTTTTTGGGAACAAAAACTAAATTTAGCTTTAAGTCTTTAATTACAATATAGACAAATTCAATACGAGATGAAATGTAATAGACTTATATTTAAACAAATCTTATCTCGCCTCTGCTGTGGTTCCTTCCGGGGCATAGGCCACCAACCAACTCCCTCCAGGCGTCTTGGTTCTGGGCGAGTCTCTCCAAATGTCCCCAAATCTAATTCTCAATAAAACACGTCCATAATGTCTGGCATCCTGGAGTAGTCTCCCGCTCCATAGCGTTTGACAGAGTGGCTTCCCTTTGCTTCATTCTACAAGACTAACAATTAATGCTCCCTTTATTCACCATCAACTAGGAAACGCACACACACACACACCCTAAAACACTGCTCATGCAGGATATCCTTGTAAAATATTGTTACGATCTTTATCAAATCAGGCGTTCTGTAAACAACTGCCCATCAACACACAACACATCAACACATCGAGAACTTGATAACAAGACTTCCAAATAATCTGGTACTTTAATGAATAGATAACAGCCAATACTAGACAATTGGCCAAAATAAAGTGTTGATAAACATTTTTTTTAAGGTTCTATCCGTTTGTAGCCAAAAAAAAATGTCAATATGAAATAATCTTTTTAAAAAATAAATGGTCAACTAACTAGCGATAACAAGGGAGATTTGCTACAAAGATGTGCTGCCATGCGTTGACCTGTTGTTAATTTCACAGCTCGATTCGTTTTTTATTTAGTTGGGAAAAAAATGTTTTATTTAGCGTCCTTGACATTGTTTAGGTTGTCGTGAGAATCTCCACTATTGTAGACGCAATCGGAACTAATGCACAGTGGCAGAAATCTTGGCAGACGAAGCGAGAGTTATCCACTCTTGGCCTGGCGGACTAAGTAGATTTATATATCTTGGTGACTAGGTGTAACTTCAAACTCGTCTGCCATCTGCTGGAAACAGAACTGGCGGTTTATTTTTGTGCTGGTTAAACGAGACATTTTTTTAATCGTCTGCCTTGATGACGTGTAAACTTAATACTTCAAATATAATTTTACAAAAGAAAACAACTAAAAAAATAACAACACACACACAGAGAATAAATTCAGAATCTAGCTATAAAATGACAAGTTTCTTTTTTTAAAACTTCTGTTGCTGGAAGTCAATGTTATCATCTCCCTTTAAAGCCAACTGAAAATGATGCGCAGTCTTATTCTATATGTGAAAGAGAGGGTGTTTATAAGTCATTACTGTCTAGATCTCCCTCAGAGACAATAAAAGCCGGAACAGAGAAATAGAGCTTCAAAGCCAGCTCTTCATTATAACTACAGTTCCAGATGATTTCTTTGACATCGATCTGGTGTAATGACAGACCTCCCAGTTGCTGAGTGCTGTCTTGGTGCTTAGCTTTGGATTTTCGTTTTTATGTGACTAATTGTATTATTTGTGCTTTCATGTAGACTTGGGATGAGTTTGTCGAGGTAGTCTTTTAGATCGTTACACCGCCCCTCCCTCCCGTCGGAAGTAAGTTGAGGAACAACTGTTTGCTCAATAAGCAGCGTTGCGCGTGTGTGGCGAGTGGCATAAGGTGTGCTGCTTGTGTGTGTGTCCCTGTGTGTGTGTCCCTGTGTGTGTGTCCCAGTGTGTGTGTGTGTGTGTCCATGTGTGTGTGTCCCAGTGTGTGTGTGTGTCCCTGTGTGTGTGTCCCTGTGTGTGTCTCCCTGTGTGTGTGTGTGTATGTGGCGGGTAACCGAATGTATGTTAAGTACGTGTGGGTGTAGGGGGAGTAGCACAATGTGTGTAATCGATTTAAAAAGGTTGTGGGGGGGGGGGGGTTGCGACGCTTTGAAATATCCAAAGCAGGTCACATGGACAAGAGCTGTTCCATTTTATTTCTGTGTGTGTGTGTGTGTGGTTCATGGTTACTAAGCACGTGAATGTCATGTAGCCATCACCCTTTTTTTTTTTACCAACTCACTTTGTCGGTCTATGTCAGTGGTTCCCAAACTTTTTTGTTGCGTAGACCCCTTGGAAGTCTTCGTAGAGCCCTGAGGTATATATACACCACTTTGGGAATCACTGGTCTAAGTGGCATGTCGTACATGTTATTTCTCCCACTTCCCATTCTAGCGTCAAGCTGAAGCTGTGCACAATTATTCACTGTCGAGGATATAACATGAATCAAGTTTTTAAAAAAATTAATCAATTTACATCAACTAATTTTTTGTTATACAGACAATATGGCCTACGGGGAGATAACCATTGTATAGAGAATTAGGTCGTTCGCTTAAACTTTAGAACTTGCAACAGTTTCTACTTGTATAATTACTTGGATGGCTCAGTGGCCATTAAGTCGATCTCCCATGTGAAGGCTCGAGTTTGAATTCAGACTATAACAAACTTTTTTTATAAATTGTTTTTGAAAATTGGAGCATGTCTTTCCACCCAGAAAAATGTCAGTTGTTAAGAGTAACAAAAAAACTAAAACAAATTAATTCCACTTATCTTATTCATGGCAAACCAGTAACACAGACTAAAAACTAAAAATACCTAGGTGTTATAATAAATGAAAAACTGGCATGGAATCCACATATTGATGAAACTATAAAAAGCATTAGGGTTTATTAAAAGAAATTTTTATAAATCAAATAAGAACATAAAACTAAAATGTTATTTAACCTTGGTTAGGCCAATAATAGAATATGCATCCACCGTGTGGGACCCCTCAACTCAAGAAAACATTAAGAAACTGGAACAAACACAAAATAGAGCAGTGAGATTCATAACAAACGAATATTCACATTTGACTAGGGTAACACCATTAGTAAAATCACTAAATTTAGAAAGCCTTCAGGACAGAAGACTTAAAAGTAAAGTAGCAATTATACATAAAACACTGAACCATAATCTTCAAATACAAAAACAAAATTTAATAAAATACTCTGAAAGACACAAAAATAAAGGCACATTCCTCGTCCCATATGCTAGGACAAATTTGTACAAATACTCCTTCTTCCCTAGTGCTATTAGAGCATGGAATGGGTTGCCTGAGCTAGCCCGGAAAACCAGTGACTTGGCAGAATTTAAGTCATTGGCTAATATGCATGACTAAATGCATGACGCGTAGGACGTAATCATCTTCTTTCTTGAAGATAACGTCTGTATTATATAAGATATAATAAGATATGGAATAAGAAATGTGCCGTATTGCTAAATCTACCCCCAAAACTAAAAGCATTGTTGACGTTCAATGTCATACCAAGACTCATTCCAGTTAAATGACCAAGGAGAACAGTACTGATTCACGTGACATTGAGCCCCAGCTGTGACCTAAATATTTTAACCGGTGTAAAATCCAACGTAAATAGGCCTACAATAAGGTTGGCCAAATGAATCGATAAAACTTACCCTAGCTCTGTTAACAACTTTACGGTAACACTAAATCCATGGATACAAGACCCAGCTATGACCTAGATGTCCAACTTATCATTTAATTTAAATACAATAAAATTGGCCAGAGGAGGAAACTGGTCGATACCCTAGCTCATTTTTGTAACAGCTTTAATGTAAAACTATCTCGGTATTCTTTGCCTACTTAACTCTTTCTCTCCGTAATTATTGTAACCAGGATCGACTAGAGATTTATTTACTGGAAAAAAAAAGACTAGAGTAATGATGACCAAACCATCCCATATGGAGATTGCACTAAATTTGTAAACGATTCGGAACAATCATTACTCAATCGATGTATCTGGCCGCTGACAATAGTTTCTTAAAAATGGTGTGACGTTTCATAGCCTTGGTAATTCCGAAAGCCACCAAATGAGAACTTCTCGTCCCATATGCTAGGACAAATTTGTACAAATACTCCTTCTTCCCTAGTGCTATTAGAGCATGGAATGGGTTGCCTGAGCTAGCCAGAAAAACCAGTGACTTGGCAGAATTTAAGTCATTGGTTAATATGCATGACTAAATGCATGACGCGTAGGACGTAATCATCTTCTTTTTTGAAGTAACGTCTGTATTATATAAGATAAGAAGATAAGCCAACATGGATATTTCTACTCCCTACCCCGCTTCCTGGTCCACAAAAGTGATTGTACCATAGCACACCAAGCATGTTATAATCATAACAGTTGCATGAAAGAAAAACAAGCTAAAATAATATTTTTAATTGCACAATGTTATTATTGTTAGTCTACACCTGTTAAAAGTTGATTCAAAATAATTTGTCCAATGGCAAATGCATTACCTACTTATGGGCATTACCTGCGAGAGTCCAATAGATTTTAACATTACACGAACTGTATTATAACACTATGAGATTTCAAAACACTCGAACCTTTCATAATTGTTTGAATGTTTCCAAACGTGACAAGCGCTGCACTCAAAAGAGAGTACACAACTCGCAGCGCCTCATTTATTGTAGCTTATCACTGCGTCGTTTGTTTCCAGCGAAATTGTACGAAAATTGAAGAAAAAAGTTCTTTTGAAGTTCACCTTGGATTTTTAATTCTAATATTTTCCCAGCTGCTTTTTTCCCTATACAATCATTAAAACATAAAACAACTGCTTGGTTCATTTTTTTTTTCTGTCATTTTCTGTCATTTTTATTATTATTCATTTCATATGGGCTGTTATAAACAAACAAAAAAACCACTAAATTATAGCCTTTTATTACTTAACATATTTGTTTCTTTGTTTCTTTGTATTACATACGATTGGAAATTTGTTCATAATCGAAGATTATTACATCCTGGCCCAAACCATTCTGCAGGGCAGCACGGGTTGGCGTCGGGCAGCTGTTGAGACCGAAACCATCGAGACAACAGCCCAGAGCGCCTCCTACACGACCAGGCACCCGTACATGTTCATGGAACGAGAATGCACTTTTTTTTTGCGTCCAGAGTGTCTATCGGTTAATTTAACTAAATATACGCTTCCCTCTTTCATTCTATCCAATGTGCGTTGATGGCGTAGCGCAAAATGTTTGATATCACAAAATAATACTTTAAAAAAATATTTTTAAAAAAAAGAAAAAATATTTCATTGCATTTTAGGCTCGTAACTCGCTATTTTTAGACTTTTTAAAAAAACAAATTAATACCGAGGGAGGCGCGGTGGCTGAGTGGTAAAGCGCTTGGATTCCGAACCGGGGGTCTCGTGTTCGAATCCTGGTGAAGACTGGGATTTTAAATTTCGGGGTCTTTGGGCGCCTCCAAGCTCTAATAGGTACCTGGCATTAGTTTGGGGAAAGTAAAGGTGATTGGTCTTTGGGCTGGTCACATGACACCTTTGTTAACGGTAGGCCACAGAAACAGATGACCTTTACATCATCTGCCCTATAGACCACAAGGTCTGAAAGGGGTCTTTACTTTTTTTTTTTGTACAGAGGCTGAAGAATAGTCAGAAAGTGCCCCCTCGGACTACATTTTTTTTTTGGGGGGGGGGGGGGGGGGGAATGAGGAATACTGCTAATAGATAGATAATAGATATATAGACATTCTATTCCCGGGGACCCGTATAAATTTTTACTTGTATCTATGTGTAAGTTCAATGATTGGCATCCCGCCTCTATCCATACCCTCATACCAAGATGACAAGAGTGATTCTCCTTGTTCAATGATAAACTATTACTCAAAGCGCCTCTTAGCAAATAGCTCTTCGTCTCGCAATCGCCAGTAGAAACTATTCGCAGCTGACTGCCAATAGCTGTTTCAAATTTGTTGTACTGCGTGTGTCATTGTGGACAGGCCCGTAGCGAGCATTTGTTCGCGTTCATCAGTGTTGCCAACTCCGAATGTAGAATGTGTAAAGAACAGTTGAAGAAAAGTGCAAGGGGAAGTAATTTGCTCTGCTCATCATCCAAACGTCTAGTAGAGTTATCTTGAAACATGAGTTTGGGGTAGTGGTGGTGGGGGGCATTAGAAAGGAAACAGCTTATCTAAGAAAATGAAAGATATTGCGAAGTGTCTTAAAATAGAAACGCTTTACAGAAAAAAGAAAACCAAAAAAAGAAATATCAAAAAAAGATAAATTATACAATCTTAATCATTGTAAAAAATGCCAAATTATGGATAAACATTGGAAGTAATTCACGAAAAAAGAATATATAAGAGAACATAATAAAAAAGGAATTGCTAAATAAGAGAATGAAAACAGAGAGCTACTACAGAGATTTGACGCCACGCTGATCTGCTTAGTATCGCAAAAAAAAACAAAAAAAAACGCAAGCTAAAAATGTATGGCCATAATACAAGGTCTTCGGGGCTCACAAAGACCTTCCTTCAGGGAACAGTACCAGTGGGGAAAAAAAAGAAGAGGCAGACAGAAAAGCGATGGGAAGAAAACATAAAAAGAAATGGAAGGGTCTGTTGTTGAAAAATGTTCTAAGGCAAAAGACAGAGAGGAATGGAGAAAGACGGTTGACAAATCTGGCACGATTCCCCAACGGTCCAACAGGCTAAGGTGCAGGTAAAGTTAAAGGTAAAGTTAAAGGTAAAGTTAAAGGTAAAGTTAAAGGTAAAGTTAAAGGTAAAGCTAAAGGTAAAGGTAAAGTTAAAGTTAAAGTTAAAGGTAAAGTTAAAGCTAAAGCTAAAGGTAAAGTTAAAGGTAAAGTTAAAGGTAAAGTTAAAGGTAAAGCTAAAGGTAAAGTTAAAGGTAAAGTTAAAGGTAAAGCTAAAGGTAAAGCTAAAGGTAAAGCTAAAGGTAAAGTTAAAGGTAAAGTTAAAGGTAAAGTTAAAGGTAAAGTTAAAGGTAAAGTTAAAGGTAAAGTTAAAGGTAAAGTTAAAGGTAAAGCTAAAGGTAAAGCTAAAGGTAAAGTTAAAGGTAAAGTTAAAGGTAAAGCTAAAGGTAAAGTTAAAGGTAAAGTTAAAGGTAAAGTTAAAGGTAAAGTTAAAGGTAATGTTAAAGGTAAAGCTAAAGGTAAAGCTAAAGGTAAAGTTAAAGGTAAAGTTAAAGGTAAAGCTAAAGGTAAAGTTAAAGGTAAAGTTAAAGGTAAAGGTAAAGCTAAAGGTAAAGTTAAAGGTAAAGTTAAAGGTAAAGTTAAAGGTAAAGGTAAAGAATGAAAACAAAACGAAATACAATTTTTAAGAAAAAAAAAAAAAATTTAATATAAAAAAAGGCAATTGCAAATAGATTATGATGTATCCACAGAGAAAATTATTGATAGATAATAAAGACATATTATTGATAGATAATAAAGACATATTATTGATAGATAATAAAGACATATTATTGATAGATAATAAAGACAGATTATTGATAGATAATAAAGACATATTATTGATAGATAATAAAGACATCTTATTGATAGCTAGAAAAGACGCAAGAAAACTACAGTTAATTATGTCAAAGACAACAAAACGAGCTAATTTCACGAATAGAAATGTCCATTCTCCAGTGCAACGGATACGGATGTATGTGCTAGTTGTCATTATCGTATTTCTACGGTACCTTGATAATAATCTTTTGATTTTTGGGTCTACTGTATGGTGTGTTGCAGATGCGAGTTCTAATAAGAAAAACATACATCGTCACAGAATGATCAATGTCCAGTATCTAAGTTTACTCGTGATGAAATTGAGTAACGAGCTTTAATACAGAATGGGCCACAGTCAAATCAGTAACTAACTATGATGTTATCCCATCAAGAGCCTAGCAGTAACTGTCCTAAAAGTCTACATCAATATTCTCTAACCCAATACCTGTGTCGTCACTAAGACGTCGCGTTCAAAGTCTGTCTACCGCAGTGCGTCTTTAAACTAAACAAAGTGTCTAATACCTGATGAATGGGACAGAAAGACCCTACTATCATCTGGCCCCCCTCAGCGTCTGTAAATACAACTCTCAAAATAGCAAATATTTACTGGAAATAAAAGTATATGAAAGCATTCAAATAATGCAATACAATATTCAATATATCTGGACGCTAAGTGCAGCATTGGACAGTGGGATCATAGCAATCGAATCGAGATGCTATAAAAGTGTCCTTGGTATGACTTTCAAAAACTGCATCACAGTTCACGAAGTTTGAAACAGGATCAAAATAGCAAACGGAACTCACCTTGATATTTCGTGACTGTCAAAAAACGCAAACAAAAACTTTATGACCAATATCGCGCAACACCTTCCTTCAGGGAACAGTTCCAGGAAAAAGAAGAGGAGAAATACAGAGAAAGCGATGGAAAGTGAGAACCCTCTCTTCAGACTTTGCGATCTTTGGTGCAGATGATGTCAAAGTCATCTTACACTATCAAGCAGGGGCGGACTGGGTATAAAAATCGGCCCGGGCATTACCATATAAACTGGCCCACCAATGGCATGTTATATTATGGGTGTAGCCAGCATTTTTTTCGTGGGGGGATTGCTTTTCCTCCTGCCTTCCCCACATATATATTTATATGAGTGTGTGTGTGTGTGTACGTAATTAATCTTCATGACGCAATGACCTTTCATTTGTTCGGCCGTTTTTTTTTTGTGTGCCCTAGAATAGGCTCTTCCTTTAGTTAGTGGAAAGACAGTAAGCAACCCGACCTTGACAGCTAAGCTCCTCCAGCGGGGCCAGGAGCGAAGCCCCAGATCCAAACATTATTTCCGGTATTGAAAGATTAGAAAATGCATATTCTGAGGTATCTACACTGCATTTTCCTGCTATTCTTCTGCTACCCCTTTTGGCTACTCTCATGGAAATTGGTGACTTTCGTTTGCTTTATTTTTTCTTATGAAGAGGGGGAGCTAACCTTGAAATCCCCTGGAAGGAGATGTTAAGGTCAACACCCCCCCCCCCCCGGCTGCACTGGGGCAGTAAGAAAAGTAAAGATTCTTTATCAGACCATGAGTTCTGGAGCAAGTGATTGTTTGGACTTCAAACCCCCCCCCCCCCCCATCATTGTTATAAAAATGTCCGTTATTGAACAATTCATTTTAAGCATAAGTTTACCACTAATTATACTTATGAGAAAGAATTAACTTTGATCTAGTTTTTTTTTTTAAAAACATACAGTACACATTTTTAGTTGTTGCCTTTCGTATAGTATTTTAGATCTTTAATGTTATTTCAAAATAAACAAAAAGTAAGAGCCCTATACCCAAATTGAGCTGTGAATAAGTTGGGTGGTTTGCAATTTCGCGGCTGTGTGTATGAGTTAAATTTTACAAAGTATTGTAAAAGGGCTGATTGTCGCCCCTATTTTTTTAATATTTTTTTTTGCTGCGTTACATCGATGTTTTCAAAATTTTCTCATTCCTCGTTTTCGATAACATTGTGAATGGAACCATCAAAAGACGGGGGAGGAAAGGAGCAGAAACAAGTGGGAGTGCCATCAAACGTCCCTGCCGACCAGCAAAACGATTGGGCCAAACACAACCTCGAAGACATCAAAGCAGTTCATGCCGCTCTTACACAGCAAAGAGTTCGGATAAACGTTTTGCTAATGATAATAAGTAAAGATTTTATATTCTTGTTCAATTTCAAACAAAATTTATTGTCAAAACTTAAAAAAACACAAGAAAACGTGTCGGACATCTTCGTCTTGCTGATGTCACACTCTTTTTAAAGTCTGCTGGTCTGCGTTGAAATTTTCTTTTCTTTGTTTGCGACCGGACCGGCCCTTTTGGTGCCGGCCCACCGGGCATTTGCCTATTGGCCCATATAGCCAGTCCGCCCCTGCTATCAAGTGACATAAATAATTACAAGAATATTATGTTGTTGTTTTTTATACATGGATAAATTTACCAGATATAGAACGTTTAAATCATGTATATGTACATTTTAAATTTGCACATTAATATTGTGATGATGTTAATAAACCTCAAAAAAAAATTCATACTTACAAGATATACATGATCCACATTTCTATTTAACACAGACATGGCCACTACTAAAAAGTTAATATCTACACTAGCTCAGGGAGGCAAGAATATGAACATCTCAAACACATTATTACACACGTATGATGAAATGGTTAAAACAGAAACTCTTTTAAAACTAGAAGAATTAAACAAGTATACTTATAGGGGTGCTGAGATTAGGTGTAAAAATTACTTAAGTAATGAAGGTCTTAGTAAACTTTTCCTATCGTTTGAACAGAATGTACAATCGAGTAAAATAATAAACAACATCATAGATAGTGAGGGGAATAAAGTAGATAATTATGAAGATATTAAGAATATTTTTACAAAACACTTCACTACTATATACAGTGAAGAGCCAGTATATACTGATGCTCAAGATAATTTTCTAAAATTTTGCAAGCAGCTGGACAAGACAGATAAAGATCTTTTAGGGAGTGCATTTACGCTAGACGAACTCAGGACTGCCCTGGACTCGACTAAGAACAATAAGTCACCCGGTCCAGATGGCTTAACCTTTAAACTCTATAAAACCTTCTTCCCACTGCTGGGTCCTCTCTTACTGCGACTATATAGCGACGCCATTAAACTGGGACAATTTCCCCCAAAATTTAACGAAGCATACATCACACTTTTACCCAAGAAATCTGAAAATAACACTTCACCTAGCGACTATAGGCCCATTTCACTTCTAAATACAGACTATAAACTTCTCACAAAAATGATTTTCCTAAGAATGAAACCACTCATAAACCAACTTATAGGATATGACCAGTACTGTTGTATCCCTGACAGAAACATAGACGGCAAGACGCATTTTTTACGGGATTTTATCATGTACAGTAAGGATAAAAACCTCAATGTGTCTCTTTTATCTGTAGATCAGGAAAAAGCATTTGACCGAGTAAGCCATAGCTTCTTGTTCAATGTGCTTGAGAAATGTAAAATAAGTTCACTGTTAATCAGATATATAAAGCTTGTCTACACAAATGCAACAAGTAGATTGATAATTAATCATTCTCTTAGTAGGAGTATCCTCATACAAAGGTTTGTCAAACAGGGCTGTCCCTTATCCCCCTTCTTGTATATCCTTTGCTTGGAACCCTTCTTGGAATCTGTAAGATCTGACCCCTCTATTATTGGGATAAATATACCGGGTCGTTCCTTCTCAACCATCAAAGTCAAAGCCTATGCGGATGATACAACTTTTTTTCATCTTCAGAGCAAGATATTGAGAATATACTAAAGAAATTTACACTCTTCGGAGAAGCTAGTGGTTCAAAAATAAATAAAAATAAATCCTCTGTAATGGGACTTTGGAAATGGAAATTCAAAGAGAATTGCGCTTTCAAAATTGTAGATAAAATCAATATTTGTGGTATTGTCTATACCTGTAATCCTTTATTCTATTGTACAGATCAGTGGGAGAATATTTTTGCCAAAGCCTCACACTTGATTAAACTTTATCAGCACACAGGTTCTACAATATTTGGTAGAGCTGTATTGATAAATAGTTTGGTCATTCCAAAGATTGTCTATTTAGCTAACATTACAGAGCCACCTCCTAAATTCATAAACAAGCTGAACAAGTTAATTAGGAGCTTTAAATTTTAAAACACTATTAGGAGCATTAAGCACACTACACTCATTCAAAACAAAGAGGATGGGGGGATAAACTTGCAAGATGTTAAAACAAAAATACATTCGCTAAGGCTAAAATTGGTAGGTCAAGTAGTTAGAAACCCAACAAACTTTCCCTTGACAATATACTATTATGTTTTAAGATTAAGCAGTCTTCTTCCAATACACATTGATACTCCTCACTATTTTGGTACAGTCACTCATCCATGTTACAGGTCTATTTCCAGAATTTTACCTGGTAATGAACATCTAATACACAACAAAACCAAAGAATCATACACAACACTTAAAAAGCTGTTACATGAAAGCCTAGTGAATAGGATTAAGTGGGGGAGAGTTCTTGGAGTGACAGAATACAAGGACACATTCATAAACCCACACAGCAAACATATCCCACCAAAAGCTAGAGAGATAAGTTATAGACTTATCTTTGGGATGACCTTTATGGTTAGAAAACGAGCAAATGACCGTGAATGTATATTATGCCATCTTGAAAATTCTGATAATGAGAAACATATGTATTTGGAATGTCCATTATTCCTTCAAGTTAGAAGTACTGTAAGGGACTTAATAGAAGCAAACTATGTAAATGTTAACTTGTCTATTGTTTTAAACAAGCTGCCAAAACTAAAAACTAAAACGATGCATAACTTTAACTTAATTATTGTTTCCGAATACAGGAATCTTGTTTGGGCTAGCTGGCTTAAAGCTCTACATAATAATAAGGTGTTTGATCCTAATCACTTAGAATTGACATTTAGAAAAAAAATGGATTTTAAGGTAGAGAATTATCTAGTTTGATTGTACAATGCTCAGGTAGTTTTCCAGAAATGGGGTGTTGGGGGTCAGGGATATTTGATATTGTGTTGATTGTTCTGGGGTAGAGGATACTTGTATCATTTTTCTGTCTTTAGTGGGTTCAATGGTTAGGTAGTATGTCTTTGATATTAAATAATGTTTCTAGTACTTTAATTATATTTTTAGGTTATCACTTTTCAATTGTTTATGATTTAATACTTGTGAATTATGAAAACTTACAAATAAAAACTTAATAAAAAAAAATAAAAGCCCACAAAAGAGGCAAGATGGCCCATACAAGAGGCACATTAAGCCCAAAAAAGAGGCAAAGAAAAGAAAAGAGGCCTAAGGCCCAAGGATTCCTATGATGATAAAGCTAAAATTGAATAGCGCAAATTCTGAGGTTTCCTTTAAAAAAAAAAGAAAACATATGTTTGGATTAAAAATAGAAGTAGTATATTTGAGCATATGGAGACAATGTATGTAAATAAATGTAAATGTTTATCTTTTCTGCGAAATTTATACATAATGTTTGACAGCCTCGTGGGTAAGTGTAAATTCTTGAACACTAGTAAACTAAAATGATTACTAAAAAAATAAATATAAAAATAGGCTTTTAATTAATTGAAATAAACATGAAATGTTTCTCTGAGGCTTGTAAACTTTGAATTACGAAGACCATGTAGTGGTTACATTGGATGAATAGTAGAGAGAGTGAGAACTCTTAAGCAGGAATTTGCACTATACAATAGATAGGGATTTCCCTTCATTTTTTAGATGACCACTTTGGCCTGCAGATAAATATTTCTATTATTTCGTGAAAGCCTGTGACACGTTACGAAAATGTTTGACTATCAGTCTGAAAACGATTGGGTGCCGACTTCTAAGACTTTCCCTACACACTGATTTTAATTTTCTTGCCAAACTCGCCTGTCTCTAGTATAGCACTATTTTTGTGGTTTAAAACACGGCATAATTAAAAAGCTTAACTTCCGATTTGACAAAGAAAAGAAAACGTCATGAGCGCATGAAGAAGACGAAACAATTCTTGTCTGGACTGTTAATTAATTTCCAGGGAGTCGTCGAGGGCTTCAGGGAAACAGAAAATGTGGACATTTTTTAAAAATAAAAGCAGGCGAACTTTGTTTTGGAGACAATTCTTTGTTTCGCTACGTTTCTTTACAGAGAAAGAGAGAGAGAGAGAGAGAGAGAAAGAGAGAGAGAGAGAGAGAGAGAGATTAAAGATTGTAAATTGAAATTATATTTATTCCGCTGAAGAGTTTTGTGTCCAGTTTTTGATTTCATGCAGTAATGAGATTTCACACGTTGTCTAAAACTGTTCTTGTTTTTTCCTCATGGATACACTAGAACGTCGTTTATCCGAACGTTTATTATCCGGAGCGTCAAATATCCGGACCAGTTTTTTTTTTTTTTTTTTTTATCAACCACATGTACTGTAATGCACATATACTGTATGAATACGTTTTCGAACAGGCAATGCTCAACAGTTGTTTCGCGCGAGGCGAAAAGTGACGGAAAAACCCAAGGTGAGGGATATCCCGTTACAATTGTAGTGTCCGGTTGCATATACTGCATGGATCGCTTCGGTTTTCGGTTATCCGAACAATCGCGTATCCGAATGGTGTCCGGTCCCAATTGAGTCGGATAAACGACGTTCTACTGTATTTTGTTCTAATATATTGATCTTTATTGCAATACTTCCAACAGGGCTGACAATGACCAACAGTTCAAAGACAGCTATTAGACACTGACTGAACCATAAGTCACAAATACAAACACACAACTTAAGAAAACACTTCAAAAAGACATAAAGATAAAAGCACATTTCTTATTCCATATTGTAGGACTAATACGTACTGGTTCTCCTTCTTCCCTAGTGCCAAAAGGGTTTGGAACGGGTTGCCTGAATCAGCTAGAAAAACCAGTAACTTAGCAGAGTTAAAAGTCTCTAGTTAGCATGCACTAGATTGATACATGAATGCTCGTAGGGCGTAATTATCTTCTGATAAAAATGAATGTCTGTCATTTATACGATAAGAATGAATGTCTGTCATATATACGATACGAATTAATGTCTGTCATATATACGATAAGAATGGCTAGTCTTCATCTGGGAGTAGTAGATGTAGTAGTGGTCACTTAATAAACCAGGTTAGTTCTTCACGGAGATTCACGTACCCATGCAGTGTTGATTAGTTTTAGTCACACCTGTTGAATGTAATCACACATGCAATATTGAATATAGTCACATATGCAGTGTTAAAAAAGTCATTAGCGGTTCCCAAGTTTCAAAATTGAGACCCCATCTGAATTCCCATGAGTAATCGGTAAGATTGACCGTGCTAGCACTCTAGGAGTGACTTTCTTTAAGATTCACTCGATACAGGCCCACAAGGAGAGCAGGCGGAAAGGAAGAGGTCCTCCATCACAGAGGATGAACACAACATGAGTAATTAGAAAAAGGTTGAGAACGATGCAGCCAATAGAGATAATAAATGTCCCAACTTGCCATCGTGCATTATGTCAAGGACTGGACTCTAGACCCAAGTGAAAGTGGTAAGAAGTAAAGACGTCTCTGGACGGAAACTTAAAACGCCCCTGAGATCAATGTGTTACTAAATACACTTATGGACATCCAATTACTTTTCCTTTGCATTTAATTCACTTATTTGGTAACACCAAAAAAAATATTTTATATATAAAAGCATATTTTTTTTTGAGTTCACATCTAGAGCCGCACAGTTTGAAGTGCTGCCTAGATCATGTTTTGGGTGTTGATTGATTCCTTTTACATCGTCTTGTTACTGTCTCCAGAAGTAATTGAGATTCAGTTTGAGCAATCTTCTACATTAATGTCTCTCTGGTCAGTAAATTAGAACAATTCAGAGACGGCTAGAGTTCTGGTCGAGCTGATAAATGTCGATACTAATGGAATTGTAGTAACCCATTCGAACTTAAGGGTGAATCAGAATACGCTGTTGTCGAGTCATTTCTTGCTGCGTAATTTCTTAACTTGTGGTGTTAGAGAGGTATACACTGTTGGTGTAATGATTAGCTTATGTTGAGTTAAGTGACTATTTAGATTGCATTCCTTACTTAATTTATGTTATAGGAGTTTGTTTATGTGTGAATCTTTTTTTTAAAGCGCTTATGTGGATATCTTGGTGTTTTTATCCTTTGTTTTTTTTTTGTTTTTTATTTTTATCTCAGTAATTGTTGTATGATGAGTCTATCAGTGTATTGTTACTATCAAACCTAGAAGCCTACTAAACAAATGTTTATGACCAGTTAGTTAAGACCTTAAATGTCTAATGAAGGGTCTCAAGAATCAGAGGCTGATAAATAGGGATAGAGCTTCTATAGTGTTGATATAACGGATTAATGTAAAGATTCAGTTTAGCTTTCACTGTGAATTGCGCAAATAGGCTTCGGCACAGATTTTTTTATAGCAAAATAACTATGAAAGTCAAATGAGTAAAACAAAAAAAAAACACAAATCTTATCTCAAGGGGAAGAACTCCGTTCTTAAAACTATATCTACCAATTATGTATAGGCTATTTCCCTTAATTGATATCAAACAAAATTTTTAATTACCAATTATTAATTGACAAATTGATAATTTTTGTTTATTGATTCATGTTTTGTTAGATACAATAAATAAGTGTTTAAGGTATCAAGTTGATTGGAGAATGCGTGAGGAAGAAATAGCATTAACAATTACTTATAGGGACTAAATCCAACAAATATAGCCATATCTGTGAATACTAAAGTCATAGTTTCCCCTGTTGCTATTTAACAAAGTATTGAGTTACTAGTAATTAATCTTATAATTGTAAACATTTTTTATTGATTCATTTCTTGTCTATGTCAATGAATAATTGTGCGAAGTTTTAGCGTGATCCGAGAATGGGTGTGGGAGAAATATTGTGTACAAACTTTGAACCAGAGTGATATAAGCTTTGTAAGAAAAATTTTTGTTATGTTCATTGAAAGTGTAAACATGATTGTGTGTGTAAGTGCAAGACAGTGTGTGTGTGTGCGTAAATGATTGTGTTTGTGCTTGATTGTGTGCTTGAATGATTGTGAGTGTATGATTATGTGCGTGTGTGATGACGACGAGCGTTCTTCTTGTCACAACGCCACACGAGCTCACACGAGGAGAAAATTAGATTGACGAGACCAGGGGGGCAAAAGGGGGGGTGGGAAGGGGCGTGTGAGAGAAGGGAGTGGGAATGAAATTAGACTCTGTGTAATGAACCATCTATCTTGATTTCAACAGTTTGTTAGGAGACTGACACTAAACGCCGCCATGTATACAAGATGTCGAAATTACATTTTTTTTGGATGTCGTAATACTGACATATTATGTCATTTTAGATTCAATCACCAGAACGAAAAAATACGTTGGAGATTTTTTTTTTTTTATAGATATTTTCCGACTCGTTAGGAATGCCTTAAATTCACCGCTGCGATAAGTAAGGTCATAATTTGTGAAAATACAAAAAATAAGCTTCCTAATCAATCATGTAATAACAGCTCTGAAATCACTCTGAATACTCTAAAGGAAAAAAAATATCTTTCCTTTAAAACCACGAAGATTAATCATATATTTTGTTTAAGATCAAATGAACTGTTGATGTAATATGTATCACATCAGAGCTAATGTTTTTCGATTACAATGATCATTGACGAACCTTTTTTTTCCCTAATATTTCACGTATCTAAGTATATTATGCTCATAGGTGCAGACCATCCATGTAAATTATAAATCAGTTTTAAATGTCATTCAACTTAATAGGCCAATAGTGCGAAATATATTTACATGTTGGGAACCATCAACTCAAGAAAACATTACGAAAGTGAAATAGACACAAAATAGAGCAGTGAAATTCATGACAAACGAATATTCACATTTGACTAGAGTAACATCTATAGTAAAATCACTAAATTTAGAAAGCCTTCAGGATAGAAGACTTAAAAGTAAAGTAGCAATTATACATAAAACACTGAACCATAATCTTCAAATACAAGAACAAAACATAATAAAATACTCTGAAAGACACAAAGATTAAAGCATATTGCCATATGCTAGGACAAATTTGTACAAAAGCTCCTTCTTCCCTAGCGCTACTAGAGCATGGAATGGGTTGCCTGAGCTAGCCAGGAAAACCAGTGACTTGGCGGAGTTTAGGTCATTGGCTAATAACTTAATATGCATGACTAAATACATGACGCGTAGAACGTAATTGTTCTCTATTTTGAAGTAACGTCTGTATCATATAAGATAAGATAAGATAACATGTTTCATAAATGGGTTTGACTTAATTACTAAAAAAACATACCGCGCGACTAAATATATATAAAAAAAAATCTTGTCAAGTTTGAAAGTAATATATAGAAAACGAAACAAATAGTGAAATGAATTAAAAAGTGAGAGCAGGTGATAACATTGTGTCGTCTGTATCTTCACTTCTTATACGTCTATTACAGACCTATCAGTGTTACTTGTTCCTAAATTATATTTCTGTTCGAAATAATGGACACTTAGCTGGTTAATGTCGTTAAATGTTAGCGTCAAAAAGGGGCTAAATGTCAATCAATTTTTTATTTTTACCTAATAAAGTAAATGAGTGTACCGGGTCAGTAAAATAAATATTTACGATTGCAAACAAGAGTCGCTTTCAGCATAATGCTTTCTGCGTTATATATTTTCTTTTTATTATTACAGTGTGTCATTATGCGTACAGACTTATAAAACCTTTGTTTGACTTGCCTAGAGGATAACACACTGCAGCTAATGACTAACCAAAGAGATAGCAGGTTTTGTCTGTGTTAGATGTTGAAAGTTAAGTAGGTCACCGCAGGGTCTGTGTAGCCAAGTGAAGTGCTGTCTTATCCTTTTAAACTTCAGACTCTAAAGCTAGCTGACCTATTTGGACTGGACTGTTATATAAATGCAGGCACTCATACATTCACACAGACACACGGACAGACATTCAGTCACCCGGACACTCCTTCAGACACCCGGACACTAACTTAGACACTCTACAACGTCTAGAGTTAATTTAGTTAGGGCCTTTGACGACCATACATTTGACACTCTGAGACCCAATTGATATAACGCTACTAGATCTAAATATTCTTCCTAATTCATCCTTCGATAAATATTAAGAGTTATATAATAATTCCCAAATGACTATTTTAACGTCGCCATTTCTGATTTGTATCTATATGGTCGTATCCAAATGAGGATCGATTACATTCCCTACTCTATTTTTGCCTTTAAATGAATCTAAAGCAAGAAAGGAACTTATTATTATTTAATACACACATTTGCCTTTCGAGTTTATCTGTATTACATACAAACGCATTCAATTATTGTAATGTTCACCATTCAGTATTTGCGATCTACGAGGGCGTATAATGTAAAGGTCACCTATTGCTAAGGCAGACGGTTAAAAATTGTGTCATGTGGCCAGTACAAGGACCATCCGATTTGAATTCACCAACACAAGTCAGTACCTGTTAAGGTTGGGTGGACTCATGAACGACCAAGTCTTCGCCTGGATTTAATCTCGAAACACTTCTGCTTGAAAGCCAAGCGCTTCACCACTCAGTCACACCATATACATTAGAAAGAATATATATAGAGAGAGAATTATAAAGTAAAATTGTGTGTTATATTAAAATGTTAATTACAGTCACAAATGTATGGAACACTGGAAGTCTTAAAGATATAACTCTTTTTGTATTCTTGGACTAAAATCTTATTTATGTACTCTCTATCTTATCTTATCTTATCTAATACAGACGTTATTGCAAAAAAGATGATGATTACGTCCTACGCGTCATACATTTAGTCATGCATGTTAACTAATGACCTAAATTCATTTTTTTTCTGGCTGGCTCAAGCAACCCATTCCATGCTCTAATAGCACTAGGGAAGAAGGGGCACTTGTACAAATTAGTCCTAGCAAATGAAAGGAAGAATGTGCCTTTATCTTTGTGTCTTTCTGAGTATTTTATTGTGTTTTGTATTTTGTATTTGAAGATTATGGTTCAGTGTCTTATGTACGCCCATTGATTTGTTCACAAGTTTTATATTGTTTCTCATGGCCGTTTCAATAGTTACATTCCCTCATTTTCTTTGAAATTTCAATAAACTGGCCATATTTTAACATACATTGTAGCACGTGAACTATTGTAGTACAATGAAATGTTTAGAGTACAGCTTGGCCATGTGTTTATCTAGTCATGCATTACAGAACGATGCATTGCCGTAGTCCGTTGAAACGAACAGGAAACACACATGAAATTTAAGGACTGTCTGAGCACGTGGAAATACGCTACGGAGTGACCATTGAAAAGTACACTACAGAGTGATCATTGAAAAGTACACTACGGAGTGACCATTGAAAAGTACACTATGGATTGACCATTGAAAAGTACACTATGGATTGACCATTGAAAAGTACACTATGGATTGACCATTGAAAAGTACACTATGGATTTACCATTGAAAAGTACACTATGGATTGACCAGTGTGTGTAGAATCTTACTGGGATGGGATCCCCTGCTATCGTGCGTCCACACACCAGGCTGTCAATCAAAGCCTTTCCTAGGCGTGCCACGACCATCTCGGCAAACATTAGGCAAGGTCAATAAGTGGACATTTAGTGAACATCAATCAGAAGAAAAACCAGTTCTCAATTGATGTGGCGTCTACCTTGCCTACTAGCAGTGGTACTCAAACGTTTCCTTGGGGGAGGGGGGGGCATATAAATATATATAATTTTCACATCGTCTTACAAACAGGTTCAGAGATTTTAAAAAAAAAATCGTCGAGTGTTTGGGGGCAGATATTATGGGGGGCCTGAAAGTATTACATTACAGACCGATTTTGGCTTGCGGACCGTAGGTACATTAATTGGACCATTCCTGAGATTAAACTACATGAACCTTATAACCCGAATACAAATACCCATTTGAAATCAGACAACACAAGTGACACATTGTAAGTCTTACACACAGTGCATGAGGTCCACGTGTGTACGCTTCGATTATAACGATACGACATTCATACTATTGTTATCCATTGCTTTGATGTAGCCCATGCTGTAATGTTTATACCATGTTCAGTGCGGTACGGTCCAATCTATTTTGTGGACCAGTGGGAGGGGGGGGGGAGGATGTGAGAGAAAATTTCCGTGCTGCCTTTAGACTCTACTCGAGTCGGGATTCATACACGAGCCTCTTTGTGAGGTGGCCAAGCTGTACCAAAACTGTTTCGGCCTTTCAGCCACATCTCTAACAACCGAGTGTAAAAAAATAAAATATTCTTGGCTCTTCTTCTACTTGTAAATCTAAATCGCTAAACATTTGTAAAAACAACATGTACAACTGTATGAGATATTCTATTCATGAGTCAATTAGCATCTAAAAGGAGAGTTTAAAATTATTTTAAAATCACTACAAAATTTTTTCAGCCAAATTTAAGCCTTCAGAGTTCATTCTACTTTTACTTTTAAGCTAAATTAATCCTAAAGTACAAGATGGAAATTAAATTCTGACTTTTCGTTTTTCGTTCTTAATACGTGGCTCAGGTTTCAATTGTCTGCTTCTCGTCAAGTTTTCGTTTCTCTTCTTCTGGATATATAAAGCTAAATATATAGATCTAAATGTTTTGCGCGTCTAAATTTAGACTATCCAGTAGCAGAGTTTCACTGCGCGCAGAGTAAATGTTGCGAATGATGAACTTAACACTCCACGTGCTAGAATAGTTGCCTGGTCATGACTTAGTCATTTAGAAATGCCGTCACGATCGTCCCTTTGCCCGAGTTTGCATCCTGCCCATTGCCATAACCTGCCTTCCTGCAAGATATATTTAGGAGGAAATATATTCATTCTTAAATGAACGTCCAAACATTTTTAAAAAGAAACCAACTAATAAAGGCCTAAGCTAATTAAGGTTTAAAATGTGACCTATATATTCTTTGGCAACAATGAATTGTTGGCTATTCGTCTATACCCTGTAACAAGAAAAACAGTTTTAAAAATTCTTTTTTTTTTTAATCAAAAATATATTAAGTGTAATTGTATCAATTAGTTTGGATCAGTCAAGTAATTATGTCGTAATATGTAGAGACATGCATATATATTGTTACGATCATCAATAGTGCTAGATGTTATGATCAAACTTGATGCCAAGATGTCACGTTGAAGCACAATAAATGATCGTAATTGCCAAGGATTCAGAAATTGTCAGTTGATAAGATGATCACGTAGAAGTTGCTTATTGATAAGAAGATCATCTAGAAGTTATTGGTTGACAAGACGATCTAAGTATATTATTATATATTCAATGAAGAAACTTCTCTTCGACAAATACACATTACTTTAATTCAGAACTTGGAAAAGCTATTCACAAATAATTACAATGGTTAAATGTACTTGAATAGAATAACTGATCTACACAATAATATAATTGAGTTCTAACACTAGACTCTCGTACATGTTATCTCTAACACGTTCCACACAAGACTGCCGCAATCTAGAATCCTTCCCGGGCTCTAGAGCGTTATCACGTGACCAACATCTCTCCGTTGCAAGGCCAACCAATAAATGCAGCTCAAAGTACAATAATTAATATTTCTAACCAAACACATTCACTCCGAAACATACGTTTGTTGCGTGATGGAAATTCCCGAGCTAACAAGTTCTGGCTGGTAACCTTGGGCGGCTAAATATAGATACAGTGTACGTGACATATATATATATATATATATATATATATATACATATATATATATATATATATATATATATATATATATATATATATATATATATATATATATATATATATATATATATATATATATATATATATATATATATATAATATATATATATATATATATATATATATATATTTATATATATATATATATATATATTTATATATATATATCAATTGTTTTTGTATAGCTTATAGCTAACTCAATGCACTATGATGATATTACTTGTCTGGTCAAGTTGTGATGGGGCAGGGAAGAAGGGGGTATCTTGTGAAATGTATGTTTTTTTAAATGCATTAAAAAAATGTGCACTCTTGGCTAGTGTCCTCAAGGGGACTAATTCAACTTATACCACCACATTTGTCAAGTACGATTTATTTCCCTTGTTCAAGATACCGAATAAAATAATTAATTACCAAGAAATAAATGTGCAAAATGTAACCCTAATCCGAGATTGGGTTAAAAAGAAATAACATGTACAAATCTTTTACCATACAGACACAAACAGAGTCAGCTGATTGGTAATAAAAATGATTAAAAACTAATACAACAATAGCATTCATTTGGTAGAATGGTTAAGAGCTTAGCAATGAAAACGAAGATATTTTACAAAGAGAATTAGATGAATTACAGAAATGGGAATCAAATTGGAGCATGTCTTTCCACCCAGAAAAATGTCAGTTGTTAAGAGTAACAAAAAAAATTAAACAAATTAATTCCACTCATCTTATTCATGGCAAACCAGTAACACAGACTAAAAACTCAAAATACCTAGGTGTTATAATAAATGAAAAACTGTCATGGAATCCACATATTGATGAAACTATAAAAAAATCAAACAAAGCATTAGGGTTTATTAAAAGAAATTTCTATAAATCAAAAAAGAACATAAAACTAAAATGTTATTTAACCTTGGTTAGGCCAATAATAGAATATGCATCCACCGTGTGGGACCCCTCAACTCAAGAAAACATTAAGAAACTGGAACAAACACAAAATAGAGCAGTGAGATTCATAACAAACGAATATTCACATTTGACTAGGGTAACACCATTAGTAAAATCACTAAATTTAGAAAGCCTTCAGGACAGAAGACTCAAAAGTAAAGTAGCAATTATACATAAAACACTGAACCATAATCTTCAAATACAAAAACAAAATTTAATAAAATACTCTGAAAGACACAAAAATAAAGGCACATTCCTCGTCCCATATGCTAGGACAAATTTGTACAAATACTCCTTCTTCCCTAGTGCTATTAGAGCATGGAATGGGTTGCCTGAGCTAGCCAGAAAAACCAGTGACTTGGCAGAATTTAAGTCATTGGTTAATATGCATGACTAAATGCATGACGCGTAGGACGTAATTATCTTCTTTTTTGAAGTAACGTCTGTATTATATAAGATAAGATAAGATAAGATAAGGCCTCCCTGTTCGCGCCCGAGTGTTCAGTGTGCTTTGACTTTACAGACGTTGGTTTCAGGCGATGAAAGTTAAGAAAGTAGTTGAGTATGGTGTACAAACAATAAACTCGCAAAACCATTGGTCACAAAATAACACGTGATCTAAATGTTCCTATAAAGAATTACATATCTTGGCTACATTAAGTAGATACAGAGAAGGCTTTTGAACATAGCAAGTAGAGAGATCGCCTCACGCTCAGCCCGACAGCAATATATAGATGGGAAATTGGCAAATACTTACTGGTCTACTCTGGGAAATAAATAATAAACAAGCACAATATAAAAAAATACTTTGTAAAAAGTCAAAGCTTATCTAAATGGAGAAAATCCACATTTACAGTCATATATCTAAAAACTAATGTGGGATTAATTTCCCTTTTTTATATTAAACAAAAAAATGTTATTGTTTCGTTTATTTACTTCATAATTTGGTTATTCTTTTTTTATTGATTCATGTTTTGTTATTGGCGAGAAACAAACCCCCACCAAACAAACCCCGTTTTGTAGCTGCTAGAGAACAACATTTATAGGAACGCTAAAAAGATTATAGAAATAAAACAGTATTCTTTGGGTCAGGATTTTGTGATTTAACAATCATAACAGAGATACAAAACACCGAAAGCAAAGACAAACAGACACAAAAGCTCTTTTGTTCTCCATGACAACTAAATCATTCAATAAAATTAAACAATCTGATATAAGGTTTTCACTAGTAAATTATGAGAATATATATTTTGTGTTTTTCTATAATTATAATGTTTTGTTTGGTGTAATTCACAAATTGTTAGACAAATTTCCTTATAAATAATAAAGATTATTATTATTATTAGGAACAATGAATAACTGTACACAAGTTTCAACATAATCCCAGATTGTGGGAGAACCAACGTGTTCAAAAAGTGTACCAGACAGACAGAGTTCTTCTTCTTATATAATACAGACGTTACTTCAAAAAAGAAGATGATTACGTCCTAAGCGTAAAACCTTTGTAAAAATGTTACATTAATTTTTATCAAGTCCAGCGAGACATGACTTTTATTTGGGGCTCAACTTCCTGTATGACGATAAAGGCGACTTGTAAGAGAAACAGAAAGTTTACTGCGACTGTTGTGTCTCGTCTGCTTCAGGCAAAGAACATAGGAGATTGTCAGCTGGCCAATGTGGCTTTAGTCACGCTTTGTTCTAGCCTTCTAATTGGCTGACCATCTAACCGTGTAACTGATTAACTAGCTTTCCACCCATCCCATCCCTGACACAGTGGCGCTACAGCCCATGTAAGGCTCTGGCCTGCTTCAACACATCCTTCCGTTCAGATCTCTCTTCAGCTTTTCGTCTGCATGCCGTAACTAACTAAGTTCTAGATCTTCCTTTACATCGTCCATCCATCGTACTCGTGGTCTGCCTTTGAATCACGTGCCTTTTAGTTTTTGCTGGTATACAATTTTTGCTCCCCTGTTCTCCGACATTCTTCGAACTCCATCTGCCCGCGAAGTCTGTTATTTATTTCCATCACTGTGTAGGTGGGTCTTCATTCGGTGGATGTTATTTCCTGGTTAGCGCGTGTCCTGAACACGGCGTACACTCGCCCTAAATTTCTTCCGTTCCCAAGTGTTTAGTAAATTTTTAGTTGTATTTGTGTATGGTGAACCCTCACTTGCATACATGGCTATTGGTTTTATTGGCTTTTTGTACACTGTTTTCTTGGTTTTCCTTGATATTGTTTTTCTTTTAAGTGAAATGTTTGTGCTATAGAATGCTCTGCTTTATTCACTAACTAGTTAGTTAACAAAATAACTGACTGACTGAATGACGGACAGACAGGAAGACAGACGGTACTTTATCGAAGTAGCAAATGGTTCACAATAACATTACAATAGAGCGTCCATTGTGACGCTGTAAACATGGCAATGAAAATAAACACACTGGTTGGAGGAGTTATTAATAGGAAAGAAGGGAGATAATTTTTGTCCAAGGCACGAATGATTTTCTCCACTCAAAGGAAATGATTATGCTCTGTTTTTAATGGGATAAATATTTTCCTCGCCCAATGTTTATGTTTTCCATTGTTTATTTGACCTGTTTCTATATTCCGTTTGCTTCTTTTAGTTACCCACTTTTCCTATTTGTTCATTCGAAGTCTAACATAACTAGATTTATTCTTCTTTTGTCCGGATTATCGGGAAACAAGATGACTGCCCGCTTAATTGTTAGAATCACAAAATTATTCAAATAGGAAAAGTTTATATGTTAATATACTGTGGCGTATTCGTACCAAAACGTTGAAAGGTTCTAAAAAAAATTTTGACTATTGAGCCAATTAAAAATTTGATCAATTTCTTTAATTCTAACTATTCCTCTTTTCAGCTTGCAAACTCATTCTTATTAGAGTGGGTGGGCAGTCACAGAACTCGAAAACTGCTCTAACAATTTTCCTAGAAATTTAACAGTGTATGTATATCTTTGAGGGGTAAAAAAGCTAACTGACCAGACGGATAATACTCTGGTTTGACCGTTATAATTTTTTTATATTATAAACTTATCTAGAGTCAGTCTAGACCAGGGGTTCTCAACCTGTGGGTCGCGACCCCCTTGGTAGTCGATTGACCATTTGCCAGGGGTCGCCTAAGACCATCGAAAATATGGATTGGTATTGTCTACTCTTCTACTGCTGTATGTGTGTGTGTGGGGGGGGGGGGGCTGGGGGTCGCGGCAGAGTTGGGGGATTGTAAAAAGGGGTTGCCGAGCTAAAAAGGTTGAGAACCGCATGTCTAAACAATCTTTATTTTGAACACACACATAAGTCAGCGGGTATCCCCGCACGTATTCTTTATAGAATGAACTAAATAGACGTGCAGAAACATTGATGCATACCGTGTTATGAATGATGCAAGATAAATGGCATTTCGTCAGCTGTCATGGTATGAGAGACGACTCCAGAACGCCAGACTGAAAAGACGCGTCTTTGTAGTGAGTTATATTTCATGCAGAACACCATTTTATATTATTACTCAAGTCTACTACATTGATTTCGTTTTATCTCAAGTTCAATTTGTTTTTTTTTTGTTTTTTGTAATAAAATATATTTTTAGTTTTATTAACAAAAGAAGTTATTTTAAAGTTATTTAAAGTTTTATAAGTCAACAGCTAAGATATAACACGCTTACAGAAGTTTGGCTGTTTACAAGCAGTTTGGTGCTACAAGTGAACAACCGTGTACAACAAAGGTGATTATTCATTAGTTATTAAGAGTTAAATAATAGCATGGCGTGTGTTTTGTTGCTTTGCACAGGAGGAGTTATCTTAAAAATAACATATTTTGTTGTTACTTGTTTATGGTTCATTTCAAAGTTTAATCTGGTACAGGACTGAAGGTCACAGGATCGAAATTCAGGAGGCACTGAGAATTTTCTGAAGCTTCTAGAAATGATCTTATTCATTACAAAGGAAAAAAAAAGGCCCTCGGGGTAAAAGCTGCATAAGATAAAAGAAAATCGATCGAATGATTGATTGAATGTTAACAGCTGGCAAGCAAGACAATGCAAAGAAATAGAGAAAAAAAACAACACTTCCTTCAACTCACTCTGCCTGGAACAAATTTTGTACACGTTATTTCTCCCACCTCCCATTCTCGGATCAAGTTGAAACTTCTCACAATTATTCATGGCCCATAACAAAACATGATTCAATTTAAAAAAAAAAAAAAAACAATAACAAAAAAAGTTCATTATTTTATTTGTAAAAGTTAATTTTGTTTGGTTTAGAAAATAGGAAATAAATCTCACAGTATAGCGATATATGCTTGTTTCAATGCAAGTCTCACAAAATATACTGTAGCAAGTTTCGTGACATTTCTGTTAATGTCCGGGCACAACTTGTAGTTTCCAATAAACAGTTCGCTTAAGTTTGACGTAGGTCGCTTTTTTTTTTAAAACATGACGTAAGGCTGAGGCGACAGCTGCCTTTTTATTCTTATTAGAAAAGTGTTTTAATTATAGTGTCTCTCTTTTTCCATAAAAAAAAAATACGCCCTTGTGTGCCCACAATCAAGCGCTTGGGCCACATGCGCGCCAGCGTAATATTGTTTGTTAGCCCCTAACGCATTAAGGAATAGCATACGTCACCTTTGTGACCCCCCCAACAGCTGGTAGAACATGAAAACGAAAGTGGATGTGAAGATGATTTACACACACTTCCGTTTCCGTTGAGAGACTGTTAATGGACGAGTAACCCGAAACGAGCCAAGAATATTTGTTTCCCCTTCCTATTCTTACGTCATCGGCATCCTGCGTTTCGTCAGTTTGTTGACATGGTGATTTGTTGTTGTTTTTTTTGTAAACTCAGAACTGTAGCCCTAAGCTTGATATCGAATTATTGTTGTGAATTTGTTATTATATATAATTTTGCAATGCGTCTTGTAACTTTATATTCGTATGCTTAATATAAAGTTTATATTAAGTCTGTCTTCATGGTTCACACGATATCTAGACATTTCTCCCACCTCAATTCATAATTGATAGCAATACATAAATCTATTAAAAATGTAAAATATTGTTTTATACATTTGTGGGTCATCACTTTATTTTCTTCTACAGAAAGTTTGAGTTCGAGTTTTGAGTTTCTGGCACATCGGCACAATTTAGGCCATGTCGTGTCTGTAATCCTTCAAGGATTACTTTCTCTTCATATAGAGGGGGTATACCGTAGCCGTATTGAGAGAGACGGCAGTGATTTTGTGGTTCTTCTCCTTAGATAATCTTTGTTTTTTTTTTAAAGTAAATATATATTTTGCATGTTATTTCTATAATTTAAATTTTCATAATTAAAATTGAGATAGACAAAGGGGGAAAGACAGACAGACTGGTGTAGGAAATACAAAAATTGAAATGATAGAAAAATAAAACATGCTGTAAGATTGTTGGGCACAAAAAGAAAGAAAAAGGGAGAGAAAGTCCAAAAAGAGAGAATTAGAAAAGTCCAAAAAGAGAGAATTAGAAAAGTCCAAAAAGAGAGAATTAGAAAAGTCCAAAAAGAGAGAATTAGAAAAGTCCAAAAAGAGAGAATTAGAAAAGTCCAAAAAGAGAGAATTAGAAAAGTCCAAAAAGAGAGAATTAGAAAAGACAAAAAAAAAAAAAAAAGATAAGATAAAGAAAAGATCGAACGATTAAAATAGCAAGTGAAAGGCAGAGATAAAGAAAAAGAGAGAGAGAGAAAGGAAGAGAGAGAGAAAGGAAGAGAGATAAGAAAGAGAGAGAGAGAGAGAAACGAAGAGAGAGAGAGAGAGGTAAAGGAAGAGAGAGAGACAAAAGGAATAGAGAGAGAGAGAGAAAGAAAAGTGACAATTATTCTGAGAGAGACTGTAAGAGAGAGAAAGAAAGAAAATTGACAGAAATGGAGATAGAGAGACAAAGACAAAGCAAGGAGAGAGATAAGAAAAAAAGAGAAAATATAGGAACATTTCCAGAAAACCAAATCGATGCCATTCACTGAGCTTAAAGAAACACCCCCCACTCTGTCCTCAAGTTGTATTCGAGATTTTTTAAAAACAACTTCTACCGTACTCGCCTGCCTAAGCGACATAATACAGTAGCTGTGACTTAACGCTCTGTCAGCGGGGGGGGGGGGGGTGTACTCAGGCGCTGGGATGATAGATACTACGGTACCACCTCCTGTCACTGAGACAATAAACAAAACACTAGGCAAGGCTTGTTTAATGTTTACACTACTTCCCCGGGTGTCATCAGTGGGGGATTCAAACTATCAATGAGTTCTGTACCTCGTAAATCAAAACAAAAACATCAGTTAGAAAAAGATTTTTTTGTTTCCAAGGGTTGGTCGGTTCTCGTCCTTGACTGTGGTTTAACTCTTTCTCTCCTAACTGACGATACCAACATTGATTCCACTAGAATGTGATAAATAATTACGGAGAGAAAGAGTTAAGTAGGCAGAGAATACCGAGATAGTTTTACATTAAAGCTGTTACAAAAATGAGCTAGGGTATCGACCAGTTTCCTCCTCTGGCCAATTTTATTGTATTTAAATTAAATGATAAGTTGGACATCTAGGTCATAGCTGGGTCTTGTATCCATGGATTTAGTGTTACCGTAAAGTTGTTAACAGAGCTAGGGTAAGTTTTATCGATTACTTTCTTCATTTGGCCAACCTTATTGTAGGCCTATTTACGTTGGATTTTACACCGGTCAAAATATTTAGGTCACAGCTGGGGCTCAATGTCACGTGAATCAGTACTGTTCTCCTTGGTCATTTAACTGGAATGAGTCTTGGTATGACATTGAACGTCAACAATGCTTATAGCTTTTTTTAGTTTTGGGGGTAGATTTAGCAATACGGCACATTTCTTATTCCATATCTTATTATATCTTATATAATACAGACGTTACTTCAAGAAAGAAGATGATTACGTCCTACGCGTCATGCATTTAGTCATGCATATTAGCCAATGACTTAAATTCTGCCAAGTCACTGGTTTTCCTGGCTAGCTCAGGCAACCCATTCCATGCTCTAATAGCACTAGGAAAGAAGGAGTATTTGTACAAATTTGTCCTAGCATATGGGACGAGAACGAGAACAAATTCGTACAAGTGCTCCTTCTTTCATACTGCCATTTGAGCATGGAACGGGTTGCCTGAATCAGCATGAAAACAAAACGACTTAGAAGAGTTTAAGCGTCTACTGGACAATGCATGACTAAATTAACACATGTATTCGCGTTGGGTGCAATTATTTTCTCTGTTTAAGTAACGTCTGTAATTTATAAGATAAGAATATTGTTCGTTTCGTTCGTTGGCCTCCTCCAGTCGCACCGGCTATTTTTTCTTTTTTTTTCCCCCCCATAATTTCTTGCGGACCACAACGTCATTTTCTCAGAACAAATTGTCTTTTACAATTGAAATGACTGTGCATTAAATGCGTTGTAATACTATTGCGGGATGAAACATTTCTATTGTACGATCTAAGCATATCGTGAAGAGAATGTCATTCGCAATGCACCATCGTAGTATAGTCCATGCCATCAATTCATGATGGACCCAACCAACAAACAATATGGACGACAGAACGCTGAGAAAAGAAAACAAAACGACATTTTTTTAGCGGAATGCTTTGACTTCAATAGTTGAAGCAGGAATTCACAATGAAGCTTTCTCTTCCCATTGTATGAAGCAAAAGAAAACGTCCGAGCTTTGCCGATAAGGAAATCCAGTATTTGCTGATAGAGTCAAGAAATTCGGACTTGACTCAGGCGGTAAGTATCATAATTAAAACAGAACAGCCCTTGAAGTTTTTATTTGGTGGCTTTCGGAATTACCAAGGCTATGAAACGTCACACCATTTTTAAGAAACTATTGTCAGCGGCCAGATACATCGATTGAGTAATGATTGTTCCGAATCGTTTACAAATTTAGTGCAATCTCCATATGGGATGGTTTGGTCATCATTACTCTAGTCTTTTTTTTTCCAGTAAATAAATCTCTAGTCGATCCTGGTTACAATATCAGCAGAGAAAAAAGTATCGCCTTTCACCTTTCTAAAAAAAAATATTGTATATTTTATTATCTTTTTTGTTTTAATCACCATTATATTCAAGTACCAATCTTTATTTTTTCCCTTTGCTTTTACTAGTGAATGCTGAAACCTACATTTCCTTTTTTTTTTTTTTTTTTTTTTTGGTATTACAATTTTTTTACTATCTAACCAATGATTAGGTCTGCCATCACATTATGATCGCTTCATTCTTTAAAGAAAAAAAATTTCAGACCAGACAGATAATTTGTAAAATATATCCATTTTTTTATGTTCGTATTTCTAATAAGAATTAAACTCACGTTGAAAAACACGTTAATTCTGTGTCTACTGACGCTCGGTTTTGTTTCTAGAGTTACGTCTGGACTTTAAAACCTGGTGGATTGTTTACTTTATACCACAACTTCACTCTAAATGTGAATGTTCCATAATCAGACCAGGTCGTTCTGACCTGATCACATTACGAATTCTAAATATATAATGAGGCATGTTACTATAGATGTATAGGTTACATATATGCGATGGTGTATTACGAACCTTAACACAAAGGTGTTCACTTTCGTTTATAAGAATATCACAGTCAATGTTTTAATGTCTATTGATGTTGCAGATTCATCTTTATCACTTATTCTGCTGAACCGTTGGGGCACCACACATGATCAGTCGGCCTTCTTTCTTCATTCCTCTCTTTTGCCTTGGATAGAATATCTTTCAATCACAGGCCCGTCCATTCTTTAATATTGTCTTTCCACCGCTTTCTCTGTCTGCCTCTTCTTCTTGTCCCTGGTACTGTTCGTGGACGGAAGGTTTTTGCAAGCCCTGAGGATCTTGTAATAATGCCGTAGAGTTTCAGTCTGCAGTTGTTTTTTTTCTTTTTTTTTGACAGTGGTCAGCAGGTCACCATGAGGCCCAATTGTCGTTGTGATTATGTTTCTAATCTCCTCGTTTGTGTTGCGGTCTTTGAAGGTGATACCTAGGGTCCTTCTATCTCAAGGATATCACTTCTATTACTAGGATCCTTCTCTCTAGTTCGACCTTTGGCGTCCAGATCCATAAGCATATAATAATGTGACCATAACCAAGGAGTGCTCAGGCTTAGGAAACTATAATGAATGGCTTTCGATAAGGTTTGAAATAGCCTCTATCACGTTGCAGCAGTCTAGAACATAATGTAGCATTCTGTTGGGAGGTTTGGAGAGATTTCCTGCTTAACAGACATCGACTAAATAGACTAAAAAGCATCCTTTATCACTCAAACGCAGCTACCATACCTTGAAAAACATTTCATGAAACATGCCTTTTCAAAACGCACACGATCCTTAAAGACGATCTGTACCCCTTACACAACTGTTACATTAGATCTGCACGAAGTGGCCGTCTTATCTCTAATTTTTAGAGGGTGGGGGTGGGGTCATCAACAACTAAGATATGCAACACTGGGAATAATTTTCTTTTATTTCGGTGATGGCGGGGTCAATGTGACCTAAGGATAAACATCCTACCTTTAAAGCAAAAACAATCCAAAAAGGCGAAAAAAAAACGAGTATTGTTTTTCAGATTATAAGTACATAGTTTATTTATATTAGCGTATTAATATTATTGTTTATATTAATTTGTCCTACATGCCGCCAACCTACTTATCCCCGCCCTCCTTTCAGCCTTGACCCGTTCGGGGTTTGCTTTTCAAATGCTCATAGATCATAGTTCATTAACTCTGCAGTGACACAGGTCAGAAATTCTGTCGGCGATTTAACATTTTAGATTTATTTGCTGTGAGCATATAGCCAACAGTATACTCGGTGATCAAAGTATCAGCTGTTGGATCAACTAATGTGTTTGTATGTAGATAACATGTGGGCGCACGCAAACATGAGACACTAACGCACACGCGCGCGCGCACACAAACAGCCAATATTGGCGTCCATTACGTCCAGCAGACCAAGGTATAGGTGAAAGTGAAGGTGAAGTTAGATGTGAACCCGGCCTAACTGATTTTATTGTTCTATTGATCTAATTGTTTTGTAAAGGTCAATCTCTTATTCAAAGTCTTATTTAAAAAAAACAAAAAAAAAACTTTTCGTAAATGAAATATACCAAAAATTCCTTAGTTAGTTGTCTTATAAATGTGCATGAATTTGTAAAAATATGGTAAATAGTCATGTCCCTTACTAAATGGCCACCTGTGATTGTTACTATTAATAGTAACAGTTGTAAAAATTGTGTATATTTATGAAAAAAAAATGCTTGCATAGTTGATTTTAAAAATTAAAATTTTCCCTTTCAGAAAAGTAAAAAGTAGCCGTTGCATCAGAACTTTGAATGGTCTAAAATATCATGATGTCGGACTTTCAATATTTTTTCTAGTTTACGAGATCTAAACGGGACGGACGGACGGACGGACGGACATTCTACACAAAACTAATAGCATCTATTCCCCTTTCGAGGGCCACTTAAAAAAAGGAACCAGGAAAAAAAATCGCAATTTGTTTAAAACAGGATCGTCTATTTTCGTATATCTCAATCTCCCAAGTAGGACAGAGACTACAGTAAACATTGAGTAGTAGTGCACTACTTTGTTAGAGATCTGTTCTAAGTTTCTCAATTTTTTTCCCTATTTTTTTTTTACTCCTGTGCTAGGCCGCATCTATTTGGAGGACCTAGGCGGCTGCCTAATGCCGACCCTGCCTACAAGATAAATCATAATAATCGTTCCGCAACTGAAGGAGGCCACTGATGAATGACATATCCTGTATAATATTTTATTGAATAACATCTCTTGTATTTTACAATTCTGGAATGTATTATTGAAAGTGCTGGTGAATTCAGTAAGGGAATGATCTGGTGTTCTACCATGGTCGTTAAAAACAAAGCGGATCTCACGCTACTACGCGGACCCCCGTTTCAATCTGCATAATTTGCCACATGTGATGAAGACAGAGCCGTTGTCTGCCGATCACTCTTTTCTTCGTCTGTGCCTGTGTTCGAAAAGTGTTTTTCTTTGGGTCCTGCGACCTTTTTAAGAGTTCTCCAGCAGTAATGTCGGATTATACACTACATTATCTCATTCTTCCCTAGTGCTATTAGAGCATGGAATGGGTTGCCTGAGCTAGCCAGGAAAACCAGTGACTTATCAGAATTTAGGTCATTGGTTAATATGCAAGACTGAATGCATGACGCGTAGAACATAATCTTCTTCTTTTTGGAAATAACGTCTGTATTATATATGATAAGAAGATTTTCTCATTATCTACCTCAGCATTGCGTGTTTCTCATTAGCTAGTATCTTTCTAGGAGATTAATGTGAAAACTTATCTAGATATTCTCTAACTTCACCTGTTTGTTTATGACACATTGGATGAATTCAGGGGAACCCTAAACATTTTAGTTCAGATTTTGATAGAGAATTCCTTCGAACAGCAAGCGCTCTAACTGTTCGGTCATGTGACCAGTTTCTCTTAACATCAACAGAAAATTGTTGTTTTTTAGGCATGATTGTTTATTACCCTGAAATCAAACTTAATACTGAAAGTAGTACAAGGGCCATAGGAGTAAGTATAAAGGCCAGGGGGAGATAAATTCACTGCAGACGTGGCCTTGAAAATCTAACCGAGAAGCGCGAGACACTGTACTTGTAGTATGATGTTTTACGCGCCGGCCTTCACCTTGCCACACATTTCTGCATTTCTCGGGGCAGAGGTTTTTAATGGAGATTGACAAATTGCGTGAACGTTTGGCAGACGATGAAATTTGCGTTAATGCTTTCGGACTGATCATTCTCTGTTTCTTCACTTTATTTCCTCAGTTTTCTCCCCTTGTATCTCAAAACTATGTGGCGCAGTTTTCTCCCTTGTAGTTCTGAACTATTTGACACTGCTGCCTTCGATCTACTACTGCTATTATCATTTCGGTCCCTGTTCATACATACTGTTGGTTATTTCTGCAATTTTTTTTTTGGGTTAAATCCAGTTGACAAGGCTATAAATAGATTTCCTAATCACGTGTCACTTCTATCGCATCCAAACCAAAGAGTTTAAGGTTCAAATCCTGGTGAAGACTGCCATTTTTAATGTTGGCATCTTTAGGGCGCTTCTGAGTCAAGCCGACTCTAAATGCTATCTTACATTAGTTGGGGAAAACAAAATGTAACCCGTCTTCACCAGGATTCGAATCAGAGACCCACGATTCAGAAGTCAAGCGCTAACACTCAGCCACCCTGCCTCCTACTCATCTTCCTAAAAGACCTAAATCTGAAGGCTCTAGCAGGGTTAAGGCGGGAAGGATTCACTTCTTTTGTTTCTTTTACGTCTGTATCATTAGTGAACTAGCATTAATGAACTATCATTAATGAACTATCATTAATGAACTATCATTAATGAACTATCATTAGTGAACTATCATTAGTGAACTAGCATTAGTGAACTAGCATTAGTGAACTAGCATTAGTGAACTATCGAAGTGAACTATCATTAGTGAACTATCATTAGTGAACTATCATTAGTGAACTATCATTAGTGAACTAACATTAGTGAACTATCATTAGTGAACTATCATTAGTGAACTATCATTAGTGAACTATCATTAGTGAACTATCATTAGTGAACTATCATTAGTGAACTATCATTAGTGAACTATCATTAGTGACGTTGAGTATTTCAGTAATGCTTATGTTAGATGTGAAACAAGATATGTGGCCCTTTATTTATATATATGCGTTCAAAGTTGTGGTTATGGTATTTGCCACATCAAAAAAAAAAAAAGCCCCGTGTGTATTTCTTAAATGTAAGCAATGTAATAATGCAGCTGGTATTCGGTTTTCTTATGCAAAGACCTATTTACTTTATTAGATTCATGTTTGTAAGGAAACACAGCTGAACCGAGACCAATCGCCATAGCAGGCCATGCCGCTGACGTGCAACGTCACAACCTGTGGGCAGTTTAGACCAATACCTTGTTGCCACGTCATAGGTCTGTACGACGTGGCAATGAGTTATTTGTCTCCACTGCAGATTGTGACGTCACAGGTCGGTATTGAGGCTCTCCATAACGAATGGTCCACTCTGTTTTTTGGCATCCATGACAACAAGGTTCTGAGTAAATATGAATTTAATTTTTTTTGTTTCTTTTTAAATATACGTGCATCAGAACACAGCCTGTTATTTCAGAGTAAGGAATATATTGGCTATTAAGTACAATGCTGTGGATTACCTCCCTAGTTATGTCAAAATCGAATTTTAAAAAAATAAAAAAAATTATTATTATTAATTTTTTTTAATTAGGTTTTGCCTCTAAGGCGAATGATTATAAACAGATAGCTTTTCTTCTGCTATTAACGAGTGCAGTAATATCGGAAACACTGTTAAGCTATAAAAAATGTACAGTACTTTTTAACACTGTAACATCAAATTTCTAAGCTCTTACAATATAGTAATATTTAGAAAAAAAAAATGTATTGATTTTTCTGAGATCTTTCAATAAAACGATCTTGACATTATTAAGTTTATTTATTTCAAACTATCTCTCAAATTTTTTTAAATATTCTTTAGTCAGACATACACATCTCTCAATATCGCTTACTTTCCTTTTTCTATGTTGATGTGTTTTATTGGTTAAAGATTGTAGACCGGATCGTGAAAAATTGAAAGATAAACAAAGAGGAGATTACTGTGTCCAACATTAATTGTTTATTTTGTTTCGCTATTTTATTTTTTTATTGTGAGATGTTAAAACGAGGTTGTCAATTTAAGATCTTGAAAAAAAAAGTTGAAAGTGGCTAAAGAAGATTGCGATAGTTGCAGGTTTGGCTTAATTGGTACAAAAAAAAAAGCTTCTGAAACAAAATCTTCGGGTTGGCAGTTTGTTATTTGAATATTTCATTACGTCTATAGAATTTCGTAAGAGCTCGAAAGGTCACTTTGCTCCAAGGTCTAGTGTTGCATCACACTTCTTTGAAAAAAAAAAAAAACATGCGGAAGAAATTGTGAGCACTGTTAGCCGCTACTGAAAATATTTTTCACGTTAAGAAATGATTGAGCCAGGTCTGATTGTACAGGTTTTAAAATTGATTTGGGTTCTGTTATTTCGCTTCAATAAGACTAAGACTAAGACTGCTTTATTGATCCTTGCGGAAATTTGTTGTGATTAAAAGTGTGAAAAATGCTTCCTGTTTGAAAAAAAAAATTAAAAGTTTTTAAAAATCAAATAATGGCACATTTCACAGCAAACATTTGTACAACAAAGTAGATAATAGACGAAATCCGATGAATAGTTTACCGACACGTGATGTCCGTTTTCTCATTCATCCCATGTGTACCTTGACTTTCGTTTTAGGGGTGCTGTGAAAGTTCGCGTAACCAAATCCCTCCACTTTTCCAGGTCAGCAGCTGTTTTTAGCAGGATATCTTATCTTCTATAATACAGACTCTACTTCATAAAAAAGATGACTTGTAAATCCTACGCGTCATGCATGTTAACCAATGACTTAAATTCTGCCAAATCACGTTTTGCTATCCTGGCTGGATCAGGCAACCCATTCTATGCTCTAATAGCACCATGGAAGAGGGAGTATTTGCATAAGTTCATCCTAGCATATGGAACGAAGAATGTGTCTTTATCTTTGTATCTTTCTGAGTATTTTATTAGATTTTGTCTTTGTATTTAAATTTTATGGTTCAGTGTTTTATGTATAATTGCTACTTTACTTTTGAGTTTTCTCTCCTGAAGGCTTTCTAAATTTAGTGATTTTACTATAGGTGTTACTCTAGTCAAATGTAAATATTCGTTTGTTATGAATCTCACTGCTCTATTTTGTGTCTGTTCCAGTTTCTTAATGTTATCTTGAGTTGAGGGGTCCCAAACAGAATGAGCATATTCTAATATTGGCCTAACCAAGGTTAAGTAACCTTTTAGTTTTATGTTCTTATTTGATTTATAGAATTAAAAAAAAATACCCTAATGCTTTGTTTAATGTTTTTTAAATTTTTCATCAATATGTGGATTCCATGACAGTTTTTCATTTATTATAACACCTAGGTATTTTGAGTTTTTAGTCTGTGTTACTGGTTTGCCATGAATAAGATAAGTGGAATTAATTTGTTTTAGTTTTCTTGTTACTCTTAACAACTGACATTTTTTTGGGTGGAAAGACATGCTCCAATTTGATTCCCATTTCTGTAATTCATCTAATTCTCTTTGTAACATTTCTGTACCTTGTGTTGTTTTTATTGTTCTATATATTATGCAATCGTCTGCAAAAAACCTGACTTTTGTTCCTGAAGTAATGCAATTAGGCAAATCATTTATGTAAATATCAAGAAAGAAGCAGGTCTATTGAATCATTTTATAAAGCCAGCTTTTCTTTGGACGCCTCTTTTTTCATGTTCCCTTCAGCCAGCTTTTCTTTGGACGCCTCTTTCTTCATGTTCCCTTCAGCCAGCTTTTCTTTGGACGCCTCTTTCTTCATGTTCCCTCCAGCCAGCTTTTCATTGGACGACTCTTTCTTCATGTTCCCTCCAGCCAGCTTTTCATTGGACGCCTCTTTCTTCATGTTCCCTCCAGCCAGCTTTTCTTTGGACGACTCTTTCTTCATGTTCCCTCTAGCCAGCTTTTCTTTGGACGACTCTTTCTTCATGTTCCCTCCAGCCAGCTTTTCTTTGGACGACTCTTTCTTCATGTTCCCTCCAGCCAGCTTTTCATTGGACGACTCTTTCTTCATGTTCCCTCCAGCCAGCTTTTCTTTGGACGCCTCTTTCTTCATGTTCCCTCCAGCCAGCTTTTCTTTGGATGACTCTTTCTTCATGTTCCCTCCAGCCAGCTTTTCTTTGGACGACTCTTTCTTCATGTTCCCTTCAGCCAGCTTTTCTTTGGACGACCCTTTCTTCATGTTCCCTTCAGCCAGCTTTTCTTTGGACGACTCTTTCTTCATATTCCCTCCAGCCAGCTTTTCATTGGACGACTCTTTCTTCATGTTCCCTCCAGCCAGCTTTTCTTTGGACGACTCTTTCTTCATGTTCCCTTCAGCCAGCTTTTCTTTGGACGACCCTTTCTTCATGTTCCCTTTAGCCAGCTTTTCTTTGGACGACTCTTTCTTCATATTCCCTCCAGCCAGCTTTTCTTTGGACGACTCTTTCTTTATGTTCCCTTCAGCCAGCTTTTCTTTGGACGACCCTTTTTTCATGTTCCCTTCAGCCAGCTTTTCTTTGGACGAATCTTTCTTCATATTCCCTCCAGCCAGCTTTTCTTTGGACGACTCTTTCTTCATGTTCCCTCCACTGTACCTTGAAAGCTGACTTTAGACAGTGAGTCATGTACAATTTAACCAAACCAGCTCAGCTTTCTTATTTTGACAGTATTGAGTGTTGACTGTTTAGATACAAATAAAAACAACGGCTACAGTATAGACGTTAATTAGTGATTTACCTTCACCTATCCTTTAGTCTGTTGAACCGTTGGGGCAATACTGCAAGATTTGTCGACCTTCTTTCTCTATTCCTCTCTGTCTTTTGCCTTCGATAACACTTCTTTCAATGACAGGCCCGTCCATTCTTTTATGTTGTCTTCCCATCGCTTACTCTGTCTGCCTCTTTTTCTTTTCCTGGTACTGTTCCCTGAAGGAAGGTCTTAGCAAGCCCCGAAGACCATATTATATGGCCATAGATATTTATCTTGCGTTTTTTTTTACGATAGTTAGAGGTTATCATGGTGCTCAATCGCTGCAGTAACAGTGTCTCTAATCTCTTGGTTTGGGATGCGGTCTTTAAATGTAATTGAGATACTATTGAAGGATCCTAGGCATCACATTTAAAGACATTTAAAATTGGTGATTATGGAACAAAAAATTCACGTGTTTTCAAAGTCTCTGCCTCTGAATCTCTGCCGCTGACTCTCTGCCGCTGACTCGTTTGAACTCATTAAAAGGGGAAACAAATGAATTGTAGTTTCCTTAAGAATGTCTCCTGAAAAATTCTTTTGATATGGTAGTACCGCCCTGTGACAAGTAACAATAATATTTTTATTAACATTATTATTATAAAACATAAACTGATTGTCACAGTCTTGCAATGACAGAATTTAGAGTTGAATTTGAAGTTTACCAACCTGGTAATGGCTACATAGAAAATCAGATTTCAACATTTTGGCATTATGTGTTTGATGGACATCGAGGTTCACGATATGCTCTTTTTGTCATCTCAAGTTCTGATAAGCGCCTTGTGTTGCGAGAACAATGACTTTTCTTTCGGATTATATAGGTGTAGATTATATAGGTGTAGATTATATAGATGTAGATTATATAGGTGTAGATTATATAGGTGTAGATTATATAGCTGTAGATTATAGCTGTAGATTATAGCTGTAGATTATAGCTGTAGATTATTGGTGTAGATTATTGGTGTAGATTATAGGTGGCAATAAGGGGGCGTGGTGGCTGAGTGGTAGAGCGCTTGGCTTTCGAACCGAGGATTGTCGGTTCGAATGTTGATCTCAAGATCTGAAAGGGTTACTTTATTTTTCTTGTATAGGTATAAAACAATGATCCATGTTAAGGATTCAGCAGCATTGAAGCCTCATAAATCTTGTCGACACAGGGCCGGACTTACGGCCGTGTAAGACTATGCTGCCCATCTAGGGTTGACCCTGAAAGTTGACCTCCCCATTTCAAACTTATTTTAGTGTACAAAATTGCATATACTAACTCTAAGAAAATGAGGGAAATTAATTTTCCAAACCCTTTATTTCTTTCTTCGCAGATATAAAATGCTTTGAGATTAATTAATAATATTAATTGCATTTATATCAAAGCCTCCACAACACGTACTTAAATCCACCACTGGTCCACTGTACAATGTTTATTTACTACAAACAGGTCATATGCGCTGTCTTCGTATCCTAAACCATGACCTAACTGAACTAAGATAAAGGACATTTCCGCTTCCTGTAAAAGCTCTTAGTCCCCTTTTCTCGTTTCCTCTTCAAGAGAGTTCTATCGATGTTGCTAAAACATTAAAAAGTATCACGCTACACCCTTGTTTGTAGCTAGGGAACCTTTGACCTGTAACTAGGGAACCTCTGACCTGTAACTAGGGAACCCCCGGACCTCGCTACTGAGTCCATTCATATTGTTAGAAGGGGGAAAAAGGTTCAGTGTCGTCCCTAAGTCCTCTTCCCACCAGCCCCCTACACTCCTGCGCTTTGATTTGTAGTAACAGTATTGACCTACAACTAGAGGGTTAGACTTACAATGTCAGCGGTGCGTGTTTCTTGTCGACTCTAAGAGTTTCGGCTCCGCTGAAAAACTTTTTACTCCCAAACGATAACACACACACACACACACACACACACTTTCAACTATCTGTCCACACAAATCCACATCTTTTATTCACGTCCAAGTAAAAGAAAAGAAAGATTTTTCGTTTAGCTAGGATAGAGAGGGGGGGCGGTGAGTCTAAGGGAAATAATTGAGAAATTGGTTTTGCCACTCCACTTTTGTGCTAGAGCTGTAAGAGTAACCTTCCCCTTTGAGATGTAAATAATTACCGAGACAAATTGTGGCCCCTTTTTATATTCCGCTCGCCGTAAAAGTGTGAGTAATTGTGATGGGAAACTAAAGAAAGAAAGAAGAATGATGTTCTGCCCATAGATCCACATTATTCTCGCACACTCATTTCATGCTCTTTTCTTTTCTATCTATTCATTTCATTGTCCTAGTGTATTGCTTATTTTATCCCTAATATGTGTAGTTATAGATTGTATTGAATCATTTTTTTTAATTGGAATACATCTTTGATGCCCAAAATAAGACCCGCGGTCCAGATTCGGCCCTCGACATGGTTCCATCCGACGACACAAAGTGTAGAAAATCCCCTCTCCAAAAAGACGGATAGAGTTATATTTACATACGGCCCTAACATTTTCTCTGATTGATTGGTACCATGACCTTTAACATTGTGTTTATGAAATGAGACTAGATGTATAATCTAACAGGAAAAGTGAGACGGATCTTTAGTACGGATCTTTTGTGCAAAATGATAATACGCCAATGTATTTGATTTGTAAAGAAACTGTGGCTGTTAAAAAAAAAAATGGCACCATTCTTGATTTGAGCCGCGAATAAAATATTGTTAAACTTCGCCTAGAGATTGAAGGATCGAATAGTTGCCAAAAAGAGATAAGAAAATGAGTCTGTAGTTAAGCTAGATAGAATGTTGCTCAATTTTTTTTTAGTAGAGAACTGAAGCCATCTTCCCGAATTGTAGAAAAGAAGATCACCTTTCAACATCTCACGAACTAATGTCAGTTCAAGGGTTGGTTATAGAACTCGTTTTTAGTTCCATTTCATTACGATTTTGTAACTTTTCGGTCATGTGGCCCGCGATACAAGTGACAGAAATCAAAATGCCCCGCAGGTCGAATTAGGTTGGGCAGCAGTACAATAAAGTATATTTTTTTTTAATGTAGACTATCGTAATGAAATGTTATAGAAACTTTTCTTTCGTGCTTTCCATTTAGGAAGTTTTATAGGTCATGCATATATGATTATAAAGAAAAGATTTATATTGAAGCTTATATTGATGGTTCCCAAACCATTTTATTTGTTCGGTTTTGGGGGGAATGGGAGGTGGGGGAAACCATGCATTTTGGACAGGAATGTCACTGACCTCATCGTTGAAAATGATATTGAGAATGGAACCATAACTCTTCGGCTTCGTCGTGTACTGAGCGCAGTAGATACAAAGGGGCCAAATAGCAGCACATTAGGCAGGCATCTTGCTCTAGGGATTTAGTTAGGCAACCAATGGTCTGTTTGAATAACATAACATGACATGACATATAACATAACATAACATAACATTTTTTTCAAAATTAAAATTCAAGTGTACATAAAAACACTTTACGTGCGTAAATGGGGTAATGTAAAAAATGAAGATTTAAAGTTTTTGATTAGACAATGTAAATATTATAGATCTGGTACTCAATTTTTATTTATGCATAAAGTCCCAGACCACTTTTCAACGTACAAAAACATACATACTATACAAACAAAGGTAAGTTATTTGGCAACTGCCTCAATTTAACGGCAATTTATAATAGTTAATTTCTTAATCTATGTATTTCCTGTAAGACAGCATTTAAAAACCTGCTCTCTCCCCCGACTGACCAACTAAAGAGATTGGACTCTAGAGCTTCATTATTGCAAGGAGTCCCACCAGAGAGTCTTACACAATCAAAGTACACAATCGAATTACACAATCGAATTACACAATCAAATTACACAATCAAATTACACAATCGAATTATACAATTAAATTACACAATCAAATTGCACAATCGAATTCATCTGTTAACGATTCCGTTAATAATGTCTACGTAGAATGCTCATATAGTTTATGCAACTGTTTACTGAATACAAAAAAATCATTTGAGTCGACTGAAGGTACTTCCCCCTGAGGGGGGATGTTCAAAATAAAAAGAAGTCAGCCAAATTTAATTGTCTGAAGATTATATTATAAAAACAAGAAAAGTATATTTTTAAAAAAAAGCAAAGGTTTTATGGAGGAAAGAACAGCCAAATTTCTCAATACTGTATGATTTATTACCCTTTTCTATATCTAAAAAAGGTTACAAAGACAGTTTGTGTGGAAAATCGGCCCCCGAAGTTGTCCACCTGGAGTCTTCATCAGGATTCGAACACGGGACCTTCAGTTCCATGTGCTTTACCCCTCAGCCACACCATCTTCATATATTCATTTAGTGTACACTTGTATTTTTTAAAATAATAATTATTAACATGATCCATACATTTAAAATTAATTACAAGTTACACGTAATATACTGACATTAAAACGGATTTATTCTTCTTACAAAATTAGATCAATTGGCAATCGGGGGCCGCTAAAAATGAACTAATTACCACTATTTAATTGGTTAATTTTAAAATTAATGTATGTTTTTTTAGGGACAATAAGTAATTGTGCAAAGTTTCAACTTTATCCTAGAATGGGAAGTGGGACGTGTAAATATTGTGTGCCAGATCAACAGACACGGTTGATATAAGCTTTCCAGTTAAAACGTTCAAACCAGAGTTTTAAATAAGAGGTCAATTACAATGTTGATAAACTTTCACATTTTTAGGAAAATCGCTACAATTTTTTTGGAAATACAAATCTAATGTCCATCCATCTTTCTGAACTCATAAGAATTTTCAAGCCTAATGGGGGGAAAGGTTTTTAAAAAAAAAATATTTAAAATTGCCATCAACTTTGGAAGTGATTTCATTACAATGTCAAGTTTTTGCGAGGCGAGAGAAAAAAATAAATTTAGGATGCTGATCATCGAAGTCATTGTTTTCTTTACCAGTGAAGTGATCTCCCCTGGTCACGAGATTATTGGTCTATATGGTTTCCGCATGAGAAGTTGATTAACTTTAGCCTGAAGCCGGGCATTATGGGAAATTGCAGTTTATTGAACGGTAGTTAAGTGTAATAGGTCGGGTGAGGGGGGGGGGGCTGATAGATCAATGGGGCAGGCTCTGAAATGGACGGTGTAAGTATGTGGGTATGTGCGTCTATTGTGTGTATATGCCTATGCGTGTGTGTGTGTGTGTATGGGCGTGCGTGCGGTTGGAGGGTAGTGAACACCTCATGGTCAACGTTCTTTAAAACCCCTTTTGTCCGGCCCTGAGAGATTATCTTATCTTATCTTATATATTACAGACGGTACTTTAAAAAAGAAGATAACTACGTCCTATGCATTTCATGGGTCAATCTAGTCATGCATGTTAATCAATGACCTAAGCTCTGCTAAGTCGTTGGTTTTCCTGACTGATTCAGGCAACCCATTCCACTCTCTAGGGAAGAAGGAGCACTTGTACGAATTTGTTCTAGCGTATGGACATGAGCGTGTCTAATAATACTAAACATGAAAGAGTTCTTGTGCGTTCTTTTGATCTGTGGGAAGAAAGTTTTATAATTTTCGATTTACAAATTAGGTCAAGGATGGGTCTTCATAACGATATTACACTTTTTTTTTTAAATCTTCTTTCTTGAACTCGGGTCTGAAAGGGGGAAAGCTATGCAGTGGAAGTTTGCATGAGTGCTGGCAACAGACGACTAGAGCGGGGCACATATTCTTGAACTCGGGTCTGAAAGGGGGAAAGCTATGCAGTGGAAGTTTGCATGAGTGCTGGCAACAGACGTCTTGGAGCGGGGCACATATTCTTGAACTCGGGTCTGAAAGGGGGAAAGCTATGCAGTGGAAGTTTGCATGAGTGCTGGCAACAGACGTCTGGAGCGGGGCACATATTCTTGAACTCGGGTCTGAAAGGGGGAAAGCTATGCAGTGGAAGTTTGCATGAGTGCTGGCAACAGACGTCTTGGAGCGGGGCACATATTCTTGAACTCGGGTCTGAAAGGGGGAAAGCTATGCAGTGGAAGTTTGCATGAGTGCTGGCAACAGACGTCTTGGAGCGGGGCACATATTCTTGACTGATTCTACTCCTACGTTCCATTATTGAGGGGGGGGGGGTGACCTACTGGACATGGCTGGCCTTATTTATTTGGAAAGAGTCCAGTTAGCAGATCATTTCATTTCACTTTAAGACTACTTGATAAAATGTACATACCAATGTCTTTTAGATGGCAACTAAAATGGTGTCAGGAGAGGGGGAAGGAAGACCCAGGAAATACAAAAACCTGTGGGCAGTTGGAATCGAATAAGTCGACTTCGTTAGGATTACATAATGGTTGTGTATGCTGGTCACGTGGACTAACTAATTAACTAATGTGAGCAGGTCAGGGGGCGGAGGCGCAATACTGGGTTGGCCCTAGGCTGGTTGTCTGCTGCTCAGCATTTATTCATTTATCAACAGTAGGCAGGTGGTAGCGCTACTGGGTGGGCCCAATCTGTGCACCTCGGTATGGTGACCAAGGGGCTATAGTAGCCTAAGCAACCAGACAGCACAAGCAAACTAAACTAAACTAAACTAGCTAACTAAAAAACAAACTAAGATTAAAATGAACTTATATACACTTTATTTACACGAGAAAAAAACAAATCAATAAAAATATATGTACAGAAGAAAATATACGTAACCAACTAGATAAACAAAAACTAAACGACTAATCAACTCTACTTAATTTATACTATTACAAATAAAGCAGCTATTTGGCAGGACTACAGCCCGTGAGCTACTACACAGAAATAATGGCAGCTGTACAGCAGAAGTAAAACAACAGCTATAAGGCAACAGTAATAACTGCGGCAGACAGTTAGGCAGGAATTATAGCAGGCGGTCCCAGCCGAAATAGCACTACACAAACTAACTCTATACAAACACCACTGTCCGCACTGACCACTGGTCGAGACAAAAAAGAATTCAACGTGGTCCCGGAGCCAGCTATAACTGGTCAGCGCGAACGTATCGGAGAGCATGACGTCACACTAATTATTTAAAACTAAACTTGACTACTTATTTCCCTAATTTGTACCTAGCCGTACACAACAATAAAACCTAGCAAATTACTACAGACACGGACTACAAAACATTATATATCAAATTAAACAGCATTAAAAAGAGAACCTTAAAATTTAAACCAATAAAAATACAAAAAGGAATATAAAAAGTTATTTCTATTCTAAACTCATCTGGGGGCTCTATGCCGTCTACAGACCTGCACATAAACTGATATAAAAAAATAACAACTATTCCAACACTAATGCCAAAGACAAAAATAAGCAGAACTAACCTAAGACAAAAAATAGAAAATAACATCCACAGCTCTAAGGCTAGTTAACTATTTTAAAAACTACTTTTCCTCTACGAGTAAAACACAAATAACAGAAAAAGACTAAAACTAGCAGAAAGTTATAAATAGCGGAAACTACAAAATAATCAGCACTGAACTATAAAAATTAAAAAGGACACTAAATAACAAACATCATAGCCCTGGCCTATGTAAATAATATAAATTAAATTAGATCTAGGAGCGCAAGCTCACATTCACCCCCGCCCAAAATGTTTTGCGTCCCCGCAAAACAAAATACACAAAATGCAAAACATAAAACATAGATACTGTAGAAAAAATAAAAATGAATTCATACAAGAGAACGGAGGACTATAACCATAGCTCTCAGTACTAAAAATACATTAACACTAATAAAAGGCTTCACAAGTGGCAAAGCTTACAACTGAAAACAATCAGTTATAAAATGAAACTGAACATACATTCAATAAAAATACAGGTAATACAAAACATAATGCATGACATCTTTAAAAAAATGGGACGTTATAAAAAAATAATAAAATGAAAACTACATGGTTAGAGCAAATGACGCCCTAGCCAAACATGATACGCTTAGTCACACAGACCAACAGGAACTCTATGAGGCTTACTCAGTTCCTTAGCCACACAGGCTAAAACAAAGTCACACAGACTTACACTAAGCCACCAAGGCTTCAAACAGGTCCATAGTCACACAGACTTATGGTGAGCCACTAAAGGCTTTTCTAGGGTCACACAGACCAGAACAAAATAAAACTAACAACAGCTCAACATATGGCTCAGCCATATGGCAAACCAAAAAAAATAGTAACATACAAAGTGACATAACACTAACCTGAGGTTAATGTGTTATAACTCAAACACAGGGCATCTAACATAGTGGTGGTAAGACATAAAAAAATAAAAAAGACAAGGACCACTGTCAGACAAATCAGCCTAACACGACATTGATGAGTACCTTAAGTACTTCAAAAAAGTCAAACAAATTAACTACCTATATAAAAACATTAACTGCCTTCCAAAGGCAACTACAAAAACCATTACATGCCTCCCAAAGGCAACAACAGAATACTGCAATATACCATTACCTTCAACTTAGTCATGGCCTCCAAGGCAAAATAACATTATCGAGTACCTTGACGGCAACATCGAAAATTAACAAGACTAGTAAAAGGTACATTAGCATACCACAATCAAGCACAATATTGGCTCTTGAGCGCCCAATAAAGACTTTATACTATCAACTACTGGGTTGCAACACATGCAAACACCACTAGTCAAGCATACATGGAAATACAAAAAAATATCATTATACAAAAACATAAGCATAAGACGTGATAAGAACAAACTAAAAATATTATGCATCCATAATTAAGCATGAAAAGACATAGCCACACAAAGAAACAGTGTAGCTAAATCATACACATATAAAGAACAAAACATAATTAATAAAAGAGAAAAAAATAAATTACAGGTCCACTCTGTACACTGTCTCTTGACGGACTTCTACCGCTGCCCAGTAGAAGTAACCAGTGGTTGACCCAGAACACATGGCACCAGGGAGTGGTGGTTCAGGTAGACTTGATAGCATTATGTTACAGGAAAGGACCTTTCAGGGTGTGGCAATGGCCACAAAACTGAATGTTGCAACTGGGCTGTCAGATGACCTAAATGGACAAACTGGCCCAGTTGTTAATATAACACAGAGGTGGCTGTGTAGTGTTTCACATCAACACAAATATAGTTCAAATTCACCAACCAGATGATAAGGACTGTAAGGCAGGTCTCCCTCCTACTATCAGGTAAAGTTGAGGCGCTTGTTGGGACTCACTGCCATTAATCTCCACACAGCTAATTACAACAAAGGGGCATTGTCGTCTGTTGATCTGATTTGTAAAAGTTGACCACTATCACTAGACAGATGGCCAATACTTGTCATCTTCTGATGCTGACTCTGGACATGCAATTTCATCTGCTGAAGCTGGGCTGGCATCTCTCTGCAGGCATGGGGGTAGCTGCAGACTTCTCGGATCATGCCCTTCCGAGGCCCCTCAACTTCAGACTGGGACCGCTGCATCCTTCCTGCCACTGCTGCCGACCTAACCTAGCAACCCTAACCATAACAACAAATACTACTCATCTACAGATGCCCATACCGACAACCTCATAGAACCACATACTTAGCATTCTATCAACTTCTAGGCCTAACACTTCAACGACAATAAAAAAAACTTTACCGACTATAGAGAAACCACAACATAAAACAAAACTCAAAAACAACAACCTAAACTATCTATATCCTAACAACTTCCTATCAACCTACAACAAAATAAACTCCCTAACATTGCTTCCTACCGATGCCAAAAACCTAAAATCATTACCAACCTATGCAATCCTTACTATGCGCTAACAAAGCCTATCCAAAGCCTAAAAGAAACCTAACCAAACCTAAAGCAACCTAACAAAAGCCTAACCCCTAAAAAAATAATGCGTGTCTGATCACTTAAGCACAGATCCCACTTCTGACACCAAAAATGTGAGCAGGTCAGGGGGCGGAGGCGCAATACTGGGTTGGCCCTAGGCTGGTTGTCTGCTGCTCAGCATTTATTCATTTATCAACAGTAGGCAGGTGGTAGCGCTACTGGGTGGGCCCAATCTGTGCACCTCGGTATGGTGACCAAGGGGCTATAGTAGCCTAAGCAACCAGACAGCACAAGCAAACTAAACTAAACTAAACTAGCTAACTAAAAAACAAACTAAGATTAAAATGAACTTATATACACTTTATTTACACGAGAAAAAAACAAATCAATAAAAATATATGTACAGAAGAAAATATACGTAACCAACTAGATAAACAAAAACTAAACGACTAATCAACTCTACTTAATTTATACTATTACAAATAAAGCAGCTATTTGGCAGGACTACAGCCCGTGAGCTACTACACAGAAATAATGGCAGCTGTACAGCAGAAGTAAAACAACAGCTATAAGGCAACAGTAATAACTGCGGCAGACAGTTAGGCAGGAATTATAGCAGGCGGTCCCAGCCGAAATAGCACTACACAAACTAACTCTATACAAACACCACTGTCCGCACTGACCACTGGTCGAGACAAAAAAGAATTCAACGTGGTCCCGGAGCCAGCTATAACTGGTCAGCGCGAACGTATCGGAGAGCATGACGTCACACTAATTATTTAAAACTAAACTTGACTACTTATTTCCCTAATTTGTACCTAGCCGTACACAACAATAAAACCTAGCAAATTACTACAGACACGGACTACAAAACATTATATATCAAATTAAACAGCATTAAAAAGAGAACCTTAAAATTTAAACCAATAAAAATACAAAAAGGAATATAAAAAGTTATTTCTATTCTAAACTCATCTGGGGGCTCTATGCCGTCTACAGACCTGCACATAAACTGATATAAAAAAATAACAACTATTCCAACACTAATGCCAAAGACAAAAATAAGCAGAACTAACCTAAGACAAAAAATAGAAAATAACATCCACAGCTCTAAGGCTAGTTAACTATTTTAAAAACTACTTTTCCTCTACGAGTAAAACACAAATAACAGAAAAAGACTAAAACTAGCAGAAAGTTATAAATAGCGGAAACTACAAAATAATCAGCACTGAACTATAAAAATTAAAAAGGACACTAAATAACAAACATCATAGCCCTGGCCTATGTAAATAATATAAATTAAATTAGATCTAGGAGCGCAAGCTCACACTAATATAACCAAGTATCTTTGTCTTATTGACCAAAAATGAAAATAAATCACAATTAAAGAGTTCAGTGGAGTATGTAAGATATATTTATGATATAGGATGATTATAAATTTAGAACTGTTCCTAATTGTACACCGTGCAATACGCCCTCATGTAAGAAAAGATTAGCTGTCTAGAGCCACATCACAACATTACCAAAACACTAGCTGTCTAGAGCTAAATACAGCATAACTATAACACTAGCTGTCAAGAACTACATCACAGCATTACCACATCACCATGACTCAAGTCAGACATGTATATTTGGTTAAGTATGAGCTAATGACGCGTTAAAGCTTTCAAGTGATTCCACTGATACATCCACACTTTATCTACACTTAAACACTAGAGCCTAATACGTGAGATTTACTTTCAAATCTCAGTTACACTTATCCAATCATACACATTGCTAAGGTTGAGTAAGTTTTCAATCATCTAGATCGTTCTATCAAAGCCCTGGACTCTTCACTTGGACACTTCCATTTCCGTTTCAATAGAAAACATTTTTATTTTTACCTTTTTTCGAAATAGAGACTTACTTCCCTTAATATTTCATGTACATATTTCTATCGATACCATTAGTCAATATGCACTCTTCTATTCTTATAAAATATATATAAAGTCGTAATATGTTTTGCAAAAATTTTTTTTTAAAAAGGTATATTAGAATACTTAATTAAGCACCACTTTCCATTCAAATATTTGTATTTAGTGTACTAATAAATGAATTAGATTTTAGACAAAATAGAAAACAAGAAAATATAAACAAAAATATATACACAAAGAAATAATAAAGAAATAAAAAAAGAGTCCAGAAGAGGAAAACCTGAAACACAGAAAGTACAAACAATACGTAAGCTGCACTTTATATTTATCCTGTAAATGTAGCTGTAGACTAGAATAGTTCTCTCAATGGAATGTTTTATCTATTTATATTATTTATGTCCTAATACTTAGTACTCGATTAATGACAGAAATATATATAAACTGGTTTTAATTTAATCCCATAACTGCCCGTGGTAGATAATGTGGGAGATTCAAAGCTTGAACGTAATGTACAATTTAGTAGCTGTGTATTTTGAAAAGAAGCTCATTATGCTCATAATTTACCTACAGTATCTTATTTAATAATTCTCTCTCATTTCTTACACTCACCGGTTTTTTTATTTTTTACACCCTAAGCCTTTCCGATGTTTGGGTTAAATCGCAAAGGCAGCGGAGGTTTGAATTCAAAGTTTTCCTTGGTGGGTAGCCAGTAAATGTTAACGATCCCCTGCTGTCCGAAGCTTACTGGTTTAGGAGAGAGATAGTCACCTAATTTCTCTTCTCTTCTTAGTGAAAAAAGGTTCCGCCGGACTCAATATCTGAGCCACATGTGATGGACAGGAGTTGAATTGGTTGTCAGAGGCTATTTGAGGCGCATGCCATTAGTAAGCATTTTATAGGTAGGGGAGTACTTACACCCGTTACCACTTCCTGCAATAGCAAAATTTACTGAGTCAAACATATTGTGCATCATACGCAATACATCAGACTTAAGACATCGCACATAACACATCAGACTTAACACGTCACACATAACCTATCAGACTTAAAACATTGCACATAACATATCAGACTTAACACATCGCACAAAACATATCAGACTTAACACATCGCACATAACATATCAGACTTAACACATCGAGAATAACATATATGACGTAACACATCACACATAACATATCAGACTTAACACATCGCGCATAACATATCAGACTTAACACATCGCGCATTACATATCAGACTTAACACATCGCGCATAGCATATCAGACTTAACACATCGCGCATAGCATATCAGACTTAACACATCGCGCATAGCATATCAGACTTAGCACATCGAACATAACACATCAGAATTAACACAGCTTGCATAAAACATTAGATCTTTCGAAACCCAAAAGACTTGCGCCTAATGTTGTAAAATAAATAATGTGTGTTTGTGGTGTGTAGTGTGAGTGTGTGTGTCTAGTATGTCCACATGTGTGTATCACGTGTTTGTACGTGTGAAATGTGTGGACAAGCAATGTGCTAAGTTATTTCAATTTCATCAAAGTGGTCACTCAAAAATGTTTCTCTCCCCAAATCCAGGTGGTCAAGATGCTGGTGACCATAGTGCTGCTGTTTGGCGTCTGCTGGCTGCCACTTCACATCTTCATCATCATCATCACCTTCAACATTGACTTCTTCGGCAAAGACGCCAACACAATCTACTTCGGCGTCCACTGGCTGTCCATGGCCAACAGCTTTGTCAACCCGCTCATCTATGGCTTTATGAATGAAAGTTTCAGGGTAAATCCGATTCTATTTTTTAAATCACATCCTATCTTCTTATCTTATATATCTTATATATTACAGGCCGAGTGCGCTGGCTTGGACATGTTCGCCGGATGGAGGACAAGAGCATCCCGAAAGTCATCCTCTATGGTCAACTCGCGACTGGCACAAGAAAAACTGGTCGCCCCCACCTCCGTTACATAGATGTAATAAAATGTGACCTCAAATCAGTGAACATCAATACTGACAATTGGGAAGACATAGCTCTAGACCGCAACAGGTGGAGAGAGACAGTGACAAAGAAAGCTATGGACAGTGAAAGTACATGGGTCTCAGCCCAGGAAGGAAAACGCACAAACCGAAAAACGGCCAGCTCCTCTACCACCGAAGCAAAAGCCAAGGGGACCCTAACTTGCGCTATCTGTGGACGAGAGTGTCTCTTCAAAATAGGGCTCCACAGCCACATGAGGAAGTGTGCTCTGAGATGAACCATAGTCGTCCTACGACTGAAGGAGGCCAATGATATTACAGGCGCTACATCAAAAAAAAAAGATAATTACGTCCTACGCATTTCATGTGTCTATATAGTCATGCATGTTAGTCAATGAATTAAACTCTGCTAAGAATAAAAAGTGATGTAGCTGTAACACATGTAACACTAAACCATAATTTACAAATGGAAAAACAAAACCGAATGAAATACTCTGAAAGATAGAGACACCTTCCTTATTGAATACGCTAGGACAAATTCGTAGAAGTATTAGCTTATATCAAATCACTCTGTCTGTCTGTCTGTCTGTCTAATTGTAAAATGTTTTACACGTTATTTTCCCACACCCATTCTCAGATCAAGTTGAGACTCTGCAGAATTACTTATTGGCATAGGCAAAACATGAATAAAAAAAAATCAATTAGACAATTAATTACTGGTAATTAACTATTAAATATTAAATATTTGATACCAATAAGGGAAATAAATACTTCAGTATTCACAGGTAAGGCTAAATATGTCGTTTTCTTAGATAAATTACGAAGATTGAGGATTAGTGCAATATTACTCCTAACAAGATAAACCCAGTTGTGACCTGCATATTTTGCTGACAAGACCAGTGGTAGTTAAGGAATAAGAAGAAATGAAATTTGGGGGTCGCGGTGGCTGAGTGGTTAAGCGCTTAACTTCCGAACCTGGGGTCCTGGCCTCTGTGTTGAAATCTCGGTGAAGACTAGGCCTTTAAATAAGGGGATTATTATGGCAACTCTGAGTCCACCCAACTCTGAATCCACCCAACTCTGAGTCCACCCAACTCTGAGTCCACCCAACTCTGAGTCCACCCAACTCTGAGTCCACCCAACTCTGAGTCCACCCAACTCTGAGTCCACCCAACTCTGAGTCCACCCAACTCTGAGTCCACCCAACTCTGAGTCCACCCAACTCTGAGTCCACCCAACTCTGAGTCCACCCAACTCTGAGTCCACCCAACTCTGAGTCCACCCAACTCTGAGTCCACCCAACTCTGAGTCCACCCAACTCTGAGTCCACCCAACTCTGAGTCCACCCAACTCTGAGTCCACCCAACTCTGAGTCCACCCAACTCTGAGTCCACCCAACTCTGAGTCCACCCAACTCTGAGTCCACCCAACTCTGAGTCCACCCAACTCTGAGTCCACCCAACTCTGAGTCCACCCAACTCTGAGTCCACCCAACTCTGAGTCCACCCAACTCTGAGTCCACCCAACTCTGAGTCCACCCAACTCTGAGTCCACCCAACTCTGAGTCCACCCAACTCTGATGGGTACCTGACTTTAGTAGTGGAAAGCAAAGGCCGTTGATTGTTGTGCTTGCCACATGACATCCTGTTTTTTCTACTAATGAAAGTTATGTTATTTATTTGTTGTATGTTATTTAACTCTAAAAACTAATATGCAATGTTTTAAATACTTCTTTTTTTTTTTAACAAAAAAAAAAATTTACAACCTAAACATGTCTTTGTTTTTTTTTGGTTTGTTTTTAGGCCGATTTGAACAGCATGGTCCACTCTTGCTTGCGGCGACGTTGGGGCCACAAGAGATTGAAGCACAGGTCCGCCGCTCTGAGGTGGAAGCTTGGCGACTGCAACGTCCACGATGCTGGCCTGCACGTCCAGCCTCGGGGCTACATGACCAAGTCCCTGCGAACTGGGCTGGATGACCGGGGAAACCGTCGCCACTGGAGGAACGGTCACGCCAGGAGCACCCCGGCTCTAGACGTGGCCAGCCTCTGCAGCTGCGACCTTAACAACGTGTCCAGCTTCAACAACACGGAGTACAGCGAACTTAACATGAACCAGTTCCAGTCAGGAGGGAAGAGCATCTACGCCTCGGGGAAACGCCGGACGTTCAATTCCCGTGATGCCGCAAATTTTAACTCAGATGAAAGCGGGTTAAAACTGGCCCCGAAGTGTGAGCATAGCCGAAAAAATGCCAAGCGGAAGTGCACTTGTGACCTTCGTTCCAGCGCGCTCTATGACGGATGTGACGTCATTCTTCTTCAGGAGACGAAGCGCAAGGAAAATGGTTGAGACAACTCTGTCAAATGTTCATGTTTTATTTTTTGTGCCCGATTTTTTCCCCTTGCTAAGGGATCAGCTTTTAACATCCTCAGGTATCTGATAATATGTAACTTTTTTCGCTTGGACCAATTAGCTATCTGAACGTGTTTCCCCGAGCTCTGCTCCGAGATTTCAAAACGTTTGAGTGACTCACGAGTCAGAGCTTGCATCAATATTCATATAATGTGAACGAAAAAGTACATCTGGGTCGAATCCCTACAGTGTCGACTGTAATTCATCTTTCATCACCAATATGCACAATGTAAAAAGATTGTATACAATCTTGGAGATAATCCCATCTGTCATAAGGAAGTATTTGTCAAAAGAATCTGTTTTTTCCTAAACTATGTTAGACAATGTTGTGAAACTACTGTGACGCGAGCCTGTTGTAGTTAGTTATCTAACGTTCGTTTGAAAGGAAGCTTGCAGTTGTGCATCCGCATGTGTGATGTGTTGATGGTCTGTTTTGTTGATGATTCTAGATGTTGATGTTGCATGCGAGTTCATTGAAGACACAACAACAGAATAACAATGAATATATTTGATAACGCAGGCTGATAACTTCCAACAATTTAATGAATAATAAAAGAGCACAGTCCTCTGTCCTCGCTAGCCTAGCGTCGTCCTCTAAGGCGTCCTGTCCGTTACTCTCTCTAGTTCGTAATCCTACTTTTTAATTACTCGTCACGTCACTAAGGAAAAACCCGATTAAACTCAACTTCTACGCTTCTTGTGTCATAACAGATTATCGAAGCAGAATAGGCCCTGTATAGTGGTTACAGGAACAAATTAAATATTTAAAAACAAGCAAAGTACCAAAAAAGCTGTATAATCTCAAACACAAGGCATATATTAAGTGTATCAATTAGGTTTAGCTATGTAATTAATTTTGCAATAAGCCTCAATCTATAAATGGTTCTAATTCAGCTTATAACACTCTACAGTCAAGTACTATTTCTTTCCCTTTAAAAGGAGACTAATTCAGCTTAAATGACCACTTCTTTTATATACTATTTCTTTCCCTTGTATTGAGATACCAAATAAGAATTATTTATTAGAAATAGTGTATTAACTGATTGGTTAATTTCTTTATCGATTGTCGTGTGGTCAGGTAAAAAAAAATATTGTGCAAAATTTCAGTTTTATCTGAGATTGGTGTTGGAGATATGACGCATACTAATATTTGACCAGAAAGAAATCCTTAAAAATATCATTATAGTATGAGAATATAGACATTACATTTTAAGCACAGTAACTTGCCCTTGGTTTTCATTTTGATTTTTACATTCTTAAAGCATAACAAGAGTGATGTTCCCCTTTCAGACCTTGCGATCTATAGGGCAGATGATGTAAAAGTCATCAGTTTCTGTGGCCCACGGTTAACTGCCCTTACGTTTCCCAAACTATATTGCCAGGTACCCTTAAGAGCTCGGTGGATTTAGAGAGCGCCCAAAGATACCGACTTTTAAAATCCTAGTCTTCAAAAGGATGCCATCCCGGGATCCTAAGTATGGCCCTACCGCTCAGTCATCGCGCCTCCAAAGAAATACAATAAAGTGACCAAAAAAAAAACAAAAAGCGATAATAAAAAAAAAGGGGGGGGGCGATGCAAGGGAGGAGGTTACAAAGAATGAAAGGAAGAAAATTAGAGTTCTTGAAATAAAAAGATAAATAATATAATCAATGTCAAGAACGCTAATTTAAGAAAACAATGTTTGGCAACTTAGTGTCTCAAAAGTAGCAGAAGATAATCATAGTTAACTCAGCTTGATGATCTCCCCTCCGTTGTCTATTTGTTTCATTACAAAGTAAAAAAAAAAGATTTCAGACCTTGTGATCTATGACACATACGATGTAAAGGTCATCTGTTTCTGTGGCCCACGGTTAACGAGGGTGTCGTGTGGTCAGCACAACGACCAACCGCCTTTACTTTTCCCCAACTAATGTCAGGTTCTCATTAGAGCTGGGTGGTCAGGCGCCCAAAGATCATGACCTTAAAAATCTCAGTCTTGATCAGGATTCGAACCCGGTTCGAAAGCCAGGCGCTTAGCCGCTCAGCCACCGCACCTCCATTATATAAAAAAAAAAAACACTTTTTAATTGTGCCAAGGTCTCAAAACAAGCATTTAAAGCTTCCATCGTGTTGATGTTAGGTCGTGATATAATTGGAAGAGTTTACAGAAACGGATTTATCAGAACTTTGAAAAATTACACACAAACTACGACACGCCTTTTATCACGTATCCTATTAACACTGCCTACATTCTCTACACCCGAAATACCAGGGACTCTCAACCCGTGAGACGCGACCCCCCTTTGGAGGTCGAATGACGATTTCACATGGTCGCCTAAGACCAACCGAAATAAGGATTTTTTTTTTAAATTGTAAAACTTAAAATATTTTCGCATCTTTATTTTCATAGAATAAATATTTTTACAGTTAAAAATCATCTATATAATTTCTATGGTGAAATTCGCGCATGTCGTGAGGTAGTGTAGAAGCATTTTTTGTTTACATGTAATTGTTTCGCCATTGTTTTATAGCCAATGTCAATAAAGGTAGCATTTTCATTTTTCATTATGAAACAAATAAAAAAAAAGGGATTTCGAACTAAGAACGTTAATAAATGAAAGGTCGTGTTTTTAAGATTTTAGTCAAAATATAATTTCATATTATTTGGTAATTAAATATAAAGCTTGGGTAATGCTTATCATTTGTAACAGCTATTTTAGATTATTATTTTACGGCTGGGGTCGCGCATGGTGAAGGATGGTAAAAAAAAAGGTTTGCCGAGCTAAAAAGGTTGAGAACCACTGCGACACACCAAAATAGCGAGCTATTTATATCGCTAAAGTTTGGAATCTCGAATAGAGATCAGTTACCTCAAATGAATGAGATGAAACAGAAAGGGAAACAATTCACATGTAATGTTGATGAAACATTCTACTGTTGATTTTCAGTTACCAATCCATAAACATTGTTGTCCAAAACAGTGCATAGTATTGATCAAACATCATCGTGTTGTTTTATGTCTCAGCATGTTGATTGTTACAAATCTGTATGAGTACACATGTGACATTATATTGAATACATTTTTTTCTTGTGCCATGATGTGGTTGTGAGTTAAATAAAATATTTGAAATGCGTATTAAAAAACTAGTGTTTATATTTCTAGTTTCATACTTCATCTGTTAGGGTGCAAATTTAAAGTCAGTTCTGAAACAAGGAAATCTTATGCCGAACTGGGAGTCGAACACTAAGTGAGCTTATGGCAGTGCGTCTCATGAGACTTGAGAGATACGCTCTCCGACTAAATGAACTACTCATACCAAGAGCTGCAATGACATGGAGGCCAATACGAGGAAAGCGCGAACATGGACGTCCTCGTATAACTTGGCGCCACACTTTCATGGAGGATCTCAGTGGAGCGGACACCAGGTGAGAAGAGGCTTCAGACATTGCCAGTGACAGATCCTTGTGGAGACAGCCTGACGCCCGATGAGCCGTACGGCGCGGGAGGATCTAAGTCTAAGTAAGTAAGTCTGGTGGTGAGGTATGCGCGCTGAACTGTCGTTCATTCGTCTTGATGGTCCCGGGTCCAGACGCTGACCGCTGCCATGCTATGTCGTTCTGCGGCAGTTTAAACTATGAAGTAGATTATCTTCAACTCTAAAGGAAACATCCGAAACATGTAGGACACTTAACAAGCTGTTTCAGATATTCACGAAAAACTCGCCAATATGAAGTACGCTAACTTGAACATCAATATTGCCAACAAAAACAAACAACCTACAAACGTTTCAGAAATTTGATTCTCCAGTGCTAAATAGATGTACACAAATGATCATCTAAATTTAAAAAAAAACAAGCAATACTTAGTAACAGTTTCTTTAGTCTGTGTACCGGAAACACCAAAAAACTTTCTATTTATAGTTTTTCCGCCATGTATGAAAATGTCCCATATACTCAAAATGACAATCGGTAGACAAAGATTATGTCTGTGGTGGAGGTGGTAGGACTGTGCATCAAAGTACTGCACTCCTCTTTGATCTTCAGACTCGAACCCACGCCTTATTAATAGACCATTTAGAAAGAATTTCAAGTGTCATTTATCAATAAAAGTAAAGCAAGAAAAACAGACTTCCCCTTTCAGACCTTGCGCTCTATCGGGCAGAGAATGTAAAAGTTATCTGTTTCTGTGGCCCATGGTTAACGAGGGTTTCATGTGGCCAGCACAATGACCAACTGCCTTTACTTTTCCCAAACTAATGTCAGGTACCCATTAGAGCTGGGTCGACTCAGAGGTGTCCTAAAGATCCCGAAAGTAAAAAATCTTCACCAGGATTTGCACCAGGGACCTCCGGTTCGGAAGCCAAGCGCTTTACCACTCAGCCACCGAACCTCAATTGATCTATAAAAGCTAGTGTATAAAGCCATGCACTTTTTCATAGGAGACAAGAAGCCAGGTCACTTCACAAGCAACAAATAGAATTAATGGACGTTTATCTGTTTAGCTACACCACCCCATTTAAAACAAAAATTTTTACAATATAACCTACATACCATTGCTTTGTTAATGCGGCGGTATTGCAACATAAAAATTTCATCCATCTTCAGCAATACAGAACCATCGGTCTACCGCAAGATAGTTTTGGTTTGACAGTTACAAAATATATTTACAAACGTTATCGGCCTTCCGACAGTTCTTTGAACAAGTATGTAATTAAGAACAATTTTATCAAAGAGAAATAACTGATTTTGTTTGGTATCAATTCTGATTCATGGATTACCCACCTTTTAAAATTGCAGCAAGCAAAATTTTTATAACCTGTTTACAATTGTATATGTATAGATTACGAACCATAAGAGCAACAATTTTTACAACTATATAGATTAGCGATATACAGAAATAATATGTTCACGGTAATTGTGTACATTCGAAATAATCGAAGATTTCGTCGGAGCAATCCCGAAAGAAAACTCTTACACAGTAAACGTTATGAGATGATTCAGAATTTTTTGTTTTGTTTTGTAATATATTTATTTTAGGAGCAGACTTCATCAATAATCGGTCATCCATAATCACATTCTTTCTTAATTGATATTTTCAAAACCTTAATCTTACGATAGGGAGTAAGTGTAATAAAAATTGTCCACACATGAGTTAATTAGAAAGTCTTAATAGTCCTAAAAAAAAAAATAATCAAATTTATTTCGATCCACTATCTCAATGTAAAGTCACATGTGATGCGCGTGAATCAATGTCGAAAAGTTCTACAAGACAATTTCTTTTTAAAGTTAACTCTTTCTCTCCTGATCGACGATATCATCGTTGATTTGAACCCATTACATTTACTTATTTTTCTAGGTAAGTGGTGTTATATAAAAAGGGCATAACATTTATCTATAATCTATACTCTATACCAATTATAACATTTTCCGATGAAAAGAAAAAGGTTATGGACGTTTAACCCTAACAGGCTAGTGAAAAACTAATGGGAAAAAAAAATGAATCATTCCTTCTGAACACGGAAAATGATTACGGAGAGGTAGAGTTAATTACTTCCCCATTTCTTTCACATAAACTTTCCAGTCTGTTTCTTCTTAGCCCACAATGTGCAATTGACGTGTTGAATTGAATGAATCTTTAAAACACCCTGAAGACTTATCAGACTAATTTTCGAAAAGTTCCAAAATCACGAGGCAGGAGTTGTTTAGTAGGCCTACTGAGCCAAATTTTTAAAATGTATTTTTTGTGTGTGTGTGGGTCTCCACTGACCTTCATTTCAAAAACTTTCCACATCCCAAGGCAGCGCCGAATGTTCGTAGATTTTCCATAGGAAGATATTTGTGTTTACTTATTTATTTTGCTTAATGATGAATGTGTTGACTCAATGCAAGGGACATAACCACACAATCCTACCTCTGACAAAGATTTATCAGGATTCATTCCCCTGTAAAAACTGTCCGTCGTTTGACTTTATGCAAGTCAATATACCCTCCTACGAAAAGAAATTGGTTCCTAGAGCTACCTATATATATATATATATAGAGAGAGAGAGACTCTATGTCTCTGAACATCGACAACTCAGTGTTTAATATTCTAGTAAAATAGTCTAATGTGTCCCCCGTGTGGTAATGTGTAACTCCTGAATGTGCATACAAGTAAAGTCTTCCTTTTAGATCTTGCGGCCAACCGTTAACAAGCAGGGTGCCATGTGGCCAGCACAACGACCAAATTGCTTTTAATTCCCCCGAACTAAAGACATGTACCCATTAGTGTGGGGTGCACTATGAGACGCCCTCCTCAAGATGACGAAATTAAAAATTCTAGTCTTCAGCGACATTTAAACCCAAGATCCCAGGTTCGGAAGCCGAGCACTTAAACACTCGGCCACCGCGCACCTGACTGTATAAAAAAAAGTTTTTAAAAACTTTGTGAAAATCAATTTAATAGCAACACTAGTAATAATAATAGTGAACAGAACGAACTAGGTTGGTTGTTTTTATTCAGGTACTTCATGGTGGCCGCTACCTTTCCACAGGGAAGGGGAGTAATCACAGCAGCCGTATGTACATTGGGCAGTGTGACCAGAAAAAAATGCGCAATCCTTCTCGACACGACATGAGCCTGCAAGAGATATAAAAATACGTCATCACTTTGAAACAACAGGCTTATCTATTAGTTCAAAACTAAATCACTTTGTAACAACAGGCTTATCTATTTTTTCAAAACAAAATCATTTAGTAACAACAGGCTCATCTATTAGTTCAAAACTAAATCAATTGTAACAACAGGCTTATCTATTTTTTCAAAACAAAATCATTTAGTAACAACAGGCTCATCTATTAGTTCAAAACTAAATCACTTTGTAACAACAGGCTTATCTATTTGTTCAAAACAAAATCATTTAGTAACAACAGGTTTATCTATTAGTTCAAAACTAAATCACTTTGTAACAACAGGCTTATCTATTTGTTCAAAACAAAATGTGCTTAAAATTTTTATTTAAAGAATACGAAAATAAATTACCTTCAATGCAAGCGTAGTCTCTTTCAGTATCAAAAACTGTTAACAAAAAAAAAAGAATTATTCAAATGTGTACGTAATGCTTGTTCAGGAGATAACGTAATAGTTTGGTAACTTAAGAGGCGGAGCTATGTTCAGGAGATAACGTAATAGTTTGGTAACTTAAGGGGCGGGGCTATGTTCATGAGATAACGTAATAGTTTGGTAACTTAAGGGGCGGGGCTATGTTCATGAGATAACGTAATAGTTTGGTAACTTAAGGGGCGGGGCTATGTTCATGAGATAACGTAATAGTTTGGTAACTTAAGGGGCGGGGCTATGTTCAGGAGATAACGTAATAGTTTGGTAACTTAAGGGGCGGGGCTATGTTCAGGAGATAACGTAATAGTTTAGTAACTTAAGGGGCGGGGCTATGTTCTGTTGAAAATGTCCAATGTTTTCCATGTTTCGGATGTTTCTTTACTCGGGCTTGCTGCCCTGCTTCATCAGGGCGCCCGGGTGGAAATGGTCGTGAGAGGGGATGACTAGGCCAAATGGGTGGCGAAACAAGGCTCCCGCGGGAGCCTAACCAGGACAGCGTACCAAAGGACTGGAAAGAAACTAATGTCACCCCCCTATTTAAAAAAGGAGAAAAATCAGATCCAGGAAACTACAGACCAGTATCACTTATCAGCATCACATGTAAAATCCTAGAACACATAATATGTAGCAACATCATAAACCACTTAGACAAACATAATGTCCTCACCCCATACCAACATGGCTTTAGGAAATATAGATCATGTGAAACACAACTAATAGGACTAATTGATGATTTTTCAAAAGGTTTAGATAATAGTGAACAAATAGATGCTATCTTACTATATTTTTCCAAGGCTTTTGACAAAGTTCACCACCATAGTTTGCTTAAAAAATTAAAATATTTCGGCATTAATGGTCCACTGCATTTTTCTGATAGGGAGAAAAACAAACTGTAATAAAAAATGGCTCTAAATCAACACCAATAACAGTAAACTCAGGCGTACCTCAAGGAACAGTCTTGGGTCCACTACTATTTTTAATTTACATAAATATTTTACCAAATTGCATTAGTTCAGGAACAAAAGTCAGATTATTTGCAGATGATTGCATAATATATAGAACAATAAAAACAAAACAAGACACAGATATTTTACAAAGAGAATTAGATGAATTACAGAAATGGGAATCAAATTGGAGCATGTCTTTCCACCCAGAAAAATGTCAGTTGTTAAGAGTAACAAAAAAACTAAAACAAATTAATTCCACTTATCTTATTCATGGCAAACCAGTAACACAGACTAAAATCGCAAAATACCTTATAATAAATGAAAAACTGTCATGGAATCCACATATTGATGAAACTATAAAAAAATCCAACAAAGCATTAAGGTTTATTAAAAGAAATTTCTATAAATCAAATAAGAACATAAAACTAAAATGTTATTTAACCTTGGTTAGGCCAATAATAGAATATGCATCCACCGTTTGGGACCCCTCAACTCAAGAAAACATTAAGAAACTGGAACAAACACAAAATAGAGCAGTGAGATTCATAACAAATGAATATTCACACTTAACTAGAGTAACACCTTTAGTAAAATCACTAAATTTAGAAAGCCTTCAGGACAGAAGACTCAAAGGTAAAGTAGCAATTATACATAAAACACTGAACCATAATCTTCAAATACAAAAACAAAATTTAATAAAATACTCTGAAAGACACAAAAATAAAGGCACATTCCTCGTCCCATATGCTAGGACAAATTTATAAAAATACTCCTTCTTCCCTAGTGCTATTAGAGCATGGAATGGGTTGCCTGAGCTAGCCAGAAAAACCAGTGACTTGGCAGAATTTAAGTCATTGGTTAATATGCATGACTAAATGCATGACGCGTAGGACGTAATCATCTTCTTTTTTGAAGTAACGTCTGTATTATATAAGATAAGAAGATAAAATGGCGGGGGTCCCAGTGGTGCGGCCTTCTTCGGCCGCGTCTCTAGTCCGCGAGTCCAGAGTGCCCGTGTCCACTTGAAGTGAACGCAAAAACAAACTCTAAGTTTAACCCCGAGTCTCATCCCCTGTCGGACAGGACAGCGGGAAGGAGGAACTCGCTGTCCAATTCAGGCCGGTGAAAGGGAGCTCTTGTGCGTCGCACAACTCTACTAGACAACTTCAGATGTTTCTTCAAGGCTGAAGTTGATCTACTTCCTAATCCAAACCTCCCGAAGGACGACGGGGATGGCAGAGGACAGGGTAGGATCCCATGACAATTGAGACGACCGATGGACAGTCCAGCGCGCATATCGTACGACCAGGCGCAAAACGGGTAAATCCTTTTATCCACTCTGCTTTTATTTTCGTGGAAACAATTTAAATCGAGACATCATATAATTAGACTAGTAGGGTTTAAATCTTTAAAAAAAGATATTTTCTGAATGTTCTTTAATGACAACAAATACAATAAATAAACAAGGTTACAAAAGACAGTGTGTGTGGAAGCACAAACTCAAAATCGGCCACGAAGTGGTCCACCCAGGCAGGCTTCAATATTTTCAGAAAGAACATCGGAATGAAATTATATCAAAGACAAATGAGAGATAAGAATGGAGAAAGAAAGTTAACAGATCTTGTGTAGTGCCCCAACGGTCCAGCAGATCAAATGATAGGTGAAAGTGAAAGTAAAATTAGATGTGAGCCTGGCCTAAGTAGTTCCCCTTATAGACCTTGTGGTCTATAGGTCAGATGATGTAAAGTTCATCTGTTTTTGTGGCCTACGGTTAACGAGGGTGTCATGTAGCCAGCACAACGACCAACCGATTTACTTTTCCCCAACTAATGTCAGGTACCCATTAGAGCTGATTGGACTCAGGGGCGCCCAAAGATTCCAAAGTTAAAATCCCAGTCTTCACCAGGATTCGAACCCGTTACCCCCGGTTCGGAAGCAGAGCGCTTTACCGCTAAGCCACTGCGCCTCCCCTGCCCCATTTGATGTCTTATAATTGATTTGTTTTGAAATGGCTCAATCTTAATTGAAAGAAAAAAAAAACGATTTCAATATCTTTTCTAGTTTACGAGATCTAAACGGGACGTACGGACAGACGGACAGACATCTCACACAAAACTAATAGCGTCTTTTCCCCTTTCGGGGGCCGCTAAAAAAGGTTTGGCTTCAAATGTATTAATACAGATTTTATTAAAATTTATGATAGAATTAGATTTACTAAATGTATGGCCTCCTTGAATCTCTTTTCGAGGCTATTGCACGGCTATTGATTATCTCTTGCATTAGCATAGAAATACAATTATATATGTATGTTTGCATAATCTTTTTTCTTTACTTCATTTTTTTGAATTGTAAGTCAAATTACGACTTTGACATACATGTCATAATACAGCAACATATTAATTTGCCATATTATTCATAGCATTTATAATTTAGATAAGTAGGCGTAATATTATATTATCATAAGCCTACACAATTTCATTTCTTTTTCCTCCACAAAAAGTACAACCTTTCAGAAATAAGAATTGAACGTACACAAAATATAGAATACCGTATACTAGGTATAGACTTACAGTAGACTAGGTGTAGACTTAACGTAGACTAGGTATAGACTTAACGTAGACTAGGTATAGACTTAACGTAGACTAGGTATAGACTTAACGTAGACTAGGTATAGGCTTAACGTAGACTGGATATAGACTTAACTTAGACTAGGTATAGACTTAACGTAGACTAGGTGTGGATTTAACGTAGACTATGTATGGACTTAACGTAGACTAGGTATAGACTTAACGTAAGCTAGGTACAGACTTAACGTAGACTAGGTATAGACTTTACGTAGACTAAGTATAGACTTAACGTAGACTAGGTATAGGCTTAACGTAGACTAGGTATAGACTTAACGTAGACTAGGTATAGACTTACCGTAGACTAGGTATAGACTTAACGTAGACTAAGTATAGACTTAATGTAAACTAGGTATAGACTTAACGTAGACTAGGTATAGACTTAACGTAGACTAGGTGTGGATTTAACGTAGACTATGTGTAGACTTACTGTAGACTAGGTATAGAGTTAACGTAAACTAGGTATAGACTTAACGTAGACTAGGTATAGACTTAACGTAAACTAGGTATAGACTTAACGTAAACTAGGTATAGACTTAACGTAGACTAGGTATAGACTTAACGTAGACTAGGTATAGACTTAACGTAGACTAGGTATAGACTTACCGTAGACTAGGTATAGACTTAACGTAGACTAAGTATAGACTTAATGTAAACTAGGTATAGTTTTAACGTAGACTAGGTATAGACTTAACGTAGACTAGGTGTGGATTTAACGTAGACTATGTGTAGACTTACCGTAGACTAGGTATAGACTTAACGTAAACTAGGTATAGACTTAACGTAGACTAGGTATAGACTTAACGTAAACTAGGTATAGACTTAACGTAAACTAGGTATAGACTTAACGTAGACTAGGTATAGACTTAACGTAGACTAGGTATAGACTTAACGTAGACTAGGTATAGACTTACTGTAAACTAGGTGTAGACTTAACGTAGACTAGGTATAGACTTAAAGTAGACTAGGTATAGACTTAACGTAGACTAGGTATAGACTTAACGTAGACTAGGTGTAGACTTAACGTACATTAGGTGTAGATTCAACGTAGACTAGGTATAGACTTACAGTTGAAGAATGCCAGGCATACCACTAGAGGGATATAAGTTAGTATCTTCATGATAAGCTGCAAAGAATTCAGTTCGAGAATGACTCGATGACTCGCGAAAACATTATTGAGTCGCGTGCAGTAACTCGACGATTCACTTTTCATTGGTCTAAGAGTACCTTCCCATGTTGCGGTCTGTTAAATGCCAAGCTAGGAGGCATCACTAAGGAATAGAAGAACATCGAATTGAGAAACATCGACGCGACGTAAGCTAATTGATTTGCTAATGATACTACAACAGCAAAAACAAAACTTCTATGTCCTGCTTATATTTCATTAGCTTATATAAAAAGTTGGTAAAAAAATTAACACTGGACTAATTAAGAGAAGTTGTTGTTTTTTTTTTTGTTTTGTAAAACGGGGGGGGGGGGGGGGGAGAGACTTCTTCTAGCCAGCTTTATTGCTGCTGAGCTGTCAGCTCTTTTGCAGACTGTGCCAAGGAAAAATAGTGTGCTGTTTTCTTCAGTTGTTCAGAACTGCCGTTGGTTATATTGGGCTGTAGGGGAAGTAGGGTCTCCCTAAGACGGATTGGGGGGGGGGGGGGGGGGGAAACGATAGGTGGATGTGAGACAGTCAATGTGACCCAGGCTCCGTCGACATTTACCTCAGGTGCTGTGTCAGCATGAATATGTAAGAGCTTGTTCTACGTGCAGAATGCTTTGACCTACATTTAAATGGACTTTGTTTTATATGTAATGTAGACTGACTTTCTTAGACACAGACTAATTTAGATCATATGTAATGTAGACTGACTTTCTTAGACACAGACTAATTTAGATCATATGTAATGTAGACTGACTTTCTTAGAAACAGACTAATTTAGATCATATGTAATGTAGACTGACTTTCTTAGACACAGACTAATTTAGATTATATGTAATGTAGACTGACTTTCTTAGACACAGACTAATTTAGATCATATGTAATGTAGACTGACTTTCTTAGACACAGACTAATTTAGATCGGGCATAAAAGAGAACCAAAAAAAACTATTTTGGTCCTGGTTACCATTATTGAGACCTGCCTTTTCAGATTAAATCCTTACCAAACAGAGCAGCCAGTGGGGCCACCCTGTGAGGTTGTGTCAAAAACACAAGCTCTCTTTGAATTCTTGATTTGTTTCTCGTTTGTTTACTGATTGTATTTTTCAATAAGTAAATAGAAGCATGTCTTAGAATACTCGTGAAAGAGATTCTAATTAAATAGGAACTTTGCAAGAAGTATTTAGAAAGGGACAATATGACCTGCAATCTTTTGATGTTTATAAAAAAAAAAAAACAGTAAAAAAGAAAAAAAAAGTAGGATCCTGGGATATGTTTGTTGTTTGTTACATGCCCTGAACATTCACAATTTAATGTTGTTTAGACATTTTCCTTTTTCTCTTCTCGTGTTATCTCTGGGCTGTGATTCTGTCTACTGCATAGACCAGCAAACCAGCTTCCTCCAGGCTTCTCGGTTCTGGGTCGAGTTTCTGCGACTGTGCTTAAGTCTCACCCATCTGCGTGACGTCTGCTTCCAAATCGCGGACCAGTGTATTCCTGAGCCGTCTTTAGTTGCTCAGTTTCAATGCCAAACGTTTTACGCATCGATCTGAATGTAAAACCAGGGCCGGTCCTATAAATTGCGGGGCCCTATGCAAAATGGTTTGCACGGGGCCCAGTCTGGGTAGAGATAAGGATAACAAGTGAAAATTAAAATTTTGTATTAAAAAATAAATTTGACTTTGCATTTTATTCATACTTTACTAAGTATAGAATTGTTGTCAAATTAACTTTACGAGCCATCTGCAGTAGATAGTAATTTTCCAACAAAAAGCCGACAGTCATTCAGATCTGCTTTTTATATTTACTATCGACTAGCAAAGTATCGCTTGTGTTTTATTTTTAAGAGGTCGAAATAGATTTAGATCGATATTTGTATGCCAGTGTGATATTTGAACTTCTTGATTTGGTTAAAATTCGACTTATTATTAGGTCTACATTTTTATTGCATTAAAGCTGACAATGCCTTTTTTTATCGCCAGTAGGATTGGCGTTGTTTATATAATGTTTTTAAGGAGATTTGCATGAGTTTTGAGATTATTTTAATAATTTCAGGAGATTTTCATGACTTTTTCATATATCTTGCAATTTCAGGAGAATTCTAGAAACCCTTAAATAATAAGTTTTAATGGTTTAATTTTTAAAAAATATTCAACTAAACTTCGTGCGAAGCCTACGAAAGTGCGGGGCCCACTGCGGCCGCATAGGCTGCAGTGGCCTAAATTATATTTTGCATTGAATATTTAAATCTTTAAGTGATAATAGGCCTATACATAAAAATAGTTGTTTCGAAACCGCTGCGTTTAAATTTACATAATATTGTTTTAACTACGGGGGAAAAAAGGGAGAATCTTCATTATAATTCAAAGTAATAGATACTATCATCAGCTTGCCAAAGGAATGTATGGGGTAGCGTTTAACTTTATATCATTATGTTGTCGATATTTTTATTTTAAAATGGGAGGGTCACTTGCAACCAAAAACCAAAACAATATATAGCCTGGGAACGAATCAATGGGGGCAGTCGGTGGGTAGTAATAGTAAGGGTTACAAAGCAGGGAAAAAACATTACGTTAATCACAAGAAAATATTTTTTGAAATACTTTTTTTAAAAAAAAACAAAGCTTATATTAAGCGTAACTGTATCAATTAGTTTGGATCAGTCATGTTATTAAATGTGTAATAGATCTAGACTAACAATAAAACAGCATTTAGTGGATACCATCTGAACATGAAGATTGCATAGCTATCTATTGTTTCCATAGTCAAGTACTATTTTTTCATGTTGTATGCAATAAGACAATAAAAGGGACTAATTCAGATTATACACCACTTAAGTCAAGTACAATTTCTTTCCCTTTTTTGAGATACCAAACAAAATAATTAATTAACAATAGGTATTAAACTAATTGGTTAAAATAAATTATTGATTCTTGTGTTGCTAGGGAAAAGAAATAGTTATGGAAAATTTCAGCTTGATCCGAGATTGGGTTGTGGTAGAAATAATGTGTACAACCTTTTTCCACACAGAAAGACAGACAGACAGAGTGGGCTGATATAAGCTTTCTAAAAACAATGTGGGACGGTTGTCTGGTGTGTTTAATGAAAGTATCAACTTAACAGATGTAAATCAGAGAGAAAAACATACAAAAGGTATAGCAGTACCTAGCAATAACAAGATAAACAAAACAAAAAGTAACTCTAAGACATAGTGAAAATATAAATAGACAATACAGAGAAATATCATCAATCATTGTGTTAACTGTTGGACAACCCACGAAAGAGACAAATATACTATTGCTTCTGATGTACATGCTGAAAATATTGAAACCTGCCTATTCACGTGCCTCTGTGGACTACTTCGGGAGTCCGATTCTGAGTTTGTGTTTCCACACAAACTCTCTTGTAACCTTGCTTTTTTTTTTTTCTTTCAATACTGTTTACATTACGTAAGCTACAAAAAAATAGTAAAGTGTAAAATATGTGAACGAAAAGATAGTACCTAATGAAAAGTACAAATGAAACCATTTAAGAAACATTGAATGACATTGACCTGGATGCTATCTAGATAGAACACTGTTGAAAACTAATAATAAAAATTTTCTCGCGTTAAAAGCGAAAACAAAAAAACAACAATTTGGCAATGCTAAGAAATGCAAAAAAAATAATTTATATTCTTTTAAACTCCTATAGCTCATCACTTTCTAAACTCAGTACATCGGACAAATAAAATATGGCTATTTATAGTTTCTGTAAAATAATCACTATAAATTAGAAACGAGTGTGTTTATATTTAGACATTAAAAACTAGGATGAACAGATACGAAACAGAACATTGACGTAAGTATATATTTATAGAAACAGGAGAATTATATTTTATCAATATTATAAGAAAACAAAAAGGTCTATATTAAATTAATGAAAATGGTTCAGATTAAAATTTTATGAACATACAATTTTTTTTCTTTTATAAGACAACATACACAGACACACAAGTAGGAAAAGTGTAACATATCTGGACCTTCGCAGCTTCTCTCTCGTAAACTACACACTCAAAACACACATAGGCCACAAGGAGACAGACGCAAACACCTTAACGTACAAACACACACACGCATACATTCACACACACGCACACAATACAAAGAACTCTTTCTTGCTGTCGCCAGTTTCGTGTGTGTGCGTCTGTGTCTAACGCCATGGACTTCATCCCAGGTAACTTTTGGACCTCTGACTCTTATCATTAAACAGTCACCAGCTTCTTGTTCATCACACCATGCCAGCACTTTATTCGTTCCAAAATTTTTTATTAACATGATTTAAATATTTTTTTTTGTGCCAAAACGAGGCTGACAAAACATAAAGGACTTCTTAACACTAGCAGTTTCATCGTTTTGTAGATCAGCCCATCAATACTAAGCATCGTTTGTTTTTTTTGGCCCTTTTGTTTTCTATTCATGACTTCGGGACACTGCTGTCAGCCCACAAACGCAGATCATGCTTGGGTGTGTCCACTCTGGACGTCGGTTGACTCTATTCCAGGTTTAGGTCGGAGCCATGGCTTCCATGACTTTAAGCGTTGTCTGACGTCTTTAAACATCAACCAGGGAAAAAACATAAACAAAGGTCTGGCGCATTCCAGTGTGAAGGCGATATAGATAACAATGAATCTGTAAGAAAATAAATACGTGTAAGGTTAGTCTTATCTGTATCAATTATCTATGACAACCTATTAGTCTTACTAATTATATAAGTATCTTGTCATTGGTATATCTATCTATCTATCAATCTTAGATCTACATCTAATTCCCTAAATCAGTAATACTCAAACTAAAACCCGCAGGCAGCGGGTAATATCCGGCTAGCAGCCTATATTCTAAGTATAATGAAAGTAGAGTGTAAAAATGCGTTTTCACGTTCATCCGATATACATATCTAATATATAATATTGTGAAAACGGGTTTACCCCAATTGCTCAAACTTACTTACTGTGTGTAGGGTATATAACTTAGCTATTGTGTTCCTTACCGAGCTTTAAGGGACTCATAGTTAAGCTCATATTCTAAAAGGGCGATGATCGAATCACAACACAATGCGACACCAACCGCAGCAATATACGTCTTGGCTTCATCCATCTGTGGACCAGGACTTAACAGTTCCACCTGCATTCCGCTAGACGTAAAACCGGCCCTGAACCTTCTGCGCTTCTTCAGCACTGCCACCACTGTGATGACTGCTGCAAGCGAGAGTGGTATGACGGTGTCCAGGAGTCTCATGGTAGCGTAAGAGTACGGGATTGAGCATTCCACTGCTAACTTGGCGCTACCCATGATCATGGCAGGGATGGTGATCAACGAGGCGACCCACGGCAATAAAATGACTCCTACGGTGACAAGCCGTTGGCCGAGGCTGGACAGCCACACGCTAAGTTTCAAGTCCATCAGCTGAAGGACAAACACGATGACCATTGTCAGCAGTGTGTAGTTGGACACAAAGTCCAGTATGAGTTCCATGTTAATAGCTGCGTAAAGATGGGAGCAAAAGTTCCTGGTATTCCTAGAGAAAGCAAAAGTCGTCTGCAATGGACCTTCCACTAGGCAGAGCAACAGATGGAGAACACATGTGCTGATGAGAAGCTTATTGCGCATGCGTGACCTTAATTCTTGGCTAGTGGCTATGGCAAGAAGCAGCCAGAGGTTAAGCAAAGTTCCTGATATAATCACTATGCCATGGAATGCCTTAAGCGCAATCATTAATTTTTGGAGCAAATCTAAAGGAAAATCCTCAATTTCCAAGTTGGGGTATGTTTCATTTGAAAAATTCATATTGTTTATATGTAATCAGTAGAACAGGCTTCTTCTGAGCGTCCTTCAAAGTAATAATTTATTTCTCTTAAGCAATAAACATGTGTATATGTACTACTTATATAAGGCATCTATGCTCTGTTAATAATTAATAAAAAAAATGTATAAAATGCTTGCAAGTCAAATCAAAGCCGCTTTTTTCTCTCATGTTGAAGTAATTAAAATCGATTAGCGTGTCATCACAAAGCATAGAAGTGATCATTGTTAAATTCCTATGTGCCTTTTACAATACGCAATGGATTTTTCCGTGGTTGCCATGTCGTATCGAAACCCCCCTTAGAAACAGACATGCTGATAATTAACTCCCTTAGAGCAGGTGAAAGAAATATTTCTGGTCGCATGATATGCGAACTGGACTGTCGTTGGGATGACTGAATCTCGATGGTCCCGGGTTTATACCCTGCCAGCTGCCATCCTCCCCCCCCCCCCTTTTTCAGTCCTGCGGCAAGTTTTTGGCTAGGATGAATTTATCCTTAAATCTGAGAGTCAAATTTGAACCCCCCCTCCCCCCACTCTAGATACGCCACCGATGAAATGGTATATTTTACGAAGGCCAGTAGGCGTACACTTAAAAGGAAACTTGTGAAATTGTAATAAGTATTGTAATTAACTGAACTCCGAATGATCTAACACAAAAATACATTTATAAAAGACAACACCTCCTTTGGGCAACTTACAATAAAATATAATATTATTAAAAATTATTTTTGTTTTACCTCTAATTGGGTGTCGAACTCTTGCTGTTGACACCTTCAGCTTATTAATCGAACGATTCTACCAATTAGACCAGCGGGCATAGGATAAGGTACAAAGTATATATTGATTCGTTTATTACACGTAGAACTTGTAAAGATCTCGTCTATCTCTAGATCTAACTATAAAGATCTAGGTGTAGATGTAGATCTACTTCTAGATCTAGAATCTTTAAGTAATCTATAATAGATTTACGTAAAAATATAATCAAAGCTAAGATAATCTATCAATAAACTTATAGCAATGTAAAATTTAATAAACAACTTTTTTTTATAGAATAAGTTCAATGATATAGATCTAGGTCTTTAAACTTAGACTTGGAAGACGATGCACAATAATTGTCTGAACAGTAATTTAATAAACTCTTCAATCAATAGATTCCTGAAGGCCGAAAAGAGGAATGCGAAAACAGAGCTGAAGAAGTTTATCAATAGATTCCTGAAGGCCGAAAAGAGGAATGCGAAAACAGAGCTGAAGAAGTTTATCAATAGATTCCTGAAGGCCGAAAAGAGGAATGCGAAAACAGCTGAAAAAGTTTATCAATAGATTCCTGAAGGCCGAAAAGAGGAATGCGAAAACAGAGCTGAAGAAGTTTATCAATAGATTCCTGAAGGCCGAAAAGAGGAATGCGAAAACAGAGCTGAAGAAGTTTATCAATAGATTCCTGAAGGCCGAAAAGAGGAATGCGAAAACAGAGCTGAAGAAGTTTATCAATAGATTCCTGAAGGCCGAAAAGAGGAATGCGAAAACAGAGCTGAAGAAGTTTATCAATAGATTCCTGAAGGCCGAAAAGAGGAATGCGAAAACAGAGCTGAAGAAGTTTATCAATAGATTCCTGAAGGCCGAAAAGAGGAATGCGAAAACAGAGCTGAAGAAGTTTATCAATAGATTCCTGAAGGCCGAAAAGAGGAATGCGAAAACAGAGCTGAAGAAGTTTATCAATAGATTCCTGAAGGCCGAAAAGAGGAATGCGAAAACAGAGCTGAAGAAGTTTATCAATAGATTCCTGAAGGCCGAAAAGAGGAATGCGAAAACAGAGCTGAAGAAGTTTATCAATAGATTCCTGAAGGCCGAAAAGAGGAATGCGAAAACAGAGCTGAAGAAGTTTATCAATAGATTCCTGAAGGCCGAAAAGAGGAATGCGAAAACAGAGCTGAAGAAGTTTAACACGGCGTCACACCATTCTTAGAGGACCCGATATTCGTAGGCACTAGCCAGGAAAAGGTTGTTGAAATCGATTACGACCGATCTATTTGGAAAGAATTTGCTACCCTATGAGAGAACGCAGGAGGAGGATCTAAGTCAAAGTAGACCTAAGTCTAAGATATATCCAAGATATGGTTTCTCATTTGATAAGGGTGAGGTCCCTTTTGTTCGGTTCTGACATTGAGCAAAAAAAAACAATGAAATGGTTCACACGTTTGTAAGCATAAAATGAATAAAATGTGTAGATTACATTTCAGATATTTCGTAACAACGAAAGCCTCCGTAGATAGATCTAGATTTAGCAAAGATAAAACATATTTAAGATGTCAACAGGAACACTTTAATTTGTTGTGCATGTCCGGAATCCGAATTGCTATAAATCAATATGTTACGTACAAAATACATCAACACATTGTAACAAAACAAAATTGTTGAAAACCCAGTTCAGTGGATATCGTCCAAAACATTAGAATGTAAACTTTCCCATATTAAAAATATAGAGAGAGAGATCTTGGGTAAAATACAAAGCTTTGACATCCATGAGTACTGCTATTTCTTAGTAACTGAAATTGTTTGGAGAGGGGTGGGGGGGGGGAGGTTGTACAGCGTGACTTTTTTTTTTCTTTGCTCTGATCGCGTTTGCACATGGGCAAAAAAGGAACAGATAATGATGACCTTATTATATTGAGTAAAGACGCGTCTAACAATCGTTAAAGGTTTTAGACAACTGGAAGAAGCATCTAGAACCAGCAGGACTAGAGGTCAATGACAGTAAAACCATATCACAATGACAAGTGACTATTAGAGGAACACTGTATTAAAACCACTGACTAAAAGTTTGAAAATGTTGAAACAATCAAGTATCTAGGAAGTAAGGTAACTATTAGCACACAAAAAATATACATATATATATATATAACAAGAAAAACATGAAAATACTTTTAAAAAGATTACAAAGAGATTTTGTGTTATCACACAATCCCAGAGGCGGCCCCATCAAATTCGCCAACCAGAAATATATTAAAGCCTTAGTCTTGTCTTGACCGTGTAAAGTAATTTTAAAAATCAATTTGGCGTTAATGTTTACATAAAAGCAAGCAGTGCAACAAGTCTTATTTGATAAGACACTTCCTACTCTTCTGGAATAAGTAAAGTAGCGTTAGCTAATCAATTAAGATCAGCATGGGAACCTCCCGATACAGTGTCGGTGGCACTTAGTGCGGAAGCTCATAAATTTTCTTGAAATATGTTCCAATAAACACTATTGCATGTTGTTTTTTTTTCTGTTGTTTTTTTTGTTGTTGTTGTTGAACCAACACAGTCAGCTAATGACCTACTTTTATTGATTTTTACTCAAACGTAAAATCACAATGTTTATGACATTTATTCAAATATTATTGCAAATTTTACAATAATATTTAATAAAAATTATAAACAGACTCAACATCATATGAACAGGTTTCCTTTGTTATACTTTAAGACAGAAATGGTATAACGTTGTGTTGTGTTATTTACACTTAAACTACCATCTAGATGTGTCTAGGCATTTTTGGGCATATATCTAGAGATTTTATTATTATCTTTTCCAATGTGTCTGCTTTTGCCAAGTTATAATTTTTCCAACTTGGTTGTCACCACAAAATGGGTTCAAACTGTGCGGACCGCACCCCTCGCACCCCCCCCCCCGTGACGCCACGACTCCAAGATATATCTCGATATTTTATTATTATCTTTTCCGATGTGTCTGCTTTTGCCAAGGTGTATTTCTTTTCCAAATTGGTTGTCACCCCCAAAAATGGTGTCGACCTATGTAGGCTGAACCCTCTGCCCCCCCTACCAGCGACGCCACTGCTCCAATAAATACCTACCTCTTCCCAACAATTTCAATTTATATATTGGAGTAGACATACTAGGAAATTTTAAAAAAAAAATGAGCCCGCACAACAACACAGGTTCATAAGAAGTTCATATTTAATTATTTAAAAAAAAACAAAAAACATTTGAATCAGCATACCATTTCATAAATGTGACCTAAGCTTATACGAAGTGTTGTTCTATCAGTCATGTCATTAAGTATGTATTCTGTGCGGTTAGAAACATTTCACGCTTTTAGCTTTCTCACTACGCCATAATCTGATCACTTCTCTGGGGAAATGTGGGGTTGGGGAAAGGGATATCTGCGTGAATTTTACCGTAATCGTTTTTTTTAAGCATTTGTTTAAAAAAATAAGCCTCCTCAAGCCGACATTCTAACCACTCTGCTAATGAGGTGTGTATGAAAATAGAAGATTGTTTAGTCTTAAACTTACTTTAAAGCGACGACCTATAAAGCTTATACCACCGCCTCAGTAAAGTACAATTTCTTTCCCTTGTTCGAGATAACAAACACAATTAATAATTACCTATAGTTAGTTAATTAATAGGTAAATTATTATATTGACTCTTGTGTTGAAAGATAAAAGAAATAATTGTGTGAAATTTCAGGTTGATCCAATATTTTGTGTGGGAGAAATAAGGTGTACCAACTTTTTACCAGACAGACAGAAAAAGCTTTGTAAAAATCATCTTGCGTTACATCGAAAAATCTTACAGAAATTGATTTGCAGTGCTAAAAAATGAAAAAAAATATATCATATACTTTTTGATACATATAGACATATAGCTTATCACATCTTACGGATAAATTTAAAAAAAAAAGCTATTTAGAGTTATCCGCAAAACATTGACATTTGAAATATAAACCAGTGTATTCATACTTTTTATTTATATTATTTTATTTATATTATAGCAGAAGAAATTACCTTACCTAACTCAAAAAATATAGAATCTACATTTTGTAAAATTAACACCACCTCAACATCCCTAATAATAGGCAGCATTTACAGACCACCAAATTCTAGTTTAGAATACATGCAGGAACTATGTAATCAGATTACTACACTTAAAGAGACAAATAAAAATGCAGTTTTTTGGATTATGGGTGACTTCAACCTACCTGATATAAATTGGAAAACACTAACCATAGATAAACACCAAAACCTTAAGGACATAAATGAGCTTTTCATAGAAACTTTACACAACCTAAGTTTAGATCAAATCATTAAAAAGCCAACTAGATTAAACAACACATTAGATCTCTTCTTAACCAACAGACCTGGATTAGTTGTTGATTATGATATTATCCCTGGTCTATCAGACCATGAGATCATAAAAATACACAGTCAGATAAAAGCAGTAGCCAATACAAAACCCAAAAGAAAAATCTTACTCTGGAATAAATGTAACCTAACACAATTACACCAAGCTGCATTAAACTTTCAACAAACATTCTTATTAGAAAAAGACATTAACCAACCAGTCGATGACATCTGGTATTTCATTAAAAACCATCTTAAAAGCATTATAGAAAATCATATACCAACTAAATACACATCAAACAAAATAAATAAATGCTGGTTTAATAATAGACTAAAGAAGCTTTGTAAACAGAAGGAAAACCTATATAGAAAATTTAAAGAAACCAAGGCAGAAAGAGTTTACAAAAAGTATCTAAAAATTAAACACCTAACCCAAAAAGTAAGCAGACAGCTGCAGAGTGAATACATAAACAATGTAATATCTAAAGATAACAACAAAAACCTATGGTCATACATTAAGTCTAAGAAAATGGAAACAACAATCATAGCGCCATTAAAAGATGAACATAACATAATACATAATGATAATGAAACTAAAGCAAACATCCTAAACAAATACTTTGCATCAGCATTCTCAGCCCCAGGAGACAAAGACATATTTCTTAATTTGAACCAAGTAGACAACATAGAAGATTTAGTAGTACAAGAAAATGGAATTAAAAAAACTATTAGCCAACACCAAACCAAATAAAGCGTCTGGACCTGATGGTATTCCAGCTAGATTACTCAAAGAACTAAGCAATGAGCTAGCCCCAGTGTTCAAAATACTCTTTCAGTCATCGCTTAACCAGGGCAGAGTACCGAAGGACTGGAAAGAAGCTAATGTCACCCCCCTATTTAAAAAAGGAGAAAAATCTGATCCAGGAAACTACAGACCAGTATCACTTACCAGCATCACATGTAAAATACTAGAACACATAATATGTAGCAACAACATAAACCACTTAGACAAACATAATGTCCTCACCCCATACCAACATGGCTTTAGGAAATATAGATCATGTGAAACACAACTAATAGGACTAATTGATGATTTTTCAAAAGGTTTAGATAATAGTGAACAAATAGATGCTATCTTACTAGATTTTTCCAAGGCTTTTGACAAAGTTCACCACCATAGTTTGCTTAAAAAATTAAAATATTTCGGCATTAATGGTCCACTGCATCAGTGGATTAAAGATTTTCTGATAGGGAGAGAACAAACTGTAATAATAAATGGCTCTAAATCAACACCAATAACAGTAAACTCAGGTGTACCTCAAGGAACAGTCTTGGGTCCACTACTATTTTTGATTTACATAAATGATTTACCAAATTGCATTAGTTCAGGAACAAAAGTCAGATTATTTGCAGACGATTGCATAATATATAGAACAATAAAAACAAAACAAGACACAGACATTTTACAAAGAGAATTAGATGAATTACAGAAATGGGAATCAAATTGGAGCATGTCTTTCCACCCAGAAAAATGTCAGTTGTTAAGAGTAACAAAAAAACTAAGACAAATTAATTCCACTTATCTTATTCATGGCAAACCAGTAACACAGACTAAAAACGCAAAATACCTAGGTGTTATAATAAATGAAAAACTGGCATTGAATCCACATATTGATGAAACCATAAAAAAACAACAAAAAAACATTAGGGTTTATTAAAAGAAATTTCTATAAATCAAATAAGAACATAAAACTAAAATGTTATTTAACCTTGGTTAGGCCAATAATAGAATATGCATCCACCGTGTGGGGCCCCACAACTCAAGAAAACATTAAGAAACTGGAACAAACACAAAATAGAGCATTGAGATTCATAACAAACGAATATTCACATTTGACTAGGGTAACACCATTAGTAAAATCACTAAATTTAGAAAGCCTTCAGGACAGAAGACTCAAAAGTAAAGTAGCAATTATACATAAAACACTGAACCATAATCTTCAAATACAAAATTTAATAAAATACTCTGAAAGACACACAAATAAAGGCACATTCCTCGTCCCATATGCTAGGACAAATTTGTACAAATACTCCTTCTTCCCTAGTGCTATTAGAGCATGAAATGGGTTGCCTGAGCTAGCCAGGAAAACCAGTAATTTGGCAGAATTTAAGTCATTGGCTAAATGCATGACGCGTAGGACGTAATCATCTTCTTTTTTGAAGTAACGTCTGTATTATATAAGATAAGATAAAAGGCCTTTAATAAATTAATGAAAAGGATTTAAATTAAAATAATATTTACATAAAAAGTTTTGTTTTTCCGTTTGCAAAACAACACACAAGAAATATTCAACTCATCTTGACCTTAGCAGCTTCTCTCTGCTAGGCTCCTCATTCAAAACACACATACACTCAGATGCACACACATGAATGTGCATACACACACAGTCACAGACACACACACATACACACACACAATAAAATTAACCTATTCTTGCTGTCGCCAGTTGTGTGTGTGTAACGCCATGAGCTTTAGACTATAAAACATTTGGCCCCCCTTACTCAATAAACAGTCGCCGCTTATTGTTCATGAGACCAAGGCAACGATAATTGGAGGCACTAGGCAATATGAAATTTGAGGCCCCAAATGAAGATAAAAACATTTTTTTTAAGGGAAAAAATAAAAATCTGCATTTTATTAAATATGTAGTGCACTACCAGAGTTACACCAAAGACGCGTTTCGCTAATTTCTTCTCTCAAAAATAGTTGTTTTGAGTCTCGTGCGAGCCCCCCCCCCCCTACACGCACATCAATGAAGGGAGCATTTCATTCTTTGCAAAGGTTTTAATAGAAATGATAAAAGACAAATTATCTGTAACAGTACTCTTAGAACGAGGCTGAAAAGTCAACCATAAAAGACCTCACAACACTAAGTGGCTGACATTTCCATTGTTTTGTAGATCAGCTTATCAATAGGTATCATTTATTAACCATAGAAGACCTCACAACACTAAGTGGCTGACATTTCCATTGTTTTGTAGATCATCTTATCAATAGGTATCATTTATTAACCATAGAAGACCTCACAACACTAAGTGGCTGACATTTCCATTGTTTTGTAGATCAGCTTATCAATAGGTATCATTTATTAACCATAGAAGACCTCACAACACTAAGTGGCTGACATTTCCATTGTTTTGTAGATCAGCTTATCAATAGGTATCATTTATTAACCATAGAAGACCTCACAACACTAAGCGGCTGACATCTCCATTGTTTTGTAGATCAGCTTATCAATAGGCATCATTTATTAACCATAAAAGACCTCACAACACTAAGTGGCTGACATTTCCATTGTTTTGTAGATCAGCTTATCAATAGGTATCATTTATTAACCATAGAAGACCTCACAACACTAAGTGGCTGACATTTCCATTGTTTTGTAGATCAGCTTATCAATAGGTATCATTTATTAACCATAGAAGACCTCACAACACTAAGCGGCTGACATTTCCATTGTTTTGTAGATCAGCTTATCAATAGGTATCATTTATTAACCATAGAAGACCTCACAACACTAAGCGGCTGACATCTCCATTGTTTTGTAGATCAGCTTATCAATAGTTATCATTTATATTTTTGACTATGTGTTAATATAGATAATGTTTTCTATTCATGAATATTCGGAACACTGTCAGACAACAAATGCAGATCAAGCTTGGGTGTGTCCACTCTGGACGTCGGTTGACTCTATTCCAGGTTTAGGTCGGAGCCATGGCTTCCATGACTTTAAGCGTTGTCTAACGTCTTTAAACATCAACCAGGGAAAAAACATAAACAAAGGTCTGGCGCATTCCAGTGTGAGAGCGATATACAAAACAATGAATCTGTAAGAAAATAAATACGCGTTAGTTTAGTCTTATCCATATCTATCATGTACAGCCACATCATTGTCCCACTATAAGTCTATCTTTTCATTGGTCTATCTATCTCTATCTATCTATTCATCAATCCATGCATCCAATCTCTCTCTGTATCTGTCTATCTATCTTTTCATCCATCAATGTATCTTACTTATCTTACTATCTGTATCTGTTTGTCTGTCTCTATTTACCTTTCTTTCTATCTATCTATCTATCTATCTATCTATCTATCTATTTATCTATTTATATATCTGCTTGGTATACTTACTGTGTGTAGGGTATATGGACTAAGCCTTTGTGTTACTTACCGAGCTTTAAGGGACTCAGAGTTAAGCTCAAATTCTAAAAGGGCGATGATCGAATCACAACACAATGCGACACCAACCGCAGCAATATACGTCTTGGCTTCATCCATCTGTGGACCAGGACTTAACAGTTCCACCTGCATTCCGCTAGACGTAAAACCGGCCCTGAACCTTCTGCGCTTCTTCAGCACTGCCACCACTGTGATGACTGCTGCAAGCGAGAGTGGTATGACGGTGTCCAGGAGTCTCATGGTAGCGTAAGAGTACGGGATTGAGCATTCAAGTGTAATAAGAATCTTGGCGCTACCCATGATCATGGCAGGGATGGTGATCAACGAGGCGACCCAGGGCAATAAAATGACTCCTACGGTGACAAGCCGTTGGCCGAGGCTGGACAGCCACACGCTAAGTTTCAAGTCCATCAGCTGAAGGACAAACACGATGACCATTGTCAGCAGTGTGTAGTTGGACACAAAGTCCAGTATGAGTTCAATGTTAATTGCTGCGTAAATGTGAGAGCAAAAGTGTCCGTAATCGCTAGAGAAAGCAAAAGTCGTCTGCAATGGACCTTCCACTAGGCAGACTAACAGATGGAGAACACATGTGCTGATGAGAAGCTTATTGCGCATGCGTGACCTTAATTCTTGGCTAGTGGCTATGGCAAGAAGCAGCCAGAGGTTAAGCAAAGTTCCCGATATAATCACTATGCCATAGAATGCCTTAAACGCAATCATTAATTTTTGGAGCAAATCAAAAGGAAAATCCTCAGTTTCCAAGTTGGGGTATGTTTCATTTGAAAAATTCATATTGTTTATATGTAATCAGTAGAACAGGCTTCTTCTGAGCGTCCTTCAAAGTAACAATTTATTTCTCTTAAGTCTCATTCAAAGTTACAATGTATCAATCATGAGCAATAAGCATGTATGTCTCTCTCTATATATATATATAGAGATAGATAATGATTAATGTCATATATACAGACATATAGATAGATAGATAGATAGATAGATAGATAGATAGATAGATAGATAGATAGATAGATAGATAGATAGATAGATAGATAGATAGATAGATAGATAGATAGATAGATAGATAGATAGATAGATTTTAAAAAATTCATCTTGTTTATGTATTGTTTCTGTACAGGCCTCTAAGTCTTACTTAAAGTTACAATGTATTAATCTTGTGCAATAAACATGTATGTATATATATATATAAAGATAGATAGATAGATAGGCTACCGCACCTGGGTCCTGGGTTGCAATCTCGGTGAAGACTGTGATTTTGAATTTCGGATTTGAATTTGGGATTTTTAGGGCGCCCCTGAATCCATCCAACTCTAATGGGTACATGACTTTAGATGGGGAAAGTAAAGGCGTTTGTCGTAGTGCTGGCCACATGACACCCCTCTCGTTTACCGCTTGCCAAATAAACAGATGACCTCAACATCATCTGCAAGGTCTAAAATGGGAACTTTACTTTACTTATATATTATCTAATATATATGTATGTGTGTGTTTGTGTGTGTGTGCTTGCTGTTTAATTATTTGTAAAAAAAAATATAAATTTTTATAAAATGCTTACAAGTCAAATCAAAGCCGCATTTTATTTTATGTTTAATTAAATCAATAAGAGTGTCTTAACAAGCATTAAAGTGATCATTATTGTATTCCATAAGCTTGACCGTAAACTTCTCTAGGGTGGATTTGTACCTGTCACAATACCAACGGGTCTTTCCTGGCTGCCTAGTCGTATCAGAAACACTTTTAGTAAAAACATGCTAAAAATTACTCCCGTAGAGTAGGGGTGGGCCAATTAGGAAATGCGGTCCGCCGGAGCTTTTTATGTCCGCGAACAACTACGGAAATTAGGTGCGCCCACACTGGGCTCACAGATTATAGTATAATCATTATACATATAAAAAATCAATATATAGTTAAATAACTTTAAAATACCTCGATAAATTATTGATACTTTTTATTCTTATGATGGATTGGTTAAAGAAACATTGTCTATACATGACATTCTTTTAAAAAATTAAAGTATCAAATATTATTCTAATGGACAATATGTCGAAACCTTCGGTTAAAGACGCAAACTAAGGCTAGCATTAGTTCATTTATTATGTATTGTTTTTTTTTAAATGTACAATTGTAGCCCAGTACTCGCAAATGTACCACCCAGGCACCCCCCCCCCCCCAGCTATGGAGAGACAAACGCGACTTAAAGCTCTTCAAAATCGACGCTAACAGCTGGGGAAAAGTGGCACTGGATAGATCCACAAGGAGAGAGAGCATAAAGGAAGGGTCACGGATTGCAGATTACAAAAGCAGCAGAAAGAAGGGGGAAAATGCAACGGCGCCTGGTGATTACATATGCCCAACCTGTGGCCGCGGCTGTGTATCAAGGATTGGCCTCTTTAGTCACACAAATTGCAAAGGGAAAAGATGGTCTTTTTAGAATTATAATGCCACAGACAGACAAATTTCCAAACGGATAATAAAGATTATTATTACTATGTTAGAAGCGAACGAGTATTTATTCTCTGGCATTGCTAGAGTCGAGTTTCGTTTTATTATTATTATTATTATTATTGTTATTATGAAGAAATTTGTTGAAAGTATTGGGTTGGCGTAGAACAAGATGGCTGGTTTAATAACTGATTGTTAATAAAATTAAAGAACCCAATCACAATTATACAGCCTTACGGGAAATTTAGCGCAAAGCTTCATTGAATATGACACATATTATTGACCCATGGTCTCAGTGGAAAGAAAAACATTCCCCTATTTGTACCACAGTATTATCCGCTAGCTTAGCATGGGCAAGGTGTTGATTAAAATGGTATCTTAAAAACAAAAACAAGGTTGCAAAAACAGTTTGTGTGGAAACACAAACTCAAAATCGGCCCCCCGAAGTGGTCCACCCATGCAGGTTTCAATAATTTCAGAAAATATCAGAATGAAATTCTATCAAATGACAGAGAAGAATGGAGGAAGAAGGTTGACAGTTCTTGTGTGGTGCCCCAACAGTCCAGCAGACCAAGGTATAGGTGAAAGTGAAGGTGAAGTTAGATGTGAACCTGGCCTAACTGATGTCATATAATGATTATCTAATTGATCTAATTGTTCTGTAGCGGGTAAAACTCTTAATCAAAGCGTCAAAAAAACAAAAACAAAAAAAAAAAACAGTTTCGAAAAAAAAAAGTAATTGAGAGCTTAATAAAAATCTCACCTTCCTTTTGTTCAATGTACCGTGTGTGTTTTATGACCCTGCAGTACACGCTGTGGCCAAATTTCGATTCACGGTGCCCCCCGCTGCGGGGAAGAAGAGGAAACCGTGCCTCATATTCTGTTTGACTGCCCCAGACTTTCTGATCTCCGTCTCGACAGGTGTGGGAAACCCAAAATTCTCGACCTGTATGGCGACATTTATGAGCTACGCAAGACAGCAGGGTTTCTGTCCAGGGCTTTTGCAAGAGAGGATTTGAGCCTCTGAAGCCCTCACTCTAATGGAGTTTGATGATGATGATGATGATATAGAAACTACTTATTAATTGTTGTTTTAATTATGTTCCACTCATATGCATACTAAATAGATTTTTTTCTCTTTAAATTATAAGTAAACATGTTTTAAATGTAGTAGTTAGTATGACAGAAGTAACTTAACTTAGCAATACAATTATGGTGGGCATATATTATTTTTTTTTACAAAACATCTAAAACTGTTTGCAAAAATGTGTTAAAAATATGGTAAGAAGACATCTTCCGTACTAAATAGCCTCCTGTGTTTGTTACTATTAATAATGAATAGTTGTAGAAATGGTGTATTTTTATGAAAAAAAAACTGCTTGCATAGTTGAATTTAAAAGTGAAATTTTTCGCTTTCAGAAAAGAAAAAAGTAGCCGTTGCATCAGAGCTTTGAATGGTCTAAATATTAAGATGTCGGATTTTCAATATCTTTTTTAGTTTACGAGATCTAAATGGGACGGACGGACGGACACACCTCACAAAACTAATAGCGTCTATTCCCCTTTCAGGGCCCGCTAAAAATTGTTAGGTTCTTCTAAAGACATAGAATGTGATTTTATTACTAATGTTTCTAAAGAAGAGTGGAAGACATCATTTCTGTTTGTCATTGACTGTATCTCAATGTGTTGTTTGCACATGAAATGTAATTGCATGTTGAATCTTTTCAAACTAAGCTTTCCGAAGTCTTCGAGCAAGCAAGTGAATACAGGTTTTATCGTTTTCTTTTGCTGAAAGTTGAAACTTTTTTTTTTTGGTGAAATGGTTGAAAGTAAAATTTTTATTTTGGATTCTTTGATAGTAGAATTTTAAAGCAAACTATTAAACGTCAAGAATTTGGTACCAATGTGCAATACACTCAGCTAACCATTTAGTGCAGAAGCTGAGAGGGCATACCTTCAAGCAAAATTATAATCTGATAGAGAAATTCGAGTCAGTACTGAAATTTTATGGGTCTCAGAATCTAGATTTTCAAATTAAGAAAACACAACAACTTAGGTTTATTTCGACCCACATAAATCTGTGAAAAAGCTTTTTTATGTTTGAAAATAAACAAGTGTCGATGTTGGCAGGAGGAGAGCAAGAAGTCAGCTAGTTCCACAGCTCCGGAACATTACGCACGAGTGTAAACAGTCAAATACTTCACGTTAAGTACAACTGTACAGCTGTACTGGAACGTTGTGGTGCCAGAAAATAGTTGTAAAATAAGTCCTAAAAAATTGGGTAACTCTTTTTGTAGTTCTTCAATTGTGAGTGTAAAACAATAGTATGTACATTTAGTATACAGTACTAACGTGAATCGAAAGAAATTATAAATAGTTAGCGATCTTATTTTTGTCAGTTCTAGGTACATAGTATGTATATATAAGCACTATTTCGGAAATTTAAAAAATGGCATATTCTAATGTATTATCCTGCTTTAAAAAATGTTTACTTTAAAAACAGTTCTGCTATTTATTTCACTTTACTAATGGAGCCCAGCGACTGGTAGAAAGGTGTAATCCTTCTTTGCTACGCCCATGGAATTTGGTGTCTAGATATTAGAAGTTTTATCGTCAAAAGGGTTTTTAAAACTCAAAACGACTCTTGGTTACGCTCATAGAATCTGGTGACTGTTGTACGCTTTAGAGAGAGAGAGAGAGAGAGAGAGAGAGAGGGAAGGAAAGAGAGAAAGCGGGTTGTAAAATTTCACTGTAACAGATAAACTAAATCACACGCTACAAAGTATGTTAGATGGCCCGTTTATTACAATTCAAAAAAAAATATTTAAAAATTGGGGTGTTTTGGCCATAATAAACAATATAATGCCAGGAAACAAATTAACGGGCGTAGCCGGTGTGTATTTCAGATTATAATTGTCATCTTTTCCAAGTTGCTCTACTTATTAAATAAAATAGGCTAGTCCAACGCAAGAAGGCACAAATAAGTTTTAGAGTTGTAGACCTAAATCTAAATTACATTAAATTAAATCAATCAATCAGCCAATAGTATTTTGAGGTTATATTCTAGATTTTCTTGTTTTTAAAACTATTTTCAGAAGACACACTTCTGCAGTATCAAATAAGTTCTATCTGTTTTTACAACACCTTTATTCAATTGGTATTTTCTTGCAAGGTGAGCGGGTGATTGGACACGAAAACGGCTCTAACGATTTTCCTAGAAATTTAACAGTTTATGTATATCGATGAGATGAATGACTAGCTCGTCGGCCACAGTTGGAAAAACTCTAGTTTGACCGTTATAATTTTTTCAGAGTAAAAAAAAAAAATTGGCTCGAGAACTAGGTCTAGATCTAGATCCGACATCGGTTTTGAAAGGACTATTTCGTTTGGAAATTTCGATTGTAAGGCTTTATTCAAACGTTTAATAAAGCAATGTTCAGGAAAATTGTGCGCATCGTCTTCGAAGTCTAAATCTAAAGGCCTATCATTGGAATATATTAATAAGTGCAGTAGATCTATACATTCGCTTTATCAGGGGGTTCTTTCTGCGAGGAGATGGGAAGGGGTTAAAAAATGTTCCATTGTTGTTGTTGTTGTTTTATGTTTATTCATTAGTTATTAAGAAAAAAAATGTCGCTCTATAGGTTGTAAAAAAAGGAGGTATTGTCTTTTTTTTTTTTAAAGTTTTGTTTTCCAATCTATTTATATTTAGCTTCTAGTCAAATTATGTTCATAAGCATAATTTGTTCATGTTTGGGATAACGATGTGAAAGAGAGATATATATGTGGTTTCTATTCCAGTCCAGTATTTCTACAAATATATTACGAAATGGAGCGCACATAGACATATATTATATCTAGACTGGAAACCGGAAATAAATTCTTATCCGTGACTGATCGATTCACAGACTTATATAAATATATATTTTTATGTACGTAAACTCTTTTTTTTAAGCTCTAAGGGGAGTCGCCCCAATTAATCTTTTCTGTCTTAGAAAAGTAATGATCTTTAGTTTTCAAAGTTTAAAAATAATGCAAAATCATTTCTAGGATATTCACGCAAATATATGAAAGAAATCCATTTCCTGTTTGTTTCCATTGAGATAATGTTTAAAAAATCCTAGATCGAAATAACTCATGTTGATTTAAATCATCTTACGTACATTTAAATAGATTGATTACCTAGATCTTTCTAGATTATGTATCTAAAAATTGCAAAATAAAAATTATGAGACGAGAGTATTCTTATTTTTGATGTTCAAATACTAGATCTAGATCTAAAAATTAAATTATATGTTACATAGGTTAGGGTTGAAAAAAAAGAGACTACTTCTTTTAACTACTTTACAAAACAACGCCTTGATCCAACTTTCTAAAAAAATTTGTAGTGTTAAAAAGTCTCCATGTCCAGTCTAGAAATAGTATATATGTCTATGGGAGCGTAATTAAAAAGTGAAACCTGTGCGTTAAATTAAACACTATATCCAAATTATTAGGACGTGATAAGCTCACTGTAGGTAATCAAAGCGAACCAGTTTATTACTAGTTGTAGAGAGAATCGATGTGGTCAAACAGGCAAAACACAACACAGTTTATAATGTCGAATGGCAATGATCGGAACACATTTAAACTAACATAATCTGCAACTATAACATAATCTGCAACTATAACATCATAATCTGCAACTATAACATAGTCATCAGAAACTGGAAACTGTTTGAAATGAATTATGGAATAATAAAAGCTTCACATGTCAGTCGAATAATTCTCATGTTGACGTGGACATGTAGTCGATAACAAGTCAACCAATGAGACAGTCTCTCAAGCGGTAGTGTTGGCTCAGTGCCTTGGTTGGGTTTTGTTTTTCGAATATTGCATTAGAACAAAAAACCCAGATTAAAACATGTTTAAATAAGAAAGAACGTTTATTGGGCACGTGTCACTATTGTGTGAACAATTTGGGTTGAAGCTTTGACGTTGTCATTTTTGTTACTTCTTTATAGTTTTTATCAATTTATTCAATTAAAAAGTGTAGTGAATATAGTTATCACATTTTCATTTCAATTAATTTTGGTCACGTACTCAGTTTCAATTGAGCTCCTCAGATGAGCTTAGTTCAATTTACAGTACTTCTATACTTACTTATTTACTTATTCTTTTTTACTCCCAGTGGAGCAGAGGGCCGTAACAGTACTTTGCCATCGGACTCGGTTCTGGGCATTTATCCTCAGTTGGGTCCATGTCCATCCTGCCATCTTGACCTCTTGGTCCACTGATCTCCTCCATGTTTTCTTTGGTCTTCCAGCCTTTCTCTTCCACTGTGGGTTCCAGACTATACAGTATTTTAAAAATTATTTTTATTAAGTACTTTAGGTACTTTTTTTTTTATAAACATTTAATATCTTGCGATCTATGGGGTGGAAGATGCAAAGCCCATCTTTTCTATGACCGACGGTAAACAAGGGAGTCATGTGGCCAGCACAAAGACCTTTGATAAAGACCAGTTGGTAGCTTTTGGTCTAACCTGACCACAGATTGTGACGTAGAAAGTCAGAGGCCTTCTATAACGAACGGACTTGACCATCATATCGACGCCGAAAAAAAGGACAGAGAAAACAGGGGCTGTCCTCGTTTAACACGTCTTTCTTAGAGGACCTTAAATCCATAGGCACTGGCCAGGTAAGGCTGTGGAAATCGCTTATTATAGATCTATTTGGAAAGAATTTACAATCTTTGCGAGAATGCTGGAGGAGGATGCAAGTCTAAACTTAAGATATATCCAAGATATGGTTTCTCATTTGATAAAAGTGCGGTCCCTTTTTGTTCCGGTTTTGACAAATAGCAAGAAACCAATGATGATTTCCCCATATGTTATTGCGGGTCACAGGTTTGTAACAGTGGCGTAGCTAGGGTGGGGGAGGAGGGGGGGGGAGAATTTGAAAATCCCACCGGGCCCCCACTTGAAGGGGGGCCCCAAATTAGTGTTTTTCAACATTAAAAATAAAATGTCAAATGTAGGGGCCCCCTAAGAGGTCAAGCCCCAGGGCCCCCAAACGATGGGAAATTCCTAGCTATGCCCCTGGTTTGTAAGCATAAAATATGTAGATTACATTTCAAAGATTTCGTAACAACGAAAGCCTCCGTAGATAGATCTAGATTTAGCAGAGATGAAACATATTTAAGATGTCAACAGGAACCGTTTTATTTGTAGTACATGTCTGGAAATAGAATTTGTATAAATCAATATGTTGCGTAACAAAATACATCAACACATTGTAACAGTACGAAATTGTTTAAAATCCAGTTCAATGGATATCCTCCAAAACTTTGGAATCTAAACCTTCCCATGTAAAAAAAACCTTTAGATCTGGGGTAAAATACACAGCTTTGACATCCACTTTTTCTTAATAACTGACATTGTTCTTGTACAATGACTTTTTTTTTCTTTGCTCTGGTCGCGTCTGTACATGACCAAAACATGAATAGATAATAATTACCTTATTACATTGGGTAAAGACGCGTCAAACAATGGCTAAAGCTTTCCCACACTTGGACATGAGCAGACCTTAAGGTCAATGACAGTAAAACCATATCACAATAACAAGAGTCTATTAGAGGAACAATGCATAAAAATCACTGACCACAGGTTAGAAGATTTCGAAACATTTAAGTATCTATGAAGTAAAGTAACTTGTAATAAGGTAAATCCTTTTTAAAAAATGACCTACTGACAAAAAAAATATATCAAATAGCAGGAGGCTAAATGGCAGCCACAACGTACTTTAACGCAAAAAATAAAATATCAAGGAAAGATAAACAATATAGAAAACCATAAAACACAAGTTTTTTTATATATGCAAGTGAGACCTGGACGCTGACAAAGACAACAGAAAATCTGCTAAATAGTTGGTAAAATTCTTAGAACCAATTATTCTGTGACACAAAATGAAACTTGATGGAGAACACTCACTGACCATTAGATATATCGATTGTATGAAGACCCATCAATTGTGATGTAAGTATAAAAGAACAGACAACTCTGGGCAGCTTCAAAGAAGTCAGAGAACAGAGGAGCAAACACAAAAACAATAGGCAGGTGACCCAAAGTCAAACTATGAATACGATGGCTTGATAGTTTAGAAGCAGATATATAACTTGGAGTTTGGTCATTGAAATAAAGAGCTTAGGGTGAGTTCTGATTGGAATCTGATTGGATTTAATCTCATCAAACTGAACATTGTTACACTCAGTTTTCGTAAGAGTTACATCTCGGCATTAGTGCCTGTAGTGTCTCTCTCACTTTGCGGACCAACATTTCGAACCATAAAAGGTTTAGTACACTTATGTGAAGTTTTCGTTTAGTAATAGTGTTAGTATCAGCCTGTTGAACAATAGTTATAAACGTTTTATAAAACTTAAGAACGAAAACAAAATAAATGAAACTTTGTGGTTTAAATAAATACGAGTAAGATTCTGGAAAATATTTGGATAACTTTCTGATAAGATTGTGATAAAATTCAACAGGCAGATTTTTGTGTGTTCACCGCTCTTTGCAACATTGCTTACTATTGCTGAGGACCCCCCCCCCCCCCCAAGTAGGCGCCGCCTTCTACATTCTTCTATTCTGTTACATGTAGCTCTGGAGATAAGAAAAACACCCACGGTCCGTGTTCATATCATATCAGATGTTGTGTTAGGAGTAACATCGCAGTTGAGGGGCGTTTCCAGGACGCCACTTGAAAGAGAATACACCATGAAATGTAGGATGCTATGAAGATTTGTCACGTATAGATAAGTTGGTTGGATGACTGGCGTTCGTTTTGAAAGTTTCGGAGTTACCAACATAGTCACAAAGACCGAGAAAAAGTTTTATATAGTCTTTAAAATGAATTAAGAACTAATGAATAGTTCCTGATGAAGAGACAGGGAAATCCCCTTTTTACACGTAGATGAGGTCATATAATTTTCAAAGCACAATAATAGTATACCTTTCTTCATCTAGTACGACCGTACATTATACGTATTTAAAATCCAATTATATTGAACAAATAAATAGTTTTGGTCTTGATTGTCTATATTTGCATATAAAAAGTAAAACATTTCATTAATGAAAGTACTTTAGACCTACTTTATTAACGGGGTTACTGCGCTTGTTGATAAGTTGTCTATTTCGAGGGACCAGGACTGGTCATAAGTTAAATAAGAAAAAGAATTGAGTAAACTGAGAACTGCAATCCAGGTATGTTTCTTTCAGTGCGGTCATAAACCTGGGAATAACAATCCGGAGCGATAACTACAATTGGGCTATATACATTACCTGTCATTAAAAATTCTTAAGGAAATAATTGTGTGTAATTTGAAGGGTTGCCGTACTTAGAGCCTGTACACATGTAATAATAGGTTCTCGGGTCTACTGATCATCTACTGTATTGGGATAGGCCTATTTTGACCGACAAAACGGTAGATTTTAATCGCCCTGATCTACTGTTCACTGATATTAAAAAAAAACGCTACCATTATTGACACCGCCGTACCACTGTCTCATAATTTAAGAAAAACTGAAATGGAAAAACAAAGAACCTAGGCTTGGAGATTGAGCGTATATGGAACTTATCTAAAACAACAATATTTCCCATTGTATCCTAGGGGATAGTAACAACTGACCTCACAGATACCTTCAAGACCCATAACATTCCTAGGAACATCCTCGTTGCCTGTCAGAGGGCGGTACTGCTGCAGAGCTGTCACATCACCAGAAAATTCCTCAGTGGACACTGATAAACGGACTGGGATGAATTTCGTCTCTCTTAGTTTCTCGACCCTGGCAGCGCCAGAGAATGACTACTCATTCGTTTCTTACAGAATCATAATAATAATTTAATATATATAGTGCTATCAACAAACATGATGCAGGCTCAAAGCGCTGTGGTAACATTGCAAACATAATTACGACAGCTTTAAAGACAAACTAATTTCTGAACAGATAGGTCATAATGTTCTCGAATGTAGTGTAGCATGTTGTCTGTCTGAGATCGATGGGGAGTGAGTTCCAAACCTTTGGTCCGTGTACTGAAAAAGATAATAAACCGTAGCTTTTGATGGAGAAAAGTGGCATCAGTAGAAGCGTTGAGTCCATGCAGCGCAATGTTCTCCGAGGGACAAATAAAGTGTTCAGTTCACTAAGGTGCAAGGGCATTTCTTTATTGTAGATACACTGATGACAAAGTGTGTCACCTTGTAGTCGATTCTCGCTTTCACGGGAAGCCAATGGAACGTGCGCAAGAGAGCAGTGAGACCATTCGTTCAGCTTTGTTCTGAATTCGTTCTAGCTTTGTTTTGAATTCGTTCTAGCTTTGTTCTGAATTCGTTCTAGCTTTGTTCTGAATTCGTTCAGCTTTGTTCTAGCTTTGTTCTAGCTTTGTTCAGAATTCGTTCAGCTTTGTTCTAGCTTTGTTCTGAATTCGTTCAGCTTTGTTCTGAATTCGTTCTAGCTTTGTTCTGAATTCGTTCTAGCGTTGTTCTGAATTCGTTCAGCTTTGTTCTGAATTCGTTCAGCTTTGTTCTAGCTTTGTTCTGAATTCGTTCAGCTTTGTTCTGAATTCGTTCAGCTTTGTTCTGAATTCGTTCAGCTTTGTTCTGAATTCGTTCAGCTTTGTTCTGAATTCGTTCAGCTTTGTTCTGAATTCGTTCTAGCTTTGTTCTGAATTCGTTCAGCTTTGTTCTGAATTCGTTAAGCTTTGTTCTGAATTCGTTCAGCTTTGTTCTGAATTCGTTCTAGCTTTGTTCTGAATTCGTTCAGCTTTGTTCTGAATTCGTTCTAGCTTTGTTCTGAATTTGTTCAGCTTTGTTCTGAATTCGTTCTAGCTTTGTTCTGCATTCGTTCTAGCTTTGTTCTGAATTCGTTCAGCTTTGTTCTGAATTCGTTCAGCTTTGTTCTAGCTTTGTTCTGAATTCGTTCAGCTTTGCTCTGAATTCGTTCAGCTTTGCTCTGAATTCGTTCTAGCGTTGTTCTGAATTCGTTCAGCTTTGTTCTGAATTCGTTCAGCTTTGTTCTAGCTTTGTTCTGAATTCGTTCAGCTTTGTTCTGAATTCGTTCAGCTTTGTTCTGAATTCGTTAAGCTTTGTTCTGAATTCGTTCAGCTTTGTTCTAAATTCGTTCAGCTTTGTTCTGAATTCGTTCTAGCTTTGTTCTGAATTCGTTCAGCTTTGTTCTGAATTCGTTAAGCTTTGTTCTGAATTCGTTCAGCTTTGTTCTGAATTCGTTCTAGCTTTGTTCTGAATTCGTTCAGCTTTGTTCTGAATTCGTTCTAGCTTTGTTCTGAATTTGTTCAGCTTTGTTCTGAATTCGTTCTAGCTTTGTTCTGCATTCGTTCTAGCTTTGTTCTGAATTCGTTCAGCTTTGTTCTGAATTCGTTCAGCTTTGTTCTAGCTTTGTTCTGAATTCGTTCAGCTTTGCTCTGAATTCGTTCAGCTTTGTTCTAGCTTTGTTCTGAATTCGTTCAGCTTTGTTCTGAATTCGTTCTAGCTTTGTTCTAGCTTTGTTCTGAATTCGTTCTAGCTTTGTTCTAGCTTTGTTCTGAATTCGTTCAGCTTTGTTCTAGCTTTGTTCTGAATTCGTTGAGCTTTGTTCTGAATTCGTCCTAGCTTTGTTCTGAATTCGTTCAGCTTTGTTCTAGCTTTGTTCTGAATTCGTTCTAGCTTTGTTCTGAATTCGTTCTAGCTTTGTTCTGAATTCGTTCAGCTTTGTTCTGAATTCGTTCTAGCTTTGTTCTGAATTCGTTCAGCTTTGTTCTAGCTTTGTTCTGAATTCGTTCAGCTTTGTTCTGAATTCGTTCAGCTTTGTTCTGAATTCGTTCCTTTGTTCTGAATTCGTTCAGATTTGCTCTGATTTTGTTCAGCTTTGTTCTGAATTCGTTCAGCTTTGTTCTGAATTTGTTCAGCTTTGTTCTGAATTTGTTCAGCTTTGTTCTGAATATGTTCAGCTTTTTTCTGTATTCGTTCAGCTCTTTTCTGAATTCGTTCAGCTTTGTTCTGAATTCGTTCAGCTTTGTTCTGAATTTGTTTAGCTTTGTTCTGAATTTGTTCAGCTTTGTTCTGAATTCGTTCAGCTTTGTTCTGAATTCGTTCAGCTTTGTTCTGAATTCGTTCAGCTTTGTTCTGAATTTGTTCAGCTTTGTTCTGAATTCGTTCAGCTTTGTTCTGAATTCGTTCAGAGGATGCGAGAGAGTGGTCAGCATGTCTGCACGAGGATGCGAGAGAGTGGTCAGCATGTCTGCACGAGGATGCGAGAGAGTGGTCAGCATGTCTGCACGAGGATGCGAGAGAGTGGTCAGCATGTCTGCACGAGGATGCGAGAGAGTGGTCAGCATGTCTGCACGAGGATGCGAGAGAGTGGTCAGCATGTCTGCACGAGGATGCGAGAGAGTGGTCAGCATGTCTGCACGAGGATGCGAGAGAGTGGTCAGCATGTCTGCACGAGGATGCGAGAGAGTGGTCAGCATGTCTGCACGAGGATGCGAGAGAGTGGTCAGCATGTCTGCACGAGGATGCGAGAGAGTGGTCAGTATGTCTGCACGAGGATGCGAGAGAGTGGTCAGCATGTCTGCACGAGGATGCGAGAGAGTGGTCAGCATGTCTGCACGAGGATGCGAGAGAGTGGTCAGCATGTCAGATATTCCTTTCTTTCTTCCTCCCCTCCTCTTTTGTTTTGACCAAACTGGTTCAGAAAGTGATAGGATCATAGCGTAGTGAGAAAAAAAGCTAAAACATAAAATAATCACAAACAATAGGTAAAAATAGTATTAATCGCACAGATTTCTTGTTGTTGGTCGAGATCTATCACAAACGTAATGACTTGACTGATCCATACTGCTACAATAACACTTCGTATACGGTTTTCGTTTGTTTAAAGTAATGCTTATGCTTCTTAATATTTTAAAACATCCATCCCTTCCTGTTAGTAGAGGTTTCCACCTAAGCCCAAAATAATTTCCTTGGAGCTTCCCCTCTAATTCAGCGATAGCGTTTGTAAGAGCGTCAAATGAAAATTTAGAAAGCTTTGCGATGGGTAGATACTTAATTGGGAGATACAGTAGATAGGAGATATAGTAGATAGGAGATATAGTAGATAGGAGATATAGTAGATAGGAGATATACTAGATAGGAGATATACTAGATAGGAGATATAGAAGTTAGGAGATATAGTAGATAGGAGATATACTAGATAGGAGATATAGTAGATAGGAGATATAGTAGATAGGAGATATAGTAGATAGGAGATACAGTAGATAGGAGATATAGTAGATAGGAGATATAGTAGATAGGAGATACAGTAGATAGGAGATATAGTAGATATGAGATATAGTAGATAGGAGATACAGTAGATAGGAGATATAGTAGATAGGAGATACAGTAGATAGGAGATATAGTAGATATGAGATATAGTAGATAGGAGATACAGTAGATAGGAGATATAGTAGATAGGAGATATAGTAGATAGGAGATATAGTAGATAGGAGATATAGTAGATAGGAGATATAGTAGATAGGAGATACAGTAGATAGGAGATACAGTAGATAGGAGATATAGTAGATAGGAGATATAGTAGATAGGAGATATAGTAGATAGGAGATATAGTAGATAGGAGATACAGTAGATAGGAGATACAGTAGATAGGAGATATAGTAGATAGGAGATATAGTAGATAGGAGATATAGTAGATAGGAGATATAGTAGATAGGAGATATAGTAGATAGGAGATATAGTAGATAGGAGATACAGTAGATAGGAGATACAGTAGATAGGAGATACAGTAGATAGGAGATATAGTAGATAGGAGATATAGTAGATAGGAGATACAGTAGATAGGAGATACAGTAGATAGGAGATACAGTAGATAGGAGATATAGTAGATAGGAGATATAGTAGATAGGAGATATAGTAGATAGGAGATATAGTAGATAGGAGATATAGTAGATAGGAGATATAGTAGATAGGAGATATAGTAGATAGGAGATATAGTAGATAGGAGATATAGTAGATAGGAGATATAGTAGATAGGAGATATAGTAGATAGGAGATACAGTAGATAGGAGATACAGTAGATAGGAGATATAGTAGATAGGAGATACAGTAGATAGGAGATACAGTAGATAGGAGATACAGTAGATAGGAGATATAGTAGATAGGAGATATAGTAGATAGGAGATATAGTAGATAGGAGATATAGTAGATAGGAGATATAGTAGATAGGAGATATAGTAGATAGGAGATATAGTAGATAGGAGATACAGTAGATAGGAGATATAGTAGATAGGAGATACAGTAGATAGGAGATATAGTTTTCTAGCAGATATAGTAGATAGGAGATATTGTAGATAGGAGATACAGTAGATAGGAGATATAGTAGATAGCAGATATAGTAGATAGGAGATATAGTAGATAGTAGATATAGTAGATAGCAGATATAGTAGATAGGAGATATAGTAGATAGTAGATATAGTAGATAGCAGATATAGTAGATAGGAGATATAGTAGATAGGAGATATAGTAGATAGGAGATATAGTAGATAGCAGATATAGTAGATAGTAGATATAGTAGATAGGAGATATAGTAGATAGGAGATATAGTAGATAGCAGATATAGTAGATAGTAGATATAGTAGATAGGAGATATAGTAGATAGGAGATATAGTAGATAGCAGATATAGTAGATAGGAGATACAGTAGATAGGAGATACAGTAGATAGGAGATACAGTAGATAGGAGATACAGTAGATAGGAGATATAGTAGATAGGAGATATAGTAGATAGCAGATATAGTAGATAGCAGATATAGTAGATAGCAGATATAGTAGATAGTAGATATAGTAGATAGGAGATATAGTAGATAGTAGATATAGTAGATAGCAGATATAGTAGATAGCAGATATAGTAGATAGGAGATATAGTAGATAGGAGATACAGTAGATAGGAGATATAGTAGATAGGAGATATAGTAGATAGCAGATATAGTAGATAGCAGATATAGTAGATAGCAGATATAGTAGATAGTAGATATAGTAGATAGGAGATATAGTAGATAGTAGATATAGTAGATAGCAGATATAGTAGATAGTAGATATAGTAGATAGGAGATATAGTAGATAGGAGATATAGTAGATAGCAGATATAGTAGATAGTAGATATAGTAGATAGGAGATATAGTAGATAGGAGATATAGTAGATAGCAGATATAGTAGATAGGAGATACAGTAGATAGGAGATACAGTAGATAGGAGATACAGTAGATAGGAGATACAGTAGATAGGAGATATAGTAGATAGGAGATATAGTAGATAGGAGATATAGTAGATAGGAGATACAGTAGATAGGAGATATAGTAGATAGGAGATACAGTAGATAGGAGATATAGTTTTCTAGCAGATATAGTAGATAGGAGATATTGTAGATAGGAGATACAGTAGATAGGAGATATAGTAGATAGCAGATATAGTAGATAGGAGATATAGTAGATAGTAGATATAGTAGATAGCAGATATAGTAGATAGGAGATATAGTAGATAGTAGATATAGTAGATAGCAGATATAGTAGATAGGAGATATAGTAGATAGGAGATATAGTAGATAGCAGATATAGTAGATAGCAGATATAGTAGATAGTAGATATAGTAGATAGGAGATATAGTAGATAGTAGATATAGTAGATAGCAGATATAGTAGATAGTAGATATAGTAGATAGGAGATATAGTAGATAGGAGATATAGTAGATAGCAGATATAGTAGATAGTAGATATAGTAGATAGGAGATATAGTAGATAGGAGATATAGTAGATAGCAGATATAGTAGATAGTAGATATAGTAGATAGGAGATATAGTAGATAGTAGATATAGTAGATAGCAGATATAGTAGATAGTAGATATAGTAGATAGGAGATATAGTAGATAGGAGATATAGTAGATAGCAGATATAGTAGATAGTAGATATAGTAGATAGGAGATATAGTAGATAGGAGATATAGTAGATAGCAGATATAGTAGATAGCAGATATAGTAGATAGCAGATATAGTAGATAGTAGATATAGTAGATAGCAGATATAGTAGATAGGAGATATAGTAGATAGGAGATATAGTAGATAGTAGATATAGTAGATAGGAGATATAGTAGATAGGAGATATAGTAGATAGCAGATATAGTAGATAGTAGATATAGTAGATAGGAGATATAGTAGATAGGAGATATAGTAGATAGCAGATATAGTAGATAGCAGATATAGTAGATAGCAGATATAGTAGATAGGAGATATAGTAGATAGGAGATATAGTAGATAGGAGATATAGTAGATAGGAGATATAGTAGATAGGAGATATAGTAGATAGGAGATATAGTAGATAGGAGATACAGTAGATAGGAGATACAGTAGATAGGAGATACAGTAGATAGGAGATACAGTAGATAGGAGATATAGTAGATAGGAGATATAGTAGATAGGAGATACAGTAGATAGGAGATATAGTAGATAGCAGATATAGTAGATAGCAGATATAGTAGATAGGAGATACAGTAGATAGGAGATATAGTAGATAGCAGATATAGTAGATAGCAGATATAGTAGATAGGAGATACAGTAGATAGGAGATATAGTAGATAGGAGATATAGTAGATAGGAGATACAGTAGATAGGAGATATAGTAGATAGCAGATATAGTAGATAGCAGATATAGTAGATAGGAGATACAGTAGATAGGAGATATAGTAGATAGCAGATATAGTAGATAGGAGATATAGTAGATAGTAGATATAGTAGATAGCAGATATAGTAGATAGGAGATATAGTAGATAGTAGATATAGTAGATAGCAGATATAGTAGATAGGAGATATAGTAGATAGGAGATATAGTAGATAGGAGATATAGTAGATAGCAGATATAGTAGATAGCAGATATAGTAGATAGTAGATATAGTAGATAGGAGATATAGTAGATAGTAGATATAGTAGATAGCAGATATAGTAGATAGTAGATATAGTAGATAGGAGATATAGTAGATAGGAGATATAGTAGATAGCAGATATAGTAGATAGTAGATATAGTAGATAGGAGATATAGTAGATAGGAGATATAGTAGATAGCAGATATAGTAGATAGTAGATATAGTAGATAGGAGATATAGTAGATAGGAGATATAGTAGATAGCAGATATAGTAGATAGTAGATATAGTAGATAGGAGATATAGTAGATAGGAGATATAGTAGATAGCAGATATAGTAGATAGTAGATATAGTAGATAGGAGATATAGTAGATAGGAGATATAGTAGATAGCAGATATAGTAGATAGCAGATATAGTAGATAGCAGATATAGTAGATAGTAGATATAGTAGATAGCAGATATAGTAGATAGGAGATATAGTAGATAGGAGATATAGTAGATAGTAGATATAGTAGATAGGAGATATAGTAGATAGGAGATATAGTAGATAGCAGATATAGTAGATAGTAGATATAGTAGATAGGAGATATAGTAGATAGCAGATATAGTAGATAGCAGATATAGTAGATAGCAGATATAGTAGATAGCAGATATAGTAGATAGGAGATATAGTAGATAGGAGATATAGTAGATAGGAGATATAGTAGATAGGAGATATAGTAGATAGGAGATATAGTAGATAGGAGATATAGTAGATAGGAGATATAGTAGATAGGAGATATAGTAGATAGCAGATATAGTAGATAGCAGATATAGTAGATAGCAGATATAGTAGATAGGAGATATAGTAGATAGGAGATATAGTAGATAGTAGATATAGTAGATAGGAGATATAGTAGATAGGAGATATAGTAGATAGGAGATATAGTAGATAGGAGATATAGTAGATAGGAGATATAGTAGATAGGAGATATAGTAGATAGGAGATATAGTAGATAGGAGATATAGTAGATAGGAGATACAGTAGATAGGAGATACAGTAGATAGGAGATACAGTAGATAGGAGATACAGTAGATAGGAGATATAGTAGATAGGAGATATAGTAGATAGGAGATATAGTAGATAGGAGATACAGTAGATAGGAGATATAGTAGATAGGAGATATAGTAGATAGGAGATACAGTAGATAGGAGATATAGTAGATAGCAGATATAGTAGATAGGAGATATAGTAGATAGGAGATACAGTAGATAGGAGATATAGTAGATAGCAGATATAGTAGATAGGAGATATAGTAGATAGTAGATATAGTAGATAGCAGATATAGTAGATAGGAGATATAGTAGATAGTAGATATAGTAGATAGCAGATATAGTAGATAGGAGATATAGTAGATAGGAGATATAGTAGATAGGAGATATAGTAGATAGCAGATATAGTAGATAGCAGATATAGTAGATAGTAGATATAGTAGATAGGAGATATAGTAGATAGTAGATATAGTAGATAGCAGATATAGTAGATAGTAGATATAGTAGATAGGAGATATAGTAGATAGGAGATATAGTAGATAGCAGATATAGTAGATAGTAGATATAGTAGATAGGAGATATAGTAGATAGGAGATATAGTAGATAGCAGATATAGTAGATAGTAGATATAGTAGATAGGAGATATAGTAGATAGTAGATATAGTAGATAGCAGATATAGTAGATAGTAGATATAGTAGATAGGAGATATAGTAGATAGGAGATATAGTAGATAGCAGATATAGTAGATAGTAGATATAGTAGATAGGAGATATAGTAGATAGGAGATATAGTAGATAGCAGATATAGTAGATAGCAGATATAGTAGATAGCAGATATAGTAGATAGTAGATATAGTAGATAGCAGATATAGTAGATAGCAGATATAGTAGATAGTAGATATAGTAGATAGCAGATATAGTAGATAGGAGATATAGTAGATAGCAGATATAGTAGATAGCAGATATAGTAGATAGCAGATATAGTAGATAGTAGATATAGTAGATAGCAGATATAGTAGATAGTAGATATAGTAGATAGCAGATATAGTAGATAGCAGATATAGTAGATAGTAGATATAGTAGATAGCAGATATAGTAGATAGGAGATATAGTAGATAGCAGATATAGTAGATAGCAGATATAGTAGATAGTAGATATAGTAGATAGCAGATATAGTAGATAGCAGATATAGTAGATAGTAGATATAGTAGATAGGAGATATAGTAGATAGGAGATATAGTAGATAGCAGATATAGTAGATAGCAGATATAGTAGATAGCAGATATAGTAGATAGCAGATATAGTAGATAGCAGATATAGTAGATAGTAGATATAGTAGATAGCAGATATAGTAGATAGGAGATATAGTAGATAGCAGATATAGTAGATAGGAGATATAGTAGATAGCAGATATAGTAGATAGTAGATATAGTAGATAGCAGATATAGTAGATAGGAGATATAGTAGATAGCAGATATAGTAGATAGGAGATATAGTAGATAGGAGATATAGTAGATAGTAGATATAGTAGATAGCAGATATAGTAGATAGCAGATATAGTAGATAGGAGATATAGTAGATAGGAGATACAGTAGATAGGAGATATAGTAGATAGCAGATATAGTAGATAGGAGATATAGTAGATAGGAGATACAGTAGATAGGAGATATAGTAGATAGCAGATATAGTAGATAGGAGATATAGTAGATAGGAGATATAGTAGATAGGAGATATAGTAGATAGTAGATATAGTAGATAGGAGATATAGTAGATAGGAGATATAGTAGATAGGAGATATAGTAGATAGGAGATATAGTAGATAGCAGATATAGTAGATAGGAGATATAGTAGATAGCAGATATAGTAGATAGGAGATATAGTAGATAGGAGATATAGTAGATAGCAGATATAGTAGATAGGAGATATAGTAGATAGGAGATATAGTAGATAGCAGATATAGTAGATAGGAGATATAGTAGATAGGAGATATAGTAGATAGCAGATATAGTAGATAGCAGATATAGTAGATAGGAGATATAGTAGATAGCAGATATAGTAGATAGGAGATATAGTAGATAGGAGATATAGTAGATAGCAGATATAGTAGATAGGAGATATAGTAGATAGGAGATATAGTAGATAGTAGATATAGTAGATAGCAGATATAGTAGATAGGAGATATAGTAGATAGCAGATATAGTAGATAGGAGATATAGTAGATAGGAGATATAGTAGATAGCAGATATAGTAGATAGGAGATATAGTAGATAGGAGATATAGTAGATAGGAGATATAGTAGATAGGAGATATAGTAGATAGTAGATATAGTAGATAGGAGATATAGTAGATAGGAGATATAGTAGATAGGAGATATAGTAGATAGGAGATATAGTAGATAGTAGATATAGTAGATAGGAGATATAGTAGATAGGAGATATAGTAGATAGGAGATATAGTAGATAGGAGATATAGTAGATAGGAGATATAGTAGATAGGAGATATAGTAGATAGCAGATATAGTAGATAGCAGATATAGTAGATAGCAGATATAGTAGATAGGAGATATAGTAGATAGGAGATATAGTAGATAGGAGATATAGTAGATAGGAGATATAGTAGATAGGAGATATAGTAGATAGGAGATATAGTAGATAGGAGATATAGTAGATAGGAGATATAGTAGATAGGAGATATAGTAGATAGGAGATATAGTAGATAGGAGATATAGTAGATAGGAGATATAGTAGATAGGAGATATAGTAGATAGGAGATATAGTAGATAGGAGATATAGTAGATAGGAGATATAGTAGATAGGAGATATAGTAGATAGGAGATATAGTAGATAGGAGATATAGTAGATAGGAGATATAGTAGATAGGAGATATAGTAGATAGGAGATATAGTAGATAGGAGATATAGTAGATAGGAGATATAGTAGATAGTAGATATAGTAGATAGGAGATATAGTAGATAGCAGATATAGTAGATAGGAGATATAGTAGATAGCAGATATAGTAGATAGGAGATATAGTAGATAGGAGATATAGTAGATAGGAGATATAGTAGATAGGAGATATAGTAGATAGGAGATATAGTAGATAGGAGATATAGTAGATAGGAGATATAGTAGATAGGAGATATAGTAGATAGGAGATATAGTAGATAGCAGATATAGTAGATAGCAGATATAGTAGATAGCAGATATAGTAGATAGCAGATATAGTAGATAGGAGATATAGTAGATAGGAGATATAGTAGATAGGAGATATAGTAGATAGGAGATATAGTAGATAGGAGATATAGTAGATAGCAGATATAGTAGATAGGAGATATAGTAGATAGCAGATATAGTAGATAGGAGATATAGTAGATAGGAGATATAGTAGATAGGAGATATAGTAGATAGGAGATATAGTAGATAGGAGATATAGTAGATAGGAGATATAGTAGATAGGAGATATAGTAGATAGGAGATATAGTAGATAGGAGATATAGTAGATAGGAGATATAGTAGATAGGAGATATAGTAGATAGGAGATATAGTAGATAGGAGATATAGTAGATAGGAGATATAGTAGATAGGAGATATAGTAGATAGGAGATATAGTAGATAGGAGATATAGTAGATAGCAGATATAGTAGATAGCAGATATAGTAGATAGCAGATATAGTAGATAGGAGATATAGTAGATAGGAGATATAGTAGATAGGAGATATAGTAGATAGGAGATATAGTAGATAGGAGATATAGTAGATAGCAGATATAGTAGATAGCAGATATAGTAGATAGCAGATATAGTAGATAGCAGATATAGTAGATAGGAGATATAGTAGATAGGAGATATAGTAGATAGGAGATATAGTAGATAGGAGATATAGTAGATAGGAGATATAGTAGATAGCAGATATAGTAGATAGGAGATATAGTAGATAGCAGATATAGTAGATAGGAGATATAGTAGATAGGAGATATAGTAGATAGGAGATATAGTAGATAGGAGATATAGTAGATAGGAGATATAGTAGATAGGAGATATAGTAGATAGGAGATATAGTAGATAGGAGATATAGTAGATAGGAGATATAGTAGATAGGAGATATAGTAGATAGGAGATATAGTAGATAGGAGATATAGTAGATAGGAGATATAGTAGATAGGAGATATAGTAGATAGGAGATATAGTAGATAGCAGATATAGTAGATAGCAGATATAGTAGATAGCAGATATAGTAGATAGCAGATATAGTAGATAGGAGATATAGTAGATAGGAGATATAGTAGATAGGAGATATAGTAGATAGGAGATATAGTACAGGAAGTCCAACAAGTTTGTCTCTAGAGGTTTTGTAATGGATACAAATGTGACGACTTGTAGGGGTCCTGGTTGTTTATTTACATAGCATCAATGGAACGATGGTGCATCACTGGGAAGACATTTTTATGTAAAAAAATAAAGTGCACACTAGAATCCTCGTCCTCTTTAAAAAGGTTTAGTACTTGATATTCTTTCAGATTTTATTTGATTCATAGACATATAGAATATAACTACTGTATAAATATGTTGTTTTTTTTCCTTGAAAAAAAAAGTATGTAGCTCCCCTTTGTCAAAATTTGAACAACATAGAACAAGAAAAACATCTTTAAAAAGACTTTTAAAAAAAAAATAAAAAAAAAATACTTCCATTTTTACAACTGTATAAAATTATTTTTTTTGGTAGCTAAAAATCGGGTATGGATCTTGCCACTTTGACACCGTTAACCGTCTTGTACGAACGACGCTGCCTGGTCGTGCGGTTTGGGCGCTGGACTGTCGTTCGGATTTATCGATGGTCGAGGGTTCAAATCCTGCCCGCTCTAATCCCCAGTCGTCCTGCGGGAGGTTTGGACTAGGAAGTAAACTATCTTCAACTCTGAAGGAACATCCGAAACATGTAAAACATTTTACAAACATTTTACAAACGCTACCCATAGTAAGTAATTATTTATTGGTACCATAGACATTTATATATGATTGGTACTTTTATTATATAGACCTCTAGAACTATATCTAGACCTAGTCTAAATCTAGATCTACTTCTAGATCTAATTGACATAAAATTATAATATTTTCTAAAACATGTTCATAAAAAAAAAGTTGTAGAATAAATATTGTTAACTAACTCTTAATGAACTTATGTTTCTTGATCCGTCAAATAAATGACCGTTATACACATTTTAATGTTAGAATAGACTTCCACTCGCATTTTATCAGATGATGGTTCGATGATTCTGATGTAATCACCGTGATGGTCTTGTCCATGTGCAGTTTTTATTACAATTTGTCGATAGGCATTATATGAATGTCACCTACAATCTCCTTTCACTATGCCTGTGCACTATACCATTTTGAAAAACGAATAGCTTTAAAAGTCTCAAAACTTATATGATTACAATAGCAAATCTAAAGTATAATTATTGTAATCTTACAATTGATTCATATTCTTTCATCCTAGGCTTAAATTTTGATTTTTCATTTTTCTATACATTTCATGCATAAACATAATAACTATCTTAACTACGCAAACATTGTTTTCAAACACCCAAATCTATCAAAAACATAAAAATCGAGAGCACAACGCAATCTTTGTTTGGTTAATGTACATTTAAATAAAAAGCATAACAAATGTACAAGTAATTATTATTTTCTATTATTATAAATTTTATTTATAAATTTAAATACAAAACAGAATTTGAGGTAGTCGAAAATTTTAATTATTATTTTGAAGAAAATTGCAAGGGACGTAAGCAAGTATGAAGTTTTCCTATTTATGATATTGGTTCCTGCCCTTGGCATTTTTTGTATTTATGTAAACATAAATAAAAAGCATAACAAATGTATAAGTAGACATGAAAAGCAACAAGTAACTCTTATTTACTATTATTATTAATTTTATTTCTAAATTTACATACAAAACAAAATTTGAGGTAGTCGAATAATTTAAACATTATTTGAAGAAAATGACAAGGGACGTAAGCAAGTAGAAAGTTTTCCTATTTATGACATTGGTTCGCTGCCCTTGGCATTTTTGCACATACCTAAATAGGCCTACGTTGTTAGATTATTATCATATTATTTTCATTATGATTTTTGTATTTATTTTTTCAACACATGTATTGTAGTTATGGATAGACTGCTGTGTTACTAATACGATTTGCATTATTTAGAGTTCTGATATTATTTGATGGTTGCTTATGCCCATTACGCATAAAAAAATTACTTTTAAAGAACATTATTATTTGTATATCAAGCAATGGTAGTTCATATTCCCATATCACTACATATTTAAATTAATCAATTCATGGAGAGCTTAAAAATATATTTAAAAAAAAAATAATATTTTTTGAAAAATGCAGACCTTCGCCAACAGTTGCTAACGCCGGATATTGTGATATTTGGGAATTAGGTGTCCTGAAAAAATGTCTACTGTCAACTTAATGGGAAGAAAGGAGCAAAAATACCTTAGATCAAGATATCAAAAAGCAAATAGAGCTGGATAGGACACACCCTGCGAAAAGCAACTACAATAGTCGCAAGGCAGGCACTTGATTCCAATCCGCAAGGATAAAGAAAGGTGGTCTGGCCATAACAAACCTGCAAGAGGTCGGTCAGTGACTCTGTGACTACTGGAATGACATGGGAGAGGATGTAGAACGCTGTTCGGTGGAGAGGCTGCGGACCTATGTTTCTCTTAGAAACTCACAGAAATATGTATAAGTATAATCAAACCATGTTTTCTTTAATGTTAGGATATGAACTATAATCTCACAGAAATATGTATAAGTATAATCAAACCACGTTTTCTTTAATGTTAGGATTTGAACTATAATCTCACAGAAATATGTATAAGTATAATCAAACCATGTTTTCTTTAATGTTAGGATATGAACTATAATCTCACAGAAATATGTATAAGTATAATCAAACCATGTTTTCTTTAATGTTAGGATATGAACTATAATCTCACAGAAATATGTATAAGTATAATCAAACCATGTTTTCTTTAATGTTAGGATTTGAACTATAATCTCACAGAAATATATATAAGTATAATCAAACCATGTTTTCTTTAATGTTAGGATTTGAACTATAATCTCACAGAAATATGTATAAGTATAATCAAACCATGTTTTCTTTAATGTAGGACAGGGGTTCTCAACCTGTGGGTCGCTACCCCCTTGGGGGTCGATTGACGATTTGCCATTGGTCGCCTAAGACCATCGAAAATATGCATTGTTATTGTCTATTCTTCTATTGCTGTATGTGTGTGTGTGGGAGGGAGGGGGTCGATTGGGGGGATTGTAAAAAGGGGGTCGCCGAGCATAAAAGGTTGAGAACCGCTGATGTAGGATATGAACTATAATCTCGACCGCTCGGTACTTGCTGCGATCGGGTCATGTACTTATTAGACATCAACGACGGATAAATGTGTCAGCTATTTCATGCTGAACACAAAATAATTTCCATAGTGAAGAAGTTTTAGCAGAGACAGTGGAATAGTTTTTATAAACAAATGGGAAACTAACTAGCAGTAATAATGTTAATAAAGTTGATTCGACAATCAACTGATACACTTGAGATTGTTGGTATATATTATTGTAGGGCTTGGCATCTTTGGGGGCGCGGTGGCTGAGTGGTTAGAGGCGCTTGGCTTCCAAACCTGGGTTCAAAGCTTCGTGAAGATAGGATTTTGAATTTTGGGATTTTTAGGGCGCCTTGAGTCCACACAACTGAAATGGGTACTTGGCTTTAGTTGGGGGAAAGTAAAGGCGGTTGGTCCTTGTGCTGGCCACATGACGCCCTGCTCGTTAACCTTTGGCCAAAGAAATAGATGACACTAGCATCACCTGCCCCATAGATCGCAAAGTCTGAGAGTATGAATAATGTTTAGTACTGTATCTTTGGAAAGACGCCTCTGAACATGTAGTTTATCTATTCATCTTAAATTCGCTGTCAATCTTCATCTTTTCATTTCTTTTTTTACGTTTTTTCTGGAGGTTCTCTTCACACCCACATTTCTTTATATTCCTTATTTATCTTTATCTCTGCTGCTGTATTCTGTATATAGAAAATGTAGACCATATAATACAAATCATAATGTAAACAAAACGTACATTATCGTTATTACATTAAGCTTGAAAATCCCTAATTCTTAAATTTTGTTCCGTAAAAAAAAAATTATGTAAACATTTCATAATTTATATTAAAGTTCCTGTTGGCCTCCTTGAGCTTGTGTCAGGTCTATGCCAGGCTCTGGCCGGTACCACGGCCTCCACGTCTTTAAACGCTGTCTGATGTCATTGAACAGTAACCATGGCAACGCCATGACCACGGGTCGAATCGTTTCCAATGTGACTGTGCTAAAACCAAGAATTATTCTGTTAAAGAAGAAGAAGAAGAAGAAACAAAAACCAATACGAACAAGGTTATATTGAAAATATTGTTATTATCATTGGTGTAGCTGCTTACGTCAATCAGTTACTTTGTCAGCTGGGAAACACTAGCTCTCGACATCTTCTCGTGGAGTGAAGCCGTGAATGTCGGAGTCTCAAGAAATGAGGCAAAAAGAGTGACCAGCATGAAAGAATATGGAGTTAGTTAGAGGCTTAGAGTGAGAGTGAGAAATGTGCTCATTTTCAACCACGATGGGGGAGCTATAGTGTCGACCTTTGATTTAGAGAAAAGATATCTGCAAAGGATGTAACTAAACATGATATGTAGCTTTCTGTGAGTTACACGAGTCACTTCCCTTGTTATCGACGTTATGGCAATAGCATTTTCTGGAGTTCCTGTTCATTGTTGAAAGATAAGAGAAGACAGAGACGTTACAACTTGAGATAAGAAGAAGTCACGAAAAGAAGGTGGCATAAAAAAGAGAAAGATTTAAGGGATCAAGAACTCTAAAAAGGGGGGTGGGGGGGGGTGGGGGCAAGAGAAAGAAATGCTGATGATGCGAGAGAGTCTGTAAGGAAAGAAAGAAACAAATCCGTCCATAATTTTTACAAGAGAAATTCGAAAAGAAAAGCGACGCAGTTCAAAATATACAGCGGTGTAAAAAACAGAACTGAAAACTTTACTTAGGCTTAGATCATCCTGCGCCGGTTCGAAGCATTGGGCGGCAAAGCTGTCTCCACAAAGATTTGTCACTGGCAATGTCTAAAGCCTCTTCCCACCTGGTGTCCACTGCTCTGAGGTCTTTCATGAAAGTGTGGCACCAAGTTATACGAAGACGTCCCTGTTTACACTTTCCTCGCACTGGCCTCCATTTCATCGCAACTCTTGATATGCGTAGTTCATTCTGTCGGAGAACATGTCCCGCAAACCTCATGCAAAACAAAAAAATAAATCATTACTTGGTACGTTTTTCTTTGCTATCACGAGAAATGGACAGTGTCAACGTGCCCCCACTGTTAAGAAAGAGTGTCATTGCATTATTCCATGTAGATATGTAGACCGAGCAGTGACCTACATGTTTCAGCACTAATCAGTTCTCTGTCATGTGAGGAATTTTAGTTTCATTTTGTCTGCCCATTCCTTCATTTTATTTTAAATGTGTAATTATCGTTACATTACTAATGTTTAATGATCGTCAAATAATTTATTAACAATTGATAAAAGATTTATTGAGGATCTTTGCTTGACAACCTACCTTGTTTCCACTGCTGGTATACCTAGGTCAAACTCCATTAAAGTGACGCCGATATCGCACAAAAATGATACAGCCACAGCTGCAAGATACGCCTTAGCCTCGTCTATTTTAGGACCAGGGCTCAACAGTTCTACTTGCATACCACTAGGGTTCAAACCTGCACTGAACCTACGTCGTTTCATCAGCGCTGCCGCCACACTGACGCCTGCGGCCAGCATTAATGGTACAATCGTGTTTACAATTCTGAAGATGAGATAGGATCTTGGAATAGGACAATCCGCGAAAATAATATACTTATCAGACGTCGTGACCATGGCTGGAATGGTAATCAGTGAGGCTACCCAGGGAATGAGCAGGACGCCAAGGGTGACCACGAGTTGTTTCAGCTCGGACATCCACACGCTTAACTTTAAGTCCATCAATTGCAGTACAAACACGATGACCATTGTAAGCAAAGTATAGTTGGACACAAAGTCCAGCATCAGCATAATGTTGATGACGGCGTGAAATATAGAGCAGCTTTTGGTGTCAGAGCTCAAAGCAGCAACATCCACGGGACCTTCTATCAGGCACTGCACGAGATAAAGAACACAGTTGCTGACAATAAGCTTGTTACGCATGCGCGATCGCATCTCTGGGCATGTAACTATAGCAAGAAGCAGCCAGAGGTTCAGTAAAGTTCCTAGAACTATTGTGACAAAGAATATCGTCTTGATTGTAATCAACAGGTAAGTCATAAATTCAGGAATCTCAAAGTCATCGTCATCGAGGGTCAAGTTGGAAACATTCATTTTTGTTCAAAATAGTTCTAATAGTGGACGTCCGACTATCAGAGTATCTAGTATCACAGTTATGTTATAGTTCAGAGTTAGCGTTCTTCTGTTGAGAATTGTTCTTTTAGCTTCCCGTCAAGGCTAATACACATTTCATTGGATTTCAGCATCTCATTACAAACCTTTCGTTTTTTCATTGAACTTTCAATAAGTATCTATACTCAAACGCTCTATCGTTTTGGGTAATTCTTTTCCACGTCAAGCGTGTAGGCTCCTCCCAAAATATTTGTGTAGATATGGTCAAGCTATCAAAGTTTTCATCGTTTAATATGCGCAAAGATTGTTCTGCCTTGACAAGGATCTACAAATAGAGCAATTAGTTACGTTCGTAGGCTACTATTTAATGGCAAGTTTTAAATTCAAAGAAAATATAAAATTAGTCGAACATTTTTTCTCTTTATTAGTTTAGACATATTGCATCAAACTTTCCCCCATAAGCATGGCAGACAGCGGAGAAAAAAATGTTATCTTAATTTAAGTCCATGAACAGAATCACTCTCACTACTTAGTTCACTAATCCAAAATAGTGAAGGAATTTTTTTTTTTTCTGAGACATGAATCTATAATTCGACAAACTGAAACGTTGGGCGATGTAGGACCACATAACCTTATGTGTAGTGCATTGGTTGTTTTTTTTAAAGGGTAGCGGTTCCAACGTTATAGTTAGGCTACCCCATCGATGTAATTCAGGGGCGGACTGACTATATGGGCATTTGGGCAAATGCCCGGTGGGCCGGTAGGACCACAGTAAACATCTTTTTTTTTTAATCACATCTGTATTTTATAAGATAAGAGCCTCATGGATGTCACTAAGGCACGTATTAAATTGCTAATGGTTTTCTAGTATTCTCTTACAAAAGGGGCCTTCTGAGTGACGTATTATGCATGCATACAGCTATCAATACATTATCAAACTTAACATAAACAGTGATTTTGAGGACAGGTAGACCTATAATATTATATCTATTGTATAATATACAATTTATGGGCCGGATGATATAAAAATGCCTGGGCCGATTTTGACACCCAGTCCGTCCCTGATGTTATTTCCTCTAAGCGGCGACCCCAAACTGTATTTTTCGTTCATTGACCTAAGAAGATGTGCTTTTGGTGATTTTATAAACTCCTTATCATGATGTATATTTCTTTTAAAAGCACGACGTCATTTCACTGTTAAATACTGGACGAAGAGAACGCTTCGTGTAGAATACATTATAATTAAATGGCAAATAAATTATATTTTATCACTGACTTGCATTTATTTTCTTTTGAATTGCATATTAACAAAATTCATGCTAAATACTTAAGTGAAAATTTCATAAGCATGAAGAAATATCCTAACTACAGTCAACTAAAGTAAGAGTAAAGTTTCCCTCTCAGACCTTGTGATCTATGGGGCATCTGATTATGTGGCCCATGATTAACAAGGGTGTCATGTGGTCAGCACAACGACCAACCACCTTTGTTTTTTACCAACTAGTGTCAGGTACCCATTAGAGCTGGGTGGACTCGGAGGCGCCTTAAAGATCCCGAAAGTAAAAATCCCAGTCGTCACCAGGATTGGAATCCGGGACCCCCGGTTCGGAAGCCAAGCGCTTTACTTACTACTCAGCCACCGCGCCTCCTACAGTGAACTACATTGCTGCACCATTCTTGGAACAGCATGAGCAAACAGGCTAAGTTCTGTGCAAAGTTGAGTTTTTGATTTACCAGGAACAGGAATTCATGGGGCAGTCTTTGAAAGAGCACGACGAATGCCATCGTCTGCATCGAGTCTATTTCTGCATGGAGACATAACTAAATGGCGGGAAAACACTATTTTGAACGATATGATTTTAGAAATGGACAAACAAAAAGAGTACACATTCAATCAGAACGGGGTATGACTTTCAGCTTGCATTGCTCTTCAACAGAGTAGGATATAAATGTCAACTGCATGGCCATAATGGGGTCGCGACCCACAGGCTGAAAACCGCTGACCTAGAGAGGGAGAGAGAGCTTAACCCCTTGTGACCTATACGATACAATGTCAGTTTGATGGAACGACAGTAGCCGTAACTTTTTTTGTTTTTTTCTTTTAAAAAAATTAACAAATTTGGAAGCTATTTTATATTTAGCAGAATATGTTACTAAACATTTAGTAGCCTACTATTGTTTACACTCGAGTATGTAATCTTATTTTTGAGCGAAGGGAGTTGACCAATGGATATGACAGCTGGAGGTCACTCTCAAAGGCCGCGGGATACACATATGAGACCAAAAGAAAACCCACTGCCGAGGACAGACGCAGACGGCGAAAATCTAAATCGACAACCTGCGGACAATGGTTGCACTGGATGTGGCAAAATATGTAGGTCACAGCTGGGACTGCGCAGCCACAGAAAATACTGCATTCCGCACTGACTCGAAGACAAGCCTTCTTCTTATTATTTTTATTATGAGAAAAGGCATTATTAATAATGACAACAGAGATCTTGATCTCAAGGCTTACAATTATGACCGAGCTTCTGTTGATTGAGATTTGCATTGGAGAGATCGAATTGAAATAATATTCTTTACATTTATACATTTTTATTTTTGGCACATTTCTAGTTTATCATTACAGAAGAAAAAAAATATTCCAAAACGTTATATTCGATGTGTGTTTCAATATGCCTATAATTTTGTTATGTCTAGTGCTTTGAAGAGTTAGATACTGAATGCCTCATTAGCAAAGAGCTTTATCTCCAAGAGATAACCATTTCTTTAAAGTATAACGGCATTCATTAGTGCCGCTGTGTCCCGTGACTTTCGTACAAGATTTAGGTCAGTGCTTGTTTATCTTTGCAATATGATATTTCAGTCAATACTCTAGGTCAGTGTTAACGGTACGTTTAAGGCATAGACTAGTCCATAGTAGAGCCTAACGGTACCAGAATGGACTTAGATTAAATAGTAAACAGAAATTTAAGACCGAAAAATACGCGATGAATTAAACATCATCTTGTATCTAAATGAACAGACAAGTTCAATTCATATAGCGCTGATGGTACGAATGTGCTTCATGGTCGATTCATGTTCACCAGATGAGAAATATCAATTCGACTTTTCAACAAATGGAAGAAACAATGGTCTTCTTAAATATGTAGTCTGACAAGTTGATCTTAACTTAGTAGAACTATATACCTGCCTGCCAAGCTCTATGTTTTAGATTCAATTAATGTTTCGCAATTGTTTCTCTAAAACAAACAAACTATTTCTTTGAGTCCTGTGATAGGCCCCCAGCAATCGGAGGCCCAGTGTGGCTGTCTAGTCTGTCTATGCCTAACAAGGTGGGTCCTGGTAGAGTAGATCTATTCTAGGTCTACAATCACATACATTTTACGTCTGTTAAAATATTATATTTTGTCAAAACCTTACCGCTGCAAACATATCAGTCTTTATTTGAACTTGTGAAAGTTTACAGACCAAACAAACCGTAAACAATGTTCTCCTAGTAATCTTAACTTATCATCATTAATACTATTGAGTTGACTTTTATCTTTGTTTATACAAGAAGTCATTATAAGTCTCACTTCTATGAGGTGTGCTATTCAGTTATAATTCTACTTTGACTTAACCTTATCCCCCAGTTTTTCTTCTATTTCTATTCATTGGGCCATAACTTTGAATTCTCATTATTGTGTACAAGGTATTTATTCTAGTGCAATCTTCTTGGAACCGACCTATATAAAAAAAAAATATAGCCTACGTATGTACCACACAGTAATGAAATGTGGCATTTTCAAGGGGGAAGGAATCTGCCCACCTAATAACATAACCATGAACAACCTGGGCCTTAAGATGAAACTATGATTGCTTAGAGATCTTCCCCTCACCCTCAACCACTACCCCACTTAACCCTGGCCTTCATTTAAAATCCTTCCACTTGGTCAAGTTGAAATAAACCTTAGGCTCCAGTCTTTATGAACGCTGTTGACAAGATAAACGCATCAGTACAGACACAGACAGTTGAATCTAAAACAAGAACACTATTGCTACATCATTTCACTTTTCTTTATTTGCATAAAACTTGCTGAGTGTCTAAACAAACTTTTTACATAACACATTTGGTCCAATTAATGAATCAACATAACAATGACTGAACTACATCATCCAATGAATCAATATAACACACACACACACACACATACAATAGGTTTATGGGCAGTGGATCTCAAAACTTTTTTAACATAGACAAAAAAATATATGAAAGGTTTAATTGAATGTCAGTGCATCTCAACCTTTATATCACAAAAAGAATTGAACCCGTTGAGAACACAATACAAATGTGAATACAAATGTGAATACAAATGTGCTGCTGGCCCAACTATTGAGGTGTACTCCATGACCAGGAATCTGTGCGTCCATGTAACTCCACAAATATTTTATGACAAGCATATTTTGTTTCCATCAATGAGACTATCACAATTCCAAATGAGTTGAACCACTTTTGTCAGAGGCTGTACTATACTTTTTTGTGTCAGAGACTGTTGTCAATGAATCATATGGAAATGATCTAGACAAACAGAAGAAATCAATCAATATGTTGTGTTTAAGTTAAAAAAAAAAAAAAAAAAAAGAAACACAAATCTTGGGGATTGGATAACATTAGCAAAAGTACCCAAACATGCACTCTCTATATTCATATAAACATATAGAGTTAGGAACTGGTCACTTAGATCTATGTTAAGTTCTGACCTATTAACCTATGTTCAATCCCAATGTTAAGCCTATTTACAGTGCCAATGTCAAAAAACTATTCAGTTATGATGTTAAACCTATTTACATTTCTCATGTTAAACCTATTTACATTTCTCATGTTAAACCTATTTACATTTCTCATGTTAAACCTTCTTACATTTCTCATGTTAAACCTTCTTACAGTTCTCATGTTAAACCTTCTTACAGTTCTCATGTTAAATCTATGTATAGTTCTTTTGCTATACATTTGTGTAGTTCCAGTATTACAACTATGTGCAATCCCTAATTTAAACCCAGGTATGTTGTTTTTTTTCAAACCTATGTATAGTCCCAATGTTAAACCTATGTACAGTCCCAATTTTAAATCTATATACACTTGCAATATAGCCTATGTACTTTTCCAAAGTTCAACTTATGCCAAGTTTCAATGTTCTACTTATGTTTAACATTTGATCTGTCCCATGCCTATACCTGGTGCCTGTATCCTGTTCGGATGTGAAATGTTTTGTCTCCCCTTCTGGCTCACTCAAAGCGGTATCGTTCAACTCTAGACTGGCTTGTAAATCAAAAAAAATATAAAAAATCTGAATTTTGAATATAAACTGGTTGCACATTATAACAAAACTGCTTTAAAGAATCTAACAAGGACACTAATCAAAGGAAACTGAAGAAAAAAAATGGACAACACATTCAGAAAAATCTCTCCATCCAGAAGGTTTGAAGAAAGCAATTGGAATCTAACTCAAACTGAAGATGGAAAAATGTTTATTCACATCGCTGGTTCATATAAATGCACCCCATAAGAAAAGCAAAGAAGATGAGCTATAACCCTGAACAATGCATAAACTTCAAAACTTGACAACACAGGCTGAGGCTAAATATATATTGATACAGAAGAAAACCAATTTTTGACTCCATTTTTCTAAAAACATAATAATATGGTCCTCATTTTTCAACATTCATAAGCAGTCAGCATAATTCCTCATGGCAGCCTAGAACTGTTAGAATAACTCTATATCCAATTGAAACTGTGTTGGAGTCAATGGAACAATTCAGATGCAACCAAATGAACATGTGCAAGGATTGCACAACAAAAGTTTTGAAGCTCAAAAAAGCTAAGCAATATACTAGGAGGCAGCCCCTGCAGCTCATTTTAAACATCAGACAACACTAGCTCACACATTAACAACACTGGGCATAAGAAGGCCAATAATAGATCATTTGTATCAACATAAGACTATCGCTATCTATAGTAGACTATATTGGATAGCAATGAATATATTTACTTACCTGTATTGTCATCTTTTGGAAGTTGCTTGATTTCATGGTCATCTTGGACACCTGGGGTAAATGTATGTAAAGAAAAAAAAAAAGTAAAGTTCCCCTTTCAGACATTGTGATCTATATAAAATTTATGTAATGTGTATAATTTTTAACCTGTGTATATTTAATGTATTTAAAGAGATATTGGGTAATAAAGGTCAATAACAGATCATTTGTATCAATAACAGGTCTACAGTAGCAATAACAGATCATTTGTATCAATAGCAGACTATTGCTATTAATAGCAGACTATGTAGGAGATAATGGATAATAAAATAATGTCTTAAATTCCCAAAATTAAGGATGAGTGCAGTGTTTCACATGGCTATGTGAATAGAGTTGTGACCTGGATATTTTTCCATAACTTATGCAAAGCCGTTGTCCACTGGAGTTCTGTTTTTACAAGAGTTTTTTTCTGGGCCTCCAATATGTGTCCTTTAGCCTTCATGAGAGTTCTCCAACTATCTCTTTCAAAAGGCCACCTCCTGCCATCTACTTTCCTCTCTGCAATTTGATATATGTTAGGCTTTGGGGGAGGGGGGGGGGGGGGGAGAGACCACCTCTGTTACACAGTGCTCCTTTAAACTCATTACAAATTGCAATGTTGACTCTATGAACAGAAGAATACAAATAGCATCCTATAATGGTTGCAATCCCTTCAAGAGAGTCAGTAACATTAGCTCCTGCTTTAATTTGTTTGTTGTCTAGTTTGTTTTTTCTTGATAGAGTAACTTTTTCTTTTGAACTGCTTTTGTCTAGTGCATCTTTCATGCTGTATCACGCTAACTGTAAGATGTTTGTTTGTTTGTCAAATGTTTCACATGTTTTGGATGTTTCTTCAGAGTTGAATATAATTTACTTCCTAGTCTGAACCTCCTGCAGGAAGACGGAGATGGCAGCAGACAGAACAAATTGCGGAAACCAATTTAATGGATGCTTGCGAGGGCCCACTTCTCATTTTAATTTTTTGACAAAAACAACTATTACTATTAATTAGATCATTATAACAACATTTATTGTACATCAGGTATAGGAAGCAACTCAAATGCAATAGACGCCAGTAGGTTCATTAAGTTACCTCAATCGAAGGATACTCGAAATATGTTAACCCTTTAAGTCCTACATCTTTAAAAGCCTGTGACAACATCCATACTGATAGTGATATCCTGAATGTAAATTGCGGGGACCCTGCCAAGTGTGGGGCCTAATTTGGAGCAATCGTTAAAATCAGCCTAAGGCTGGCCCTAGAGCAGGGTATGAGCCCATAAACACAAAGAAAACTCAGAATGAATAAATAACAGAGCAAATGCAACAATCTAAATTCAGAACACTTAAATTGATAAATCAGATGAGAAGAACATGTCCAATAGAATCACAACATTGAAATTATATTTGTTTAAAGATACATTTATAAAGTCAAACTGTTAATAAATGTTAAACTAACTGTCTTAACTACAAGAATAAGCACCTCATACAATATTTGCCTCTTCTAAAAACTGCATGAGAAAACCAGAATAGAATCTTCTAGTGCAGGTTTCATTATCATACAAGATTTTTTATAGAACTCATGAATGCATGATGTATAAATATATACAAGTAAAAGTAAAGTTTCTCTTTCAGACCTTGCGATCTAAAGTGCGGATGACGTAAAAGTCATCTGTTTCTGAGGCTCCTGGTTAAGAGGGCATCATGTAGCCAGCACAACGACCAACTGATTTTACTTTCTGCAACTAATGTCAGTTATCCATTAGAGCTGGGTGGACTCAGAGGAGCCCTAAAGATCTGGAAATTAAAAATCCCAGTTTTCACCAGGATTTGAACCCATGACCCCTCAGTTTGGAAGCTAAGTGCTTTACCACCCAGGTATCATAATTCTTAAATTCTCTTTTGCATGATGTCACAAGGCGAAGAGATGATTGATCCCCAAAGATCTGTGTCTGTAACAGTCTTATTTATGAGCAGACTCCTTTCTAAAACTTTAAGGGCATCATTTCAGAAGAGTGTAATGGTCCATCACACCTATTTGAGCATGACGGATGTGAGATTGAACTAGCAACAGTACAGACAACACTAAAGTGCCTTTCCCTAACAGGGGTTGTAAGCAGAAAAAAAAATACATTTTTAAAATCACAATGCTTGTGTTAAGTGGATCTATTGTGTAATTAAATTTGTAATAGAATAGATCTAGACTGAAAATAAAAAATCTGTGTGATTATAAATATTTTTTCCAATTGTTTTTGTTAATTGCAATTTCAAGCTTTAAGCTTTCTCAATGCGCTATGTTCCTATCACTTGTCTGGACCAGTTGGAAAAAGTCAGGGATGAAGAAGAAGGGGTATATGGGTGAATTTGTGAACACAAAGTATAAAGGGGGCTAATTCAACTTATACCACAACATCTTTCAAGTACAACTTCTTTTCCTTGCTCAATACCAAACGAAGTAAATAGTTACCAATAGTTAATTAACTAATCTGTTATTTTTTTGTATTGCTGCTTGTTTTGCTCAGAAATAATTGTGCAAAATTTCAACTTCATCCGAGATAGGGTGGGGAAGAACTAATGTGTACAAACTTTTTACCAGACAGACTGAGTTGATATAACCTTTCAAAAACAAAAATAGTAGCTTGTTATTAATTGTATTTCAATGTTGTATATCACATGATAAATCTAGTTTGAAATAAACAAATGACAGGCAATCTACTGACCTTGTGCCTGGACAGATTCTAATTCGTCCGACTCAGTGGACATCTCTTCTAAATACTGATACCACATGTCTACAACTTTAGGCTGAATGATAAGCAAAAAATTAAAATTTTTACTATATTTGTGTGTACGATAGAAAACATTGAAAAACGTCTTTTTTTTAAATTTAAGTTTTTTTAAATGCTCAAATTTTTATTTTTTGCACAGTGATCAAATTAAAAGTTAGGAAATGAAATTTTTCAGTAAATTTTTTTTTAAAAAAGATTTCATGACAGCCAGCAACTAATTGTAACATCAAAATGGAGGGGGAGGAAATAGCAGAGTAATAAACCAAAGGCTTTTTATAAATGTACCTAGCTTGCATTTTAATTATCATGTTGGCTTCAAAATGAATGAAATCTGCAGCCAACTTCCAGATTTTCTTTGGACCATTAAAGCTCCCCTTTAGACCTTTTGATCTCTAGAGCAGATGATGTAAAGGTCATCTTTTTCTATAGCTAATGGTTAACAAGGGTGTCATGTGGCCAGCACAACATCCAACCGCCTTTACTTTCCCTAACTAAATTCAGGTGAGTCGGATGAACTTAGGTGCATTCTAAAAATACGAAAAAACAAATTCCCAGTCCTCAAAGAGATTTAAACCCAGGACCTCTTGTTTCAGAAGCTAAATGTTTTATCCCTCAGCCACCATGCTCCCATTTTGACCATAACGCAACATTTATTTGCCAAACAAGATTATTGTTTGAGTGTAAAGCCTTTTGGGGTGTCCTCAAGATGGTTGTTTCCTGCTCTTTAGCATTTCACTTGCTTACAAGACTATTGGGGGGAATGTAATTACCTTCTCTCTGAAAAAGAGCACATATCTTGAAAAACAATCATGTAGGCCATATAAGACTTACATAATAAGATGCAGCCAAAAAGTGCAGATACCAGAGTGTTAGGCTTGACGTCACCACCAAGAACACAATGTTAGACTTCAGGAATTTGACTGTATAAACAAGACAAAGTGCATACATAGATTAGGAACACAAATTCAACTCAAGTCAAGAAAGTAATAAACATATGGGTTACTAATGGTTGATAAAGTGGGTTGTAGAAGTTCCAACTTGGGCTGTTACAGACTGATACATATATCATGTTCAACTAAGATTTTGGATGCTATATACAAAGCTAAGTGATGCCCAAACTATGGCCTGTGGGCTATATCCTTACCATGATGAGGAACTATGTGGCCTAGAGCTTCTACCCAGTGATAAAGCCATCTGTTTTAATGAATTTAATTATTTTTATAATTCCTCTATTCAGCTTGCAAATTCATAGGAAGTGAAAAACCAGGACAAGATTCTTGAAAACAGCTCTAACAATTTTCCTAGAAACTTGACAGTTGATGTATTTCTTTGGGGAAAAAAATTACTAGCTAATAGGACCAGCTTGGAAAACTCTACTTGGACTGTTATTACTTTCCTAATATTATCTTCAAAATTAAATTTGGTCTAGACAATCTTTATCCTGAACAGATATAGGCAGAGATGCCTACATGCTAAAATGGAAATGTGTATATCCAGACCTGGAAACGTGACTATAACAGTAGCTTTCACTCTGCCACAGAAGATATGTTCTGCAAGTCAGGGAACATCCGTTTGATTCCCTTCATCATGTCGACATTCAAAAGAGGTCCAAGGCAGGATAAAGTTTGAGCACCATTGATCCTGCTATAAGTTGTGACAAATCAAAATAGTTTTAAGAACTTACTGTATCCCAGGCGAGGCACTGACTGGATGTAGGATGTAATCCTTCTTATACTCGACACAACCTTACTTTTACACACACCATCCTGATGATTCAAGCAAAACACTGCGCAATGAACTTCCTTAGTTTCTCTACATGGAATGTTTCATTTCAACAATTTTAATTATAAGAAGAAGAAAGTGCTTACAAATTCAAATGAAAAACAAAATTGAACAAATAACTGAGCTTTAAAACAATGACTAAACTAAATGCTCTTATGAATATTTGCACGCTGGACTGTCGTTCGAGCTTATCGATGGTCCCGAGTTCAAATCCTGCCCGCTCCCATCCCCCGTCGTCCTGCGGGAGGTTTGGACTAGTAAGTAAAATATCCTCAATTTTGAAGGAACATCCGAAAATGGAAAACACTTTACAAACAAAAATCTCTCATGTTTAAGTCCTTGTATAAACAAATATGTTAAATATTAACATAGACACAGGAAAGTTTAACACACAAAAAAAAAAGTCTTTCCCTGTGTTGTTGATATTGATGATTTCCACCCTAAAGGCTAATCACAGTGAACACTTTAATTTTAAGGTCAGTTTTAAGTTCTGTACGCAATACGTTACAGAGAAAAGGAAGAGAACAACACCGGCGGGTAATAATAATACCACAGAGATTTAACAACACAATAAATATAAATAAATAAATGATGAAAACTGAGGTTCTGAAGTAAATAGACAAAATAGGTATTGTCAAGAACACAATACTGCAAGATCAGTGCTGCAACTAAGTAATACAAATTACCTTGTCTTGTAAAGACAATGTACTTCAATATTTGATTCTATAGTGCACACAAACGATTCAATGCTTTTAAAAATGTACAGTGTATCAATACTTAAGTTTTCTGTTCACTGGATACACTACAAAGCTTTTGCTTTTTTATGACTTTCCCTACTTTAACTCTTTGACTCCGTACTCATCGTAGATTTTACCCAGCAATAAAGCTCAGATCAACACTGACAACATCAGTGTTTTAAAATTATCTTTTTTCTCCCATATATGTTTTTAATTGCTTAAAACATTATCTTGAATAGTTTCCTTTGGTAAACATCCAGAATGGATATGGATAATTAGCTCAAAAAAATTCCATTTTATGTGTTTTAGATGTGTTTTCTCTACAAAGTTTTGAGACAATATGGATAAATATCCTAAAAAAAATATTTATTTTTGATGACAATATGAATAATGAAATTTGTCCAAGATCAGCTCTAGATCTAGATCCTAGAGGCTTTTTTTTCCAGTTGGTAAGTTTTTAATTTTAAATTTCTAACATTAATATAAAAATAATTTTTTCTTCTATAAAAATTGCTTTGTACTATATAAAAAGGGAATGCTTTCCTTTTTAACTCTATACTAAATACATCATTTTCTAATTAAAAAAAAAAAGATTTAATCAAAGCATTTTTTTTCACTCAGAAAGGAAAAAAAACATTAATTTCGTCCAAGTGTGGAAAATCATTCCGGAGTCAAAGGGTTAATAAAATAAAGTCCCTGTGTGCTTTGTGTGTAGCCGCTCTTACCTCACAGTAACCATAGTAGCATGAACGTCCATTTTTCATTATTACTGTAGAGTGTGCTACACACGGCCCTGGATTTTTCGGGTCACTGTTGTCATAGCAACACCATTTGCAGACATCTTCGTCTAGAGGAGAGGCAACCAAAAAAAACAAACATTGTCAACAATTTAAATCTAGATCATCAGTTAATTACTTAATGTCAGTATCATCCACTTTTGTAAAGGACTTTTTCCCCAACAGATGTCAACATTCTGTAGAGCTAAATAAACTAAAAAACAAAGTTACATTTGGAATACAAAACATAATTGTTTATTTTTCTGGACTACTATTAACCATCATAACCAATGCAGAATTTCTCCCCTCTGAACCAGACACAAAAGAATGAGACAACACATGTTTCAATGGCTACAAGTCAGGACCTGCGCATGTGGAGCATCACCAGAGAATGCCAATCATGTCCTTCAAAGCTGCATACTCTATCAAGAGGCCTGAACAAGACTCTGGCCCCGAAACCCCCCTACACAAGAAAAACTATATGCATGGTTCATCTCATCTGATCTGAGCCCTCAAACATAAAAAAAAATGATGGAGATTACTTCTTAGATCTAGTAGTTCTCAAAAGCTAAGTGCTTTGGCCCACATAGATCTAATTCACTGAACACTTGAAACCTGGAGCTGTATTTGTTTGCACTGCTAGGTCATATGGTTTGCGTTCTGGACTATAGCCTTGATGATCCTAGGCTTGAATTCTGTCCACCTCATTCCTCCCCCGTCAGGTGTGACGTCTGGGCTAGAATGTAATCATCTTTATTTATTTTTAACTACCCACTGTGGCCATGTACAAAAGGGATGTTACTTATGTTCAGTTAAGTATTTTTTTTAAATGCAACTGAAGAGTTAGATCCCCTGTGTACCAGAGATGGAACACTTGGAAATATCAATAAATACTTTTTCTTAATTCAATAAAGAATAAGATGATATGAAATTTAATACAATGCATTTTTGCAAAAACAGATTTTCAATTTACTTTGTTTTTTTGTAACTGAAAAATGTAACTCTAGAGCTTTGCATTTTGAGTGTGAGATTTTAAAAACTTAGCTAACAAGCCATGTGCAAAGTTTCAGCTAAAAATAAATATTTTTTTTTTAAACTGTGGTTTTGAACAAGTCCTGAGCATGAAGGAAGGGTAAGGTCATTCTATGCAGTCACCTTTGACCTGAAGGACTCACCAGGTTCAATACACATGCAAGCTTTCAATGACAGGTTCTGTCTCAAGGACTTGATCTCACAGAAACCCTTACATTCACCATTGTGGCACATACCTCTGTAATGTAAGACTGGGCAACTTAACTTGTAACAAGTCTTTATATAGCTAGTGTAACTTAACTTGTAACAAGACTTTATATAGCTAGTGTAACTCAACTTGTAACAAGACTTTATATAGCTAGTGTAACTCAACTTGTAACAAGACTTTATATAGCTAGTGTAACTCAACTTGTAACAAGACTTTATATAGCTAGTGTAACTCAAGGCTTTTAGCATATCAATTTATTTTTGCCACAAATAAATAATTTCCTTTGAAAAAAATAGAATAAAAAAAAGAAAGACTACTCTGTTACAATGATTATGTGGGGATTCCAAAAGTCAAAGTATTAATGAGGCCAAAGATTTGTATTTATAACTGGTCAGTAAAATGTAATGTATTATCTAGCCTCAGATTTGGAAAGTTAAAGTATTTGATAATTGTACTAACCACACAGCACCCTCATAAACTGTTGATAAACAAGAGAACTTAAGGTTCAAATGTACTATAGATTGATGGGTCTTGAAGACTCAACTTTACACTTTCTAATAATTTATTTTGTTTTTATGAAATAAAAGATAAGTCCACAAAAACATCAATACAAACTTCCTCGTGTACTAGCTAACATTGTTACTTAAGTATGACCAAATGAAAACCACCAAGGTCTTGTCAGCTTGGAAATAGCTATTTAGAAAGAACATTAGTTTTAAACAAATGAAATAACCATTTAAAAAATGTATGATCAATCTGAAATACTAATTTAATAATGCACATGACATCTTATAAATAACAAAGAAGATATTTCCACTTTACATGCACCCTTATGAATGGCTGCCTGGTTGTGTAGAATGCGCTTCAGATGGTTATCATGATAGTCCAGAGTTCAAACCCTGCCCAGTTCCATCCTGCAGTAAGTTTGGGCAAGGATGTTATAATCTTCTGAAGGAATGTCTGAAACTATTAAACAAAACAATGACATATGAAATCACAAATATGTAGCTACCCTTCTAAACATGGTGTCCAGTTTGGCAGGTTCTGAGGCCTTGGACATGTATAGCTGTCACCACTGTATCTACAGTCAAGGAAAGGCTAATGCAAGATTGTACATTTGTGTGCAGCTTCCCATTTTAACTATTAAGAAACATCTTAAAAGAGTGTATGTAATTGACTGAACATACATTCAGAGCATCATGTTTCTTTTGTTTTTTCTGTGTAGACTGATACCACTATAGAATCCAGTTTTTTTTTATTTATATCAATATTAAACCCATTTTATATATTATTAAAATAAAAAAGTGAGACTTTTTTTTTTTACAACTGCAGCTTTTTTTTTTTTTTTATTGGAACACTGCGTTGGCTGAGTGGTTAAGCACTTGGCTTCAAAACCTGGAGTCCTGGGGTTCAAATCTGGGTGAAGACTGGGAATTTGAATTTCTGGATTTTTAGTGCGCCCCTGAATCCACCAAACTCTATTGAGTACCTAATTTTAGTTGGGGAAAGCAAGACTGTTGAATGTTGTGCAGGCCACATGACACCCTGCTCATTGATCATTGGCCAGAGAAACAGATGCTTCTGCCCTATAGATCGCAAGGTTTGAAAGGGGAACTTTTTAATTTATTGCATGCATTAGTCCTCAGTTAATTGTAGAGATCAATTTTAATCCTAAAACAATGAAACATTTAAATGTTTAAAAACTGAGAAATGAGATTAACAAAAGCAGAACTTAAGATGAAACACAAACAAGATCCAGAAAGTAGACATTTATAAACATTTACAAAACTCCAGGATACGTGCAGTAACTTTTTCTCCTGCAAGCTACCACATGGGGGTCATAACAAACAGTCCCGTGGTGGGCCATCAGGCAGTTGGCACAGCATTGTGTGTTTATATCACTGAAACAGTACAAGCTAGAAACTGGCAAACATCACATTTAGTAATTCTAATTCATTTCTTGTAAATGTTGAAAATAAAGAATCTAATAATTAGATAAAGGTGCTACATTATAACAATTACTAATTTGACAAGAGATAAGGCTCTTTTTTAGAGGACGTTTTTCATGAGAAAAGGAAAAGATTTCATTCTTTTAATAGATGTTTTTCAGTAATAAGGTTAGACTAATATAAATGATTTGTTTGTTTAAATGATGACCAAACTTACTAAAGGCTATACTGTGGGAAGCGTGGTCGAGAGGCTAAGTACGCTTGAACTTGGCTTGGCTACCTATAAAGGGAGCTCGAGGTTCGACACCCGACTCGAGCAGAGTTGTGTTTACTGAGCGCCTAAAAGCAGCATGGAAAACTTTCTCCCAGATACCCCCTCCCCCCACTAGTCCACAAATGAGATAGGACCATAGTGCTCTGAGCATGCTATAAGCATGTAAGTAGCGCTATATAAAAGCAATAATTTAATATCTTGAATCTCATAATTGTATAAAGGCGCTGCATTCTTACAATACAAAATTTTGACAAAAGATAAGTTTTAGGCAGTGCCATCCAGCCCTAAGTGCATTACAAAATCACAAAAGACCCAGTTTCCCAAGCCAATTTTTTCGCTGCAATGCAGCCTGTGACACTAAAATGGCTAAAACTGATGGGGCACCACTGCAAGATGTAGATGTTTTACAGTAATAAGGTGAGTTCAAGTTTAACATTACATTCATTCTAATGTTATAAAGGTTTACAGTAAAAAGCTTAGACAAGAGAGTTTCAGTTTAACATTGCATTCATTCTGATGTTATAAAGGTTTACAGTAATAAGCTTAGACAAGAGAGTTTCAGTTTAACATTGCATTCATTCTGATGTTTTAAAGGTTTACAGTAATAAGCTTAGACAAGAGAGTTTCAGTTTAACATTGCATTCATTCTGATGTTATAAAGGTTTACAGTAATAAGCTTAGACAAGAGAGTTTCAGTTTAACATTGCATTCATTCTGATGTTATAAAGGTTTACAGTAATAAGCTTAGACAAGAGAGTTTCAGTTTAACATTGCATTCATTCTGAGGTTATAAAGGATTACAGTAATAAGCTTAGACAAGAGAGTTTCAGTTTAACATTGCATTCATTCTGATGTTATAAAGGATTACAGTAATAAGCTTAGACAAGAGAGTTTCAGTTTAACATTGCATTCATTCTTAGCTTGTACGCCCTCACCTGCATACAGCACCAGGGTGAAACTTGCAGTCCCTTGTACAGCAAATGTCAGCATTGATTAACCCAATGGCCCCGGCATCACACTCCTCACCATGGTCAACTACGCCGTTACCACACATGCTGATCTGTGTAGATCTGCCTGGAATGACAAGGGAAACTCAAGAACATTCAGCAACATTGATACCCAAGGTCAAAACAAAAAGATTTAAAGCTAAAGAGTGATTCAAAGAACTTAGAGAGAGAATGAATCAGATAAATCACTTTTGTGTTACCAATGCTTACTTTTAAGACATGATATCCTAGTTATCTGGTCTCCAATGGCTTTCAATGTGCAGATAGAAAAAATCTACAACAAACAACAGGTATGGGGAAAATGTTTTTAAGACATTTTATCATATAATTGTAAAGATAAAACTTTGCAACATTTGTCATTTTTAAACATTAAAATAAATGAAATTAAAAAAAAAATGTATTTACTTTATTTGTATATATTTTGAACATATTACTAAGGAAGACATGGATAACAAACAGTTACTGATGTTATCAAAACCAAAAGTTATTGCTTCAATCCAACAGAGGGCAGCACTAAATGGTTGTCATACAAAAAAAAAATTAGGATAAAGCAAGATTTGATTTGCCTTCACTTTTATAAGTTCAAGACAGACACTACAGTTCCTTGTGCAGCAAATATCAGCATTGATCACCTCAATGGCCCCCAGCATCACATTCCTCACTTTGGTCAGCTACCCAGTTACCTGTGTACTTCTATACCCTCACCTCCATGATTAACCCTCACTTTTTATTGTTTGGGGGGGGGGGTGTATTTTAGTGGAGAAAGTACCCAACTTGTTTGAATATAAATCTCACCAATATAAGTTTTGTTTGTGTTATCTATTTTATTCTTACATTGAGTAGCCCCCCTCCCTTTTCGCTGATGTCAAATGCAATCATTAGTAATATATATATATAAAGTAGAGAGAGGACCAGTACCTGATTTCAGTTTTCCCTCAACTGCCCCCTCCATTTTGCAACGAAAATAAGACTTTTAAAACAGGACCGTCAAATGTGGCAAAATTCATTATGAAAGTTGTAATGTCATTCTGCAGTTTCTAAAATTGTTTATTCATGAATTAGTATTTATTTATTTAAAGAAAGACTTTATTTTGTGTAAAGTTAGAAAAAACTTTAAGTATAAGTGGATACTTCTTTCCCAATCATCTATATAAATGTGCATGGCTCCTTCTCTCTTAGAAGACAATGGGTGCACCCAGAAGAGTGCCTAAATATATATATATGTGTGTGTTTTAATACATAGGGATAGGATTTACTAGGGCTAGTGTTAGAAAAACAATGCCGCCCAACCACAACTTCTACAGATCTGGGATCCACTAGTAGGCTGAGATAATATGAAACTGTGATAGATCATCAGCCAGTACCGGTACTCACATGGGCCTGATACAAGATTTAGGGACATAGTAATGATACATAAACTCTAAGCTCTAAAAAGTTAGCCAAGACTAACCAATGCAGATAACCATGGATTAGGATGATCTTAATTATGTAAGAAATGATCACGCTGAATATTATTTTCCCAATGTTTGAATATTTCCTCAGCCACGTCTTCATTTGAATAAATGCTGTGTTAATCTAAATTTCGATTTATAAAAAAAAAAGGTTTAGATAATAAGAAAAGGAGTCGGGAAAAACAAATAGTCATTTCACAGGTACTTATTATGAACTAGTAGATGTCTTTATGCCCATGTATATATAATTATCTGTGGCCAAAGATCATTGAGGGACATGGCCAAGCATTAAACTACCCCCTTTTTGTTCTCCCTTGCTCATGTCAGGCTCTCACAGATGCATGACCTTAAGGAGATGTTAAAATACTGAAACAGAATTCTAACTCAATATGGGGAAACAGCGATATCATCGTTGATTTTACTCCATTCTGCAGCCAAATCGACGATATTATTGTCAATGCTTATATAGTCAGTTGTGTTTTCTTTTCTCCCAAAATGTTTTTAAATGCTTATAATTTAGTCTTGATTAGTTTCCCTTTGGAGAAAATGAGAATGTTTTATATTTTCGACGTTTTTTTTTTTAAACAAAAATTATGTTTTTAAGGAATGGAGGTTTAAAAAGGGCTATATTTTTCTATATTAATTTTTCATAGGGTAGTGACATGGGATAGTGACCTCAAGACAATTAATTTAAATGTTTTTCATATGTTATGTATTAAGTTTTGTGTAAATATGAATCACTATCACAAAAAAGTTGTTATAGTTCAATTGGGGTAAAAAAAATATTGCCTAGATTTAGTCTAGATCTACTTCTAAAGAAACTTGTCCACAGTCGATAAGTTTTTTTTTTTAAATTCCATTTATATAAAATAAACTTTTATTTTAGATTTATAACTATCAATTTGAATCATCTAAAATGGGCGTTAATTTAATATCAAATATAACATTTTCTGATAACAAACTAAAAAAGTTATTAAGTTTAATCATAATAGGGTAGTGAAATACATATGAGCCAAATGAATAACTCTGTCGGACTGTTGGAAAATAATTACAAAGAGAAAGAGTTAACACATCCTATCTAAATGTAGCAGATTAAAATCAGAATAGCAGAAATGTGCACAAGGCCAACATCTACGCTTCGAGTGCTTTGGGTGCCAACAAACCTTGTTGTTTGGTTCAGTGCCCTGATCTACTCTGTACCACATAATGTAGTTACCACCTGACTGTACCGGCTGTGAACACTCTGGAATGTTTGTGTCATGCTCAGAGCCAAAATTATGTGCTGCAGGAAGGTCAACAATAATGCAATCACTTAGTTATCACTAATAATTATGTTTTTCTTTTGAGCGATTAATAAAGAAAATACAAAACGAAGACAGTAAAAATCTAAAAGCATCATCCTGAAAACAGAAAAACTTTTGATCACTTTCTAAAAAGTCTCTATCAACTCACTCTGTCTGTCTGTATGGTAAAAAGTGAGAACATGTTTTTTCTCCAATTTCTCATACTTGGATCAAATTAAAACTTTGCACATTTATCATTGAACCTAACTTTAAATTCTTGGATCAAATTAAAATTGTGTTGAAATTTTGCATAATTATTCAGTCGTTGACAATTTAATACACAAATCAATCTAAAAATTAACCAATAAGTTAATCATTTAGTACTTACTAATTAATTTTGTTTTATATAGCAGAATGTGAACTAAACCCTGTAATTTTCAGTAAATGGCAGTATTTAATGGTTATTTTCCTTAGATAAGCTTTGTTTTTAAAAACTTTTCTTTCTGGTATAGCTTGTTTAATATAGTATTCAAGGCAAGATGTGCCTAACTTTTATAAAAAAGCAATATGAACATTAGAAATACTTTTTAAAAAAAGACAATACTTCCTTTATACAACTAATAGAGCCATTGTTTTTCTCTTAATAACTAATGAATGCTTGGGTTAAGTTTTAACCCCGCCCTCCCTTCCCACCGAGAAAGATTCTTAGTTAACTGAATGTATAGATTTACCAGACTTTATAATATTCCAATTATAGGCCTTTCAATCTACACTAAGAAGATGATGCACAAAATTCCCGAAGACAATCGTCATATCAAAACCGATGTTGGATCTAGGCCTTAGAAGTAGTTCTCTAGCCAAATTTAAATTTATTTAATTTTTTACTTGAAAAAATTATAAATGTCAGACTAGGTTTTTCCTGTGTGACCAATGATCTAGTAATTCTTTTCTTAGCGGTATACAACAACTGTTAAATTTCTAGAAAAATGGTTATAGCCCCTTTTGAGATCAGCATCCGCTCACTCTCCGTAAGCCTGAGTTGAATAGAGGCATTGTAAAAAAAAAAAAAAAAACAATCATCTTTAAAATGAGTTTGTGCTTGCAGCATGGCACTCTCATTAACCATTGGCCACAAAAAAAAGGGACTTTACAACCATTTACCCTATGGATGGTAAGGTCTGAAAGTGGAACTATGCTGTACATTTGACATCTTCAAAGTAAGAAATCAAGTGTTCTCTGAGACTTTCTTGCCCAAATCTAAAACTGATCTATTTCTAATGCAATTTCATATGGCCAGCGCATTGGCAAACTACCATCAAATTTATCTACAAATGTTAAGTTTCCAATGAAGCTAAATGGACTTAGGAATGTCTCTAAATATTTCACTTCATATCCCAACCAAGACTAAGATTTTTCTTTCCAATCACCCAGCCCATTTATGAAATGGATTTGGACTGTGAAAAGTCAACTGTTTAAATCCAACCAAGTCAATAATTATTTCCATTTTATTTGAAACCAATGTAAAACATAACATGAAAATATACATTCAACATAACTGAAATTATGAGGAAAACAAAAACAATACCAAATGATATCATACCAACTTCTGAAACAAAAACAATACCAAATGATATCATACCAACTTCTGAAACAAAAACAATACCAAATGATATCATACCAACTTCTGAAACAAAAACAATACCAAATGATATCATACCAACTTCTGAAACAAAAACAATACCAAATGATATCATACCAACTTCTGAAACAAAAACAATACCAAATGATATCATACCAACTTCTGAAACAAAAAAACAAAAAAAAAAAGACTTTAAATATATTCTTGTCAAAAAGGGAAATCTAAACGTATAAAAACATTAGTAAACATGTCATTCTACTGCCACTGACTTGGATTAAAATTTATTTCTCTATTTCTTATAGAGTATAACCAATTGAATAGAGTTAGTATTTTGTGAGATAGCATGAAATTTTAATGACACAAAAGAAATAGGCATAGAAGTAGTGACATGCGTGGCGGATCATTAAAAAGTAAGAACGGAGATAGAAAACAAACAGATAGTAGAAGGACGATGAAGAAAGACTGGCTTGTAGTATAGATAATTAGAGACAACGCAGACTGAGCCCTTATTCTTTAATAAATTGTTATTTGAATCCAGAACTGGATTTATTCAATCTACCTATTGAATGTTCTGTTGACGGTTGTTATTTACGAACACGCGGCTAACATCTACATTCAACAACCAGTCACATCAACACGTTGACCATCAACAAAATAATATTGACATAGTGACATAGCTCAGAGAATTACAAGACAAGAAGCAAGAAAATGTCACTAAAGTACAAGTTTAAGACAGAGACAGAATCCAAAAATTATTGTATTTTATTTTCCATATTCAAGTGCCTTAATCCATATAGACAGAATCCAAAAATTATTGTATTTTATTTTCCATATTCAAGTGCCTTAATCCAATAGCTCCTATTTCTGGTAAAATGTGAAAAACCCTTCCAAGGCCCTAAGCAAAGAGGGATAACTCCGTATTTAAAACATCCTAAATAATATTTATTTTGAAAAAATAATCAAATTTAAGATCTAATACATATTAACCAAAAAACAACTTTAAAAAATAAAACGATATGTCTAGTTTCAAAATATATATATGTTTAATACCATTAGAATACAAAAAGCTTAAAAAATACCCATTTTCCCATGTGGGGCCTTATACACTGAGGCTTTGGGCCTGTTCTTTTGAAAAATTATTGAAATAATAAAAATCTAGAAGAAATCTTCTATTTAAAAAGTTCAAATCAAATATATTGAATAGGGGATTTTAGAAACGTTACCGTTGTAGAACAAAATTGGGAAAACGTTTCCAACTGCAGAAGGAGCCAATGGGTTAAAATGACTCTTTTTGTATTAAATGTTAACTTTGCATTTAAATAATTAGTTAAGTATCTTGACATTTTGTGCACGTCATTGTCACTCAGTTCTTAAGAATCTTAGTTCGGGCAGTCTTATAAACATGTAAATAGAAATTTAGAGCTAGAAGTCAATCCAGTGGATAAAGCTCAACATAGAGATCTTAATGTCTGATATTAACCTTACCATGTGTAAATGTTTGTTTCATCTGTTGGGTCGTAAGATGTCCAGAACTGGAGTCAATGCTTGATGTGAAGGAACTACTCTGCACAGCCCCGCCTGGGCGTGCACCTGGAGGAGAAAGAGTCCACTAATGAGCTGATATTTTTTTGTTTTTTTTATAACTATGTGAGCTATTGGTTTAGTCTTTTAATACAATTAATTTGGTTCCAGCAGTTAGTTGTCATATTCCTAATTCCTATAGCAAGTCATCAATCTTATCCTCAGTTCTTTACTGCATAATGATGTGATTGCCAGACTACAATATGGTTACACATTTTGTTATCTTTATTTCCTGCTCACTTCTGCTAAAGGTATGTCCTAGAGCAGTGTTTCTCACATGTGGGTGTGTGGACCCCCGTGGTCCTCAAGACGACCATAGAGGGTCTACAGAAAGATGAAAATTGTATACAATTAAAATAATTTCTTTGCTAAAAGCCAGTTTGTCTGATCGTATTTGAATAATAATCAACTAGCCCCTCACTAATGTTTAATGTTTATTTCTAAGATTCTTCACTGTATGGACAAACTCAGCTGCATCTATACTAATACGGGAGCAGATATGAGAAATACCCATAAATGAAGAACTGAAGCCAATGTTTAATCAGGAGACCACAAACTCTGGTAATAAAAACTGATTCCAATTTTGTATCTGTCATAATGAATTAATCCAGGCATCCAAATTTAGTCTAAACTAAATAATAGTACTGTACACATTTAGTCTGGACTAACTAGTCTTCCATATTTGTGTTGAATATTTAAAGTTTGCTACCTACCACAACAAATACCTTTCACATCTGCTACTCCTAGAATTCTTTCTGGCATGGGGTAGCTGGTCAACAGGTGCGTTATGCAATAATGCTTCTGTCTAAAGCTCAGATAATATTCCAGAGACTGAAAGACATAGTATATAGAAATAGAAGACTTTAGAGGCAAGTTATTTCATTTATTATTAAATCATGTTGTATGCCACAATGGTACTTAATTGGAACTATACTTGTCCCTACCCCCCGCCCCCCATTCATTCGGCAGGAGGTTTAGACTAAAACATTAGGACATGATGTAAAAATTCTGACTTCTGAATGAAACTATAAGTTTTAAACAAATGTATTCTTTTTTGTAGTATCGAAGTACTTTAAACAAGGATATATTATCTCATTATTTTTAATCAAGGTGGAAGAAATTCTTCTGTTGACCACTTAAAGCTTGTAACTGACACATGTCACTTCAAAAAAGGAGATAATTATATCCTACACATTTCATGTGTCTAGTCATGCATGTTCATAAATGACAAACTCTGCTAAGTTGTTGGTTTTCCTGGCTGATTCAGGCAACCCAACCCGTGCTCTAATGGAACTAGGAAGAAAGAGCACTTGTATGAATTTGTCCTAGCACATTCTGAAAAATAGGTGCTTTCAAATACTAAAATCTTAAAATGCAGTTGAATTTTATTTTATTAGAAAATTTATTTAGTCCTTTTTTAAGCCATATTATAAATGACTAAACTTTTCTGCATTGTGAAAAAAGAAAAAGTGTACATCAAAATTTCATATAAACCCTATCTTAATAAAGCAGAGTAGGACATAATTATCATATTATTTGAAGTAAAGTCTGTAATATGTTAGATAAGAAGATAAGAGTTTATTTACTACTTTTCAAAATGATGGCTTCATATACTATCAACATGCCTGGTCTAGAGTAGTATTTCCCAGAGTGGCGTAGGCCTACTCCCAGGTGCACGGGAAGAGTTTAAAGGGAGTATGTGTTGCACATCATTTATTACGCTGATTTTTGTAAACACCTAACATATGAAATGCCAACTGAGCTATAGAAAGTTATGGATGAAAGTCTGAAATTAGTTAACTACATTAAGAACCGTTCTGTGACACAAGAAATGGAAGTAGTCATACCCAGCTTCTACTTCCTACCTCGATGCCTCAAGGGAAACTGTTCCATTGATTATTTTGTTCTTAGATTATGAACTTCAATGTTTTCTTTATAATAGATATAAATGGTTGGTATGAATGGAAATGGCTTTTTAAACTAGCATATAGGGCCTATATTATCTGTTGTAAAATGCCTCAGCATATTGCTACAAGGCAAAGACATTTCATTGTACCTCAATGCCTCAAGGGAAAATGTTCCATTGATTATTTTCTACTTAGATTATGAACTTTAATGTTTTCTTTATAATAGATATAATTTCAAAAATGGTTTGTATGAATGGAAATGGCTTTTTAAACTAGCAGATATTACATTTCTGTGTATTCGAATCCTGGTGAAGACTGGGATTTTTAATTTCGGGATCTTCAGACGCCTCTTGAGTCCACCCAGCTCTAATGGGTACCTGACATTAGTTAGGGAAAAGTAAAGGCGGTTGGTCGTTGTGCTGGCCACATGACACCCTCGTTAACAGTAGGCCACAGAAACATTTGACCTTTACATCATCTGCCCCATAGATCAAAAGGTCTGAAAGGGGAACTTTACTTTTTTTTTTATGTGTATGTATGTTGTGTGAGTGTTTGTTTGTTTACTTGTTGTCTCCCTTGTCCTACTGTTCAGTATGTTCACGTGCTCGCATGTTTTTCTCAAGTATGTTATTAGTGTCTATTAAAGTCTCCTGTTAGTTTTTTTCACTTTCTTGTCATGTCAATAAAAATGGAGTTTTAATTTAAAAAGCAGTGTTGTTTTTACATCCTAATAGATAACATAACAGCAGATAGGGCCTATATTTTCTGTTGTAAAATGCCTCAGCATATTGCTGCAAGGCAAAGACATTACATTGTCTCATAAAGTGAACTCTGCCATTACAAAACAAAATGTCAAAAGAGAGTTGGTAAAGAAGAAATAGACTTTGGCTACTATAATTGATGCTGATACTCTGAAATTTATGATACAGTATTTGGAGTTAGTAAATGGGCTTGAAAAACTATGTTCCTGATTTTTTTAAAATATTGAATGGATAAGATATACGCTTGACATTAACACAACATCTGTGCCAGAAAGTTTGCTGCATGCAGAAGCAGAGCAATTAGCTCCCGATGGATTCTTAAAAAAAAAAAAAATTAAAGGAGTGTATTTTTAAATCATTTTGGTTACAAATGCAATATGTGTATCCAGTTTTAACAGAAAGAGTTCAGAATAATATCTATCTTATTTGAACTTCATATTTATTTATTTTTTTTAAAGTTGTTTTTTCAGCTTCTTCTTCTTCTCTTTTTTAGACATTAAGTTGAAAAAAAAACAGACTGTTGGACGTAGAGTCGCATCTCAGATTAAAATTAACAATCTAGGAACCAAATCATGATAAGTTGTCATCTAAACACAATTACATCCATCTCATCGCTCTAAATTTAAAAAAGAACTTTCATTTATTTTATACACAATTTTATCTTTCTTTTATTATTGTGTGTTTGTTGGCCAAACAAAAAATTTAAAAAAAAAATAGAATTTGATTGTAATTAAAATAAATCCATTTTTTTTTTTTTTAAAAAAGGGGGGGGGGGAGAGAGAGAGGTACTCAGCATTACAAAAATTATAGAAGTGGTACACATATATAGGTCAAAAGTTGAGGAAAATTGGTCTAGGATTCAATCATATCCTCATTCCCTGCCATTTAGGTTTTGTGTGTATTCTTTTGCATTTTAAGCCAATCAAAGGGCTGGCGTGATAAGACTTACATTCATTTTCTCCATAGAGTCCCACAGTATTCCCTTAGCATTAAAATGAGACATTCTTGTATCTGAGGTATAAGTAGGAGCAGTGTACAGCAGCATCTAAAAATAGATTGACACTAGACTCAATAAGAAAGTAAACTGTTATAAACCTGGTGGTGACACAGATGGGGGTAGTGCTGTGTGTTTTGAGACTACCGTACGCAAATCGCCCCAGGCCAGCTCTAGACGAGCGGTCAACCGTGACGAGTGACAGTACACACCAGTTTGGCAAAGACCTGTGCTGTAAATATCACGCACGTAAGTCACGGCGAATGTAATCAAGCAAGTGGTCAAGCGACGTTCCATGCGTTTCTAGAAGGCCAGTAGAGACCCTATAAAAGAGCCAGTGTGTTAAGACTCAAGACTTCACTTCACGTTACCTCACAATATGACCAAGACAAGGCAAGAACCAGCACGGTGTGTGAAGTCAGTGCGGAGCAGAGACTAGGTTTTTGTAAAGACAGTGTTAATTTTGTTGCTAACTGTACAGTGCTTGTAATGTATTTGCAATTAAACTGTGTTACTGATACTTTGGAGCCCTGAGTTGTGAGGTTCTTTAAGTTCGTTGTGTCGTGTGGTGCAGTTTGAAGAGAGCCTGGATAATAGGAGAGCCGTAACAGTATCTTTTGATCAGATGATGTAAAAGTCATCTGTTTCTTAATGGAGGTCTCATGTAACCACCACAACCAACCATCTGTACTATCAGGGGCGGACAGGGTGTCAATATCGGCCCAGGCATTTCTGTAGGCCAACAATCCAGCCCATAAGGTTTGATGAGCATCTTATTATAACCAACTGACCTCAAAATCAGCATGTTAAGTTTGATAACTGTACGCAAGCATACAGTGAACTCTATATCTTTAAAAGAAACCTAGGTCTTATGTTGCTTTTTAATCGCTCTGTGTTAAGGCCCTAAAAGGATTGAGACAAAGTGGCATAGTGGCATCCATGCGGTAAGTTCGGTGGTCCTACCAGCCCATTTGAGTACTGGCCCACCAGGCATTAGCCCGAATGCTGATATAGCCAGTCCAGCCTTGTTTACTATCCTTAACTAATGTCAGGTACCCATGAGGTGGATAGACTCAGGATTGTTCTAATAAACCCGAAGATTCAAAATCCCAGCCTTTCCCTAGATATTAATCCAAGATCTCTCAGTTCGGAAGCCAAGCACTTATCACTCAGCCACCACAGCCCCATTGATACTAGAGAGTTTTGTTCAATCACTAGGCAAACCTACTCACCTCACCTAGAGCTAAACATAACAACTGTCATGTAAGCAGAATAAAAGGGGAAACAACAAATAAAATATAAGAGAGTACCAAAGAACTCAAACAGATATACACTTGAGCATGAAAACAAGAGGTACTTGATATTAGTCTGGGAAAAGTAAAGGCGGTTGGTCATTGTGCTGGCCACATGACACCCTTGTTAACTGCGGGGCTACAGAAACAGATGACCTTAACATCATCTGCCCTACAGATTGCAAGGTCTGAAAGGGGTCACATGAAAACAATATTTTGTAACAGTTTTGTTTATTGGCAAAGCTTAGGATGTTGGAAAGTTTCTGGATTCTTCAACTATATGTTAAGGGAGGCATGGTGGCCGAGTTGTAAAATGCTTGGCTTCCAAATCAGGGGTTCATGGTTCAAATCCTGTTGTTTTTTTTTAAATTTTGGGATTGTTGGGCACCTCTGAGTCTACCCAGGTCTAATGGGTACCTGACATTAGTTGGGAAAAAGTAAAGGCAGTTGGTCATTGTCCTGACACTCTCGTGGGCCATCATCTGCCTTATAGATGACAAGGTCTGAAAGGGGAACTGTACTATATATCAAGGGTTATTTCTACAGAACATGTAGGTGAACTCAGTTCTAGAGACTAGCATCACGTTACTGAGTGATTGTCTAAATGGATATTTATGTGCAGCAAGTATTTTTAGTCATCAAGCATTTCAAAATTAATGTTACATTAAAAGTAAGTTAACTTATTTCATACGTACATGTCCAATCTGCAAGCCAATACCCAAATAGATAGTATTCCAAAGGTCTACAAATTTAGATGACCTAAATATTCTGTCAGCATGTTCTACAAGGCTGATCTAAAAACATCAAAAAATAAAATATAAATGTAATGGATGAAATGAAGGTAGAAACAACAAATTATTCTTATTTTCATTGCAATCATCTAAAGAAACCATCTTTAAGAAGAGCACATATTATCTACACCAGTGATGGTCAAACTTCGGCCTGCAGCCGGCCTGCCACACAATAGCCTAATAATTAAAAAAAAACGATGAACTAAAAATACGCATTTCTTATAGGAGTTGAGAGTTTGAACTAACATTGTGACAAAACAAGTCTGTCCCATTTGCAATGAAACCATGGTCATTCATAATGTTTTGTTGTAAAATGTTTTACATGTTTCGGATGTTCCTTCAGAGTTGAAGATGGTTTACTTCCTAGTCCAAACCTCCCGCAGGACGACGGGGGATGGGAGCGGGCAGGATTTGAACCCTCGACCATCGATAAATCCGAACGACAGTCCAGCGAGCAAACCGCACGACCAGGCAGCCATATATAATATATTACAGTACTTCAGGTCTAAATAAAATAACACTCTTTATGCATCTATGACAGATGGCAACAAAAAAAATCTGAAGATCTCCGAGAAAGAATTATTGTGCTGGCAAATTCTTTTTTTTTTTTTAAGTTTATAGTGCTCAGAAACCACTATGAATGTAAGTTATATTGTGTATAAAACATTTTCTGATGGCGACCTTGTTCAACAATGTTAGATTTAAGTTTTAGGAATTTTAAAACTGTTCTGAAGATAATGACATCTAGAATCAAGTTAATACATCACATTTTGTCCATCACAGTTAACTTTAAAGATTAGTAGGTGTAACTTCTGCTCCATTATTATGAGCTTAAGTACCAATGGGGAAAATACTGCGCAAATGGTATTACTTTTAAGGAAAAACAATTTTGTTACTTGAAAGTTAGCCTGCACACGTTCCTTGAAGGAAAAAACAAAAGGGCTAGATGTTTTTCATGAATATTACAAAAAAATAGAGCTCCAAATATGATAGAGAAAATATCTGGGATTTTCAATCATAACTACCCAGAGAACAATGTTGATTTCCTAAAGTGCATTACACATCAAGACATTCTCTGTGAAACAGCCTTAAATATAAAAAAATAATCCTCTTGATCTAATAGTAAAATTAATAAACGCTTATCACTCTCATAGGCTTACAGACCATTACAAGAATCCTAAGCTTTATGCAATTTGAATATTAAAAAAAAGGCTTTAGTGCGTGTTAGTAAGATGGCTTAATGCAGGACGCAATTTTAAGTGAGTTTGAGAACTAAAAAAAAAACAAAAGCGTGTCCTTCTTCCAATAGAACAATTGGTCTCGGCAGAATGTGAAATGTTTGAAGATTATGCACAACTCTTAGAGTTTATATTGTCACATATCTGTGTCATATGAACAAAGTAAATGTTAAGATACAGGGGGAAAAATCAATTTAACAATAACCTTGAAGGTTTGAAACAACAGCTTATTTGATTTACAAATCTGCTAGCTAAAACTGACTTGATTTATGTCACTATTCAAAATTCACTGACTGTTATGAAGGAAGACAAGCTTAGGTATTATAGAATAAAATCATAACTGCATTGCGGTATTTGAAAGTAGATTATCAATATGTTCGAATGCCTTTTAGTGTGTAGTGTGTGTTGTACAATAGTGAAACCAGACTACCTACTTGAATTAATGAAACTCAAATCTAATAATCATCTCAAAAAATTATTTCTAAATATTCCTAAGTTAGAGATCCAAAAGGGCTTGCCGAAAAATTCAAGTCATGGTCACTGAATTTGTGCAATGTTTGCATCTTATATATTTATGAGTACTAGTAGGATCTGTGTAAGAAATTGATGACAAATACCTAAGTTCACTCTTATGAGTAATTACCTCCCATTTTCTTCAGATGTGAACCAAGTTATGAAGAACATAATATTAGTTTAATTTTTATAGCTTTAAATTTAATACAAAATTTCTGAATTTTCTTTTTTCACATTATGACCTGCCAAAATATTTCCTTTACGTTTTTTGCCCACTTGTAAAAAAAAGTTTGACCATCACTGATCTAAACAATGCAGAGGCATAGTAAGAGGGGGGAAGGGGGCACGATGCCCTGGGTGCTACTCTCGGGCACCACATACAGACAGGCGCCTATATTTCTATGTGATGTTCATGGTAAATGGGGGAGGGGGGCGCCAATAAAGTACCTTGCCCCGGGCCCACATTTTGCTCACTTGGCCGCTGAAACAATGTCATTGTAATGTTTCCGTCTCAAGTGCTTTTTCTTCTTTTTTTTTCTAATCTTATATTTTTCTATAGAAGTTATGGTTCCTTAAAGACAACTAGTAAAGCTCCTCTTACAAGCAAAGAAAAAATAAATCTGCCCATGGACAATGGAAAAAAATATGCAGGTCGAAACTGGAGTTACAAGAAACACTGCACTCATCATCCTTAATCTTCAGAATCTCATTGCCATTTAAAGTTCCTCTTAACTCCTCGCATTCCATGAGACAGATGTTTTCAATTTCTCTATTTCTGTGGACAACTTACCAGCCATTTCACTTTGTTTTAGCCAACAAAAAGTAAACCACACATTAAAGCTGAATAGAAACTAAGTGCAATTTTGAAAAAGACATTTCAGCATTCAATGAGATCCACACTCACCATTTCCAATGCGACCAAGCTGTCAGTCATCCGAAATTAGGAGGTGAAACAAAAGTAATGATACAGTATTGCAAAAAAAAGTTTAGTAACTGCTCTCAATGCACAGGCTTAACTTAGTGACAATTAGTAATTTAAATGTAAAGATTTATTTTTATCCACAGCTTCACTATAAGATTCACACTGATTCTCATACAGGCAAGTGTGGACTAGAAGAAGAATGGAAACATTGGAATTTTTACCAAGACTGGAACAAAAAAAATTACCAATTTTTGTTGGATGTTGCTAAGTAGCTATTTATTGCTAGGGTAACAAAAAGTAAAAAAAACATACTAACTATAATAGCCGAGCATGTTAAGTAGTTGCTGTGACATCTTATAGAGAAGAAATCATAGTCAGCAATGATGCTCATAACACAGGTGTTTTTTTGTAGGTATGTCTCACGACGCAATCTCTCCCTTGACTGATCTGAGAGTTAAAGATATATGTTTCTCAATAATATATAAACTAAAATCCAATACACATATCATGCAATGCTAACCATGATCTTTGTTATTGACAATATTCTGAATTTTAGTCTTAAATCCATTCTAATTAAAAGGTTTTATAAAAAAAAAAAATTAATAAAAATGATTTTTTCAGAACTAAAATTAATCTTTTTATTAATTTACAAGAAAAAAAAATTATTTTTTCAGATATTCTAAAGTTGAGTAGCAGTACAAGTTAGCTTTTGATTAAGTAACACATAATAATTACTTCGAAGTTCAACCAAAGATTATGAGGAGCGGTGGCTGAGCAGAAAAGCGCTTGGCTTCCGAACCGAAGGTCCTGGGTTCGAATGCTGGGATTTTTAATTTCAGGATCTTTGGGCACCTCTGAGTCCACCCAGTTCTAATGGGTACCTGACATTGGTTGGAGAAAAGCAAAGGTGGTTGGTTTTTGTACTGGCCACATGACACCCTTGTTAACCTTGCCACTGAAACAGATGACCTTTACATAATCTGCCCTATAGACCACAAGTTCTGAAAGCGGAACTTTACTTTACAACCAAAGATTAACTACCTTTGACATTTTAAGCACTTATTTATTGTTGTTTAATTACTTTTAGGTTGTTCGGCAAAAGTTTTAATCTTTAAAAAAATTAAATTTTATACAAGTTGAACACACACATCAATTTATGCAAGTCTCTTTTCTCAAAAGTCATTGCGACATAGAGGTCTCAATTATATCAAACTCATTTTTGCCATATAGTTATATTACAGGTTAAATTACAGGAATATTTTCACCAAAAGTGACTGCACTCCATTACATGCTTTAGCCACCAGGGCAGATCAAATACAATATTTAGGTCAAAATAAATTCAGATGTGCGGATTAACTGTATGTGAAAAGCAATAAACTTCTTGAAATATTCTTTACTGCTCAGACTCATGGACAATGGCTTAAGTAGTACATTATTAAACCATTACAAAAGGCTGTATGGATGGATGTCTTGAGCTGTTTTTTTTTTTAAATCCTGATTTTTCGGAAGTCTCAAATCAAACCAATTTTTTCATAACTACTGATTACGTTGAACAATTTTATATTGTCCCAGGAAATTTCCTTTTTTTTTTTCACTTATTAGAAGCACATCGAGTGTGTTTAGAATATCTATGAAGTGTATTGAAGATATTAAATTTGTTTGTTTTTTATAGTTTACTTTTTCAGCATCTTATTTCAAGTGAACTTTCATCCATCTTTAACTAAAACAGACACATATGGCTTCCTTCATTCTCAAAGTAACTACAAAGTTAGCTACAGTCGGAACGATATGACCCTCATAGCAGTTCCCAACCCCCCCTAACATGAAGCTGATATGATCAAAGGAACAGGTGCTAATACACTCTGGGATCAGCTGCATTGCAGGCTCTGCCAGGGTGTAAGCACTATGTGCTGCAAGCTGCCTAAAGCTCACTAGCTCCTCATTTTTCCTCAGGGTTGAATCCCGAAGCCTTTCCCATTTTTGGGTATAGCTGCAAGGCAGCAGAGTTTTCAATTCAGAGTTGTCCCTGATGAAAAAAACAACATTACCATAAAACTTACTATGATTCTCAGATGTGATGTTCACATGATGAGGGTTCAAGTATTGTTTGATCCAGTCATTGGATTCTGAGTGAAGTGTGGCACTGGAGACAATTGTTACCATTTAATTGTGTTATTTTTGCCCAAACCTAGAAATGCATTTGGCAACCCTTTTCCTCTCCTCCCAAGTACTTCTAGAATAGAAGTTTCATGTCACCCCTGAGCAGACTTCCCAAGTCAAAAACCAATCTCGGGAAAAAACTCTTTGTTTTCAAATGACTTCAACATTTTTATTTGTAAGCCATATACAAAAACTTATTTTAAAACATATTCTTATCTCCCCCCCCCCTTCCCCCAATGTGTCTCAGTCATTCCCTTATGCCGAACTAGAAGATTTCTGTATCCTATACATGGTTAACTTCAGTTTCTGATGGTGCGTCCATCGTTGCTAGGAAGTTCAGAACCTTTATTATCAAATTAATTTCAATTGTTCCCTTACAAATAAGAACTACAAGATGAAAATGTTTTTTTCTCCTAATTTTTAAGCATTTCAAAACATATGACATTCTTAAGACTAAAGAAACAAAGTCCTTCACCTTATGTCTATAACAAAATGTACAACTTATAAAGTACCATCACATTTTTACACATCATTGCACATTCATCCTGTACAGACATTAATTAGATACATTTCCATAATTAGAGTATAACAAAAATCTAATTTTATCATTTTAAGTTTTCTTTTGAAGGAGCTATAAGGTTTTAAGGCAAAAGAAATTTTGTCTGCTTTTAAATTCTGAACTCAGTCCAATAAGAATTACGTTTTTTTTTTTGGGATGCTTACAGATTGAATGGTGCAATTTAAAAAAAAAAAAGAACAACAAATGCTGTGTCAGGTTTACTAGGGATGGATTTTTTGCTTTTGCTCCTTCCTGGCTAAACTCTAACTTTTCACATCTGTACACCATCTGGGAGTTATTCCCCCAAGAAATACTGAAAACTAAGTAGCTGAGAACGTCACTCAAATTTTTTTTTACTATTTTTTTTTTATTGCGATATGATATAGAAAAATATTTTGTGAATAAATAGAATGGGTGCTGGCTTTTTTGTTTTTATACTTTCCAAATATCAAAACCATACCATTTCCCAGCATTCTCTGTTAGGTCAGAGCTTCTATAGGCAATTAGCGTATGATTCAGTGGATTATCTGAGGATTTCAACATGTTACGCGCAGGCTGTGAAAAAAAAAAGACTTCATTAAATAAAAAAGTTCAGTCTTGTTTCTTCTTGTTTCTAGAAAAATAATTATAGTATACCTTTGTATAGTTCATTCAGCGAGGTTTCATAATCCCTTTTCTCATCTAGGGGGCTGAGGGCTTTGCACTAAGGTTTTGTGCCTCCTCATATGGCTGGTGAGACCTATGTGAGCCCGGAATGTTCGGCTGCACACTGGGCAGGTTATTCCAGCTGAAGCATTGCTTTTTGTTTTTTAATTTGTAAGCAAAACATGACTGTCTCATCTTATCTTTGATATTAAATGGAAATGTCACAATGATTAGGGCATTAGTTCTTTGTTTGAATGGGATGTAAGGTGGTTGAGTGGAAAAGAGCTCGACTTCCAAACCAATGTGCCTAGGGTTTGAAACGTGATGAAGATCAGGATTTTGAACTGCAGGATTTTCCATCCAGCCAACTCTAAAGGGTACTTGACTTTGGGTGAGGAAAGACAGTTGGTCGTTTTACTGGTCAGTTCCCTCAAGACATCTTTGTTAACCATCAGCCACAGAAACAGAGAAACTCTATATTATCTGATCACAAGGTATCAAATGGAAACTTTACTTTATTTATTGAACAGGATGCTTGTCGAAAAACTAGAAATGTTACAAGTAGAATACGAGGAAAGCACAAACAAGACATCCTCGTATAGCTTGGTGCCATACTTTCATGGAGGACCTCAGAGCAGTGGACATGAGGTGAGAAGAGACTTCAGACATTGTCAGTGACAGATCTTTATGGAGACAGCTTGGTGCTGAATGCCCCAAACAGTGTAAGTAAATATGATTGTAATTGTAAACTTATTTGTTAAATGTTAAAACTTGAGCATCAATCCCCTGATTTAGTTAAAATGAAACACCAAAGGTTCACATTTTAACAAGATCACAGCTGAATATTTATCTAGATCTTCATCACAAAACAATTGTTTTCTTATTCACAGACTTAAAGTTACTGAGTAAGCAAGTTCTACAACTCCTGACAAAAATGTCACCACTTTTGACTGAGTGACATCCCTTGATCTTTTTTTTTTCTTTTCCGATACTCTAATAATGTAAATATATTGATAAATGGAGCACCGAGTTTACCTTGGGTCAAATATATTTTACCAACACAGAACAAACATTTCTCCAACAAACCTCAATGCCATAAGTGTCATTGTATTCATGAATTTGTATTGTCCATAAGCTATCTTCAATATGTGCACTGACCAGAACGGAAGTATTCTCTGACGATTGAATAGTTTGATGTTAGTAACCAATGGATATGAAATCAATTTCATAAAAATAAGATAATTTAAATTTGAAACTTGATCAGTATGGTGTAAGTTATTCTATTTAGACTAACTTACATAACTAAAAAAGAACTTTTGGAAAATCAAAATTGACTTTAAATACCCCAATTACACTCATTTATTATCCAACTAAAAAACTAATAATATATAATGGCCCAATTCTAAAACTATTTTATTATTTATAAAAACTTATTTATACATTTTAGCAATATTAGGTCTTCTTTTTTCTTTTGTGAAACTTGTAAGACACTTTATAATATTCTATTTTATCATGTCAAGCTTAGGTGATTGGGTAATGGGTTAATGATAATGAGATAGGATAAAGTGATTCTCTAATTTAAACTAGAAAACAAAATATTAGATGCTTTATGCATTCAGAGAAAGAAAGAAGGAAGAAAATGCAATGGCGCCTTAAATTACATATGCCCAACCTGTGACCGTCTATCAATGATTGGACTCTTTAGTCACACAAGAAGTTGCAAAAGGAAAACATAATGCCACAGATGCATTTAGAGAATGACAATAATTTCTTTTTTATAAGATGCCACCTCTAAAGATTTATGTAAATCATTGTCTAAGACTACCACTGGAGCATTGGCTGAGAATGAAGCACTTGGCTTCCAACCGAGAGTGCCTGGGTTTGAATTTCAATGAAGAATGGGATTTAGAATTTTTGGATTTTGAGGGCGCACCTGAGTCCAACCAAATCTAAATAGGAGAAAGTAGAGACAGTAGGTCTTTGTGCTGGTCAAATGACACATTCATCAACCATCAGCCAAATAAACAAATAAACTTTACATCCTCTGCACTATAGATTGCATGGTCTGGAAGGGGAACTTTACTTTTACCAGGACAATAATGAACAATGTCAGCTGACTTAAACCTACCAACCAGGTAGCCAGTGTACAGCAGGCTTTGATCAATATGAACTGATGTTGTTCTGCCGTCTGCCTCCACAAGTTTAGCATGGAAATCTTTCGCAAGAACATTTGTTCCTGATTTTAAAATCAAATGGAAATTTCTGAAAACAAAAACAAAACAACCAAATTAAAGGTCATATGTTGGTCCTAGAATTACAACTACAAGAAAAAAAAAGAGTAAAATATTTAATTTAATTAGGTATAAACAGTGCATGAAAATGAATAGTCTAAAGTTTATTAATATCCCAAGCAAAGTGAAGTGTAACTTGCTAGTTCAATAAAAGGTGGCACAGAACTGATGGACATCCTATAATAGTTTTTAGTATCCCTTTGTTCTTCACCTATCCTTAGTCTGTTGGACCTTTGGGGCACAACACAAGATCTGTTGACCATATTTCTCCATTCCACTTTGTCTTTTGCCTTGGATAGAATCCTTTTTCAATGGTGAGCCTGTCCATTCTTTTATGTTGTCTTCTTCCTAACATTTTATTATATCTGGAATTCAAATCATTGACAGTCTTAAGACATGTAATTTTAGTGATCATAAAAGTATTGTTTTACTTTTCGGTTCTGTCAAGTACTTTTACTGCAGTCTTTTTAAGTCTTGGGCTGCAAGGTGGTTGATTGGCTTCCTAACCCAGGGGTTCTTGGGTTTGTAACTCTGTGAAGATTGGGATTTTTAATTTTTTATTTTTAGGACGCTCCTCCGTCCATCCAACTCAATGTGTCTGACATTAGTTGGGAAAAGTAAAGACAGTTGGTTGTTGTTCTGGCTTTCGAAACAGATAACCTTCACATCATATGCCCAATAGATGGCAATGTCTAAAAAGGAGTACTTTACCTTTTATTTTAGCTTAATTTTATAAGCCTAGGAACTTTAGAAAATATCTCAACTCAATGGGAAAATAACAACCCATAATATATAAAAATAAATTGTGTCCATAATCAATGATTCTTCAAGAATATAAACAAGAAAACCAAATAAAAACTTTTTTAAAAAGACAATACCTCTATTAAACAATTTATAGGGCGATTATTTCACGTTTAATAATTAATTAATCTTCAATTTTTGTAAAAAGGAGCATAATTTACCTCGCCCTCCCCCCCCCCCCCCCCGGTCACCATGTATAATAATAACAATATATATATGTTTACACAAAAAAAATAATACCTTTTGAAAACTGTGAATTTTAAATCTTTAATCAATTCTTGGCTGTCCCTCGATCTCTTTAGTCTCGATGTCACAGTGATAGCACTGAAGGTCTCAAAATATTTTAAATTTCCCACACTGTGACCTGATACTTTGAAATATGCATAGAGACTTGATTATTATTATAGTATGAGAAGTATTAATAACATGTCAATGATACTAAAAATTCTACTAGCTTACCATATATTTAAATTTGATTTTTTTTATTAACCAGTAATGGAAATTTAATTCTTTTTTTTTTGGCATCTATTATGCTACAGAATCTCTGTTTTTATTATTTTTTATTATGTTAGTTTGAAAATTGTATGCATCAATGGTCTTCCCTAAAGGTAATATTTGGTTTCCAGGTGTTTTTCTTAATTTATTCATTTAAAAAAAGGAATTAAGATCAAAATTTCATTTAAAAATTGATCAGATTGATATAGAGAAGCAATGCTTACTGTATCACAAAGTGCACATGTGGTTATAGCATTCGGCACAAGTATAATGGGTCTAAGACAAGCTAAAAAAAAAAAACTGTTTTGTAAACTACTGAGACCACATTCACAAAGTTCACTGCCCAGTTTATTCTCATATCTTTTATAGTAATATAGATCTAGATCTAGGGAAAAATCCAGTCCAATGTTACAGATGAGCATGCATTTGCTCAAATCAAACAACTACTCAACTAGATCTAGAATTAGTAGAATCTCAGTCTAGATCTTGTATGCCTATGGACATTGAATCTACAATGTCTATAATTATAATCTAGGCAAGTATAATTAAATAATGCTAAAACATTTAGAAACCCAATAAATTAACAAAAATAATTTAAAATATAAATATATATATATATTATATCTAATTTTTGTGGACAATTGTGATAGATCTATATAGAATAATCTAATCTAGTCATTAGTTTTTTTTAATAGATTTGGTTGTAAAAATGAAAACCTTTTAAAGTTTTTAATCTTTTACTTTGTAATCTAACTAAAAATAAAATACTTCATTTCAATAAATTGAATAATCAATAATAATATTAATTATTATTAATGCCTTCTTAGTAATCTTAGCGATAACATATAATTAATATATTAATAAATAGAATTGATTAGATATTAGATCTAGATATCTGACTAGATCTATACTTTCTATAGTCGATTACATTCGAGATGTAGACTTTGTATACATCTAAATCTTATAATTTACCGTTTGGTATTAATATTAATACGCTTAATAAAAGGATAACTTGGATAATCATAATTTCATAGCCTATCGAAGGTTTCTAAAGCTTTATTTTAGACCAGGTTTTGTTGTGTGGACGTTCAAAATGTTTTATTGTGGATTCTAATCAATCTAGATATACAAATAAATATAATAGATTCTTAGGATAAGATATCTAGGTCTACTAGATCTAGTATATTATCTACGAATTGTCAGATGGCTGGTAAAAATTCTGAGGATCAAAATAAAGTTTATAGATAAAAAGAACTAATATTTTTTTTCGTGGGTTTACTGCATAAAATATAAAGCTAACCTGCCAACAATGAGTGTGATAAATTTTACTTTTGCCTTTCTCCTTGAGCTTATTCCATTATTATTAATGGCAATTTTCTGAGTGCTATTGAAAAATGATTTATTTAACGGTGACTCGGTGTGATTAAAATTTTTGTGAGTTTCTTGTTTGTTTCATATCTAAATCTCTGAAAAAAAAATTATGATACAGATATCCAGATCTAGATGTCTCTATAAGTTGAATGGCATTACTTGATATAAGATGAGAAAATTTGTCTAAAGAAGTAAGACCGAATACATTTCTTTATTTCTTTTTGTTTTCTTTGATTATTTCCCTTTGACAATAATTTGCACGTTTGTGCCAAGTTTCCTACATTCGTTTTCTTAAAAGTGTTATCAAACTTTTACCAGTTGATCCCCCCCCCCCCCAAAAAAAATTAAATTTAAAATTCGCTACTTTGGTTTCTTATTGCATATAACATTGCAATATGTTTGGAATCCAGATTGTGGTCTGGGAAGCGGTGTATGCTCCCCCTGCAAGGTCCGTAGAAAAGTTGCTGCGTCAATAGTTTTGTTTCATTCATAGATTTAGAAATTCTTTCTGTCAGCTTCTGCAACACATTTTTGCATATAATGCAGATAAATAAAAATAAAAAATAAACAGAGGTCGGAAAGGTCAAATTTATTCTAAAAAATGATGCAGTTCGGTTGGAAACACTGACTTGGTTAAAAAAAATATCCGCTTGTAGGCCTGATATAAAAATGCAGCTCCGAATTTACGACAGAGCGTCAACACATATTCAAATATATATATGTATATTTTACTAAAACATGCATATTTTTTAAAGAGGAAAATTAGGTCTATGCTTCTAGATATAAATATTATTATTAATAAATGGATTTGTATTAAAAATGAAAAGGCCTCCACCTCTGCCTGGGATCTCCAATTAATGAAATCCGGCCCTGAATATAGTGCACGTGCATCTGTAGTAGGCCTATGTTTGATATTCGTAAAATCATAATATTAAACCAGTGCTTGTGGTGCGTACAAGCGCACTCTTGGACAAGGACTGGAAGACTCTGGGATACAAGAGAGAATGTTTACATCGGCATCAAGAGATTAGAAAGAGTCGGTTTTGTTGGGAACTAAAGAGTCGTCTTTTGCGCTGCCTAAAGACTGTAGTAGGGACATGGAGCGCAGCAGGGAAGGCTGTCGTTGGTCCGTATTCAGGTTTGCTGGGGAAAGGACTTAGAATTAGGAACAAGACTCTTTGTACGATGTACATTGTAGAAAGCTATTAATTGTTTGTGCAAGTGAATAAACAAAATTATCTATTTACTGCAGAACTTCGTTGAGTTGCCTGCCTTAGATTTACTCCAAGTCATTATATTCGTCGTCAGAACAACAATTTACGACAATTTATGGCATCGATATCCTCTAAAAGAATTGAGTCAATATTGTTGAGACTCGTCACGCAGAAAATGGTATCGATTCCTAAGTTCCTAATTCCTTTTTGTTTTTGTCTAAAATATTATTCTTAAAAATATCATAATGTTTGAAACATTCTATTATTACTTGTTTTTTAGCTAAAATGAAAAGTAGGCAGTGGCTTTGCCCCTTAAAAACGATATTACAGACCTAGTCACCCTAGTCCACCCTAGTCCACCCTCCTCTCCCACTACTGTCTTCCCCAGTGGGCAGAACATTCAAGAGAAAAATAAGAGGCAATATAATGGAAATCTCAAAAAAGTAAATTCAAAAGTTCCACTTACAGATCTTGCGATCTATGGGGCAGATAATGTAAATACCATCTGTTTTGTGGTCCACTGTTAACAAGGGTGTGATGTGTTCAGCACAACGATCAACCAACCGCCTTTACTTTTACGCAATCAATGTCAAATTAGATTTGGTTGGATTCAGGGGCGCTCAAAGAATCCGCGAAATTAAAAATTCCAGTTTCACCGGGATTCGAGCCCGATGTCCTTCGGTATGGAAGCTAAGCGCTTTACCGCTCGACCACCGCACCACCAAATGGAATTCTTACTTCCCTTAAAAAGTTGAACTTACCCATGCAAACACATTTTTGGCGAAGTCGCCAAACTAAAAAATGTTCATTGTCGTGTATACTTACATAGAAGACTAACAACTAAAAACTTTAGTAGCAATAGTCCATAAAACACTGTCACAGGTCTGAATGATAAGTTGGTGAGTAATGAGTTAACTCTGCCTGGTCTACCGGACCTGTGTGTTGAGCACCTTGCTATACGGAATTGAAACTTGGTCAACTTACTCATGGCAGGAAAATAAACTGAATGTCTTCCACTTTCGAAGCCTAAGGCGGATCTTTAAAATAAGGTGGAAAGATAGGATAACCAATGAGGAAGTACTATGAAGAGCAGGATGCCAAGAAATCCGCTCTGTTATCAGCAGCAGACGCCTTGGCTGGCTTGGCCACGTTCGTAGAATGCCAGTAGGTCGACTTCCACAGGACATCCTGTATGGCGATCTAATAGAAGGCAGGAGATCCGCTGCTCGCCCACTATTACGGTATACGGATGTATGCAAACGCGACATGAAGCTCTTTAAAATTGACACTAGCAGCTGGGAAGAGGTGGCACTGGACAGATCCACATGGAGAGAGATCATAAAGGAAGGGTCTCGGATTGCAGATGTCATACACTACAGAAGCAGAAAAAAGGGTGATAATGCAACGGCGCCTGGTGATCACACATGCCCAACCTACGATCGCAGCTGTGTATCAAGGATTGTCCTCTTTAGTCACACAAGAAGCTGCAAAGGGAAAAGATCGTCTCTCGAGACGTAAAATGCCACAGAGCGAATGAGTTAACTCAGCCTGGGTACACCATATAGGGGTATCTTGCAAGTTTCAAGCCTGGGTAAAGGAGTATGTCCATCATGGACATACGGTGGCATGATCGCACTACAAACATCGAAATTCTTGCAACTGCCGGTATGGACAGTATAGAGGGACTTCTTAAGTCCAGACTGTTACGTTGGGCAGGGCAGGTATCCCGTATGGTCGACAAACGTATCTAAAGGCAGTCTTTATTGTTGGGCTGAAAGATGGGCGATGTAACAGAGTTGCCCCCCGGGAAACGCTTTAAAAAATCTTAAAGCTCTAACTTGCTTTAACTGGCAGAGAAGAGAGCACCTGACTGCATGCGGCTTCAGAACGAGACAGCTGGGGATCACTTACAGAAAATCCGATGCCGAGGACAGACTTAGACGGTGAAAAGAAAATCTAAATCGACAACAAGCGGACAATGGTTATGTCTGCGCTGGGTGTGGCAAAATATGTAGGTCGCAGCTGGGGCTGCGTAGCCACGGGAAATACAGCACTCCTCATCTTCGGACTCGAAGGCAAACCTTAGTATTCCCCAAAATATTTCATATGTTTTGGATGCTCCTTCAGAGTTGAAGATAATCTAATCCCTAGTCCAAACCTCCAGCAGGACTACGGGAGATGATGACAGCGGGCGTGAACACGGGACCACCGAGACAACTGAACTACAGTCCAGCGCGCATACCGCACTACCAGGCAGACATCCGTCAAGGACAAATTCATCTAAGTACTCTTTCTTCCGAATCGTCATTGAAGCGTTGAACAGGTTGTCTTGACTCTGCCAGGAGAAGAAAAAAAAAGTAAATAACACGGAAGACTGCTTTGGCGCATGCGCGGAACAAGGACGTGACAGTTTAATATTATTTTCAAAGAAATGTTTGCAACTGATAGTATAAGAAAGACCTTCACCTATACTTTAGTCTGTTGAACCTTTGAAGCACCACTCAGGATTCGTTGAACGTCTTTCTCCATTTCTCTCTATTTTTTTTTTTTTTGCCTTTGATAGAATTTCTTTCAACGACGGGTCTAAGTGTTCGTATCTTAACAAAGCTCTTTAGAAAACAGTGTATTAATGCTAAAACTTAATTAAGCTAACAACAACAATAGCGAGACTTTGGTTTGAAACACACAAAAAAAACACAAAGTAAAACAGACTCAAGAATTGGAAAGTGACAGGTCAAAGTTTAAAACTCGTTTGATTAATTTCTCCTTAGACGTGGATTGTATAAGATTCGAATTACGCTGCATGGTACCCTCAAGTTACTTCCCCTTGTTTGCCAACGATAATTGCCCCTTCATTGCCATTGTTCCTTCTAGAGTTGTTTGATGTGTGCGATCGAGGAGCGTGCAACGCTCTCACCCATGGGAATACCCCCCCCACCCCGCCTCCCACTCCTTTTTGTTTCTCATTTTATTGGGAAGACTAAGGTTTAAAATATTTTAAAAAAGGCCGACGGGGAGTATGTGTGTGAATGTGTGAGTGAGAGTGGAAAGATTTTTTTTGGGGGGGTGGAGGGGGTTAATGACACTTCATTAAAAAGTATATACATTTTGTCTATGAGTGTTGCATGTGTTTGGAATGACCCCACTCCATCCCCTACTCTCTCTCTCTCTCTCTCTCTCTCTCTCTCTCTCTCTCTCTCTCTCTCTTCTGTAGATCTGTGGATCATTATCATTTTACTGAGCTATGTTGGAGATTCTCTTTTTAGCACTGTTGTGCGCCGTGTCTCAGCTCTTTTATTTGCAGAACAAAGTTGGCAACAGTGATCTTTAAATATGGCATCCTTAACATTTTTTATTTCTGTTCCAAAATTTATCCCCATCTTTACTCTTATCAACTCAAGAAAACATTAAGAAACTGGAACAGACACAAAATAGAGCAGTGAGATTCATAACAAACGAATATTCACATTTGACTAGAGTAACACCTTTAGTAAAATCACTAAATTTAGAAAGCCTTCAGGACAGAAGACTCAAAAGTAAAGTAGCAATTACCGGTATACATAAAACGCTGAACCATAATCTTCAAATACAAAAAAAAAAATATTTAATAAAATACTCAGAAAGACACAAAGATGAAGGCACATGTAAGATTCCATATGCTAGAACAAATTTGTACAAATACTCCTTCTTCCAGAATCTTCCCTAGTGATATTAGAGCATGAAATGGGTTGCCTGAGCTAGCCAGGAAAACCAGTGACTTGGCAGAATTTAAGTCATTGACTGACTGCATGACGCGTAGGACGTAATCATCTTCTTTTTTGAAGTAACGTCTGTATTATATAAGATAAGATAAGATGTTCTCTTATTGAAGTTTATTGCTTAAAAAGCGTAAACAGAATTTTACAAATGAAGCAGAAAATGAAAATATGTTCGATTACTTTTGTCTGCATGATTTTATTTCCACTTTGATTCCAAACCTTTTTTTTTCCTACTTTAAAAAAAAATTCTATCGAAATTAGGTCTACATCAAGATCAACTCTAAAACTGGGTGTAAAAATGTGTGTTCTTTAAATACTACTAGATCTAGTTTGAAAGACCTAGCCAGTATTTTGTAAATACATTGGGGTACATGGAGAACGAGCATAAAGGAAGGGCCTCGGATTGCAGATGCCATACACAACAGTAGTAAAAAGAAAGGTGAAAATGCAACGGCGTCTGCTGATTACATTTGCCCAACCTGTGACCGCAGTTGTGTATCCAGAAGCTGCAAAGGGAAAAGATTGTTTCTGGAGACGTAAAAATGCCACAGGTAATCTACAATAGAAATAGACTTCAATAAAAAAAATCTAAGGCTGCTTCTTGTTTTCAATCTAACTTTCTAGTTTCCACCATGTAGAGAGAGAATTGATACATAGCTAGGAACACATTTTCTGTATATAGTAATGACAAAGTTCGGGTTTCGAACGATAGATAGATAGATAGATAAATAGATAGATAGCAAGATAGATGGATAGATAGATAAATAGATAGATAGCAAGATAGATAGATAGATAGATGGATAGATAGATAGATAGATAGATATGTCTGTGATGTATCTGGCTATTATCCATTCATTTCTATCTTTTCCTAATACATATTTCGTATGTTCATAAGTTCATATTTCATAAGTTCATATTTCATATGTTCATATTTCATATGTTCATATTTCATAGGTTCATATGTTCATATTTCATATGTTCATATTTCGTATGTTCATTTTTCGTATGTTCATTTTTCGTATGTTCATATTTCGTATGTTCATATTTCGTATCTTCATATTTCATATTTCGTATGTTCATATTTCATATGTTCATATTTCGTATGTTCATGTGTTCATATTTCATGTGTTCATATTTCATATGTTCATATTTCATATGTTCATATTTCATATGTTCATTTTTTCGTATGTTCATATTTTATATGATCATATTTCATATGTTCATATTTCATATGTTTATATTTTGTATGTTCTAATTTCGTATGTTCATATGTTCATATTTCATATGTTTATATTTCGTATGTTCATATTTCGTATGTTCATATTTCATATGTTTATATTTCGTATGTTCATATTTCGTATGTTCATATTTCGTATGTTCATATTTCATATGTTCATATTTCGTATGTTCATATGTTCATATTTCGTATGTTCATATGTTCATATTTCATATGTTCATATGTTCATATTTCATATGTTCATATTTCGTATGTTCATATTTCGTATGTTCATATTTCATATGTTCATATTTTGTATCTTCGTATTTCGTATGTTCATATGTTCATATTTCATATTTTATATTTCGTATGTTCATATGTTCATATTTCGTATGTTTATATGTTCATATTTTGTATGTTCATAGTTCATATGTTCATATTTCGTATGTTCATATTTCGTATGTTCATATGTTCATATTTCATATGTTCATATTCTGTATGTTCATATTTTGTATGTTCATATTTCGTATGTTCATATTTCATAAGTTCATATTTCGTATGTTCATATGTTCATATTTTATATGTTTATATTTTGTATGTTTATATTTCGTATGTTCATATTTCGTATGTTCATATGTTCATAAATTGAACCTTACATCCCAACGTGTGTGCTGCATTGTCTGTACTTTTTTGCTCACACAAGATTTTTCGTCTGCCGTTGAGAATCTTTTCCTGTTCAGCTGTACACTAAAGAACAGCCCAGTGTCCTGTGCCTGGAGTAATACTATAGTAAGACACAATAGCTTCATGCAATGTTATAGTTCTACTCTGGGTAACATCCATTCGCCCCCTACCCCAAAAAAAGTTGTTCTTGTCCCCAAAGTAATTAACTGCACTCTGGTGTATTCTTTGCTCATGGAAGTCCCTGCCGGTGACCAGCCCCCCCCCCCCCCCCCCCCCATCAACGTTTCCCTAATTCTGAACAGAATGAAACATCTGATCACTTGTCTAACATATTTGTTATGACCTCCCCACCCCTGTCACGAACAAGCACCCTAGCCCCCCCCCCCCTCTATCTCCTCTTTAACCACAAACTTCTCATTTGAACTCTTCCCTCAGTTGTTTTAAAAGTTTATTTTACTCCCTAATACCAACTGTCTATGCAATTCTGCCAGACCCCGCCCTCTTTCACCTCCCCCCACCCCCTCCTCATCGTAAACCGGGGGGGGGGGAAGAGAAATCTGAATCTTGAATTCATCCTTATGCAAATGTCCCCATCGAGAGAGAAATCCGTTCTGGCCAGCTATTGACCGTTTACCGTCTCAGTGACCATCTGGCATACTCGGAGAATGGCTTGGGGGGGGGGGGGGGAGGGGGGGGAGGGGGTTTGAGGTTCGACAACTCTTCTGGAATAATGTCCAATATCGGATCATAACGATACGAAACTCGTGGCTTTCTATTGCTCTCCCCTTATCGAGCTTGAATCTAATGCCTCGATTTCATTTACGTTGAACTAATTAGCGCGGGGAAAATGCTTCCGTGGATCTATAGAAGAATGTCGTCGTAAGCTTCTTGGTCAGGCCAGTGGTCAGAGGCGGCGCTAGATTTGTTTCTTCAGTTAGTTCATATGGAGCTCGGCGCATTACAAAATATAATAAGATAATTGCACTGGAGTAGCTAGGAATACGCCATCATTTAGGGGCCCGGGGGGGGGGGCTTGAACTCTTTGGCCTCTGAATTTGCATAATATTTAATGTTTAAAACACTCATTTGGGCCACTTGCTCAAGTTGGGGCCCGGGCGATTTTCAAACTCTCCCCCCCCCCCTTAGCTACGCCTCTACATAATTGTATTAGTCCACAAATTGTCCACGCTAATAGTACAACTAAAACACTAACGGTATAGATGGAAAAACAAACAACATAATTAAATACACACGCGCAAACATCCAGCACTTTATGAATTTGGCTTCTATGTACAGTAAAAAAAAAGAAATCCTCTTTCAGACCTTGTGATCTATGGGGCAGATGATGCAAAGTTCATCTGTGTTTTTTTTGTGGCTCACTGTTAACAAAAGTGTCATGTGGCCAGCACAACGATCAACCGCCTTTACTTTTACGCAATCAATGTCAGGGACCCAGACTCAGAGGCGCCCTCAGGATCCCGAAAGTAAAAAATCCAAGTCTTCACCAGGGTTCGAACACCGGACCCACGGTTCAGAAACCAAGCGCTTAGCACTGAGCTGCCACACCTACGGAAGAACTTAACACAAATATCTGATCACATTTTTGTTTTTTACTAATGACAAGAAAATGCCAGTTTAATTTCAACATTTCATCCAATTAGTCCAAAGTATGTAGAAGAAATGACGTCACTTATTTGAGTCTGTTCATTTTCAATTCATTTTCATTCAGATGTCTCCTTCAGAGATGAACATGTTCCCAGACACATGCCATGTTATTGCAAACGTCTATATGGCAATACTTGACACAATATTAAAGTTATTCATTTCTTCTTTTTTAGCGGCCACCGTTTTGGAAAAGCCGTTATTGATTGTAGGCTGTCTGCACGTCCATATGTCAGTTTAAATATAAATGGTACTGCTTTTACATTGCTGAATATCCGATATGACCATTCCATGTAGATTGTAGATCTATGTTGCTCAAAATGAGTTCAACGAATGCTTTTGACTTTCTGAAAGCGAACCAAAAGCAAACCATTTTAATAAGGAAAATTTTATTTGTCTTAAATACAGACACCATTTTTAAAACAAGATTTAGTGGTATTATCATACTCATTATTAATATTTCTTTTATTCTCATCTCAAATTCTGTAGATCAATAAAATCGCTACACTCTAAATGAAAATGCAATCAATCATCCTGTATACACAACACTTATAAAGCTGTTACAAGCAAGCCTAGTGAATAGGATTAAGTGGGGGAGAGTTCTTGGGGTGACAGAATTCATAGACACATTCAGAAACCTACACACACAGCAAACATATCACACCATAAGCTAGAGAAATATCTAATACACATATCTTTGGGATGATCCTTATAGTAAAAAAAACAACAGACAAATGTCCATGAATGTAAATTATATCATCTAGTCAATGCTGATAACGAGAAGCATATATATTTGGAATGTCCATTATTCCTTACAGTTAAACATACTGTTAGAGACTTATTAGAAGCTAACTGTGGCAACTATGTGAATCTAAACTTGTCTATTGCTTTAAACAAGTTGCCAAAACTGAAAAATAAAATGGTTCATAATTTCAATTTGATAATTTTATCTGAATATCGGAATCTTGTTTGGGGGTTGAGTTTTGAGTTTAGGCACATCGGCACAATTTAGGCCATGTCGTGCCCACCTTGTTTGGACTAACGGGCTTAAAGCTTTACATTATAATAAGATGTTTGATTCTAATTACTTAGAATTGACATTTAGGAAAATAATTGATTTTAGGGTTGAGAATCATTTAGGTTTTTTTTAAATGGTTGTACAATACCTAAGCAGTATTTTAAAAAAAATGGTGTTAATGATATTTGATATTGTGTTTTAAGGTAAATGGAAAGAAATGTGTGTTTGTGTTTATATATGTATGAAGAGTATGTGTGTATGGTTATGCATGTATTAATTAATGTGTACGTATATTTGTGTATTCACCTTTTTTCCAGGTTAGTTATTTATTAGATGTTGATATGCTATTCTTATATCACGTTTTTGGCTCTGAATATTCCATCAAATCTGATGGTGTCAGTATCTATTTACTGAATCTTTGGCTTTTAAACTATGATTATTAGTATCATTGTTATTATTATTATTATTTCGTAAAGTAAGGAATTTAATCACATGCGATGCATGGTACTGATTTATATTTTTTAATTATGTTTTGAGTGAGATTTATTAGCAAGGTAAGAGAGACAAATGGAGCTTTGTTTGTTCTTGGACTATTTATACACAAAATTATTATCACAGATATTATATTTTATCTTTTCAGTCTGTGGTGATTGTAACAGAACTCCAGAACCTCTCAGTGTCAGCAGGTGAAGATTAGTTGTCCCTGGGTTTCATTGGGGGAAAATTATCGCCAGACCAGACCTGCTTGTATTCATAATCTACAAATATCTAGTCCACTAAACTCCTAATGAGCTCACTGTAAAGTTGTCTGGCTTCAATTTTTGGTTTGATGACAAGTTAACTTCTGGAAGCCGGTGCAGTTCTGCTTACTAAGTATTACTCCGATGGTGATGAGGAGAAACGGTCAGACTAAAAAAGTTTCTTTGGACCTGTATACAATGGCGCCGAACTCACGTATCATCCGCAACGTGATGTCCAGGAATATTGTTTATTTGTCCAGCTTTAAGTTGGACATAAAAACATCAGAACAATAGGAACTCAAGCTGATCTGTCAGATGGTAAACGCACCAACAAAATCTTTAACTATAAACAATTTTGGATCTTCGCTCTTTGTAATGAACATGAAGAACTGATCTTGTTTGGACCACTCGCTTATGCTCCTATATCTGGAACTATGACTCTATAATTGATGAACTCTCGCCACTGGCGAATCCAGGGAGGGGGGGTAGGGGCGATTGTTAACGGAATCAATTAAATATCTATATAATTAAAACTTGTTATTGATATTTTAACAGATCTTTATATTATGTCGTTCCCCTGTTAGCCAATTGGGGGGGGGGGGCGAATACATCTGCTGCCCTTTTCACCTTAACCTTTGAGTGGAGGGGGGGGGCGGTCCTACTTTTAATTAGAAATCATAGTTTGTGAACAAAATTAGTTGAATTACGATATAATTTTTATATTATGTGCTACACTTCTGGTATCTTAGCCGATTCCGTGAGATGGGGGAGCGATTGCTTCTGCTTCCCTCCCGACTCTAGCCCTATGAATGGGGGGGGGGTCGGTCCTATTTTTATGGAGAAATCATAGTTTGTGAACAAAATTAGTTGAATTACGATATAATTTTTATATTATGTGCTACACTTCTGGTATCTTAGCCGATTCCGTGAGATGGGGGAGCGATTGCTTCTGCTTCCCTCCCGACTCTAGCCCTATGAATGGGGGGGGGGGGGGTCGGTCCTATTTTTATGGAGAAATCATAGTTTGTGAACAAAATTAGTTGAATTACGATATAATTTTTATATTATGTGCTACACTTCTGGTATCTTAGCCGATTCCGTGAGATGGGGGAGCGATTGCTTCTGCTTCCCTCCCGACTCTAGCCCTATGAATGGGGGGGGGGGTCGGTCCTATTTTTATGGAGAAATCATAGTTTTTGAACAAAATTAGTTGAATATCTATATAATATAAGCTAACCCATTTGTATATAATGTCGCACACACACTCTGATTTCAAATTTTATCATTAGCCAATTTAAAAAGAAAAAAGAGTTGTACCAGGTGGGAGAGGCAATACATGCAATCGCCTTCCGCCCATCGGACAAACCAATACTTTTTTCTTTTATATTTACTAATGATAAAATTTGAGATCAGAGTGTAAAGAAATTACAAAATTAAAAAAAAAAATGTTACTAATATAATTTATATATGTTATAAATTGAATTCGTTTATCGAGTTGCCCCACCCCTTTTCTTTAATGCCAAAATGCAATCATTAGTAGAAATTATAAAAAGGAGCGAGGATTAATCGTTTTTACTCTACCTCCCCCTCCCCTTTCCAGACGAAAAGGTGAAGTTTTAAAACACAAATGTCAAATATGGCGATAGAGTTTATATCATTGTATACGAATTTATTTTAGACTTTGTTTTAGAATTCATATAAAGTTTTTCATTATAAGAGTAACAATTGAGATGAGTTCTGAATCCAAATATTATTTTCCTGGTCATCTTTTTCAACCTTTACTCATACTGATATTTTTCTGTTGTAGAAAAAAATTTGGGACAATAACTCACAATTTATTCTTGAATCCAAAAAATGCAATAAATTTTAAGTAAAATCACTCAATTTAGAAAGCCTTCAGGATAGAAAACTTAATAGTAAAGTAGCAATTATACATAAAACACTGAACCATAATCTTCAAATACAAAATAAGATCTAATAAAATACTCAGAAAGACACAAAGATAAAGGCACATTCCTCGTTCCATATGCTAGGACAAATTTGTACAAATGCTCCTTCTTCCCTAGCGCTATTAGAGCATGGAATGGGTTGCCTGAGCTAGCCAGGAAAACCAGTGACTTGGCAGAATTTAGGTCATTTGTTAATATGCATGTCTAAATGCGTATGGCGTAATCATCTTCTTTTTTGAAGTAACGTCTGTATTATATATATATATATATTCATTTATTTATTATATAAGAAGATAAGATAAGCTGATCTAAGCACCTTCTAAACGAGGCTGCAGCTCTTCGACTAGCAGGCGTAAAGGAGTGAAACCATTTTGGCGCAATCGTCTCACAGACGAACATCTAGATTGAGTAAAATGTTTTTTGTTTGAAAAATGTTTTACATGTTTCGGATGTTCCTTCAGAGTTAAAGATAATTTACTTCCTAGTCCAAACCTCGCGCATTAATCTACGGACTCGAGGACAAGCCTTTATATCGTATTGTCAATTAAATAGCATTGGCTTTTGATGTGTGTCTGATTAAACTATCACATTATTATTTGGAGCTCTTGTTGTCAAGTTTTTGTATCGGATGTATTGTGTTGAGCAGTGTTTACAGAAGGCCTGGTAGAGAGAATTGTGACAGAATGAAATTAATAGATAGCAATAAAAACACGTATGAACCTGCGGATAAATATTTGGAACTACTTTCATTATGAAGTGTAGGCCTTACGCTACAAAATGCAATGAGCTTACTCTAAACTAGCAGACGAGATTATTTTCTTTACACACTCTTTCACTCACTTTCATTTGTGTCCCAGAAACTATCCATTCTTCCTTTCAGTAAATGTCACGATGTTGCGCCCCCCCCCCCCAATAAACATACACGCACTCGCGCACACACAGATAAAACGGGCAGACCAGGCAATTTACTTAATTAAGTTCGTCGCTACTAACCCTGCAGAAGTGTCGATGCTGTTTGCAAAGCGCCTTAGCATAATAACTCTCTAAATGAGTTAATTTGAGATTACAGGCCTACGGAGTCCTATTACCAACCATCCCTTCACTCCCTTTTACCAAAATCCTAAATTTTAACTTTCCTTCTTTGAAAAATCACTTCCGGCAGAAATGAATGATCTCCCTTGCCTTAATGAAATGTATCCTTTCCGAACTCCTATCTTCACTCTTCGCTCTTTTCCCGATTTCGCCCCTCTCCGCCTCCAGCAGCGCCACCCCCCCCCACCTCCCCTTTCGTTCCACTGTATCCATCTGTAGCTCTAATAATCATTTAAGAAGTCCTAAGTCTGCTTCGCGTCTCCACGTCAGAACCTCCAGGGTCAGGACCAGATCTTCGGACGTGAGGTTTTCTGGAAACACCAATGCCGGGGGAGTCTTACGCAGGGATTTCACAAATAAAACTAAATGAATTCTGGTCCACATTTTGTTATTTTACCATTGCTTTAGTTAATTACTGAAAAGAGGGAGTTATGGAGAAAGAAGAGGGGGAGAGAGCTTTACAATGGCGCGGAGAGAAAAAAAAAACGTGGATTGGATGAAGCTTTTCGAGATTTACACTCTGTGCTGAGGCCGCAAGCACGTAGGAATAGGAGGGAAAAAAGGTTACTTAATTAAGTTAATTGATATCTCTGTAAGCTTAATTATTCCCTTCATAGTTGGAAAGTGAAAGAAAGAGTATATATCACAATGCTACTAGTCAATCTCTGAGTCCACCCAGCTACTGGTCAATCTCTGAGTCCGGCCAGCTACTGGTCAATCTCTGAGTCCACCCAGCTACTGGTCAATCTCTGAGTCCACCCAGCTACTGGTCAATCTCTGAGTCCACCCAGCTACTGGTCAATCTCTGAGTCCACCCAGCTACTGGTCAATCTCTGAGACCTTTACATCATCTGCCCTATAGACCACTATCCTTTTTTACTGTGCAAGCGAGTGGTTGGCAATGTGTATAGCATTTTACTTTTTACTGTTCAAGCGATCAAGATCCGGCCCCCGATATGGTTTTATCCGTCCCGCCCTAACATCATACACAAATTTCGAAAACCACACACAAAAAAGATTTTAAAATGTTATCTGTCCTTGTGTAAGGGCTCTCACTCTTACTACCAATAGTTTCCTTCTTAGCTGCTCTAATATTCATATTGTTACGAATCTCACTATCCAGGCTCTCTGCAAACTGCACCATACACCACCAACTTAAAGAACTTGACAACTCAGGGCTCCAACGTAACGTAACACTTTAATAGTTGAATAAATAACAGCCAATACTGTACAATTGGCAACACGTACACTGTACAAATATCTCTACGATAACACCGTACCGCCGTATCAACTCTTGCACTGGCCTCTCCGTCTCATTCCGGGCTTGCACTGGGTTCAACAGTTCAGGACTGACTTCACACACTAGGCTCGTTGTGTCGGACTCGATCGCAGACCAAGATCAAGACGCCAGTCGTCTCAACTGTACTTGACAGTATTCCGCACTGAACCGTCGTAATGCTCCGTACAGAACCACACCGTTGAACTGTGCTGTAGTCGATCGTGTTCTGAGCCCTGTCGTGAACCTCCTCTCGTAAACCGACTTGACTGCGACACCTCTGCTCTTTATATAGGGTCCCTAATGGCCTTCTAGAACCGGGCAGAACGTCGCTGGACCATTCTGGGTGGTCAGATGACTACAACCCTCGTGACGCTCCTGAGCTCTGCTCACGACGTCGATCCTTCCCGAACCATCATGTTGACACTCGTCTCGGCTGACCGTCGTAACTCGTCACGGTTGACCGCTCGTCTAGCGCTGGCCTTGGGCGATTGGCGTCGACTGACTACACTCACACCACTACCCTCATCTGTACCACCACCAGGTTTATAACAATATATATTTTTGTTCTTGTAAGAAAAAAAACAACGTTTTTTTTTTTTTTTTAATATCTAGCGACACGAATTTTCTGTTTATTTTTAATTCTTTGAACTGTCCGCTGCTGTCTTGAGCTAGCCGTGTACATCTTGTGTGCGAAAAAAGGGGGGAACATTTTAACATCATTTTGGATCGTCTGTTGGTATCAACGCCAATGGGGCTATATCAGTTAATATTTGTGCTTTAATGAACTGGGAGATCCGAAGAAAACAAAAAGTAGACTCTGTAAAACTTCGAAGAAAAGTGAAATATTATGGTTGGATGTCACAGCGGACTTGCAACAAGAGTTATCAGAAAAATTGTCAATTGATTTTTTGGTTCTTTTCGTTGATATGGCCCGCGACATGAGTGTCAGAAGTTAAAATGACCCATGGGCAGATATAGGTTGGGCATCACTGGCTTAAGGCAATAAATATATGAACAAATTTCGCCTAAAGTGTGTATATATGTATGACCCATGGGCATGTTAATGGTGAACTACGTTCAGCTGAACTTCGGTTAAATTTTCTGTGTCTACTTTAGAAGTACAGTGATAGAAAAAGAGTACGTGTGTTTATTCTCCGGAATATACAATTAAAATATATAGGTTTGTCTTCGAGATGAATCATGAGTGCATTTCAAGTGGCTGCCAGCTACGACCTGTATATTTTGTTAACATCCAGCGCAGAGAGCTTTACAGTGGGCGGAGTAAAAAGGTGGCTTAAATGAAACTATTTGAGATTTACCCCCATTTTTAGAGCAAAGCTTATCTAAGGGAAACAACCTGCCATTTGTATGAAAATTACAGGGTTTAGCTCTCTTTCTAATAAATAAAATAAAACTTATTAATGAATACTAAATAATTAATTAAATGGTTAATATAATACATTGATTTGTGTATTGTCATCGGCTATGAGTAATTATGCAGAATTTCAACTTGATCCGAGAATGGGAAGTAGCATTTACTCCCCTTATTTCCATACCAAACAAAATAATTAATCAACAAGAATTTATTAACTAATTGATTTTTTTAAAAATTGATTCACGTCTTGTCAAGTTTAGTGAATAGTCGTGCAAAGTTGTAACGTGATACCAAACTGGGAAATGGGAATAAAATATGTTCAAAGTTTTTACCAGACAGACAGAAAAACAGACAAACAGAGTGAGTTGATGTAAGCTTTGTAAAAAAAAAAAAAAAAAAAAAAAAACTTCGCCCAATAGCTTCTAAGAAAATCAGATAATGTCGTTCCCATGTCAACATTATTTTGCTGACTTTAAATCTTCCTGCTCCGTTTTATTCGCTGGGGCGCAGGGCAACGAGACGTAGCGCCCTGACAATTATACTTAATTTAATTTATCAAGACACGGACCATGTTGCTGCTCATAGAGGAATGCGGGCGGAACATTGTGTGTGTGCGTGTGCGTGCGTGCGTGTGTGTGTGTGTATGACTGAGTGTGAGAGAGTGTTCAGAGGAGAAGCTGGTGATTCGTTCGTCCAATCTGTGTCCAATCTACAATTAAACATTGTGGTGGCAATCTATTTAAGGGCAGCGAGGGATGGGGAAATTAAGTTGAAGACAAGGAATACAAAAAAAAATTTTTGGTCAGACAGAGAATGCTGACCATGTCCTTCGAAGCTACATACTATGGCGAAGGTCCCTACAAGACATTGGGCCCGAGACCCACCTATAGAGGAAAAACTATATGCTGCCTTAACTGGAAACCACTGCGCGGTTCATTTCAGATATAACATTACAAGTCTGGGCCCTCGAGAGACCATGTAGGGTGACATTTATATGTATTGATCGCACTTCTATGTCAACAAAACAACATTGTTTTAAAACAAGTAGGTTAAGCTGGTTATTGCCCCGAAATATTCCGCTTAGTAAAACTTTTGCTAAATTATGGGCATTCAAAAAATTTTTTTAAAAGTAAAACGGCCTTTCTGTATACAGATATGGGCTTCAATAATATAATCACGTTAACGTGTAGACTAGTGAGTGTTTCTCAAACTTTTACCGGTGCCCCCCGCACCTCTAAATAAATAAAAAAAATGTTCACGTTCCTTATGAGAGCTTAGGACCGGCAGGACCGCTGTCAACTAGGAATGTAATGAACAGGAAAGTAACTGTAGATATATCATCAGTATTGCCCAAATTTCCCGGTTTAAAAAAAAAAAGATATTTGTTACTTTTTTGCATATTATGAAAAGCTCTTACAGTATACTGATGCAGCAAGATTTCTTTCCAACCAGCAAAGGTTCTGGCTTTCCCCTGCTTTCTGAAATTCTTTCTCCAGGTGTCAACAATGCCGTTTTTTCATAGTGAAGTAAAGTTCCCATTGCACACCTTGTGGTCTATAGGGCAGATGATGTAAAGGTCGCCTGTTTCTGTGGCCTACGGTTAACAAGGGTGTCATGTGCACAACAACAAACCACCTTTACTTTTCTCCAATTATTGTCAGGTACCCCTTAGAGCTGGGTGGACTCAGAGGCGCCCAAAGATCCCAAAATTAAAAATCCAAGTCTTCACCAGGAATCGAACACGGGACTCCCGGTTCGGAAGCCAAGGGCATTATCGCTCAGCCAAACGCCTCCTTTTCTTATAGTAAGAAGAGTGAATGTAAAAAAATGTTTAAGTAAACAAGTGGTTGGACTGGCCGAGATTGTAGTGCTTTCTTGATATCAGAGCCCATTATTCCCCTTGGTAAAAAAATAATTTGAGTCGCAGGTCTACAGTCTAATAAATAAGGATGCAGCACTGACCGATTTTAATTAGCGTGTAATATTCGAGATAATATGACGCATGTACCTCTGCAATAGGAGTGGGCCTTTTTTTTACAATACCTCTATTCAAGTCAGAACTTCATAGAACCTTCAGGAACCTGAATGGACACTGAATGGCTATAACGATTTTCCTATAAATTTAACAGTTGCTGTATATCGCTGGGAAAACAATTACTAGCTCGTTGGCCACATTGGGAAAACTCTAGTTTGGACCGTTATAATTTTTTTAAGCAAAAATAAATAAATGTAAATTTGACTTGAGTATTAGACTTAGATCTAAAGCCAACATAGGTTTTTAAAGAACTATCGCGTTCAGGAAATAACGAATTGAAGGCATTATTGATTCAAGAGTTTAATAAATTAATGTACATGGAAATTCTCAGTATAGATTTAAAGAGTCTATTATTCGAAGTATTAATTTAAAAATAAACATGGCATAATCAGCCGGAGTGTAATGATAACTGACTGAGTAGTTTATTCAATTTAAACTTGCTTTAAATTTATTTTTAAGTAAATCTTACTTAAATGACATCTACATCACAGATCTAGAAATATATCTAGATCTAGACTACATCTTAAGAGTTCTAAATAATAATTATTATTATAGCTTTTATATAGCGCTACTTTCATGCTCAGAGCGCTTTTGGTCCGATCTCATTTGTGGACCAGTGGGGGTATCTAGGAGTTGGTTTTCCGTGTTGCCTTTAGGCGCTCAGTATACAAACTCTGCCCGAGTCGGGTTTCGAACCTCGAGCCCACTTCTAGGTTAGCCAAGCCAAGCGCACTTGGCCTCTCGACCACACTTTCCACCTTATTTACATTGCCCGCTGTATTTTAAAATATTTTTCTTGCTTTCGTTGTTGTTGCATAAAAGGCGTCAACATTAATATGCACAGCAATCGGAAGATTTTCGATCATTATTCTGACACACAAATTTGCGAAGATTCACGTTTTGAAAATGTCTTTCTCACAGAGATTTGAGGGGATAGTATTACAGACGTCTATCTCCTTATTTGAAGATGAAACAATATCTCCTACCTCAAAATATTCTAATTATATTATATTTTTATTTTATTTTTTATTGGTTAATAATAATCATACATGAATTGATAATTACAATAAAAATTAAAAATAACTTCTTCATCCCCCACCCACACGCCACACGCCGACTATATTTATATGTGACATTCATGGAAAATGGGGAAGGGGGCGCCAAAAAAGTACCTTACCACGGGCGTACGTTTTGCTCACTACGCCTCTGCACCCACCCCCTATTTTTCAAGACGCCGCCGCCCACTATTTGAGAGACGTCGCTGAAAGGCAAGTGCTATAGCGTCTACATGAATTAACTTGAGACTAACAACTGACTAGATGGATACATTTAGTTTAACCAGAGATGTCCAACATAAGACCCTATTGACCATTTCTCGCCTATAACGTCATGCTATCTGGCCTTTTTGATTCAATGTGCCCCAGCTGCGGGGAAGAAGAGGAAACCGTGCCTCATATTCTGTTTTACTGCCCCAGACTTGCTGATCTCCGCCTCGACAGGTCTGGGAAACCCAAAATTCTCGACCTGTATGGCGACATTTATGCACTACTCAAGACAGCAGGGTTTCTGCCCAGGGCTTTTGCAAGAGAGGATTTGAGCCTCTCGAGCCCTTACCCAAATGGAGTTTGATGATAATGATGATGATGATCTGGCATTTCGAAACTTTGCCCACTTTACAGCCCCAGAGCTCGGTTCCTTTAAATTCGACTATTTGTTTTTTCGTTGAAGCAGTGTGCGACAAGCGCGACGGAGATGTATATTGCTTCAAGGATGTAACAGGTTATCGAACCTGGTTTAAACTTATGACGGAAGGGGGAAAATATACTACCACGCCAAGACAGTGAAAACAAACAAAACACACACACACACAAATCCATACTAACATAACATTAGATCAGGGGTTCTCCACCTGTGGATCAGGACCCCCCTCGGGGGTCGATTGAGAATTTGCCAGGGGTCGCCTAAGACCATCGAAGATATGGATTGTTTTTGGTCTATTCTTTTATTGCTGTATGTGAGGGGGTGGGGTCGCGGCAGAGTGGGGATTGTAAAAAAGGGGGTCGCCGAGCTTAAAAGGTTGAGAACCGCTGCATTAGATGAATTATTAATCTTTTACTATCACTGTGGCAACTTCTTCATTTTCCTGTAAATGACAGAACCCAGTCTCTAGAGGCCGAAGGGCAATCGGTGAGGATGTCAACGTGTCATTCACTTCGCAAATGACAACTCTTTCCTCGGTAAGCTCCTGGTGGCATTCCTACCAAGGCGTTCAGCCGTAAAATGCGAAACAAAACAGTGGAACTGTAGGTGATGTCTGCGCATGAGCAGTCTGAAAAAAAACTTTTCGCCTTTTTTTTTAAATGTTTAATTTAAATTTCTTGACATTAAAAAAGAAATTTGAAAGAAAAGAAAAAAAACAACATCGTTTTGTTTCAATGTGACAGTTTTGAATTTTAGGGGAAAACTTTATAATTTCTTTAAATTGCAGGAAAGTTGAATGTCTTTGAATTTGTCACAGTTGTGACAACTGCAGAGTTGAGATTGTCACACGAACCCCATCAGCAGTGCGACGATTGTCACAGGCGAGAAGCTGGCCACACAGACGGGCAGACGGACCGGATTAGTCTCGCACATAAATCAAAAGGACCATTTGTCTCCGCGGACCAGGACCCCAGACCGGCCATCAATTGGCGATTGGAACCGTATTTAGATGGCCATTACACGCCTGAAACTACACTCGAGGCGACAAAGTTTGGAAAACAGACGAGAACGAGGGGGAGAGGAGGATTGAGAAGACGGGAGGATTGAAAGAGGGGAGTGATGCAAGATTTGGACGGAGGAACTCAGGGGACATGGTGTGAAATGAAAGAAGTGCACCATTGTGGCTCGTCTAGCTTTCTCCCTTGCTAATAATGTCTAATGAATGGACAGAGAGACATACAAATTAAAATAGAGACAAAGAAAGAGAAGCAGAGAGAATGTTATCCTACAGGTATCTCTATCTATCTATCTATCTATCTATCTATCTATCTATAATCTATCTATCTATCTATCTATCTATCTATCTATAATCTATCTATCTATCTATCTATCTATCTATCTATCTATCTATCTATCTATCTATCTATCTATAATCTATCTATCTATCTATCTATCTATCTATCTATAATCTATCTATCTATCTATCTATCTATAATCTATCTATCTATCTATCTATCTATCTATCTATAATATATCTATCTATCTATCTATCTATCTATCTATCTATAATCTATCTATCTATCTATCTATCTATCTATCTATCTATAATATATCTATCTATCTATCTATCTATCTATCTATCTATCTATAATCTATCTATCTATCTATCTATCTATCTATCTATCTATCTACCTATCTATTTATTTATTTATTTATTTATCTATTCATTCATCCATCTATGTATCTATCTATCTATCTATCTATCTATCTATCCATCCATTATCCATGCATCCATCCATCCGTCCGTCCATCTATCTATCTATCTATCTATCTATTTATTTATCTATTCATTCATCCATCCATCCATCTATCTATCTATCTATCTAACTATCTATTTATCGATCGATCTTTCTATCTATAAATCTATATATTAATCAATCGGTTTTTCTATCTGTCTGACTCATTCTTTCTTTCCCTCTCTCTCTCTCTCTTTCTCTCTCTCAGTATATATATATATATCTAAAAAATCACTTCTTCTTTTAGTCCTTTGTATTTCAAATTCAAACTCAAAGTATTTCCTCATTTCTCCCTTCACTCTCTCACTCTCTTGTCTAGCTTCCTCTCTCATTTTCTTTGTACTCCCCATCACTCCCGTCTTTCCTTCTTTCGTCTTTCATTCTTCGACTCCGTCCCTCGCCTCACTGTCTCAAAATGTACACCCTCCACTGTCTCAAAATGTACACCCTCCACTGTCTCAAAATGTACACCCTCCACTGTCTCAAAATGTACACCCTCCACTGTCTCAAAATGTACACCCTCCACTGTCTCAAAATGTACACCCTCCACTGTCTCAAAATGTACACCCTCCACTGTCTCAAAATGTACACCCTCCACTGTCTCAAAATGTACACCCTCCACTGTCTCAAAATGTACACCCTCCACTGTCTCAAAATGTACACCCTCCACTGTCTCAAAATGTACACCCTCCACTGTCTCAAAATGTACACCCTACGCCAAAAAGTTTCAAAACATTGAGAACGAGTTGAAAGAAAAACAAAAAAAGGTGGTCGGGGACTAATTAAAAACTCCCACTAGGGCTCTACCCTCTGTCAATGAGTTTCCTCATCGTGTTGAAAGTGAGATGGGAATTCTCTTTGGGAGAATCGGGGATTTCCAGAGTCCCTGTTCATTTAACTCGGAATTATGCACCGGGTGAACTTTAGAATCGTAATTCGTCTTTAATGAACGAGCGAAGACATCAAGAGGAAGGAAAAAAAAACAACGAAACAGTAGGGGGAGAGTATAGAGAAAGGGAGATGAGAGTATAGAGAACGGGAGATGAGAGTATAAAAGAAAGGAGATAATAAAACGCCGGAAATGAGATCATAAAGTTATTGTAGAAGGAGTCTGTTACATCCAAAATCAGACCAATTCAATGCAATACGATCATAATGAGTCAGAATTTGATTAAAAATACTTTCGCTTGTGACCAGACGACCATATCTACGATCAGTAGCACAGTGAATGCATAAAAAAAAGCATTTTATGAATGGGGGCTTGTTCTGGTTATAGTTTTTGCTTGCGCTTTTTTTGGCTGGTCTCAAGGGCGCCCATTGACAGCAGTGTTCTCGTCTGGCAGACAATTGGCACACCAGATGGCCGAGAGATCGTTAGTCTTGCGTCGTCATCAAGTGGCGCTGGTTTGTTGGTCTAAAAAGGAACTGTCGCTGTACTGATCTTCCTAGATGTCACCAAATTTGACGTCGTTTTTTTTTTCATCAGAATATGACGTAATAACGTATGATGTCACTGTCACGTGGTCACGGACAGAATGTTATTTGGTCTTGTTCAAACATAACAAATAATGGTAACATTCAATGGCTATACTGGTTATAGTAAATGGAACGTCATAGTTTATAATATTAGAAAGAACATGTGTTATATGTTTCGCTTTAACCTTTGTTAATTATATATGTTCTTTGTTGAGGGTTTGACTGAATCCTTTACGTTTTAGAGTCTGGGAACTGTTTTTGGAAATCAAATGTCCTTACCGTTGTGATCTGTACATAAATGAAAAACGTATGGTCGCACAAGGCCTTTTTTTTGTCCAGAAAATTTATTTTCTACACGTCGATATCTGTGGCTTGTTAAAACATTCACTTCAATTTATTTAAAACATTTTTCTGATTTCCTTTCCAGTGGTCAAAAGTTTCAGTTGCCAGTTTGCACAAAAAGACACCGAGTTCATTTTTTTGTTCAATTACTCCAGATGATTTATGTTAGCTGGGTCTAAGCAGCCTTCTTCCTAGTGATGGGCAAAAGTTAACTAAAAAGCTAGAAACTTTTAGTTTAAACTTAATTAAGGCCAAAGTTTAATTAGGAAAAAAAAATAGTTTAGTTAAAATCGTAGTTTAATTATTTGTTTTTAGTTACAAACTATAAAGCTTAATTAAAATTTGTAACACTTTTCAACATGTGGTAGCGTTTGAAACTCACATTCCTGCTTTCCGGTCGTGTGACATCAACAACTTTGATCAAAAAAATTATCGCAGTTATCAACTATTTTGTCATTCTGCATTTAAAGAGGGTAAAGTAGAAGCTATGGGACTCAATTTGTGCACTTGAAAGTAGCAGTAGTATAAAATGTTAAACATTTTGGCCAAAAGCTTCTATGCAATATTATGAATGGGGTTGTTCCGATCTAAAAGAATACTTTAGAAAAAAATCTTAATCCATATATATCCTCCCTGACCAAAAAGTAAATAGACTGTGTCCTACTGATTTTAACAACCAGGTCAGATAGACCTACACATGTAATGTGTTTTTACATGTTTCGGATGTTCCTTCAGAGTTGAAGATAATTACTTCCTAGTCCAAACCTCCCGCAGGACGACGAGGGATGGGAGCGGGCAGGGTTTGAACCCTCGACCATCGATAAATCTGAATCACAGTCCAGCGCGCAAACCGCACGACCAGGCAGCCATCCTAGTGTAGGCCTACTGTACGTGTGTACAAGACTACTCTGCTTTTTTTTTCTTTGCGCGTTATGCAATAGTGTTTGCTTAATGTGGAGTGGTCAGACAAGAAAATAACACACTGGTCAAGCCTGTTCGTAGATCTACTTTACACTAAAAAAGTTACACACCCTCCCTGCCCAGAATGTAAATAGACCGTGTGTCCGACTGATTTTAACAGCCTGGCCAGTGAGACGTACACATGCGCACTGTAGTGTGCAGTCCATAATGACAAGACCACCCCATGTTTGTTTCCTTACGCGTTTCACTGTAATGCTATAGTGTTATATGTTGAGTGGTCAAAGAAAAAAAACAACAACACATTGGCATGGTTAGTCAAGCATGAACTTTACACTAAAATAGTTACACAGGACAAATGTGTCATTAAATTCCAAATATTTTGATTCTATTTATTTGATTACTAGATCTATATGAGAAATTCTATATCTAAGTAAATTGTTATTTTCAAAAAGTACCAGGTAAGGATTTTAATTCAAGGCAAAAATAGAAGCACACATATTTATTTAGACATCTTTTTTTTTTTTTTTTTAAATTTTATTGCGCCTTAACGCTTATGTTATTACTGATTTTTATCATGGATAAATATGTCTACAATGTTAAAAGAATTATATCAAACGTAGACATAGGGTTGGATGATTAAAGTTAGATCTAGATTACCCCTCCCTCCTCAAAAAAAAAAAGTTATGAAAAAGTTTGTTATAATTTACTTAATTTTCTTTACTTTAGTTTGACTATATTTTGAAATTAATAATAAACTTTCAGTTAAACTACTTTATTTTTAGTTGAAACTTAGTTTCAGTTTAACATTTTAAATTTAGTTTAGTTCCCATCACTGCTTCTTCCACATAGCCTCAGAGTATAGCCTTTCACAAATGTTCAAATAAAGATTGGACCAGACCTAGTCTCTCTTTTTTACTATGTAAACCTATAATAACAAAATTATTAATTATCTTATCTTATATAGTACAGACGTTACTTCAAAAAAAGAAGATGATTACGTCCTACGCGTCATGCATTTAGTCATGCATATTAAGCAATGACTTAAATTCTGCCAAGTCACTGGTTTTCCTGGCTAGCTCAGGCAACCCATTCCATGCTCTGATAGCACTAGGGAAGAAGGAGTATTTGTACAAATTAGTCCTAGCATACGGGACGAGGAATGTGCCGTTATCTTTGTGTCTTTCAGAGTATTTTATTAGATTTTGTTTTTGAAGATTATGGTTCAGTGTTTTATGTATAATTGCTACTTTACTTTTGAGTCTTCTGTCCTGAAGCCTTTTTCTAAATTGAGTGATTTTACTAAACGTGTTACTCTAGTCAAATGTGAATATTCGTTTGTTATGAATCTCACTGCTCTATTTTGTGTCTGTTCCAGTTTCTTAATGTTTTCTTGAGTTGAGGGGTCCCAAACACAATTACGACTAATGGATAAAATAATTGGTAAGTTTTTCTTCTACTACAAACCAAGAATAATAAGTTATAATACTAATAATGATAATTTAATGTATTGAGCGCTGTTAACAAAAAAATGTAGGCTCAAGGCGCTGTGATATAACATTACAAATATAATCACGACAGCTAAAATGACAAACTAATCTAAAAAGTTTTAAACAGATAGGTCTTAATGTTCTTCTTGAATGTAGTGTAGCATGTTGACTGAGATCAATGGGGAGTGAGTTCCAAACCTTTGGTCCGTGTGCTGAAAAAGCCCGCAGACCGTAGCTTTGAAGGGAGAAACGTGGCACCATTAATTATCAAGGCAGAAAAAAACTACTGAAAAGTGTGGGAAATCGGGTAAAGGCGGTTGACCAGTAGGTCTTTAGTTATCCAAGGGGAAGTCTGGTTATAATATAGTGAAGAATTCAAATAGGTATATTATTATGGTTAATATTACTATTATGATTAAAACTACATGTGTGTGTGTTTGTTGCTTAAGTCATCTACTTCTAATGTATTCGTTCACTTTGCTAAGCGTAGACTAATTGCTTAGCGTAGACTAAGTCAGCCTACTATCTACTACACACATCGCGCTAAATTCGGAATCTTTTCTCTTTCCCGAAGACAATCGTTTGAGTTTGACCCACGGGGTTAACTACCGTAATAACTCGCCACTGACCCCCCCCCCTTATCCCCTGAACCATACTAGCATACTTCTCCGTCACAAACTGGGTCATCGCCTCGATCTGACCACCGCTCTGGAAATCAGTCCTTCCATCTAATGACATAGAATGGATGGCATTTTACTCCCGTCTGCTCCTCTATTAGTGATTTGGCCATTCTTTCCTTATCATTCTATCCCATAATTTTTTTTTTCTTCAGCCGCATAATTTAAAACAAAAAAAAATATGTTTCATATTTTATTTTATTTTCGCTCAGAATTTCGTACTGCTTGGACTATTTAAATCTTTTCTCTACTCTAAAGTATATATAAAAGAAAAGTAATGTACCCCTCTTTCAGACCTTGACACCTATAGAGTAGACTCAGTAGAGGATATAAAGGAGTTAACGAGAGAGGAGCCAATTGGGGGCCAGCACAACGACCGACCTCTTTTACTTTCCCTAACTAAAACTAGAGTTGGGTGGAGCCCAGGGGAGTCCTAACAATTCCAAAATTCAAATTCCCCTAGATTTCAAACTCCGTCCCCTCGGTTCGGAACCCAAGCGGTTTACCACTGGACCACCATGACTTCCACAATTTTTTTTTTTCACGATTTATAAGTCTGATATTTTATTTTAATGGTGTAGTGGGTTTTTTTTTATGTCCTATGAGATATGGTGGTCCAGTGGTAGACCCTTGACTTAAGAACAGAGTTAATCAAATCCGGTAGTATTTTTAATGTATGAATTCCTCACTTCCCCCCCACACACACACACACCAACCACCTAACAATCAAGGTAAATAACATTTGTCAGGAAAATACTTCTTTTGTACATCTGGCCTTATAATATTCTTTTTACTCACTGACAATAACAAAAATGTGATCCATGGACTTACACTTGCTATACGGAAAACTGAAATTACTTGAGCTGTGCTTAGGATCGGAGTTTGACTTGATAAGGTCCTCAGTTATTTGGAATTGGGGCATCTTGAAATCAACATAAGGGCCATTTGTTTTCTTTGCCCATGCTTCAAAAGTATTGAAAATATCCATGGGACCACTTTTTTTTGGGAGGGGGCTGCCTGGAAAGTTGGTTTCCTTAAGCTATAGTTTATGTTGCCTATGGGTAACTCCAGTATTACATGCAGTGGCGTCACTAGGGTGGTCGACACCCGGTACGGTCCACTCAGGGTGTAACCCCCACACCCCCATAGTGACGCCACTGATTACATGTACTTTTGCCTCCTTTTTTTTGGGGGGGGGGGGAGGGGTCTCCTTCACTTTTTTTTTACTTGTCCGATCAGAATAAATAAAAGAAAATGTGAAATTTAGAGAAATATATATATATATAAAAAAAAACTATTACTATGACCGGAACCGGCTATTAAGACACATACCAAGATAAGAGCGGCGATGACTGTGAAGATGGAATAACCCCTCCCCTCCTCCCCCCTCCCTCCGCCTCCTCTCCTATCAAATTGTTATTTATTTCTGTGGTTCCTCATTTCTCCTCCAGACGCTAAATATCAGCATAACTAATAAGACAGGACCCTTCCAGCAGCGTCCCTCCTCTTCCGTGTCTTTTTTTTTCTTCTTCTTCTTTTATCTCTTCTGGCGATGGCGATTGACAAAGGGGTGGAGGGGGTGCGATGGGTAATTCTATGATAATACTAATGTTATCTGTCCTTCCCCTTTCTCGCCCCCCCCCCCCAATCCCTTTAATATGTCTTCAATGCTCGCATTCGCCTTTTTTCTTTGTTGTTTGTGATGACATTGTTGATACTATTTATGTTTGTGTAGCGTGGTTTAGAATGTGTTCAAAACATTGATCATCAAATGGATGTAGTGTGTCGTTGTCTTGAGGACATTTGTCGCCCGATGCGCCGTTCAAGCAAAAGAAGAAAAAAAAACAACCTGTAATAAACCAATTATAAGGGTGTAGATATCTTGGCCTCGTCAATGATCCTAGGGTCTTTGGTTTGGATCCCGGGTAATACTGGCTTTTAGAATTCGTAAATTTAAGGACAAACTGAGTTCATTCAACTCTAATGGGTACCTGACTTGGTTGGTTGGTCGCTGTGCTGGCCAAACGACACCCTCGATCATAGAAACAGGTGATCTATTCATCATCATCCCTGCATATCACGTGGTCTAAAAGGAGTACTTTACTCATCTTACTTTACATTTCTATATCTCTATCTATCTATCTATCTATCTATCTATCTATCTATCTATCTATCTATCTATCTATCTATCTATCTATCTATATCTATATATATTGGAAATACCGAAAATAAAATACAAAGTTTAAAAGAATGTTAACCGTTTTTCGCGAATTGCTGTATTCAGGTTGCGAATATGTCAAAACCGTGTCTTAGCAAGCATCTGAGATGTAAAAGAAACATGAGTCTTCATTCGAATCCGCACGGCAGTTGATGCGATCTCTTAATATACAAATCAGTGAGTGAGTGGCATTTTGCGCTTATAATATAGATTAACAAGCAGAACAATATCCGGCTTCTCGGCACCCTAACAATTCGTCTCTGGTTAATACACTTATCTAAAGTCTAAACAAATACATCCCATGATCCTTCGGATCACTTCCTAATAACGTATACGCTCATTTCTTTTCTGTTGCTGAAGTGAGGGTTATATTCTCTTCCGCCGGTGGTACCGCATCACAAGTAGCTCGGGTGAGGGGGGGAACGGGAAAAAAAAATGAAAAGCAGAAAAACTGGAACGCATCGTGGCTATAAAGCGAACTTCTAATGGCGCGATTTTCCGTCCGAGTACACATCTGATTAACCCCGGGGGTAATTCGATGTCAGAGTATGAAGATCTGCTGCCATTTCAGTTCTCAAACTCCGCTCTGCTTCACGTTCAGCAGGAACACCGCAGCAACAGGGACGGGCTTCTCTTATTCTTTTGTAGACCTCCCCCCCCTCCTCCTTTTACCCTCCCATCATTGCTTTGTCTCTTGCTCATTCTCTTGTAGAAGGTCTTCTGTAGTCTTTCACTCCGTAGTTGGATCTCGCCCTCTTTTTCTTTTTTCCTGTGTTGTACTTTCTGAGAATTCCAAGGCGCGCGCCCAGTAATATAATTATAACATCTTCTATCGGCTGGACACTGTATTAGAAACAAATCTACAATAATCAACGGAATTTCAGACCAAATCCGGGAGTAAGTCGCCAGATTTGGAGATAGCCTGGCTGTGTCTGAAGCTCGGTCTAAGCGAAAGACGAGTTCTTCCCCCCTTTCTCTTGGCCTCTCTCGTACGAACAACTTCCGGTAAAAAGAGTTGCTGTGACTTAATTGTGGACATTTGTGTGTGTGTGTGTGTGTGTTTGTTTTTATGCCGGACTGACTTTGCTTGACACTGTCTTTTCTTTCCCCGACCAGGACAGCGGCGAAGACTTAGCGAAAGGTTTATCTTTCATCAAGGGAAGGGCCTACGTCTCGCGTGCGACGAATGAAAACCAAAACGTGCGTTGAAGAGTTCCGTAGATGAATCAGGATGCTGGCGCCATAGCTTTGTTCTACCAATCAATCGCGGTGTCGATGCTGTGACTATATAACGGTCATTGTCTACAAAGTGCATATTTTGACTTTAGAATACGCGTGGGGGCGGACGTCTTTGCTAATTTCATGTCGAAAAGGACGTACTGACTGACCGTAGCACAGATTGTCGGTACATTGTTTTTTAGTAGATTTGCAAAATTGTTTTTAGTAGATTCAGTGCATCTCTTGGATAACTTTAGAACATTGTTTGAATAGGTTCAGTACATCTCTTGGATAACTTTAGAACATTGTTTGAATAGGTTCAGTACATCTCTTGGGTAACTTTAGAACATTGTTTGAATAGGTTCAGTACATCTCTTGGGTAACTTTAGAACATTGTTTGAATAGGTTCAGTACATCTCTTGGGTAACTTTAGAACATTGTTTGAATAGGTTCAGTACATCTCTTGGGTAACTTTAGAACATTGTTTGAATAGGTTCAGTACATCTCTTGGGTAACTTTAGAACATTGTTTGAATAGGTTCAGTACATCTCTTGGGTAACTTTAGAACATTGTTTGAATAGGTTCAGTACATCTCTTGGGTAACTTTAGAACATTGTTTGAATAGGTTCAGTACATCTCTTGGATAACTTTAGAACATTGTTTAAATAGGTTCAGTACATCGTTGTATTAAGTTCGGTACGTCGATTTTAGTATAAAATTATTTCAATAAGTTTAAATATGTTCTTATATTTTAGTAACCTCAGTACTTTGCTTTTGTAAACTCGATACTTAGTTTAGTAGTTTCGATAATTTTGTTTAGAAACCTCGATACTAAACTTTAGTAAGCTTGATAATTTGCTGTAGTAGTTCAATACTTTGCTTAAGTAGACTCAATTCTTAGCCTTATTAGGTTCGATATTTTGCTGTGGTAGGTTCGATGCCCAGTTTTTCCAAGTTTGATACTTTGTTTTAATAGGTTGATACTTACCTGAGAGATCAATGCTTTGCTTTAGTAGGTTCGATACCTTGCTGTAGTATGTTTGATATTTTGCTTAAGTAGATTCGATACTTTGCTTTAGTATGTTCGATACCTTGCTGTAGTAGGTTCGATACTTTGCTTAAGTAGATTCGATACTTTGTTTTATTAGGTTCGAGGCCTTGTTTGTATAGGCTCACAACTTGTAATACAAAAAAGTGTTATAAGAAAGAAATAATTTTGTGTTCAAAAACTTTAATAAAAAAAGAACTTGATCATTTGTTTGCATGGACAAGACTTTCCAAATTAATTCATAAATCAATTGGCATTACTTTTAACATTATTATGTTTATACTGCTGTGAGTGTTTGGGTAACTATTTCACCTCACGGATAAAATAATCTCTAAAAGTCCAACAGATATACATCGTTCAAGCCTGGGAGTATCATCTAATATAATAATACAACGGATATAACGAAATTTATAAAACTTACATGAAATAGGCTTTGCATGGAAGAGCCTGATCTGTTAGTCATGAGTCGTCGAGGATTTCTGCTGGCCAGGGAGGAGACTTTCTTACACGATCACGGTAAGTAATACTTAAATTTGAACGATATTCATTTGTATATAATATCTGCCCAAATTTTTGATCTGGAAATTTTTAATATTGTTAAAACTCTTCTTCTACGCCGAGGCATATGGTGAGTACCAGCGCATTGTTTAACACAATGGGTGGACAGATCTACCGAGGAGCTAGAGACATGGTGGATTTCGGCTGGATTCCGGCTAAGTTTTAGTGAAGAAGAACTTTGGGATTCGACGCTTGGATTGTCTGTATTTTGTTTTATTTCTTAGTTGTGGCACTTATGTGTAATTATTCAAAGACTTGAGTGCTTGCCCTTTAATTTATATGGTCCACAACTGAGATTGGACCATAGGTTCTGAGCATGCTATAAGCATGAAATTCACGCTATAATTATGAATTTTTTTATTCGATGCATAAAAATTATTTTCATTTCTATCCTGGAAAATTAAAGGATGTTTACTGTTCTTGTGTGGGTGGATGCGTGCTTATTGCATCGTAAGCCTGAAATCTTTTGAACTCAAAGATGATCAAAGTTGTTTGTTTTTTTTCCTATTACAGTAAAACGTCTTAAGTAAACATAGATATATGAATAGAATCTAATAATTCCGAGCTATATAGGAGATTTTCATACATGGCGGATAACTATTAAAATCAAGCATTTCGGTGCATTCGGTGTACAGAATAGTACCAGTGTTTATGAAGCTGTGCTTTTGAAAAGGTATACGGAATGAAACCATAGATTATACGGTAAATGACATGCACTTTTTTTAAACTGTAAAATGAAATCTCTTAGCTCGTTTTCCTAGCACATAGTAATTACAAATCTTTTATCAACTGACTCTGTCTGTCTGTCTGTCTGGTAAAAGATTTGTACACGTTATTTCTTGCACCCCTATTCTTAGATCAAGTTCAAACGTTGTACGTTTATGTATTGGCATAGACACCAGACATGAATCAAGGGGGAAAAAATTTAACCAAATGGTCAATCAATTACTGGCAATAAATGATTTTGTTTGATGCCAACAAGAGAATTGATCTTTCAGTATTCATAAATATGGCCAAATATGTATTGTTTCGTCCCCTAAGATAATTGAACGCATTTTTTCTCCCACACCCGTTCTCTGATCAAGTTGAAACATTAACCATTTATTTATTGTATTTGACAAGACATGAGTCAATTAAAAAATTGGCCAATTAGTCAATTAATTATTGGTAATTAATTATTTTGTTTGATGTCGAATAAGGGAAATAGCTTATACATAATTGAGATTTAGTTGCAAGTGCACAGTTTTTACATAAGATAAGCTTTAGTTGTTTTTTTTTAAAATGTTTAATGATTTCCAAGATACCTAAGTGATGCGATTGCCGATTAGTTAGATCTAAACTAAAGGGTAGTCACGAAGGCGATGTCTAAACACAAAATCTCATATTTGAGATGCGAAAAATATACTGTTTAAGTTATTAAATAGAAATTTTTTCTAAGAATCTAAATTTAAAAAAATGATATAATGTTTACAGTTACAGCTTTTTACGAAGAATTTTATTATGTCAATAGCTTGAATTTGAAAAACCATCGGAGTTTACCTTAAACACTTAACCTTGTTGATGTCCAAGGGCTGAGCCGAAGGCTCTTCGAGCCGAAGTTTGAAAAAAAGGCTGTTTGGACGCCAAACAGTAAAAAAAAAAAACCTGTGTGAACACAGTTTTGTTTGAGAGAGACCCGAGTCAATGCCTATGTAAAGCATTGCTGTTTCCAATGCCTTTGGCCCCCGACGCATGCTTGGCTGCACATGGCCGAAGGCCGAGGACACCGGGAGCTTCCGCCATTTTTCTTCGTTATACCAAGCTAACCGTGGGGGACTCGCCATTTATGTAACGGTCCCTTTGAGGAACAGCGCATGTTCGTGGGGGCTTTTTTACAACCCACCCGTGCAAGAGGTTGACTCTCGTCTACCTGTGGGCATCCCCACGGGAGTTATGTTTCGCCATTCATTTAGCCTAGCTACCCCCTCAAGTAGTCGTTTCCACCCAGGTGCCACGATGAGGCAGAATAGCGTACCCGGGAAACACTTAACCAGAATATTTAATAGTAAACAAAGGGAGAAGACAACATATTTTACCAAATACCAAAATTGAACTCAACAGGTAGACATTTTTAATATATTTATGGTTTAGCTATCTTATTTATTTTTTTTTGTAGCAATTTTACAGTAATTAACTATAATACCAAAACAATCAATTTACTGACTTCTAACAAATTAATAAGTATTAACCTAATGTGCGTTGTTTATTAGCTAGTTATTAAAAAATGATTGTTAATGTAAAATGTCAAAAAGATTACAAATTTAATATTGGAAATCAGAATTCCGTATATATCTATGACATGTTACATGGTGTCCACATGTACTTAACCCGATCATTTATCAAAATTATATGTTGCTCTATGTCCACATGTACTTAACCCGATCATTTATCAAAATTATATGTTGCTCTATGTCCACATGTACTTAACCCGATCATTTATCAAAATTATATGTTGCTCGGTCATTCGTCAAAAATTGTATGAAAATTTCTTCAGAATTAAAGGTAAATTCCTTCTAGCCCCAGCATCCCCAAGGATGGCGGCTGGCAGGGTTCGAACCCGAAACCATTGAGTTGACAGTCCAGATCACCTACAATCTAGATCACCTACAGTCCAGATTACCTACAGTACAGACCAACTACAGTACAGATCACCTACAGTCCAGATCACCTACAGTCTAGATCACCTACAGTCCAGATCACCTACAGTACAGATCACCTACAGTCTAGATCACCTACAGTACAGATCACCTACAGTCCAGATCACCTACATCAAGGCAACGCAGCCATCCAGCTTTTCAAAAAGAAAGACTTCTACATTCTCATTTTTTAATGTCGAATCAAGCATCCATGTTCCCATCCATGCGTGCATTGTTTTGCGTCAAGGCATCACGGGAAACTGCAAATGCATTATGGGTTATTTGAACTGGTGTCACGGGCTTGGGTACTAGTAATTTCTAAATCATAATTGATTACCAGCACCCCCCCACCCCTTTTTTTTCTTGTTTGTTTGTTTTGTTTTTTTCATTTGAGGTAACGTCGCCATTTGTTTTGCGGAGTTGAGAGTTCTCTCCCGCGCGAAGGTTTCGACATGTTGTATCCCGTAAGATGGGTTATTGTATCCCAGGCCAAACACTTGCCGCCTTCACACTTCTGCCGTTCTCAGAGCTTTTCTTTATTGCAGGTCCGAGACGTTGGTATAAAAGAGTCATCTCTTCCCGTCCGCTTCTTGACTAATGAGTGTACGAGAGGATTCTCATGCAACCTATATTAATCTCTGTTCACTTTTGTTGGTCTAACACTCCAAGAGTAACGGTTAGCATCCTCCACAAATACTCATCAACACCGCGGCCACATCCTCACGCTTACAGTAGTGTTTAGCTTCACACCCCACCCGCCCCCCTTTCAAGCTACTCCTTATCCAGCCACTTCACCCACTCCCCCCCCCCCCCCAAACAAATGCATGCCTCTCTCTTTCCCTCTTGAGGTCAACTGCTCGCATGAATCTTGTTGAATTATGCACGCGACGACGCTCGGTTAAAGATGCGATTCTGAATTTGATGCAATTGGCAGATAAAAGGCCAAAAAGAAAAAAAAAAAAAAGCAAATAAAACAGCCAAAAAAAAAAAACCACCAGAAAAGATTTGTTCAAACTTGGTCAGAGAAAGCAAGATCGCCGAACAGAGGTATCGCTGTTGAAAAGAATTTATGGAATGTTTAGCGGCGTCTTGTGGCGTCATTAGCATAGGAAGTCTTTCTTTTCTACTGGGTGTTATTAGAGAGATGACGCTTATATTATTTTATACCACCGATAACAATAATATAATGTCAAACAAGTTTAGTCAAATTACATTTTTTTGAGTTCCTCCTTACAGTCCAAAGTCGAAATGACCAAAGTCTCAACTCTTGAGAAGTCGAAGATGACAAAAGTATCATCTCTTATGAACTTGAAGATGACCAAAGAATCATCTCTTATGAAATCTAAGATGACCAAAGTATCATCTCCTATGAACTCGAAGTTGGCTGTAAAGTCAGATCTTCGCTTCGAAAAGCCAATAACGCTGAAAACGTAGGTAGGTTGGGTCTCTTGCAGTATTGTTTGCTTTGCTGATGGCTTTCCATAACACATCGTGGCATTAAAAAACAACACATGCAGGGCCGGCTTTAACAATTGCGGGCCCTATGCGAAACGGATTGCCCGGGGCCTAGTCTGGGTAGGGATAAAAGTTATAAGTGAAAATTAAGATTTTGTATTAGTAAATAAATTTGTCTTTGAATTTTATTCATTCTTTACTAAGTACAAAATCACGATCTAATTAACTTTACTTTACGAGCCTTGCGTGTAGCGAAGTCATACAGTATGTCATCAAAATTCTGCTTCCTACATAGATAACGCTCAATAGCAAAAATTACCAAATTGTTTAATGAATTCGTGAAATTTTGACCTCATGTAATTGAATGGCACCACAATGCGACTTTTATTTTCTATTTCCAGATGATTTTGTTTTGTTTTTAGGATATTTTAATAATTTCAGGTTTCCATTAGTTCCAGGAAAATCTAGAGGCCGCAGGAACCCTGTTATAATGTTTTAATGCAATTATTTACACCCTAGAATTAGCGCGGGGCCTATCAAAGTGCGAGGCTTACTGCGGCCGCATAGGTTGCAGTGGCCTAAGGCCGGCCCTGTATCCATGCCATGAGGAGCGATGCCTTTCCAGTCATGTGAATTGATTCCTCATTCCATGACGGAGCTCTTGACAGCATCTCTTGTGTACAGTGTCGCCAGCCCCTTTTTATAACTGTTAAAAAAGTATCTTCAGCGTCAGGGTGTGTTTAGCCAGGAAAACCAGTGACTTGGCAGAATTTAGGTCATTGGTTAATAGGCATGACTAAATTCATGACGCGTAGGACGTAATCATCTTCTTTTTTTGAAGTAACGTCTGTATCATATAAGATAAGATAATATGACTTAAACTGACATTCACACCCAACACTTTGATTTGTTACTAGCAAGGTTTGTATACTAAATTTGTAGTAAGACCTAGCCTTTAATATAAGCGTTTTTTTTTTCATTTATTATTTTACTGTGTCATGCTTGAAATAGGTGCCAAGTCTTACTGTGTCATGCTTGAAATAGGTGCCAAGTCTTACTGTGTCATGCTTGAAATAGTTGCCAAGTCTTACTGTGCCATGCTTGAAATAGGTGCCAAGTCTTGGTGGTTTGGTTTCCTGAAAGCAAATCCTTTGTATTTTAAATTAAACTAGTCCATCGGCGGCGTAGCATACGCCGCTAATATGCAGGACCAGCCTTAGGTGACCGCAGTGGGCTCCGCACTTATGCGACCGCAGTGGGCCACGCACTTTCATAGGACCCGCGCTAATTCAATGTGTATAAATTATTAAATTAAACCATTTTATAACTTATAACAGATTTCCCGCTGCCTCCTGTCAATTTTCAATATAAAGGCAATTTCTAAACATATAATTAAAACGTCATGTATATGTATACCACTGCACATTAAAAAATCACAATTTTGGGGGTGGTCGTGACGTAAACCTAGACTTATCTTCTTATCTTATAAATTACAGACGTTCCTTCAAAAAAGAAGATAATTACGTACTACGTCGTATCCATGAGTTGCGACTGACTTACGTAGTGAAGGTTCGTGGGTTTAAATCCCAAATTAAAACTGGCATTTTGGACTTCGTCAGGTTAAGAATGTTTTAAGTCCAACGAATTCTGTTTGGTAGATGTACTGGCCACATGTCACCATCTTTATAGCATCTGTTCAATAGAACGCAGGACCTGAAACGGGAAAACTACTTTGACCATTAAGACCTTCGTGTTATAATGAAACAAACAAACAAAAAAATGATTGACTAGATGACAGCGAGCTAATGCAACTCTCTCAAAGACTTCTTATCTTCTGCTACTCGTTGAATTGAAAAGAAACAAAATGTAAACCTTCCCCCCCCCCCCCCCACTAATTATTTACACAAACGAAAACAATTAGTTTTCAGCTATCCATCGAGCAGTGACAAGCTGAAGTAGTACCCGCCAAATGACGTCATTAGCATATTTCCCGCCATTGGTGTTCTCTTCTGCTTCTACGGTTTCCTTTTTTGTAGTGTCTCGTCTGCTACTTTTTTTTGTCTTCGATGCCCGCGCATTCTTTTTTTTTTAATTGTATGTGTGTGACTGATACTCCGTCTGGTTCTTTCACCCGTAAACTCTGTCACTCCTCCTTGAATATTTGCAAATATTCCTCCGCCCGTTGACTATTCATCAGCGTGAGCAGACGACATTGGAAACATCTTTAAATTAAGAAAAAGCTATTGATACCGGGAATGTTTTTTTTTTCTTTTTTTTTAAATTGTTTCTTTTCTCTGGAGCATTTCCTTTTATCTTGCGACATGTTAGTTTCAAGTTTTTAAGGTTTTTGTGTGAGGGTTTGTGTTGGTGTGTTTAGAAACAATTGATTGGAATCGAATGACAGCGTTAACTAATGCCTCTGTATAGAAGTTCAAAATGTCAAGTCGTCGATTCATTTTGATGGCTAAATAAATACAAGACAATATTGATAATGTAACATGTCCTAATTATTGCGTCATTTCTTTCAGAACGAAACTAATTTATATTTCCGGTTTGTATACGTGTCATGCGCTTGAAACAGGAAGTAGGTTGTCTAGTAGGAAGCGACTTGAATTGGATTAATTTGCAGAGTGACTTATATATCAGAATTCGTGTTTAAATCTTAGATTTAGGCTAAATTTTTAAATATATTTGCTACTTGTGTTTGTTGAGTGCCTTAATTCAGTATGAACACTCTCTTTCAAATACTTTCACACACACACACGCGTCTCAAAAAAGAGATTGGACCTGTTCGAACTGAGCTGAAACTCACGAAAGACCCTTAAACATTAGTAAGTCATTGTCATGGCACGTTTCAAATCTAAAGGTCCTTTGTTTATATGGCCGACAGTTAATGAGGTAGTCATGTGACCAGCACAACTACCAATCGTCCTTACTTTCCCTAACTAATGTCAGGTACCAGAGTTGGTAGCCGCAACGACATCCTAAGAATCCCGAAATTCAGAATCCCAGTCTGTTACGAGACTCGAACCTAGCATATGGATTAAGAAATAGGACTTTATCTTGCACAAATGAAGACCGCTTGATGAATCTCCTTAAGTCTTGGCACTATTAGACCAAGGAATAGGTTGCCTGAACCAGTCACGTAGAAAAGTTTCAGTCTTTTATTTACAAACACAACTAGATTCATTCATAAATACATTATCATTGCATACTTAACACATGCTAATATTTGTAGATGTAAAGTCTATGATATATATTCTAGCCGGTAAATCTGCCTATCATGAACTGATAGATGAAACAGTTTAATTGAATGAATTTACTATCACAAATTTAATTATTAATTAATACTCGCAAACCATCTTCAATTTTAGAGACACAATATATAATCAGTTTAAATACAAAAAAAATAATAATAATAAAGGGTCTTCAGAGGCGTAGTAAGGAGGGGCAGGGGTGCAAGATGCCCCTGGCGCCACCCTCAAAGGGGCACCACGCGCAAAGAGGTGCCAAAAATATTTTAGATATTTCAGTTAGGTAATATATTCTAAGGTTCTTTGTATTATATTATGATTAAATACTTTTTTTATAAGCCTATATTTCTATGTCATGCTTAAGGAAAATGGGGTGGGGGGGAGCGCCAATAAAGTTTCTTCCCTGGGGGGGGGGGGGTGCACGTTTCTCTCACTACGCCTCTGGGGTGCTGAAATAAATCAACATTAAACAATGGATGGTCCTCACCTTATTCCTTTACTTTTCTGTATATCCTATACGGCAGTGATTCCCAAACTGTGTCCCGTGGGACCTATAGTATTCCGCGAGGCCTGAATAGGCGTTCCACTTACTACTGGAATAATTAACTAGTTGGTCACCACGTGAATTAATCTTTCTAAAAAATAATTAGTTAAATGTTCCGCTAAATACACAGAATGAGCGCAGTGTTCCGTTGAGGGAAAAAAGTGTTGGGAAACCCTTGCTGTACAGTATGTACTCAAAAATTAGTTTCTCTAAAAGCCGTGATTCAATCTTTGTTTATGCTTATCTCCCCTTGTCTTTTATGAATTATTTTATAATTCTTTTAAAAGCTTTTTGGTATTGTTGGAACTTGTCGTTGGTTATGGCGACCATTATCAAATTTATACACTAACACTTATATAGCAACAAAAATGCTAATGTGTTCTCTTTTATCTTGTAGAAGTGAAGTGAACTGATGACTGGAGTTTTATGGCGCCGCCTTTTGTTACCCGTTGTTAGGTTGTAGCACCAAACTAAACTAAACTAAACCGTTGTAGGCGTTATGTTTCTTAACTAAGAAAACTTCAAATAACATGAATAAATTCCTTTTTGTGAACAAACAAAAGAACACTTTATTAATAATACAAACAAAATCAAATTAGAGATCAAATAACTGTAGAAGACTTAAGTAATAATATTTCTTAATTAATTTAACTTACAACAATAACCCAACCTTTTCAGTCTCACGTGCGTTAGTCGTCTCCCTTAAATAAGACCAAGTGACGACAATGCCACCTATGTTGCATCATTCACGACCAATCGCCAACCTCTTCCCACCGTCACCATAGAAACACAAACACACTCCATAACACCGCTGCGCAATTAGTTATATAATTATTTGTTTTTTTGAAATCGTTCATTAATTATAAAAACATGTACAGATTGTCCACTAGAGCAATTTACTTGAATAAGGCTACGTTTTTTTTTTGGTTATTTCTTTTTAGTCTTTACTTAGCAGGACTTAATCTTGACTAGGCTTTTCCAGGCGGGGGAAGAATTATTATACAAATTCATACACTATTTGTTTGTCGCTTGACAGCCAGAGTGGACAAATTGGTTCCACGCGAACGCTTTGACAGGCACGCCAGATTTCCATTCAAGTGGACCGGATCCTAGAACTGTGAAGCCAGGGGGAGGGGGGGGGGAGGGAGTTCGGACCTGGTGGAGGCAGTGCACTGTCTGTTGGACAGTCCAGACACTTGAAAACGTCACTTGTATTTAAAACACCAGTTGGTTCCGATTAAACATTATTAAAAGCGGATACGATGTCCACTTTTATGTGCGTCGCTCACGGGAGGGTGGGTCAGCGAAAAATAATAATAAAAAAAAGGTTGATTCACACCGAGAGAAGTTGGACAATGACTCAATACAGCTGACCAAAAGGTCTTGCGGCTGGGATTAGGCGTGAGCGTTTCTCAAACAAAAGTAGCCCTAGTCGCGTGCGAGTCTGTGCGCTCCTGTGAATGCGTGTGTGGAGGAAAGGGGGCGGGGTGTTGTCAAATGATTCCAGTAATGAACAAACAAAAGTAGATCTTCAAGTTGGCGGTGTTCTTTGATCTTGGTGGAAGACATTATCGATGCAAGCTAATTAAGTCAAGTCGGAGGGGACGGGAGATGGTGAAGGGTGTGAGGGGTTGGGGGGGAGGATGGTAGGAGAGGTGTCCTAGTGACAGAACGTAACCCAAGTCAAAATGTTTACTGTTGGATTCAAAACAATCCATCTCTTCTGCGGTTGGCCACATGAGTGGTTAGGGTTGAAGTAGGAAATAATTTTGTTACATTCTCAACTGCCTGATAAAGTACATCAATTATTGATTTATTTATTGATTTATTGATTGATTTATTGCCGAGTAGTTATAGTTCATAGCTTTAAATATGCTGAAATTAATAAAACTAAAATATCCTTAAAACGAATCTGTATCATATGAGTTTATATGCAAATGAGTTTATAATACTAGATTTTACAGGAATATACTACAATATTCGAAACTATATTAAAAATTTAGAACAAGAAATGCATAAGAATATATACATCTAGATTTTAAAGGATTAAATGGATCGAAATTATGAAAAATTAAAATATATTTACATGTATATAACCGTAATACACAGGAATATTTCGGAATATGTAAAACATATAGTAGGTCTACATTGGAGTATATATTACCGTGCGTTACAGTATATGGTACTGTATAATTGGACTAACCTCCTTCAGTAGAGAATGAACAAAGGTTGTCATTTCCGGAAGTGGTAATGGAAATAAACAATTTCCACTACCTATAAAAAAACTTCCAAAGGCTTAGCAAACTGCCTTTCCTTGTAAGAAACTTAAGACAGAGGCGGCAACAGTGGCCCTTAAAGGCAAAACTGAAATGTATATTTATTCTGATCGTCTCACAACTTTGATCAACTGTTATAAACATCGTTTCCCTTTGGGGTTGATCTATCGTTGTGTTGCCTCCCTTAGATTTGTGAAACTATTTATGTAAACAAAGTTAATCTCATATACTCGAGGGCCATACTATACCGTAACTATACAGTATACTTCGTTGCAATAAGAAGTCAACAAGCTATGTTTGCTGTTTTTTTTTCCTCAATCAAAGGTTAGCCTTGTTTTTTCCCCTTTCTAGCCGCTGAATGAACTCTTTATGTTGTCTGTTGTATTTATGTGTATTTTTCTGTTGTGTTGTCTTTATATGAGAAAAGAGTCCTTGTAATCACAACAAATTTCCGTAAGGATCAATAAAGCAGTCTTAGTCTTGATCTTAGTCTAACTGTTGGCCTACTGTTTCAGCCAGGGAATGTTTTAGACTAACATAATTTAAGAAAATAGCTAAGGAGCTTGGAAGCCACGTCCATCGGTCCGCGACCATACAATATTTACAACAGATTTTTATTGAATAAACACATTTTTATTAGATTTGATATTGCGAAAAACAAAACTATACACTGATTTGTTTTTAGTGACTTGGGTGGTGAGATTTAGCTCAAAAGGGAGAATGACTCTTGAGGCGCGACATTGCCTAAATTGTGCCAAAAACCAAAACTATCAAATATCATACCCTATGCCCTATGTCAAGTTTTAATGAGTTTTGATAACTACGTTATAGCCTCTTCCAAAGACTGCTTATAGTGTATGCATGTAGCCCACGAGCTTAGTGCACCCAAGTGCACCAGTGATATATAGGGCTGAAGGTGTAAAGGTCAACTGTTTATGTCATGACTATAACTACGCAGTAATACCGTCTTCAGACCTAGCGATATATAGGGCATATAATATAAAGGTCATCTTTTTCCTTGACCATAAGTACGCAGAAGTACACCTTTTAGATCTTGCTATCTCTAGGGCAGATGATATGAAGGTCATTTGTTTTTAGGACTATAGAATGCAATAGAGGTCAGACCTTTCGAGCTATTGGGCAGATTGTGTAAGGGTCATGCATTTATATCTTTATATCTTGACAAAAAGTATGCAGTAATATCCTTTTCAGACCTTGATATATATATATATATACCATGTTCTGTAGGGACTCTATAGTTGCGCACCAGCGCACGAGGATGGACTAAATGAATGGGGAGGAGACAGGAAGAGGAAGTGCGAGAAGATTGGGTTGGTTCTTGTTTTGGTGATCTATTTGGATTCAACTTTGTCTTGTCTTTGTTCCTATACCTCATTGAGTTGCCTCATATATATATATATATAGGCAGATGATGTAAAGGTCATCTGTTTCTATGACCACAAGTACGCCGTGCACAGTTCTAAAAGTCCACGCGTCTTTAAAAGTTCCCTTTCTCTCAATATCTTGTGAGAGCTAATATACCGAGACTTAAGTGAGTGGGGCATAGCACTCCCCTAGCGAGATGAAGCCCGCCACAGCGCGACAGTAGCCATTAACCTCTTTCTCATGTCCGTCCATTTTGATTTTGGTTCAGTGGAGAGCCCCCCTTCAACACTGAACGTTCTAATCTGTAGATGGGGAGGCTTTCCCCTCCCTGGTTCGGAATAAATCCTCGTTAGTCGCCTTTCCAATGTCGCCACATTTAGTCCGGGCATCCACCAAAACTTTTCCTGCAGCCTTTCAACATGGCGGAATCGCGCCCACGGCGGAACCGGAAATTGCAGAGGAACGTCCTCGAGAGAGAAATATTAGTCTTCCGGCTTTCGTCCATTCATCTTATAATCTTTTGACACGCGTTCAGTCTTAAAGGTAGGTTCGGAATTAAACCCGGGAAATCTGAAGAGAGACTCGGCGAGGATTGTATTTATAATCAGGAGTCTCTCGGTCCGCGGGACGTCAGCACGGTGTCCCGGATAATTGAGGTTAAATGACGAATGGTGTCCAATGAGGATGGCGAGTAAATGTGTTAATTTGAAGCAATATATTATGCTTGGAATCTTTAATGTTTCTTTTTTTAATGAGAAACATTATTTAGGACGTTCTTTTTGTTTTTAACCCAAAGAAAATGTGAAAAGGAATGTCCTTCGAAGGAGGGACTTAATAGAACGATTCTGACAAGGACTTTTAAGAAACTTTTAAGAACATGGCTACACTGTTCCAAAGAACAATTGTGGAATTTTAAAAAGTTACAACAAAGGTTAACCTTAAATTCGGGTTGCTCCAATCGAGACCCCCAATCGTTATAGAAGGCATGAACACTGACCTGTGGGCAGTTTAGACCAATAGCTCGTTGCCACGTCACAGGTCTGTATGACATGGCAACGAGCTATCGGTCTAAGCTTCCCACAAGTTGTGACGTTGCAGGTCAGTGTTCAGGCCTTCTATAATGTTCAGGCTTCTGCGCGGTGTTGATGCTTGTAGATAGATCTAGTGTAGATCTACGTCTGACTGGAGGTAATACCGAACTCAAAACTACTTCAGTAACACCGGCGAAAAGCCGAAACAAACAAAATATGTAGTCGACGCTGATGCTGTTTACAAATCCATTTAATTACTAAGAAGGGAATCGTCCTATGTCAGCTATGTCCGTTAATCCGTATCTATATTCTACTGCTCTACACAAAGCATCCTCTTTCTAGCGTCACTAAGAGCGTTCTTGTTTTTTAAAGATCTGTCACGTCATTTGTCGCTAAGTAAAACTTTACCCTTATTCCCGAAACAAATAACTAATTCCTAATCATGTCATAACAACTCCTCCCCCTCCCGCTAAAAAAAATTGCCAGTCAATTTTTTATCTACTGTCTTAGTCTTACATTGTGCAAGGGCCAAAATGTAGGGAAACATAAAAGACAACACAACTTGAGTCTTGATTTCGGTTTCAACTTCTTCATCATTGTCCCAAACTCAAGTTGATCTGAACACATATTTCCCTCAACTGTCACCAAGTGCTACTGTCCAATGAGATGTGCCATAGGTGGCCGCCGACATAGTCCGTATATCCATACTTTATCACATCACATTCCAGAGGTTCCACCACTTTCCCTCACACGTCAGGACAGACATTTTACCTAATATGACAAATTGACATTTATCAATAATCATTCTCCCACTATACACCTAACGTTCGTTCGGGCATTTACAAGTGTATTTTATTTCCTCTCTCCACTTACTTGTCCCAGCGCGACCTAACTCTTTACTGATGTATGATCATGATCCAACAACAAGAAATAACTTATAAAACTTACTTTCCCTTGGTATCAATACCTCGTCGCCTTATAAAATGCCCTATCTATTCATACCTCCATACCTACAATTCATACATATTCATACATAATAAATAAACTAACATGAGTCAATCTAATACTAACTAATACTACAACAACATAATACCCAACTGATTATGACTACTAGCCAACTCGATTACTTAAATTAAAACAAAATCAACTGTGTTCAAGTTATATCCCCTATCTCAACGTAACTCGAGACAGCATGTCCGCCACTATATTGATACTTCCGCTTATTGCCTTTATTTCAAATTTGAAATTCTGTAGTATCAGGAACCATCTACATATTCTCCCATTCTTCATGCTTTTCTGTTGCATGAACTGGAGAGGTTTATGATCAGTGAGCAAACAAAATTCTTTGCCCAACAAATAACTTTCCAACTTTGTCACCACCCATACTATTGCCAGAGCCTCCCTTTCCACTACACTATATCTTCTCTCGCTTCTGACAGTTTCCTGCTGACATACGCTATTGGATGCAGGCACTCATATTGTTGCATTAAACATCCCCCTATAGCGTTCCCTGACGCATCCGTTGATACGTAGAACACTTTCTCCTTGTCCGGCAGTCTTAGTATCAGATCAGTTGAGAAAACCTTTTTAATCTTTTCTATTGCATCCCTGCACTTCCGAGTCGCATGTAACTTTCTGTGGTTGCCCTTTTCTCAGCAAATTATTTAGCGGGTTCACAATTTCTGCCATGTTCCTGATAAATTTCCTGTAATAGTTTACCAGCCCTAACAAACTCTTAACCTGCTTCTGAGTTGTAGGTGTCTCCAGTTCCAATATCTTTTTAATGTTTTCTCCCACGGGACTGATGACGTTGTTTTTAACCCTGTGACCTAAGAATGTTATTTCTTCCAACCCAATTTCTACTTTCTCAGCCTGTATGGTCAAGCCGTTTCTCTTGTATTACTTTAAAGATATCTCTAATACCTTTTACATGGTCATCCCAATTCTCATGAAATATACATATGTCGTCCAGGTAACATATGACGTTCTGCCTATTACCGATAACCGTTGCCATCATCCTGTTAAACGTAGCAGGGGCGTTTATCAGTCCAAAGCTCATACAGTTCCATTGGAACGTCCCGTACGGCGTCGTGAATGCTGTGTATGGTTTCGCCCTCTCAGTCAGTGGCACTTGGCCAATATCCCTTCGTTAAATCCAGCTTAGTGAAGATTTTAGCATTCGATAGTTTGTGCAATATATCGTCGATATTTGGCATAGGATACGGATCGAATTCCGTTATTTTATTCAACTTCCTGTAATCCACACAAAGTCTGATATCTCCATTTTTCTTCTTACTACCACTATTGGTGAAGCGTATGGAGAGACTGAAGGTTCTATAATCCCCAGCTTCAACAAACTGTCTATTTCCTTCTTCACCTTTTCTTGTAGATGTAATGGAACTCTGTACGGTCTCATGAAGATGGGCTTATCCTCCATTAACTTTATATCATGGCTGATAACGTTCGTCTTCCCCCGGTAAACTCGAAAAAATTTCTTTGAATTCGTAGACCATGCTTTTTATATCTCTTGCTTTCTCCTGCGACAAGTTCTCCAAGTTAAGTTTTTCCCATGTTTGATTCTTATTCACTTCCAGCAGCGGTATATCTTTAATATCGTTGTCGTTGTTCTCCTCTTCTATTAACACTAGTAAACATTCTTCTGCCTGTTCTTCAAGTGTTTCCTCTAGATCTCTTTCCATATATCTTTTCAAATTGTTGATGTGGTGTGTTCTTACTTTACCATTAATGTCTACTTTGTAATTCACTGCGCTTGTCTTGTCAGTAATTGTGTACGGCCCTTTCCATTGCTTGCCTATCTTGTTCTTCAAATCATTCACCAGAATCAGAACTTTATCTCCGATCTCTAGAGTTCTCATTTGTCTTTTTTCGTTCACCCTCTCCCGTGTATTGTGTTTATATCTGGAGCTGTTGTCATAGGCTTCCTTCAGATTTGCTTCAGATCTAGTACTGCTTCCTCCTCTTCTGTTTCAATGACGTTTGTTATAAAACTCTCCTTAAAGATTTGTATTTCGTCCCGCGGTTTTTCGTCCATAGACTAGTTCGTAGGGTGAGAATTGTGTGGCTTCGTGTACATTATTCCTGTGTGCAAAAAGTATGAAATTGATGTACCGATCCCACTGACTCTGGTTGTTCCGCACAATTTTGGCCAAAGCCCTTTTAAGATCCCCGTTGAACCGCTCACAGGTCCCGTTTCCTTCTGCGTGGTAAACTGGATGACGTCATATGCCGCATGCCTGCCTGCTCCATCCAATTCTTAAATTGTTCCGACCGGAACTGAGATGCGTTATCCGTCAGCAATATCTTCGGCATCCCGTATCGGGTTATCCACTTTTGTGTTAGGCCATTAATTATGTTCTCCGTGTCTATATTAGACAATGCCACCGCTTCCGGGTACCTAGTGAACATGTCGATTATTGTTAGTATGTATCTGCTGTTACTTTCCGTTTTAGTCAATGGACCTATAATGTCGATGGCTATTTTCTGGAAAGGTTCCGTTGGTTCGTCCATGGCCTGCAACGGTGCCTTACCTAGCCGTCCCTTAGCTTCTTTCTTTTGACATATGTCACATGAGCCTACGTACTTGGCAATAGTGGTTTTCATGTTCGGCCAAAAGAAATGCCTGGACAGGTTTTTGAAACACTTCTTTTGTCCCGCTATGTGCCGCCATGTTATTGTCGTGTACAATCACAAGCGCGTCTTGCCAATACTTCTGGGAAGTACCAATTGTTTCACTTTCCTCCCATTCAGCATTGTCTGTCTAAACAGTATATCATTTTCAAATTTGAACTTTTCCATTGGATTATTATTCTTCTTGTCTTCCACCCTGGCATATATCCTCCCAACTATGTTATCCAACTTTTGCTCCTGTGCAAACCTGGGTATTTCCTTTGTTTCTTCCAAGTCCTCCTGCTCTTCTTTAATTGAATCATTTTCTTTCATTTCTGCTAGTTGGTTGTTCTCGAGTCCCGTTTCCCCTTGGTTGTTCCATCACCTCCGTCGATTCACTCTCTATGCTATTTTCCTGCGCCTCTGCTTTCCTTATCCCCTGCGCTCTTGTCATTACCATGTTGCTCTCGTATGGCGTAGTGTCCGTGTTCTGGTTCATCTGTTTATACTTGTTTTGCCATGCTGCTAGCTCCTCTGCAGTGCACTCCTTCACTCCTGGTATATTGCCAATTAACATGTCTTGTCTCATCTCGGGCATTGCGACTCCCTCGCAGTATCCTGTGTAGAATGGCGTCTCAATGAAGACCCTAAATGCTTCAAATTCCTTGATGCTTCCGTCCGCAAACTCTACCTTCCTCTGGTAACCTCTATAATCTTGTGGTTCAATCAAGTTACTCCTGATAACGATCGTGTTACAGCCACTATCGCGGACCGCCCGTACCGGCCGCTTATTTATAAACCCTGGGTAAAATGTGAAACTATCACTGTTCCCCTTCACAAAGTACACTCTGTCCACACCTCTGGGTTGCTGCTCTCTGCTTTTGCTTCTATTTTCCTTATTTCTATTATTACTGTAGTTATTGTAACCCCTCCGATTGCTGTAATTGTTCCTACCACTGGCCCTGCTCTGTGAGCCTCATGCAGTTCACCGCAATGTGCCCTTTCCTTCCACACGTATAACATGTCAGCTCCTTTAGCCATTCCGTTAGTAATATTCCCTCTGACGGTTTGTGGCTCTCTCCCTCTGCTTCTACCCCTATCCTTGTTCTCCTGTGTGTATCCCACCAAGTCAATATTTTTCCTGTCTTTATTTGAAAGTGGGTTGCTGGGATACGCCTTTTTATATGTTCTAATAATTTCTGTCACTTCGTCCAACATCTTTGGGTTCCTTTCTTTGACAAACGACTGCAGCTGGAGATCGCCATTTGTTGAGAAAGTTATCAACCAGAATAAAGTTCCTCAACCCCTCGTAGGTGTTCTCCACATTCTCGAATCCGAGCCATTTTAGTGAAGAAGTCCTTCTCTGAGTTGATAGTTGTTTGCGGATCAACTTGGCTGGATGGAGTGTTTTCGTAATACTTCTTTCGGAAATTTGCCGCGTTGTGCCCGTATGCGTTTAGCAGTTCCTTCTTTAGCACCTGATAGCTGTTTTGCATCGAGTGGTCGTGGTTCTGGCAAATCGTGAGGGCTTTACCATGCACGAAGTCCAACAAGATTTCGGACCACTCCCTCTCTTGGACATTAAACTTTGCTAGTTTAATTTCAAAGCGTTTAAGATAGTCGCCGATGTCGTCCTTGTCTTCCGCAAAAGGTTGTATTTTCTTTTTCATCCATGCGGCGCTACTATGGCTTTCTATATTGGCGCTATTGTTGCTGTTCCCTTCGATGGGCACACTTACACCAGCCTCTATCCTCATCTGCTCAACTTGAATTCTCACTTTTCTGTCCGCCTCTTCTTTCTTCTCCCTCTCTACACGTTCCGCCTCTCTAACCTTTTCCCTCTCCAACTTTTCTGCCTCTCTAACCTTTTCCCGCTCTATGCGATCTGCTTCTTCTTTTTCCTTTTCTCTGGTCTTTTCCGCTTCTCTAACCTTCTCTCTCTCTAGGCGTTCTGCTTCCCTAACTCTCTCCTTCTCCAAGCGCTCTGCTTCTTCTTTTTCCTTTTCTCTGCCTCTAGCTTTCTCTCTCTCCAAGCGTTCTGCTTCCGGCCGCCACCATCTGCTGCACATAGGCAGTTAGTTCTTTGCCTCGCAGTTCTAATTCTGTCTTGGCTTCCTGAATTAGCTTTTTTCTAAATTCTTCTATGTCGTAACCTGAAGTAGTTGCCATATTCCTTATTTGTTACTTTATCCTACGATATGATACCTCTTATACCAACAAACAAAACCCTTGGCGTCTAACTACCAACTTAGACTAATAACCACTTCTACCCTTTCTCAAGATACACTTAGTATCCTTGGTACAAGTGTGTAGGCTACACTTTGACCCGACTGAATACGCTGTGCGACACACGCACACTCAACCGACACCGTGTTACTCAACACGAGTGGCCGGTAAATAGACCAACCTGTCTATTTACAAATACTAAAAATTACAAATGGGCAATCAGGATTCACCTCGATTGTTCCCCAGATCTAGTCTAGATTACGCTAGATCTTAGTTACTTCTTACCTGCTTTCACAGCCAGGAGTGTATATAACTTACAACTCATACAAATAAACTATGAAAATAAACTTAAATACGATAAACACCAAACTACAGATCCAGTTCTAATGAATGAGACTTTCGTCTGACAGTAAGACTTAAGACGGGAGTATTGCAAACAATTAATACATGACGTTACTAAAAAAAAATGCTTAACTAAATGATTCACACTCACATACAGGACGCATTAACAGCTAAACATATATATGGACCTCTTGCTAGATTACACCTAATTTTAAGGATATCCCCAATCCACCACGATTTAACCTGGTAGTGATAATCTAGCGAGTGGTCACTTCCTTACAGACTCTAATTATTCTAAGGAGAAAGTAGTTAAATAACACTTGACTTATCTGTCTACGAAGCGGCGATAACTCCACAGTCAGTCTCGGGTCCACTCTTCCTACGCTAATGTCTGTCCCGGCGGCAAGGCTCACAGCGATGTCTTCCCTAGCGGTGAGACAAGACCAACGAACGTTTCGGCTCTCCACGGTCCTCCGGTACTGGTCTGCAATGGCTCCGGTTCTTCGGTGGTACGGCGTCTGGTTCTGGTTCACGGGCGTCCCGAGACATGACGTTAAACTGCGCTCCCTCTTTCCTTAGCACTTTTGGAGCTCAAAAGTGCTCTACTTCTTTTCTATCATTGTGTCTGCCTCCTCCTTTCCTCAATCTGCCTTCATTGATCATCACTCTGTCTCCTTATCTCTAAATATCTCACTACGTCCTAGACCAGTCCGTTTGCCGTGGACTGCGACGGGTAAGGGGGGGATAAAGAGATCCCTGGTGTTTGAGTGATGGCTATCTGAGGATAGGCCACCACAACACAATACTTTGGCTCCAAGTTCCCCTAGACCTGAGGCCCAGATGGCCCGCTCTGGGTCAACCGGCTGGTCATGCCGAGCTACCAGCATAGGTCTTCGACCTATGCTGGAGGGCGGTGGCTAGAGGGTCAATCAGGGAGCTGCTGTATCGGGCACATGTCCGATGCAGTAGCTGACTGAGTATAGCACCTGTGTAGCCCCTGGCGGGCTCATTCTGGACTTCCGAATGGCCCGTCCCCTTGTTGGACTCGATGGCGGGTGGGGAGCACAGGTGCCGAACTAATATATAACACCCATGGAAAAAAAAACTTCAAAAAAACTACTTGCCCCAGACCTATGTCTGGCAAGAGACGCCGCATGGAAGACAGAAAGGAGGAGGCCACAAAAAGCTGTGCTACCTGGCCATCATTTCTGGTGGTTAGGTGCACAGAGGAGGGGAAAAGTCTGACAAAGATGAGCCCTTTTGTCATCTACCAAGGGACTTAAGTCAGTAGTGGGAGAGCCCAAGAGTGTGTCTAAGCTACACAAGTCTTTGGAACTTCTAGTAGAAGTTGATAGCAAGATACACTCTGATGGGCTTTTAAGATGCAGAAGACTCTGTGATCTCCAAGTGGAAGTCATGCCACACAAGAGTCTGAACACCAGCAGAGGTGTAATCAGCTCTAGGGGACCTACTGGAATGTTCCGAGAAGGAAATAGTGGAGGGCATTGAAGGAGTCACCCCATGCCCGGCGCATTACCAGGCGCAGGGATGGTGAGGAGGTCAAAACCGCCACTATTATCCTCACATTTGGAACTAGGACACCGCCAGAGTATGTGAAGGCAGGATACCTACGAGTTTCCAGTGAGGCCCTACATACCTAACCCCATGAGGTGCTTCAAGTGCCAGGGTTATGGACACGGCGCGGCAGTCTGCAAGAGGAACACTGTGTGTGCCAGATGTGCTGGAGAAGGTCATGAGGACAAGGGCTGCACAGCCCAGTTCAAATGCCCAAACTGTCACGCTGGCCACTCAGCCTACTCCAAGGACTGCCCTGTGTGGAAACAGGAGGTTGCCGTGCAGGAGTACAAGGCAAGAAATGGATGTACCTTCAGCCAGGCGAAATCGGCTGTATTGGCCCAAGCCAAAGGCCAATTCGGCTTGACAAAGACCTATGCCCAGGCTGTTGCTAAGATAGGAAGATCCATAGCCACACAGACGGACACATTGACCCCACCACCCCCTCCTCCTCCTCCAACTCAGAAGAAAACACCGCCAAAGAACACACCTCTGAAGAAACAAGAAAGCCCTGTTGTCATGCTAAAGAACAGGTTCTCTGTGCTCGCTGATGAGAGCATGGAGACTGAGCAGCTAGTCAAAACCAATACTCCGGGAGAACCCGGAGACATCATGTCTGACACAGGTTCTCCTCAGAGAAACCAGTCAGACACCCCAACCTCTACCGAATTAGAGGTTGACCAACTCCCTAAGGGGAGAAATCAAAGCGGAGAGGATGCCCGAGGTGAGCGAGGAGGAAATAACCTCCGCTCTAACCAGAGGGATCTCCCCTCTCCAGAGAGAAAGACTTCCCCCAAAAGGGGGTTGTCCTCCTCTCCATCCAAACCCAAGAATAAAAATACCAAGGTCACTGGAATTAAGGGAAACCCCTCCGGGGGCCTCCCAAAGCCAAATAGCTCCAAGTAGGTCATCTAGAATAAGCCATGGATTCCAGAATTGTACAGTGGAATTGCAGAGGCCTCAAGGCCAATTATGAGGAGATGCAGCTACTGATGGACTCTGAGACTCCTGTAGCTGTCTGTCTACAGGAAACATTTCTGAGAAAGATAGCATCAGCTTCCGAAGCTACAGTGCTTACAGCAAGAATGTTGAGGATGCAGAGAGAGCATCAGGTGGAGTCTGTATCCTTGTGAAGGATAGCATCCCCCATGAGAGGGTTGAACTACAGACCATACTACAGGCCGTAGCAGCTAGGATAACCCTTCACAAGGTTATCACTTGCTGCAGCCTGTATTTACCACCAGGCGCTCCATTAAACCAAACAGACATGGAGGGACCTATTGAAACAACTCCCCCGGCCTTACATAATCCTTGGGGATTTCAATGCCCATAACACCATGTGGGGCTCCAACAATACCGACACAAGAGGCCGTATGCTGGAGGATATCTTCCTCCAACATGATTTATGCATACTTAATGATGCATCACCGACCTACTTGCACCCAGGAACTGGATCTCTCACATGCATTGACCTCACCGTATGCGTCCCTGGACTTCTGGACGACTTTAAATGGTCAGTTAGCAATGATCTACGGGAAGTGACCACTTCCCAATCATCATTGCTAACAATCTCCCCTCATTGGGACGACCTCAGCGGTGGAAACTGAATAAGGCCGATTGGGAAGAATTCCAAAAAAAGATGCTCAGACAGGATATTACAGAAAAATATCCTCGATGAGC